>CM074595.1:0-722500 GCA_037305975.1 Chrysolophus pictus
AACCCTAACCCTAACCCTAACCCTAACCCTAACCCTAACCCTAACCCTAACCCTAACCCTAACCCTAACCCTAACCCTAACCCTAACCCTAACCCTAACCCTAACCCTAACCCTAACCCTAACCCTAACCCTAACCCTAACCCTAACCCTAACCCTAACCCTAACCCTAACCCTAACCCTAACCCTAACCCTAACCCTAACCCTAACCCTAACCCTAACCCTAACCCTAACCCTAACCCTAACCCTAACCCTAACCCTAACCCTAACCCTAACCCTAACCCTAACCCTAACCCTAACCCTAACCCTAACCCTAACCCTAACCCTAACCCTAACCCTAACCCTAACCCTAACCCTAACCCTAACCCTAACCCTAACCCTAACCCTAACCCTAACCCTAACCCTAACCCTAACCCTAACCCTAACCCTAACCCTAACCCTAACCCTAACCCTAACCCTAACCCTAACCCTAACCCTAACCCTAACCCTAACCCTAACCCTAACCCTAACCCTAACCCTAACCCTAACCCTAACCCTAACCCTAACCCTAACCCTAACCCTAACCCTAACCCTAACCCTAACCCTAACCCTAACCCTAACCCTAACCCTAACCCTAACCCTAACCCTAACCCTAACCCTAACCCTAACCCTAACCCTAACCCTAACCCTAACCCTAACCCTAACCCTAACCCTAACCCTAACCCTAACCCTAACCCTAACCCTAACCCTAACCCTAACCCTAACCCTAACCCTAACCCTAACCCTAACCCTAACCCTAACCCTAACCCTAACCCTAACCCTAACCCTAACCCTAACCCTAACCCTAACCCTAACCCTAACCCTAACCCTAACCCTAACCCTAACCCTAACCCTAACCCTAACCCTAACCCTAACCCTAACCCTAACCCTAACCCTAACCCTAACCCTAACCCTAACCCTAACCCTAACCCTAACCCTAACCCTAACCCTAACCCTAACCCTAACCCTAACCCTAACCCTAACCCTAACCCTAACCCTAACCCTAACCCTAACCCTAACCCTAACCCTAACCCTAACCCTAACCCTAACCCTAACCCTAACCCTAACCCTAACCCTAACCCTAACCCTAACCCTAACCCTAACCCTAACCCTAACCCTAACCCTAACCCTAACCCTAACCCTAACCCTAACCCTAACCCTAACCCTAACCCTAACCCTAACCCTAACCCTAACCCTAACCCTAACCCTAACCCTAACCCTAACCCTAACCCTAACCCTAACCCTAACCCTAACCCTAACCCTAACCCTAACCCTAACCCTAACCCTAACCCTAACCCTAACCCTAACCCTAACCCTAACCCTAACCCTAACCCTAACCCTAACCCTAACCCTAACCCTAACCCTAACCCTAACCCTAACCCTAACCCTAACCCTAACCCTAACCCTAACCCTAACCCTAACCCTAACCCTAACCCTAACCCTAACCCTAACCCTAACCCTAACCCTAACCCTAACCCTAACCCTAACCCTAACCCTAACCCTAACCCTAACCCTAACCCTAACCCTAACCCTAACCCTAACCCTAACCCTAACCCTAACCCTAACCCTAACCCTAACCCTAACCCTAACCCTAACCCTAACCCTAACCCTAACCCTAACCCTAACCCTAACCCTAACCCTAACCCTAACCCTAACCCTAACCCTAACCCTAACCCTAACCCTAACCCTAACCCTAACCCTAACCCTAACCCTAACCCTAACCCTAACCCTAACCCTAACCCTAACCCTAACCCTAACCCTAACCCTAACCCTAACCCTAACCCTAACCCTAACCCTAACCCTAACCCTAACCCTAACCCTAACCCTAACCCTAACCCTAACCCTAACCCTAACCCTAACCCTAACCCTAACCCTAACCCTAACCCTAACCCTAACCCTAACCCTAACCCTAACCCTAACCCTAACCCTAACCCTAACCCTAACCCTAACCCTAACCCTAACCCTAACCCTAACCCTAACCCTAACCCTAACCCTAACCCTAACCCTAACCCTAACCCTAACCCTAACCCTAACCCTAACCCTAACCCTAACCCTAACCCTAACCCTAACCCTAACCCTAACCCTAACCCTAACCCTAACCCTAACCCTAACCCTAACCCTAACCCTAACCCTAACCCTAACCCTAACCCTAACCCTAACCCTAACCCTAACCCTAACCCTAACCCTAACCCTAACCCTAACCCTAACCCTAACCCTAACCCTAACCCTAACCCTAACCCTAACCCTAACCCTAACCCTAACCCTAACCCTAACCCTAACCCTAACCCTAACCCTAACCCTAACCCTAACCCTAACCCTAACCCTAACCCTAACCCTAACCCTAACCCTAACCCTAACCCTAACCCTAACCCTAACCCTAACCCTAACCCTAACCCTAACCCTAACCCTAACCCTAACCCTAACCCTAACCCTAACCCTAACCCTAACCCTAACCCTAACCCTAACCCTAACCCTAACCCTAACCCTAACCCTAACCCTAACCCTAACCCTAACCCTAACCCTAACCCTAACCCTAACCCTAACCCTAACCCTAACCCTAACCCTAACCCTAACCCTAACCCTAACCCTAACCCTAACCCTAACCCTAACCCTAACCCTAACCCTAACCCTAACCCTAACCCTAACCCTAACCCTAACCCTAACCCTAACCCTAACCCTAACCCTAACCCTAACCCTAACCCTAACCCTAACCCTAACCCTAACCCTAACCCTAACCCTAACCCTAACCCTAACCCTAACCCTAACCCTAACCCTAACCCTAACCCTAACCCTAACCCTAACCCTAACCCTAACCCTAACCCTAACCCTAACCCTAACCCTAACCCTAACCCTAACCCTAACCCTAACCCTAACCCTAACCCTAACCCTAACCCTAACCCTAACCCTAACCCTAACCCTAACCCTAACCCTAACCCTAACCCTAACCCTAACCCTAACCCTAACCCTAACCCTAACCCTAACCCTAACCCTAACCCTAACCCTAACCCTAACCCTAACCCTAACCCTAACCCTAACCCTAACCCTAACCCTAACCCTAACCCTAACCCTAACCCTAACCCTAACCCTAACCCTAACCCTAACCCTAACCCTAACCCTAACCCTAACCCTAACCCTAACCCTAACCCTAACCCTAACCCTAACCCTAACCCTAACCCTAACCCTAACCCTAACCCTAACCCTAACCCTAACCCTAACCCTAACCCTAACCCTATACCCTAACCCTAACCCTAACCCTAACCCTAACCCTAACCCTAACCCTAACCCTAACCCTAACCCTAACCCTAACCCTAACCCTAACCCTAACCCTAACCCTAACCCTAACCCTAACCCTAACCCTAACCCTAACCCTAACCCTAACCCTAACCCTAACCCTAACCCTAACCCTAACCCTAACCCTAACCCTAACCCTAACCCTAACCCTAACCCTAACCCTAACCCTAACCCTAACCCTAACCCTAACCCTAACCCTAACCCTAACCCTAACCCTAACCCTAACCCTAACCCTAACCCTAACCCTAACCCTAACCCTAACCCTAACCCTAACCCTAACCCTAACCCTAACCCTAACCCTAACCCTAACCCTAACCCTAACCCTAACCCTAACCCTAACCCTAACCCTAACCCTAACCCTAACCCTAACCCTAACCCTAACCCTAACCCTAACCCTAACCCTAACCCTAACCCTAACCCTAACCCTAACCCTAACCCTAACCCTAACCCTAACCCTAACCCTAACCCTAACCCTAACCCTAACCCTAACCCTAACCCTAACCCTAACCCTAACCCTAACCCTAACCCTAACCCTAACCCTAACCCTAACCCTAACCCTAACCCTAACCCTAACCCTAACCCTAACCCTAACCCTAACCCTAACCCTAACCCTAACCCTAACCCTAACCCTAACCCTAACCCTAACCCTAACCCTAACCCTAACCCTAACCCTAACCCTAACCCTAACCCTAACCCTAACCCTAACCCTAACCCTAACCCTAACCCTAACCCTAACCCTAACCCTAACCCTAACCCTAACCCTAACCCTAACCCTAACCCTAACCCTAACCCTAACCCTAACCCTAACCCTAACCCTAACCCTAACCCTAACCCTAACCCTAACCCTAACCCTAACCCTAACCCTAACCCTAACCCTAACCCTAACCCTAACCCTAACCCTAACCCTAACCCTAACCCTAACCCTAACCCTAACCCTAACCCTAACCCTAACCCTAACCCTAACCCTAACCCTAACCCTAACCCTAACCCTAACCCTAACCCTAACCCTAACCCTAACCCTAACCCTAACCCTAACCCTAACCCTAACCCTAACCCTAACCCTAACCCTAACCCTAACCCTAACCCTAACCCTAACCCTAACCCTAACCCTAACCCTAACCCTAACCCTAACCCTAACCCTAACCCTAACCCTAACCCTAACCCTAACCCTAACCCTAACCCTAACCCTAACCCTAACCCTAACCCTAACCCTAACCCTAACCCTAACCCTAACCCTAACCCTAACCCTAACCCTAACCCTAACCCTAACCCTAACCCTAACCCTAACCCTAACCCTAACCCTAACCCTAACCCTAACCCTAACCCTAACCCTAACCCTAACCCTAACCCTAACCCTAACCCTAACCCTAACCCTAACCCTAACCCTAACCCTAACCCTAACCCTAACCCTAACCCTAACCCTAACCCTAACCCTAACCCTAACCCTAACCCTAACCCTAACCCTAACCCTAACCCTAACCCTAACCCTAACCCTAACCCTAACCCTAACCCTAACCCTAACCCTAACCCTAACCCTAACCCTAACCCTAACCCTAACCCTAACCCTAACCCTAACCCTAACCCTAACCCTAACCCTAACCCTAACCCTAACCCTAACCCTAACCCTAACCCTAACCCTAACCCTAACCCTAACCCTAACCCTAACCCTAACCCTAACCCTAACCCTAACCCTAACCCTAACCCTAACCCTAACCCTAACCCTAACCCTAACCCTAACCCTAACCCTAACCCTAACCCTAACCCTAACCCTAACCCTAACCCTAACCCTAACCCTAACCCTAACCCTAACCCTAACCCTAACCCTAACCCTAACCCTAACCCTAACCCTAACCCTAACCCTAACCCTAACCCTAACCCTAACCCTAACCCTAACCCTAACCCTAACCCTAACCCTAACCCTAACCCTAACCCTAACCCTAACCCTAACCCTAACCCTAACCCTAACCCTAACCCTAACCCTAACCCTAACCCTAACCCTAACCCTAACCCTAACCCTAACCCTAACCCTAACCCTAACCCTAACCCTAACCCTAACCCTAACCCTAACCCTAACCCTAACCCTAACCCTAACCCTAACCCTAACCCTAACCCTAACCCTAACCCTAACCCTAACCCTAACCCTAACCCTAACCCTAACCCTAACCCTAACCCTAACCCTAACCCTAACCCTAACCCTAACCCTAACCCTAACCCTAACCCTAACCCTAACCCTAACCCTAACCCTAACCCTAACCCTAACCCTAACCCTAACCCTAACCCTAACCCTAACCCTAACCCTAACCCTAACCCTAACCCTAACCCTAACCCTAACCCTAACCCTAACCCTAACCCTAACCCTAACCCTAACCCTAACCCTAACCCTAACCCTAACCCTAACCCTAACCCTAACCCTAACCCTAACCCTAACCCTAACCCTAACCCTAACCCTAACCCTAACCCTAACCCTAACCCTAACCCTAACCCTAACCCTAACCCTAACCCTAACCCTAACCCTAACCCTAACCCTAACCCTAACCCTAACCCTAACCCTAACCCTAACCCTAACCCTAACCCTAACCCTAACCCTAACCCTAACCCTAACCCTAACCCTAACCCTAACCCTAACCCTAACCCTAACCCTAACCCTAACCCTAACCCTAACCCTAACCCTAACCCTAACCCTAACCCTAACCCTAACCCTAACCCTAACCCTAACCCTAACCCTAACCCTAACCCTAACCCTAACCCTAACCCTAACCCTAACCCTAACCCTAACCCTAACCCTAACCCTAACCCTAACCCTAACCCTAACCCTAACCCTAACCCTAACCCTAACCCTAACCCTAACCCTAACCCTAACCCTAACCCTAACCCTAACCCTAACCCTAACCCTAACCCTAACCCTAACCCTAACCCTAACCCTAACCCTAACCCTAACCCTAACCCTAACCCTAACCCTAACCCTAACCCTAACCCTAACCCTAACCCTAACCCTAACCCTAACCCTAACCCTAACCCTAACCCTAACCCTAACCCTAACCCTAACCCTAACCCTAACCCTAACCCTAACCCTAACCCTAACCCTAACCCTAACCCTAACCCTAACCCTAACCCTAACCCTAACCCTAACCCTAACCCTAACCCTAACCCTAACCCTAACCCTAACCCTAACCCTAACCCTAACCCTAACCCTAACCCTAACCCTAACCCTAACCCTAACCCTAACCCTAACCCTAACCCTAACCCTAACCCTAACCCTAACCCTAACCCTAACCCTAACCCTAACCCTAACCCTAACCCTAACCCTAACCCTAACCCTAACCCTAACCCTAACCCTAACCCTAACCCTAACCCTAACCCTAACCCTAACCCTAACCCTAACCCTAACCCTAACCCTAACCCTAACCCTAACCCTAACCCTAACCCTAACCCTAACCCTAACCCTAACCCTAACCCTAACCCTAACCCTAACCCTAACCCTAACCCTAACCCTAACCCTAACCCTAACCCTAACCCTAACCCTAACCCTAACCCTAACCCTAACCCTAACCCTAACCCTAACCCTAACCCTAACCCTAACCCTAACCCTAACCCTAACCCTAACCCTAACCCTAACCCTAACCCTAACCCTAACCCTAACCCTAACCCTAACCCTAACCCTAACCCTAACCCTAACCCTAACCCTAACCCTAACCCTAACCCTAACCCTAACCCTAACCCTAACCCTAACCCTAACCCTAACCCTAACCCTAACCCTAACCCTAACCCTAACCCTAACCCTAACCCTAACCCTAACCCTAACCCTAACCCTAACCCTAACCCTAACCCTAACCCTAACCCTAACCCTAACCCTAACCCTAACCCTAACCCTAACCCTAACCCTAACCCTAACCCTAACCCTAACCCTAACCCTAACCCTAACCCTAACCCTAACCCTAACCCTAACCCTAACCCTAACCCTAACCCTAACCCTAACCCTAACCCTAACCCTAACCCTAACCCTAACCCTAACCCTAACCCTAACCCTAACCCTAACCCTAACCCTAACCCTAACCCTAACCCTAACCCTAACCCTAACCCTAACCCTAACCCTAACCCTAACCCTAACCCTAACCCTAACCCTAACCCTAACCCTAACCCTAACCCTAACCCTAACCCTAACCCTAACCCTAACCCTAACCCTAACCCTAACCCTAACCCTAACCCTAACCCTAACCCTAACCCTAACCCTAACCCTAACCCTAACCCTAACCCTAACCCTAACCCTAACCCTAACCCTAACCCTAACCCTAACCCTAACCCTAACCCTAACCCTAACCCTAACCCTAACCCTAACCCTAACCCTAACCCTAACCCTAACCCTAACCCTAACCCTAACCCTAACCCTAACCCTAACCCTAACCCTAACCCTAACCCTAACCCTAACCCTAACCCTAACCCTAACCCTAACCCTAACCCTAACCCTAACCCTAACCCTAACCCTAACCCTAACCCTAACCCTAACCCTAACCCTAACCCTAACCCTAACCCTAACCCTAACCCTAACCCTAACCCTAACCCTAACCCTAACCCTAACCCTAACCCTAACCCTAACCCTAACCCTAACCCTAACCCTAACCCTAACCCTAACCCTAACCCTAACCCTAACCCTAACCCTAACCCTAACCCTAACCCTAACCCTAACCCTAACCCTAACCCTAACCCTAACCCTAACCCTAACCCTAACCCTAACCCTAACCCTAACCCTAACCCTAACCCTAACCCTAACCCTAACCCTAACCCTAACCCTAACCCTAACCCTAACCCTAACCCTAACCCTAACCCTAACCCTAACCCTAACCCTAACCCTAACCCTAACCCTAACCCTAACCCTAACCCTAACCCTAACCCTAACCCTAACCCTAACCCTAACCCTAACCCTAACCCTAACCCTAACCCTAACCCTAACCCTAACCCTAACCCTAACCCTAACCCTAACCCTAACCCTAACCCTAACCCTAACCCTAACCCTAACCCTAACCCTAACCCTAACCCTAACCCTAACCCTAACCCTAACCCTAACCCTAACCCTAACCCTAACCCTAACCCTAACCCTAACCCTAACCCTAACCCTAACCCTAACCCTAACCCTAACCCTAACCCTAACCCTAACCCTAACCCTAACCCTAACCCTAACCCTAACCCTAACCCTAACCCTAACCCTAACCCTAACCCTAACCCTAACCCTAACCCTAACCCTAACCCTAACCCTAACCCTAACCCTAACCCTAACCCTAACCCTAACCCTAACCCTAACCCTAACCCTAACCCTAACCCTAACCCTAACCCTAACCCTAACCCTAACCCTAACCCTAACCCTAACCCTAACCCTAACCCTAACCCTAACCCTAACCCTAACCCTAACCCTAACCCTAACCCTAACCCTAACCCTAACCCTAACCCTAACCCTAACCCTAACCCTAACCCTAACCCTAACCCTAACCCTAACCCTAACCCTAACCCTAACCCTAACCCTAACCCTAACCCTAACCCTAACCCTAACCCTAACCCTAACCCTAACCCTAACCCTAACCCTAACCCTAACCCTAACCCTAACCCTAACCCTAACCCTAACCCTAACCCTAACCCTAACCCTAACCCTAACCCTAACCCTAACCCTAACCCTAACCCTAACCCTAACCCTAACCCTAACCCTAACCCTAACCCTAACCCTAACCCTAACCCTAACCCTAACCCTAACCCTAACCCTAACCCTAACCCTAACCCTAACCCTAACCCTAACCCTAACCCTAACCCTAACCCTAACCCTAACCCTAACCCTAACCCTAACCCTAACCCTAACCCTAACCCTAACCCTAACCCTAACCCTAACCCTAACCCTAACCCTAACCCTAACCCTAACCCTAACCCTAACCCTAACCCTAACCCTAACCCTAACCCTAACCCTAACCCTAACCCTAACCCTAACCCTAACCCTAACCCTAACCCTAACCCTAACCCTAACCCTAACCCTAACCCTAACCCTAACCCTAACCCTAACCCTAACCCTAACCCTAACCCTAACCCTAACCCTAACCCTAACCCTAACCCTAACCCTAACCCTAACCCTAACCCTAACCCTAACCCTAACCCTAACCCTAACCCTAACCCTAACCCTAACCCTAACCCTAACCCTAACCCTAACCCTAACCCTAACCCTAACCCTAACCCTAACCCTAACCCTAACCCTAACCCTAACCCTAACCCTAACCCTAACCCTAACCCTAACCCTAACCCTAACCCTAACCCTAACCCTAACCCTAACCCTAACCCTAACCCTAACCCTAACCCTAACCCTAACCCTAACCCTAACCCTAACCCTAACCCTAACCCTAACCCTAACCCTAACCCTAACCCTAACCCTAACCCTAACCCTAACCCTAACCCTAACCCTAACCCTAACCCTAACCCTAACCCTAACCCTAACCCTAACCCTAACCCTAACCCTAACCCTAACCCTAACCCTAACCCTAACCCTAACCCTAACCCTAACCCTAACCCTAACCCTAACCCTAACCCTAACCCTAACCCTAACCCTAACCCTAACCCTAACCCTAACCCTAACCCTAACCCTAACCCTAACCCTAACCCTAACCCTAACCCTAACCCTAACCCTAACCCTAACCCTAACCCTAACCCTAACCCTAACCCTAACCCTAACCCTAACCCTAACCCTAACCCTAACCCTAACCCTAACCCGAACCCTAACCCTAACCCTAACCCTAACCCTAACCCTAACCCTAACCCTAACCCTAACCCTAACCCTAACCCTAACCCTAACCCTAACCCTAACCCTAACCCTAACCCTAACCCTAACCCTAACCCTAACCCTAACCCTAACCCTAACCCTAACCCGGTGCCTAACCCTAACCCGGTGCCTAACCCTAACCCGGTGCCTAACCCTAACCCGGTGCCTAACCCTAACCCGGTGCCTAACCCTAACCCGGTGCCTAACCCTAACCCGGTGCCTAACCCTAACCCGGTGCCTAACCCTAACCCGGTGCCTAACCCTAACCCTAACCCGGTGCCTAACCCTAACCCTAACCCTAACCCGGTGCCTAACCCTAACCCTAACCCTAACCCTAACCCTAACCCTAACCCTAACCCTAACCCTAACCCTAACCCTAACCCGGTGCCTAACCCTAACCCGGTGCCTAACCCTAACCCGGTGCCTAACCCTAACCCGGTGCCTAACCCTAACCCTAACCCTAACCCGGTGCCTAACCCTAACCCTAACCCGGTGCCTAACCCTAACCCTAACCCTAACCCTAACCCTAACCCTAACCCTAACCCTAACCCTAACCCTAACCCTAACCCTAACCCTAACCCTAACCCTAACCCTAACCCTAACCCGGTGCCTAACCCTAACCCTAACCCGGTGCCTAACCCTAACCCGGTGCCTAACCCTAACCCGGTGCCTAACCCTAACCCGGTGCCTAACCCTAACCCGGTGCCTAACCCTAACCCGGTGCCTAACCCTAACCCGGTGCCTAACCCTAACCCTAACCCTAACCCTAACCCGGTGCCTAACCCTAACCCTAACCCTAACCCTAACCCTAACCCTAACCCGGTGCCTAACCCTAACCCGGTGCCTAACCCTAACCCTAACCCTAACCCTAACCCTAACCCGGTGCCTAACCCTAACCCTAACCCTAACCCTAACCCGGTGCCTAACCCTAACCCTAACCCTAACCCTAACCCTAACCCTAACCCGGTGCCTAACCCTAACCCGGTGCCTAACCCTAACCCGGTGCCTAACCCTAACCCGGTGCCTAACCCAGTGCCTAACCCTAATGCACCTCAAAAGCATTTCAGATCTCAGTCCATCCAAAAGGAAATGCAAGTCTCAGAGTGGCCGGAAACAAACACAAATGGCCTCCAACTGCCCTGCAGCATTGCTTACAGGGTTGGGTTAGCCCTGCGGTCCAAACAAACAAAGCAAAGCTAACCCAACCCCGTAAGCAAGGCAACGCTCAATCCAATTTGGTTGAGATTAATTGACTGTACATGCTGAAATCAGCACAACTCTCAAAATGGCCACAATGGGGCACGAGTCTCAGACTGGCCGGAAAGGAGCACAAATGGCCTCCAACAGCCCTTGGGTATTGCTTACAGGGTTGGGTTAGCCCTGCGGTACAAACAAACAAAGCAAAGCTAACCCAACCCCGTAAGCAAGGCAACGCTCAAGCCAATTTGGTTGAGATTAATTGACTGTACATGCTGAAATCAGCACAACTCTCAAAATGGCCACAATGGGGCACGAGTCTCAGACTGGCCGGAAAGGAGTGCAAATGGCCTCCAACAGCCCTTGGGTATTGCTTACAGGGTTGGGTTAGCCCTGCGGTACAAACAAACAAAGCAAAGCTAACCCAACCCTGTTAGCAAGGCAAAGCTAAAGCCAATGTGATTGAAATAAGCTGAATGTATAACTAAAGCCAATTTGGTGGAGAGAAATTGATTGTAAAGCTGAAGCCAAATTGGTTGACATAAGTTGAATGCACATACTGAAATCAGCGCAACTCTCAAAATAGCCGCAAAGGGGCATGAGTCTCAACTGGCTGGGAAGGAACACAAAATCACATGAGAAGGAAGGATTGATTGGCCTGGGAGTAGAAGGGCCCTAAGAAAGGGTGTGGGTGGGTTGGATTTGCTGGGCTGAAGTCAATGGGATGAACTATAATGAGAACAAGTACTGCATTCCACACATTGCCTGTGATGACCCAGGGTGGTGGTAAGGGCTTGTGGCAGAGTGAAAGGAAGACTATGGGAAGGGAAGAGACCAGGGGATATGGGTAACAGCTCAACTGAACTAAGCTGGCGGTGAGCATGGGAGGCCTGGAAAGAGGATAGCATCACAGGGGGGAAGTCATCGACTGGAAGTGTCAAAGGCATCTTTGCCTGCAATACAGAGAGACACACTTTAGAAAGAGGAACGCCAAGACACAAACAGGGTTAGGGAAGATGTAGGATTATTTTTAGTATTACACTGAAGGTTAGAAATGGTTTTAGTGCACCATTAGAGGGTAGGTTCAGGGTTCATTTGGACAGTTAGTATAGTTATCTATACAGTCATGGTTACAATCAGCACTACATTTGGCGTTCAGCACTCATTAAGGTTAGGGAGAAGATATTACAGTTAGGTTTATTAGGAGCATGCTCAGAGTGACTGTTAGGGAAAGCCTAGGCAAAGGCAAGAGCAGAAGGCAAGAACACTGAAGCAAACACCAAAACAGAGCGCAAAGGCATAGACAGTGCCCAAGGGAGGGCAACATCAAAGGCAAGGCCGCGTCAGAGGCCGGGCCCAAAGAGAAGGCCGCGTCAGAGGCCGGGCCCAAAGAGAAGGCCGCGTCAGAGGCCGGGCCCAAAGAGAAGGCCGCGTCAGAGGCCGGGCCCAAAGAGAAGGCCGCGTCAGAGGCCGGGCCCAAAGAGAAGGCCGCGTCAGAGGCCGGGCCCAAAGAGAAGGCCGCGTCAGAGGCCGGGCCCAAAGAGAAGGCCGCGTCAGAGGCCGGGCCCAAAGAGAAGGCCTCAGGGAATGCCAAAACAGCACAAGACTGAAGAGAACGTTACACAGAACACCATAACAGAGGGCAAAGCCCAAGATAATGCCTCAGAGAACGCCAAAATGGAAGGCAAGGCCCAATAGAACATCGCCACGAATGCCAAAACACTGGGCAACGCACAAGAGAATGTCACCACAAACACCAAAATAGAGACTAAAGAGAATGCTGCAGGAAATAACCAGGAACAGAGGAGAGGCGAGGAGAATGCAGAAAGAAGACAACAGACAGCCTGTAAGGCATGCTGAAACGCAGAAATGAACTCCGGGTATCCCACCTTGTGTCTTACTAAATAAGATGTAAACACTGGTAGATGTACATTGCCCTTACCTCTTGGGAGGATAATTACCAGTTAGCGAAGTCGGCTTCCGGGGCATCCCAGGAAATGCAGATTTCTCTTCCTGGCTGTTCTCATGAAGAGCCACAGATCACCCTGTGCGGTTGTTACGGCGCTCAGGAGTGCCACAGCTCTCCGCTGCCGCCTGTTGGACACAAGACAGTAATTAAGGCACTGCCCCACATATGCGGGGGCTGCACCCTGTGCACACTGCTCTAACGATGTCACAAAGGAGCATTAGGGATAAAATTAATGCTATTTGTTGGTTTGAAGTCACAGTTAGTTTAACAATTGCTTTCTGCACTATGATTGGGATGAAGCTTACTTTGACAGAAAACAAGGGGTGTTATTTTTATAGCTGCATTTTGGCTTAGAGACATTGTTAATATCAGGCTAAGGGTTAGGTTTACAGATGCATGGCAGGTTAATGTAATTATCGTTAGAGTTCCCATTAAGCTAGGGGTTCGGGTCAAGATTACAATTAACGCTGCCAATCCCAGCCAATCCCAGAGAGCCAAAGGCAAAGGTGAGCCAAACTCCCAGGACAAGCAAAGGGAAATCCAAGGTAAAGGCAAAGGCAAAGCAAACAGCAAAGGCTAAAGGAAGAGCAAAAGCAAGGAGAATGCCCAATGAAAGGCTATGGCGAGGGCAAGGGCAAGGAGAGCGCAGCAGGGAAGGCCAACGGCAAAGGCCAAGAGAACACGGCAAGAAATGCCTGGGCGAGGGCCAAGAGAACACGGCAGGAAGTGACAAAACAGGAGGCCAAGAGGACGTGGCAGGGAGTGCCAGAACAAGCAGCCAAAGAGAACATGGCAAAGGAAGCCAATGTGGAAGGCCAAGGAGAAGGTGACTGGGTAGGCCAAAACAGGAGGCCAAGGAGAACGCCACAGGGAACGCCAAAACAGAAGGCAAAAGGTATAGACAGCACCCAAGGGAACGCAATATCAAAGGCAAGGCAAAGTCATGGAGAACAACAAGGAGAAGGCCTCGTCAGAGGCCGGGCCCCAAGAGGAGGTTGCAAGGAACGCCAAAACAAAGAACCAGATCAAAGGCAACGCCGTCAGGAGCGCCAAAGCAGAGGGCAAGGCCCAAGCCAGCGCTGCCAGGAGCACCAAAGTGGAGGGCAATGCCCAACGCAGCGCCGCCAGGAGCGCCAAAGCGGAGGGCAAGGCCCAACGCAGCGCCGCCAGGAGCGCCAAAGCGGAGGGCAAGGCCCAAGCCAGAGCCACTAGGACCGCCAAAAACAAAGAACCAGATCAAAGGCAACACCGCCAGGAGCGCCAAAGCGGATGGGAAGGCCGAAGGCAACACCACCAGGAGCGCCAAAAACGATGAACCAGATCAAAGGCAACGCCGCCAGGAGCGCCAAAGCGGAGGGCAAGGCCCAAGCCAGCGCCACTAGGACCGCCAAAAACGAAGAACCAGATCAAAGGCAACGCCGCCAGGAGCGCCAAAAACGAAGAACCAGATCAAACGCAACGCCACCAGGAGCGACGAAGCAGAGGGAAGGCTGAAAGCAACACCACCAGGAGCGCCAAAAACGATGAACCAGATCAAAGGCAACGCCGCCAGGAGCGCCAAAGCGGAGGGCACGGCCCAAGCCAGCGCCGCCACGAGCGCCAAAGCGGAGGGCACGGCCCAAGCCAGCGCCGGCACGAGCGCCAAAGCGGAAGGCACGGCCCAAGACGCCGCCGCCACGAGCGCCAAAGCGGAGGGCACGGCCCAAGACGCCGCCGCCACGAGCGCCAAAGCGGAGGGCAAAGAGAATGCTGCAGGAAATAACCAGGCACAGAGGAGAGGCAAGGAGAATGCAGAAAGAAGACAACAGACAGCCTGTAAGGCACGCTGAAATGCAGAAATGAACTCCGGGTATCCTACCTTGTGTCTTACAAAGTAACGGGTAAACATTGGAAGACGTACACTGCCCTTACCTCTTGGGCAGATTATTACCGGTCAGCAAAGTTGGCTTCCGGGGCATCCCAGGAAATGCAGATTTCTGTTCCTGGCTGTTCTCATGAAGAGCCACAGATCACTCTGTGCGGTTGTTACGGCGCTCAGGAGCGCCGCAGCTCTCCGCTGCCACCTGTTGGACACAAGACAGTAATTAAGGCACTGCCCCACATATGCGGGGGCTGCACCCTGTGCACACTGCTCTAACGATGTCACAAAGGAGCGTTAGGGATAAAATTAATGCTATTTGTTGGTTTGAAGTCACAGTTAGTTTAACAATTGCTTTCTGCACTATGATTGGGGTGAAGCTTACTTTGACAGAAAACAAGGGGTGTTATTTTTATAGCTGCATTTTGGCTTAGAGACATTGTTAATATCAGGCTAAGGGTTAGGTTTACAGATGCATGGCAGGTTAATGTAATTATCGTTAGAGTTCCCATTAAGCTAGGGGTTCGGGTCAAGATTACAATTAACGCTGCCAATCCCAGCCAATCCCAGAGAGCCAAAGGCAAAGGTGAGCCAAACTCCCAGGACAAGCAAAGGGAAATCCAAGGTAAAGGCAAAGGCAAAGCAAACAGCAAAGGCTAAGGGAAGGGCAAAAGCAAGGAGAATGCCCAATGAAAAGCTATGGCGAGGGCAAGGGCAAGGAGAGCACAGCAGGGAAGGCCAACGGCAAAGGCCAAGAGAACGCGGCAAGAAATGCCTAGGCGAGGACCAAGAGAACACGGCAGGAAGTGACAAAACAGGAGGCCAAGAGGACGTGGCAGGGAGTGCCAGAACAAGCAGCCAAAGAGAACATGGCAAAGGAAGCCCAATGTGGAAGGCCAAGGAGAAGGTGACTGGGTAGGCCAAAACAGGAGGCCAAGGAGAACGCCACAGGGAACGCCAAAACAGAAGGCAAAAGGTATAGACAGCACCCAAGGGAACGCAATATCAAAGGCAAGGCAAAGTCACGGAGAACAACAAGGAGAAGGCCTCGTCAGAGGCCGGGCCCCAAGAGGAGGTCGCAAGGAACGCCAAAACAAAGAACCAGATCAAAGGCAACGCCGTCAGGAGCACCAAAGCGGAGGGCAAGGCCCAAGCCAGTGCCGCCAGGAGCGCCAAAGCGGAGGGCAAGGCCCAAGCCAGCGCCACTAGGACCGCCAAAAACAAAGAACCAGATCAAAGGTAACGCCGCCAGGAGCGCCAAAAACGAAGAACCAGATCAAACGCAACGCCACCAGGAGCGACGAAGCAGAGGGAAGGCCGAAAGCAACACCACCAGGAGCGCCAAAAACGATGAACCAGATCAAAGGCAACGCCGCCAGGAGCGCCAAAGCGGAGGGCACGGCCCAAGCCAGCGCCGCCACGAGCGCCAAAGCGGAGGGCACGGCCCAAGCCAGCGCCGGCACGAGCGCCAAAGCGGAGGGCACGGCCCAAGCCAGCGCCGGCACGAGCGCCAAAGCGGAGGGCACGGCCCAAGACGCCGCCGCCACGAGCGCCAAAGCGGAGGGCACGGCCCAAGACGCCGCCGCCACGAGCGCCAAAGCGGAGGGCAAAGAGAATGCTGCAGGAAATAACCAGGCACAGAGGAGAGGCAAGGAGAATGCAGAAAGAAGACAACAGACAGCCTGTAAGGCACGCTGAAATGCAGAAATGAACTCCGGGTATCCTACCTTGTGTCTTACAAAGTAACGGGTAAACATTGGAAGACGTACACTGCCCTTACCTCTTGGGCAGATTATTACCGGTCAGCAAAGTTGGCTTCCGGGGCATCCCAGGAAATGCAGATTTCTGTTCCTGGCTGTTCTCATGAAGAGCCACAGATCACTCTGTGCGGTTGTTACGGCGCTCAGGAGCGCCGCAGCTCTCCGCTGCCACCTGTTGGACACAAGACAGTAATTAAGGCACTGCCCCACATATGCGGGGGCTGCACCCTGTGCACACTGCTCTAACGATGTCACAAAGGAGCGTTAGGGATAAAATTAATGCTATTTGTTGGTTTGAAGTCACAGTTAGTTTAACAATTGCTTTCTGCACTATGATTGGGGTGAAGCTTACTTCGACAGAAAACAAGGGGTGTTATTTTTATAGCTGCATTTTGGCTTAGAGACATTGTTAATATCAGGCTAAGGGTTAGGTTTACAGATGCATGGCAGGTTAATGTAATTATCGTTAGAGTTCCCATTAAGCTAGGGGTTCGGGTCAAGATTACAATTAACGCTGCCAATCCCAGCCAATCCCAGAGAGCCAAAGGCAAAGGTGAGCCAAACTCCCAGGACAAGCAAAGGGAAATCCAAGGTAAAGGCAAAGGCAAAGCAAACAGCAAAGGCTAAAGGAAGAGCAAAAGCAAGGAGAATGCCCAATGAAAGGCTATGGCGAGGGCAAGGGCAAGGAGAGCGCAGCAGGGAAGGCCAACGGCAAAGGCCAAGAGAACACGGCAAGAAATGCCTGGGCGAGGGCCAAGAGAACACGGCAGGAAGTGACAAAACAGGAGGCCAAGAGGACGTGGCAGGGAGTGCCAGAACAAGCAGCCAAAGAGAACATGGCAAAGGAAGCCCAATGTGGAAGGCCAAGGAGAAGGTGACTGGGTAGGCCAAAACAGGAGGCCAAGGAGAACGCCACAGGGAACGCCAAAACAGAAGGCAAAAGGTATAGACAGCACCCAAGGGAACGCAATATCAAAGGCAAGGCAAAGTCATGGAGAACAACAAGGAGAAGGCCTCGTCAGAGGCCGGGCCCCAAGAGGAGGTTGCAAGGAACGCCAAAACAAAGAACCAGATCAAAGGCAACGCCGTCAGGAGCGCCAAAGCAGAGGGCAAGGCCCAAGCCAGCGCTGCCAGGAGCACCAAAGTGGAGGGCAATGCCCAACGCAGCGCCGCCAGGAGCGCCAAAGCGGAGGGCAAGGCCCAACGCAGCGCCGCCAGGAGCGCCAAAGCGGAGGGCAAGGCCCAAGCCAGAGCCACTAGGACCGCCAAAAACAAAGAACCAGATCAAAGGCAACACCGCCAGGAGCGCCAAAGCGGATGGGAAGGCCGAAGGCAACACCACCAGGAGCGCCAAAAACGATGAACCAGATCAAAGGCAACGCCGCCAGGAGCGCCAAAGCGGAGGGCAAGGCCCAAGCCAGCGCCACTAGGACCGCCAAAAACGAAGAACCAGATCAAAGGCAACGCCGCCAGGAGCGCCAAAAACGAAGAACCAGATCAAACGCAACGCCACCAGGAGCGACGAAGCAGAGGGAAGGCTGAAAGCAACACCACCAGGAGCGCCAAAAACGATGAACCAGATCAAAGGCAACGCCGCCAGGAGCGCCAAAGCGGAGGGCACGGCCCAAGCCAGCGCCGCCACGAGCGCCAAAGCGGAGGGCACGGCCCAAGCCAGCGCCGGCACGAGCGCCAAAGCGGAAGGCACGGCCCAAGACGCCGCCGCCACGAGCGCCAAAGCGGAGGGCACGGCCCAAGACGCCGCCGCCACGAGCGCCAAAGCGGAGGGCAAAGAGAATGCTGCAGGAAATAACCAGGCACAGAGGAGAGGCAAGGAGAATGCAGAAAGAAGACAACAGCCAGCCTGTAAGGCACGCTGAAATGCAGAAATGAACTCCGGGTATCCTACCTTGTGTCTTACAAAGTAACGGGTAAACATTGGAAGACGTACACTGCCCTTACCTCTTGGGCAGATTATTACCGGTCAGCAAAGTTGGCTTCCGGGGCATCCCAGGAAATGCAGATTTCTGTTCCTGGCTGTTCTCATGAAGAGCCACAGATCACTCTGTGCGGTTGTTACGGCGCTCAGGAGCGCCGCAGCTCTCCGCTGCCACCTGTTGGACACAAGACAGTAATTAAGGCACTGCCCCACATATGCGGGGGCTGCACCCTGTGCACACTGCTCTAACGATGTCACAAAGGAGCGTTAGGGATAAAATTAATGCTATTTGTTGGTTTGAAGTCACAGTTAGTTTAACAATTGCTTTCTGCACTATGATTGGGGTGAAGCTTACTTTGACAGAAAACAAGGGGTGTTATTTTTATAGCTGCATTTTGGCTTAGAGACATTGTTAATATCAGGCTAAGGGTTAGGTTTACAGATGCATGGCAGGTTAATGTAATTATCGTTAGAGTTCCCATTAAGCTAGGGGTTCGGGTCAAGATTACAATTAACGCTGCCAATCCCAGCCAATCCCAGAGAGCCAAAGGCAAAGGTGAGCCAAACTCCCAGGACAAGCAAAGGGAAATCCAAGGTAAAGGCAAAGGCAAAGCAAACAGCAAAGGCTAAGGGAAGGGCAAAAGCAAGGAGAATGCCCAATGAAAAGCTATGGCGAGGGCAAGGGCAAGGAGAGCACAGCAGGGAAGGCCAACGGCAAAGGCCAAGAGAACGCGGCAAGAAATGCCTAGGCGAGGACCAAGAGAACACGGCAGGAAGTGACAAAACAGGAGGCCAAGAGGACGTGGCAGGGAGTGCCAGAACAAGCAGCCAAAGAGAACATGGCAAAGGAAGCCCAATGTGGAAGGCCAAGGAGAAGGTGACTGGGTAGGCCAAAACAGGAGGCCAAGGAGAACGCCACAGGGAACGCCAAAACAGAAGGCAAAAGGTATAGACAGCACCCAAGGGAACGCAATATCAAAGGCAAGGCAAAGTCACGGAGAACAACAAGGAGAAGGCCTCGTCAGAGGCCGGGCCCCAAGAGGAGGTCGCAAGGAACGCCAAAACAAAGAACCAGATCAAAGGCAACGCCGTCAGGAGCACCAAAGCGGAGGGCAAGGCCCAAGCCAGTGCCGCCAGGAGCGCCAAAGCGGAGGGCAAGGCCCAAGCCAGCGCCACTAGGACCGCCAAAAACAAAGAACCAGATCAAAGGTAACGCCGCCAGGAGCGCCAAAAACGAAGAACCAGATCAAACGCAACGCCACCAGGAGCGACGAAGCAGAGGGAAGGCCGAAAGCAACACCACCAGGAGCGCCAAAAACGATGAACCAGATCAAAGGCAACGCCGCCAGGAGCGCCAAAGCGGAGGGCACGGCCCAAGCCAGCGCCGCCACGAGCGCCAAAGCGGAGGGCACGGCCCAAGCCAGCGCCGGCACGAGCGCCAAAGCGGAGGGCACGGCCCAAGCCAGCGCCGGCACGAGCGCCAAAGCGGAGGGCACGGCCCAAGACGCCGCCGCCACGAGCGCCAAAGCGGAGGGCACGGCCCAAGACGCCGCCGCCACGAGCGCCAAAGCGGAGGGCAAAGAGAATGCTGCAGGAAATAACCAGGCACAGAGGAGAGGCAAGGAGAATGCAGAAAGAAGACAACAGCCAGCCTGTAAGGCACGCTGAAATGCAGAAATGAACTCCGGGTATCCTACCTTGTGTCTTACAAAGTAACGGGTAAACATTGGAAGACGTACACTGCCCTTACCTCTTGGGCAGATTATTACCGGTCAGCAAAGTTGGCTTCCGGGGCATCCCAGGAAATGCAGATTTCTGTTCCTGGCTGTTCTCATGAAGAGCCACAGATCACTCTGTGCGGTTGTTACGGCGCTCAGGAGCGCCGCAGCTCTCCGCTGCCACCTGTTGGACACAAGACAGTAATTAAGGCACTGCCCCACATATGCGGGGGCTGCACCCTGTGCACACTGCTCTAACGATGTCACAAAGGAGCGTTAGGGATAAAATTAATGCTATTTGTTGGTTTGAAGTCACAGTTAGTTTAACAATTGCTTTCTGCACTATGATTGGGGTGAAGCTTACTTTGACAGAAAACAAGGGGTGTTATTTTTATAGCTGCATTTTGGCTTAGAGACATTGTTAATATCAGGCTAAGGGTTAGGTTTACAGATGCATGGCAGGTTAATGTAATTATCGTTAGAGTTCCCATTAAGCTAGGGGTTCGGGTCAAGATTACAATTAACGCTGCCAATCCCAGCCAATCCCAGAGAGCCAAAGGCAAAGGTGAGCCAAACTCCCAGGACAAGCAAAGGGAAATCCAAGGTAAAGGCAAAGGCAAAGCAAACAGCAAAGGCTAAGGGAAGGGCAAAAGCAAGGAGAATGCCCAATGAAAAGCTACGGTGAGGGCAAGGGCAAGGAGAGCACAGCAGGGAAGGCCAACGGCAAAGGCCAAGAGAACACGGCAAGAAATGCCTGGGCGAGGGCCAAGAGAACACGGCAGGAAGTGACAAAACAGGAGGCCAAGAGGACGTGGCAGGGAGTGCCAGAACAAGCAGCCAAAGAGAACATGGCAAAGGAAGCCAATGCGGAAGGCCAAGAGAAGGTGGCTGGGTAGGCCAAAACAGGAGGCCAAGGAGAACGCCACAGGGAACGCCAAAACAGGACACCAAGGAGGACGTCACAGGGAACGCCCAGGCAGTGGCTATGAGATGGCAGGAAATACTGAGGACAACAGCCAAGAGAACATGGCAAAAAATGCCAAAACCAAACACTGAAGAGAAAGCAGCAAAGCCAGCCAAGTACAATGGCCAAGACAACGGGGCACAGAACACCAAGACAGGACAGCAACAAGATGCAGTAGAGAATGTCTAGGGTAAAGAGAAGGAGAATACTGCAGTGAAAGGCCAGAGACAAATAGAATGTGGGAAGAAAAAGGACAGGCAGCCTTTGGGGTACCCTAAAATGCAATAAAGAGCTCCAGGAGTGCTACATTGTGCCACGCTACATAATGGGTAAACATTGGCATGCATATGCTGCCCTTACCTGCTGGGCAGACAATTACCGGTCAGCAAAGTGGGATTCTGGGGCATTCCAGGAAATCCAGCTTTCCGTTTCTAGCTGTTCTCATGAAGATCCACACATCTCTCCATGCAGTCGTTACAGCACCTGGGAGCACCACAGCTCTCTGCTGCCACCGGTTAGACACAATGCAGTAATGAAAGCACTACCCCGCATATATTGGGGGGCTGCACTCTGTGCATGATGCTGCTCACTAGCAGCACTGTAGCTGAGAACAACACACAAGGAGAAGGCTCAGATACCCAACAACACTTTGGCTTCCATCTTCTCTGATAACTGCTCCTTATACACAGCACTCACCTTTGGCTTTGCAGGTGGGGATTGAGAAAGCAATGCCACCCCCACCAACAACCTCCCTGCCCCACACTGTGAGTCAAGATAGGGTTTGGGATCACCTGAGAAACCTGAACATCCAGGAGTCTATGGGTCCCAATGAGATGCATCCCAGAGTCACGATTGTATTCACTGATGCAGTCAACAAGCCATTCTCAATGGTATTTGAGAAGTTGTGGCAGTCAGGTGAAATCCCTGGTGAGTAGAAAAAAAGCAACAGCACACCTGTTATTATGGATAAAAAGGATGACCCTGGGAACTACCAACATGTCAGTCTCACCTCTGTGCTGTAAATGATCACAGAGCAGATCCTCCTGGAAGTGACTCCAAAGCACACGCTCCAGTACGTCACCACCCTGAGTGAAAAACTTCCTCCTAATATCCAACCTAAACTTCTCCTGTCTTAGTTTAAAACCACTCCTCCTTGTCCTATCACAATCCACCCTCGTAAACAGCTGTTTCCCCTCCTGTTTATCCACTCCCTCAAGTACTGGAAGGCCACAATGAGGTCTCTCCAGAGCCTTCTGTTCACCAGTCTAAACAAGCCCAGTTCCCTCAACCTTTCCTCATAGGAGAAATGGTCCAGGCCTCTGACCATCTTAGTGCCCTCCTCTGGACCCGCTCTGAGAGTTCCAAGTCCTTCCTGTGCTGGGGGCCCCAGGCCTGGACACAGTTAAGCAGATGGTGCCTCATGAGAGCTGAGTAGAGGGGGAAAAAAAAAAATCACCTCCCTCTCTCTGCTGGCCGTTCTTCTTTTAATGCAGCCCAGGATATAGTTGTCTTTCCAGGATGCAAGTGCACACTGCTGGCTCACATCTAGCTTCTTACCCACTGGGATCCACGAGTCCTTCTCTGCAGGGCTGCTCTCAAGGAGTTCTTTGCCAAGTTTGTATAAACATCTGGGATTGCCTCTTCATCAGTGACATTGACAGTGGGGGTCAAGTGCACCCTAATGACACCAAGCTGTGGGGTGCAGTGACACACCAGAGGGATGGGACACCATCCAGAGGGACCTCAACAGGCTGAGTAGTGGGCACTCAGCAATGTACTTTCTCAGCCCAGAAAGCCAACTGTATGCTGGGTTCCATCCAAAGATGTATGGTCAGTAGGTGAAGGGAGATGATCCTGCCCATCTGCTCTACGCTGGTGAGGCCTCACCTGGAGTGCTGTGTCTGGATTTGGATGGCTGCAGTGTAGGACAGATATAGAGCTGTTGGAGCACATCCAGAGAATAGCCACAAATATGAACTGAGGGATGGAATGCCTTTCCTATAAAGAGAGAGAATTGGGGCTGTTCAGCCTGGAGAAGTGAAGGCTCTGAGGTGACCTGGTAAGAACCTTTCAATACCTAAAGGGAAGAATGAGAAAGAATTTAGGTTAGATATAAAGAAAATCTTGTGAGGGTGGTGACACAGTGGAACAGGTTACCCAGACACGTGATGGATGCCCTGTCCCTTCCAAGGTGAGGCTGGGCCAGGCTCTGGGCAACCTGATCTAGCTGTGAATGTTCCTGTTCATTGTGTGGCAGTTGGACTAGATCATTACAGATGGTACCAAGTACTCCAGCTGGGATAATCCGCATGCATCACAGCGCCTCTCTGGACCAGTCCCAGCATTCAGCAGACCAGGGACCTCACTTCATCACACTGTTGGGAACCAGAGCTGCAGAGCTATTGAATGGGGGACAGGGGATAGAAGGAAGAGGGATGGGGGTTTGGGTGTCATAGAGATTAGGAAACTAGTAGGATCTCCAGACAATTAGGATGGAGATATCTGGGGTGATGCTGAGTACAGTGGTCCAAAAGAGGACAATCCTTGGCCTTCTATAACGATGAAGTCAGATCTGCTGTTCAAACAGAAAGGACTGTAGGATCCCAAGGTGGTCAGTCATGATGTGCTCTGAGAACAATGCCTTGGGATCCATTACCACTGACAAATTTGTAAGGGAGATATGGGAGAAAACCAGACAAAACAGGAACAGAATACCTGTTATCACTATGCTCGAGTGGTGCAGACCATATTATGCTCAGTGAGGATAAAGTAGATGGCCACTGCAGTCTGGGAGTGTTCTTCAGGTCCTGGCTGAAGCACCTCACTCTATCACCAGCTGTGTAGCGGCAGCAGGCTGGGAGAATAGATCCCATGAAGGACGGTAAGCCACCTGCAACCCATTTGATCCCTAAGTGAGCTTCCCACAGCCATCAGAAACCTGCCTGCATACAAGCTAGTGCACAAACACGGGGCTCGGAATGCTCCATTACCTGCTTGGCAGATCTCAGAGTGCTTACACCCCTGATGAGACAAACTCCAGCAATCCCTAAACCCCATCAAGCTGAAAAATGAGATCAGCAGATTTAATACACAGAAGGGTGCACAGAATGCCCTTAAACAACTTTGTATGTTTGGAAACAGTGCATAACAGTCTTAACTACAGTCATGTAATGGGATGATGGAGGTGCACACAAACCATGTTTGGAGCCCCAGGTTGGAGATCATGCTGTGAGAACCATGAAATAGTGAACAGAGGTGGAACCAGAAGATAATGAGCTTAGAAAGATTTGCTTAGAAGATGTGGAGAATGACAAACCTCTTTATGGAAAAGGATGTTAGCTCTGGGCATTCCCACAACAGCAATGCTCAGTCAGCTAACCAGCATTATCCTGAAGCTGATTGAAGCATTCGAGAAATGAGGGAGCAGTGAAAGAAAAACATATGTCAGTCCTTCCATCACCATATCAGAGAAAGGGAGAGAACACTTCATAACTCCCTTAGATAAGAAAAAGGGCATCATGATGACAAACATAGCAAAAGCAGCCACTCTAATCCAGTTTGGGATCCCCCCAAAAAGGTGGAGCTCACAGCCCTAAAATAAAGAAGGAATTACATGCCCCATTTCAAGGACTCACCCCACTCCCCAAAGGAAATTGTCACCAGGTATGTATGCTGCGCCTATGGCGACCAGGCCTTAAATGTAGTCAGGATACCCCCAGAAGGGGAGATCACAGCCCTGAAATAAAGAAAGAATAAGTTACCCCATTCCAAGGATGACACTCAGTCCACACTGCCAAGGAAGCAGCCTCCAGGTAGAGATGCTGCCCTTGTAGCTTCCACCCCTAAATGTGGTCAAGATACTACAAAAAAAAAAAAAAAAGGGAGAGATTGCAGCCCAGAAATAAACTACTTACCCCCTTCCTAAAGACCAATACTTGTCCGTGCTCCACAGGAGACAGTCTACAGAGATAAATGCTGGTAGCTGTAAGGGCAGCATTTAAATGTGGTCAGGATGCCCCAAAAATGGGAAAAATCACAGCCCTGAAATAAGAAGGAATCACTCACCCTTTCTCAAGGACCAAACCTCACCCCACACTCCCAAGGAGGCAGTCTCTAAACACAGATACCACCTTTAAGGCTGCCAGCCCTTAAGTGGGGTCAAGATCTGCCAAAAAAGGAGAGATCGCAACCCTAAAATAAAGAAAGAATTACTCATTCTGTTCTAAGGGTTCAGACCATGCTCTAAAGGAAACATTCCCCAGGTACAGTAACTGCACATTCTGCTGCCAGACCTCAAATATGGTCAGGAGGCCCCCAAAACGGGAGATTACAATCCAGCAATAAAGAAGAAATCAGTTACCACATACTAAAAACAAACACACACCCCAAACGAAGCAGTCACCATAGGGAGATGCTACCCTTATGGTTTCCAGCCCTTGAAAGTGGTCAGGAACCCCCAAAAAAAGGAAAAAAAACAAGCAGCACGAATCAATATAAAAACAAGCAGCACGAATCAATATAAAAACAAGCAGCACGAATCAATATAAAAACAAGCAGCACGAATCAATATAAAAACAAGCAGCACGAATCAATATAAAAACAAGCAGCACGAATCAATATAAAAACAAGCAGCACGAATCAATATAAAAACAAGCAGCACGAATCAATATAAAAACAAGCAGCACGAATCAATATAAAAACAAGCAGCACGAATCAATATAAAAACAAGCAGCACGAATCAATATAAAAACAAGCAGCACGAATCAATATAAAAACAAGCAGCACGAATCAATATAAAAACAAGCAGCACGAATCAATATAAAAACAAGCAGCACGAATCAATATAAAAACAAGCAGCACGAATCAATATAAAAACAAGCAGCACGAATCAATATAAAAACAAGCAGCACGAATCAATATAAAAACAAGCAGCACGAATCAATATAAAAACAAGCAGCACGAATCAATATAAAAACAAGCAGCACGAATCAATATAAAAACAAGCAGCACGAATCAATATAAAAACAAGCAGCACGAATCAATATAAAAACAAGCAGCACGAATCAATATAAAAACAAGCAGCACGAATCAATATAAAAACAAGCAGCACGAATCAATATAAAAACAAGCAGCACGAATCAATATAAAAACAAGCAGCACGAATCAATATAAAAACAAGCAGCACGAATCAATATAAAAACAAGCAGCACGAATCAATATAAAAACAAGCAGCACGAATCAATATAAAAACAAGCAGCACGAATCAATATAAAAACAAGCAGCACGAATCAATATAAAAACAAGCAGCACGAATCAATATAAAAACAAGCAGCACGAATCAATATAAAAACAAGCAGCACGAATCAATATAAAAACAAGCAGCACGAATCAATATAAAAACAAGCAGCACGAATCAATATAAAAACAAGCAGCACGAATCAATATAAAAACAAGCAGCACGAATCAATATAAAAACAAGCAGCACGAATCAATATAAAAACAAGCAGCACGAATCAATATAAAAACAAGCAGCACGAATCAATATAAAAACAAGCAGCACGAATCAATATAAAAACAAGCAGCACGAATCAATATAAAAACAAGCAGCACGAATCAATATAAAAACAAGCAGCACGAATCAATATAAAAACAAGCAGCACGAATCAATATAAAAACAAGCAGCACGAATCAATATAAAAACAAGCAGCACGAATCAATATAAAAACAAGCAGCACGAATCAATATAAAAACAAGCAGCACGAATCAATATAAAAACAAGCAGCACGAATCAATATAAAAACAAGCAGCACGAATCAATATAAAAACAAGCAGCACGAATCAATATAAAAACAAGCAGCACGAATCAATATAAAAACAAGCAGCACGAATCAATATAAAAACAAGCAGCACGAATCAATATAAAAACAAGCAGCACGAATCAATATAAAAACAAGCAGCACGAATCAATATAAAAACAAGCAGCACGAATCAATATAAAAACAAGCAGCACGAATCAATATAAAAACAAGCAGCACGAATCAATATAAAAACAAGCAGCACGAATCAATATAAAAACAAGCAGCACGAATCAATATAAAAACAAGCAGCACGAATCAATATAAAAACAAGCAGCACGAATCAATATAAAAACAAGCAGCACGAATCAATATAAAAACAAGCAGCACGAATCAATATAAAAACAAGCAGCACGAATCAATATAAAAACAAGCAGCACGAATCAATATAAAAACAAGCAGCACGAATCAATATAAAAACAAGCAGCACGAATCAATATAAAAACAAGCAGCACGAATCAATATAAAAACAAGCAGCACGAATCAATATAAAAACAAGCAGCACGAATCAATATAAAAACAAGCAGCACGAATCAATATAAAAACAAGCAGCACGAATCAATATAAAAACAAGCAGCACGAATCAATATAAAAACAAGCAGCACGAATCAATATAAAAACAAGCAGCACGAATCAATATAAAAACAAGCAGCACGAATCAATATAAAAACAAGCAGCACGAATCAATATAAAAACAAGCAGCACGAATCAATATAAAAACAAGCAGCACGAATCAATATAAAAACAAGCAGCACGAATCAATATAAAAACAAGCAGCACGAATCAATATAAAAACAAGCAGCACGAATCAATATAAAAACAAGCAGCACGAATCAATATAAAAACAAGCAGCACGAATCAATATAAAAACAAGCAGCACGAATCAATATAAAAACAAGCAGCACGAATCAATATAAAAACAAGCAGCACGAATCAATATAAAAACAAGCAGCACGAATCAATATAAAAACAAGCAGCACGAATCAATATAAAAACAAGCAGCACGAATCAATATAAAAACAAGCAGCACGAATCAATATAAAAACAAGCAGCACGAATCAATATAAAAACAAGCAGCACGAATCAATATAAAAACAAGCAGCACGAATCAATATAAAAACAAGCAGCACGAATCAATATAAAAACAAGCAGCACGAATCAATATAAAAACAAGCAGCACGAATCAATATAAAAACAAGCAGCACGAATCAATATAAAAACAAGCAGCACGAATCAATATAAAAACAAGCAGCACGAATCAATATAAAAACAAGCAGCACGAATCAATATAAAAACAAGCAGCACGAATCAATATAAAAACAAGCAGCACGAATCAATATAAAAACAAGCAGCACGAATCAATATAAAAACAAGCAGCACGAATCAATATAAAAACAAGCAGCACGAATCAATATAAAAACAAGCAGCACGAATCAATATAAAAACAAGCAGCACGAATCAATATAAAAACAAGCAGCACGAATCAATATAAAAACAAGCAGCACGAATCAATATAAAAACAAGCAGCACGAATCAATATAAAAACAAGCAGCACGAATCAATATAAAAACAAGCAGCACGAATCAATATAAAAACAAGCAGCACGAATCAATATAAAAACAAGCAGCACGAATCAATATAAAAACAAGCAGCACGAATCAATATAAAAACAAGCAGCACGAATCAATATAAAAACAAGCAGCACGAATCAATATAAAAACAAGCAGCACGAATCAATATAAAAACAAGCAGCACGAATCAATATAAAAACAAGCAGCACGAATCACTCACCACTTTCCAAAGGTCTCCACTCACTCCCAAGGAGGCAACTCCCAGGTAGAGATGCTGCCCTAGCTGTTCCCAGCCCTTAAATGTGGTCAGGGAGGGGGTGGAGCCAAGGTCAGCCCTATCCGGTCCCTTAGGTGAATTGCTTCCACCTGTGCTCACAGGGCTGGCTACACCCCTCACCAGGTGCTCAATCACTGCTTCAGACTGTGACCTAACTGTTCTCATAAGGCCTGAAGCAAAAAAAAAAAAAAAAGGCTTACAACAAGCAGGTGATTGGATCTGCCTTTCTGGCAAGGGGAGTTTTATCAATGGATGAGCAACAATGGCACACACATTTTGATTCAAGTCTGTCCTCAAAGGCAATTGGTAAAATTGCCTGACTTTCTAAAATTGGTGACTCTGCGGGTGACGCTGGGGTGACACTGGGGTGACATTGGGCTGGGATGATGTGAGGGGGTGATGCTGGGGGGTGATGTTGGATTATCATAGGGGGGGACATCAGGGAGTGATGTTGGAGTGATATTGTTAGGGGGAATGTAGTGGAGACCCTAAGTTGTAGCTTGAAACAATGATTGAGAAGGGACAAACCAGAGGAACTCAGGTGCACGAAACACACCTGAGTGATGGAAGGGGTGGATCCTGGCTCCACCCCCTCCCAGGCCTCATTTAAGTGTTGTCAGCAGGAATGAGAGGCTTTTGCTGGAGGTCCCTGCTTGCTTGAGGTCTTCTAAAGTTAAGTAGATTTTGTTCTTTTTTTTTTGTGTTCACAGCTGCTGTGTTTGAGCTAGTTCTCACTTATTGCAACCTATTAATGCTATTGTTGCATTTTTTATCACGTTGCAGCATTACAGGAGGTAATTACTGGTGGGGGGTGATGTTGGGGTTTTTTTGAGTAGCATTGTTGGAGTGAAGCTAGGAGGTTACATTGTGATAAGACTAGTATGGTGTTAGAGTTTCACTGGGGGGGGGGTGACATCGGGGAGTGATATTGGGGTTACATTGTTGGGGTGATACTGGTGGGGGCACACTGGTGTGACACTGAGGTGAAAATGGGTCGAGGTTGCGCAGTGATGTTGTAGGGTGATGTTGGAGTATCTCTGGGGGATGAGATGAAGGAGTGATGTTGTTGGGGGGGGTGACATTATTGAGGTGATGCTGGGAGGGAAGTGATGTTGGGGTATCACTGAGGGAGGAATCAGGAAATGATGTTGGGGTGATGTTTATGGGGTGACAAGGGAGAGATGTTGTGTGGTGATGTTGGGGTATCGCTTGGGGTAACATCAATGAGTGATATTGTTGGGGTGACATTACTAGGAAGGATATTGGGCTATCCCTACCCTAGGGGGGTTTCAAAGGGAGTGATGCTGCAGTGATGTTTGGAAGTGACACTGGGGAGTGCTGGTGGGGTGTGGCTGGGATTGACATCAGGAAGTGAAGCTGGGGGGGGTGACACTGGAGTGAAATTGGGGTGATACAGGGGTGATATTAGGGGGTGACACTGGGATGATGTTGGGGTATCACTGGAGGAAATGCTGTTGGGTTGATGCCGGGGAATGAAGTTGTGGGTTGATGTTGGGGTATTACTAGGGTTTAACATCAAGGAGTGATGTTTGGGGGGGGATGTGGGGGTGACGCTGGGATGATGTTAAGAGTGATGTTGGGGGAGACATTACTGGGGTGAAATTGTTAGGGTGACACTAGGTTTATTTTGGGGAGTGACATTGAGAGGTAATGAGTATGACTGGGGGTGACATCAGGGGGTGATGCTGGGGGAACATTGTTGGGGTGATACAAGGAATGACACTGGGGTGGTGTTGCTGTGACAGTGGAGTGATATTAGGTAGTAGGTTGGGGGAGTGAGGTTGGGGTATTGCTGGGGGGGGTTCAACAGGGGGTGACACTGGGGTGATGTTCGAGTATTACTGGGGGCTGACATTGGGGATACTGGAAAATGATTCTGGTGTGTCATTCTAGTGACAAGGGTGATGTTGGGGCTTTTCTGGAGGGAGTGAATGCTGGGTGGTGACGCTGTTGGGGTGTTATGTTGGGGACCTAAAGGCCCCTGACTGAAGAATGATCCTGGAATTGAATAAGGTATTTTGGCATATATTTGGCTTATATTTTAAGGGAGTTGATATTTTTGGCTGTGGCTGCAAATGTTTTGTGGAGAGAGCTGTCCTTGGTATTTGGTCTTGTTCTTGCAAAGACTTGTTTTGCAAGCTGATGTTCCACTTGGGCTCTCTATCACGGGCTGGCCGCATGGGTACAGCATGCAAGTGGAACAAACCCTGCAGACCCTGAGGAGAATGAAAGCAGGAGAAAGTGCGGAAGTGCACTTTGAAGAGGGGGATGCCGTGCTGGTGCTGCCGATCGAATCCACCGGTGGCATGTTCCTTCTCTCTCCTCTTTGGTGACTTGCCATCTCTCAAGGGTCAGATAGTAATAGCACACCTGCTTAGGGAGATTCTGTTTCCCACTTAATGGAATTATCTAACATTTCAGAGAGCGACACTGGAGGGAGTTACACTGTGGTTGTGTTGCAGTGATGTTGGGATATCAATAGGGTTGACATCAGCAAGTAGCACTGGGGTGACATCATTGGGGGTGATGTTGGAGTACCACTGGGATTTAACATGAATGACTGATGCTGGAGTGAGAGCGTTGGGGTGACACTGGGGTATGACAATGTTAGAGTGACACTGAGGGTTGACTGTGTGGTCATGTTGGGGGTGACATTGTTGGGTTAATGCTGGTGGGTGATGCTGGGATGACAGGGGGCTGATATTAAGGAGTAACGCTGGGGGAGTGATGCTGGAGCATCCCTGGGGGGTGACTTTAGGGGGTGTTGGAGCTGATGTTTTGGGTGAAATAGGTAGGGTTTGGGAGTAGAATTTTGGGGAAAATACTAAGGATTTGGGGCTGATATTTGGGATGAAATAATGAGGTTTTGGGAGCTCAATTTGGGGTGAATTAGCAAGGACATGAACCTGGAGCTTGGCGTGAAATACTGATGGTTTGGGGCTGGAGTATGAGGTGAAATGGGCTTTGGAGCCTATTTGGATGGCAGTTTTCAATGTAAAAAAACACGTTCTTTACAGTTTCCTTGCAGGAAGAGAATAAAGAAAGTCTGCTTTCACAAAGAAAGGGATACGATATACCTTCAGCAGACTCCCACTATTGCTCAAGCCACCTCACTGAACTTTGACAGAAAGTTTCACTGCCTTAGAATGTGAAATTGTATCCATGTGTAGACATTTTAATTGCAGGCACGCACCCTGGAAAGGTACGGGAAGTGGCAGCAGCACTAGATGACTCAGAAATTGAGATTCCACCCGCAAACTGTCAGGGACTAAGTAAAGAAGTAAAATTTTAAGGCAGCAAAGACCAGCAAAATTGTGCAGACTTGACTGAACCAAAGTGAAGATGTGTGAACAGAAGCGAAGCCATGCAAAGTTTTACAAAACCACGTGAACTTCATGGAACCTCAGTGAAGACCAGCGATCCTGCAAAGTCTTCAATGAACCAGGGTGGACTTCTGCAAAGCCCAATGAAGACCCTCAAACCTGTACAAAAATACCATGAATCTGCACGGACAATACAAGTAAACCAAGTTGAAGATCCACAAAATTGGGCATCCTTTGGTTTATTTGGGTTTGGAATCTGGCAATGCAACCCAACTGGATAAGTCCCTTGTAGACTGGTAGTATTTTCTTCACGAATACTGAAATCTGAATCAGTATGCCCTATTACCTGACTCTTACCTTCTCCTCTCCTGGTTTCTCATTGCCTGAGTACTTCAGGTTCACAAAAGACAAAAATGAAACAACAAAAAGAATGAAAATGGGGGAAAAAAAGGAAAAAAAGGAAAAGGAAAGGGGGAAGGAAAGATGTAGAAAAAGAAATAAGAAAAAGAATAATAAGAGGAAATAGAAAAGGAAACAATTAGAATTATAAAAAGAAAAATTATTAGAAAAGAAAAAAGAATTTGAATTAGAACGGAAATAGGAAAAAGACAAAAAATAATTGGAATTAGGAAAATAAATAGAAAATGAATTGGAAATAGAACTAGAAGAAGAATTGGGAAAAGCTGTGGAAAAAGAACTGGAATTAGAATTACAAAAAGAAAAAGGAAAAGAAAACTAAAGAAAAAAGCATTAGAAAAGGAAAAAATTGAGAATTAAGAAATTAAAAAGTAAAAGAATGAAAAAGAAAAAGAATTAGAAAAGGAATTAGGAAATAAAAGTAAAAGAGTAAGAAATAGAAAAGAAACGAGAAAAAGGGGAAGAAAGAATTCTAATTATAAAAATTATTAGAATTAGAAAAAAATAATTAGAATTAAATAAAAGAAAAATAGAAAAAGAAAAATGAAGAAGAATTAGGATTAGAATGAGAATTGGAAAAAGGAAAAACTGGAAAAAGAATTGGAAATTGGGAAATGAGAAAGAATTAGAAAAAAATATTAGAAAAAGAATTGGAAAAGGAACTGGAAGAAGAATTGGAAAAAGAACTAGAATTAGAAAATGAAAAAAGAGTGAAAAAACATTAGAAAATGAAAAAGCGAGAAAAAGTCTAGAAAAAGAATTAGAAATAGAACAATGAAAATAAAAGAATAAGAAAAAAGAAAAGAATTAGAGAAAAACAAGAAGAATATAGAAAAGAAAATGAAAAGAAAAGGAATTGGACAAAAAAAACTGAGAAAAAAATGGAGAAAGAAATAGATGAAGAATTGGAAACAGAACTGAAAAAAAGAATTGGAAAATGAAAAAGAAAAGAAAGGAAACAAAAGCACTAGAGCAAGAGAAAGAATATGAAAAGAAAAGGAATTAGAAAAAGAAAAACCAATGGATAAAGAAAAAGAAGAAGAATTAGAATGGTAATTGGAAAAAACTGCAAAAAGAAAAAATGCAAAAAGAAAAACCTGGAAACAGAAAAATAATTAGAAAAAGATTGAGAAAAATAAAATGAATTAGAAAAAGGAAGAAAAAAATGGAAAAATATCAAGAATTACAACGAGAAGTAGAAAAAGATTTAGAATCAGAAAAAGAAAAGAAACTGAATCAGAAAAAGGACAGAAAAAATTTGAAAACGAATTGAAAAAAAAGAATCAGAAAAGAATTAGAAAAAAAAGAAATGAAAAGGATGTGGACTGGGGAAAATATTTGGAACGGGGAAAAGATAAAGAACTATAATTAGAAAAAGAGTTGGAGTTAGAAAAAAATTGAAATAGAAAAAAGAAAAAGACTTAGACTGGGAAAAGGACTTGGATCACAAAAAAAGACTTGGAAAAAGGATTAGAATTAGAAAAAGAAAAGAACAAGGAGTAGAATAAGAATTAGAAAAATAATTAGAGAAATAATTACAAAAGGAAAAAGAAACTGAAACAAGTATTAGAAAAACCAGAAAGTATTATAAAAAGAAAACGAAGAAGAATTAAAATTAGAATGAGAAATGGAAAAAGGAAATGAAAAGGAATTGGAAAAAGAAAAGGAAAAGAATGAGAAAAAGGAAAATTAGAAAAAAAAATTAGAATTAGACAAAGAACTAGGAAAAAAAAATAGAAAATTATCCAGAAAAAGAGAACACAAGAACTGGGATTCGAAAAAGAAAAAAATGAAACAGAAAAAGGAAAAAGACTTGCAACAGGAAAAAGAAATAGGAAAAGAAATAGAAAAAGATTTGAAAAACAAAATAGATTAGAAACAGGAAAGACGAAACAGATTTAGAAAAAAAGAGATCTAGAAAAGGGAATGGAAAAATAATTGGTAAAGGAAAAAGAATTGGAATGAGAATTGGAATGGGAATTGTAATATGATGAAGAAAATAAAATATGGGAAGGAATACGACAAAGAAAAGGAACACGATGAAGAAAAAGAGAAAGAAGCCATTGGAAATGGAAACAGAATTGGAAACAGAATTAGCAAAAGAAAAAGAAAGAATTAAAAAGAGAAATAGAAAAAGAATTCAAAACAAAAAAGAATTGGAAAAAGACTTGAGAAAATAAATTAGAAAAATAAAAGGAAGTAGAAAAGGAAACAAAAGAATTAGAAAATGAAAAGGAGAAAAAATAAAAAGGTAAAAAGGAAAAGAAAGGAAAAAAACGAATTAGAAAATTATTCAGAAACAGAAATGAAAAAAATAAAAGGAATTGGAAAAGGAATCAGAGAAAAGGAAAGCATTAGAATTAGAAAGCAAATTAGAAAATGAAAATAAATTAGAAAAAGGGGGAGAATAAAGAAAATGAAAGAGAACTGGAAAGGGAACTGGAAAAGAAGTAGTTAACTCCAGAAACCCCAAGCCATACATGGCCCTCACTGGAAGCCTGTTTTGGAGCCTACCTCTTCTTTTTGCATCTCACTTGGTCAAAGCAGAGCAGTCAGTATTTGGGTCGCTGTAGCTCCAATGAGGCACAGATTGACAACATGAAACACAAGAAAAGAGAAACAAGAAACATTGCATAATGGCAAGAAATTATATTGAACCCAGAAAGAAAAGAACAAACCCGTGCCTGGTAGGAGCAACAGAAGGCACAGACATCCCATTGGGAATTGGGAGCCCTAAGCCCAGCTACTGCGGATGTGTTGAGTGTTGGTCAAGCTAGAGTTGAACTCCATCAGGGTACGTTTGGACTTTGTGAGCCCTGGAAGACGAGGAGAGAGAAGGAACATGCAGGCGGTGGATGCGAGAGGCAGTGCCAGTGGAGCATCCCTTCAAGGGACACTTCTCCTGTCTCACTCAGGACAGCTTCTCTTCTGTTTTTTTCTTCTCAGGGTCTACATGCTTTGTTTTGTTGGCACACCGCATCTGCCTAGGCAGAGTGAGATATGGAGACCAAGTGGAACACTTGCTTGTAAGTATATGGTGGGGAAGATGGTGTAAAATAAGGAGAACACCTGGTGAACACAAAGTGAGCACGAGGGACAACCAATGCCATGCATATAGGACCTCTACAAGTGCGGGAATGGCCTCAGGGGTCAACATAGCTTGTCAGACAAAATAAGGAGTGCATCTTGGCACCCATCTATGGCTCTGGTTTCCTGCTGTAACCACCAAGAGCCTCAGTAGAGTCCTCGCACAGCTCAGAGGGCCACAGTTCTCCAATGCCACCTGTTGAACACAAGACAAATAGAGATCACCTTCTAATAAGGATGAAGGAATCACCCCTTTCTAAGCATCTGGGCATGTCCAACACTGCAACCCAAAGAGATCAGTAAGGGCAATAGCATCTGGAGTCTCCAGTCCTGGAAGGAGAAAAAAAACCTCCACACGAGATACTAAACAACATGGGTTAGTAAGACTTAGGTGTCATTCTAGAAACCACAAGTCATACACAACACTCACCAGAAGCCTGTTTTGGAGCCTACCTCTTCTTTTTGCATCTCATTTGGTCAATGCATAGTAGTCTGTGTTTGGGTCATTGTAGCTCCAACGAGGTGTCAATTAACAGCCTGGAAAACAAAGGAAAGGAAGAGAAAGACTCCATAATGGCAAGAAATGATACTGAACCCAAAAAGAAAAGAACAAACCCATGCTATTTGGGAGAGACAGAAGGCACTGACATCAGTACTGAGGAGTCCTAAAGATGGGGAAAAAGAAGAATACCTGAGGAAAACCATGTGAGTGCAAGAGACAACAGACATCAAGCCCAAAGAACCTCTACAAGTGTGGGAACGACTTCAGGGATCAACATAGCTTGCCAGACAGAGTAAGGAGTGGATATTGGCATCCATCTATAGCTGTAGTTTCCTGCTATAAACACAATGAGCTTCAGTAGAGTCCTTGCACCACGTGGGAGGGCCACAGTTTTTCACAGCCATTCGTTGGACACCAGATAAGATAAGTAAATGTCACCATCAGGTAATGATGAAGGAATCAGTTACCCCTTCCCAAGGATCAGGGCACATTCAGTGCTGCAACCCAGGTTTGAAAGATCAACACCATCTGATCGTGGAGTCTCCAATCCCAGAAGGAAAGAAGAAACCTTCACATCTGGTACGGAGCAACATGGGATAGGGAGAAACAGAGGTAATTCCAGACAGCCCATGTCATACACAGCACTCACCAGAAGCCTGTTTTGGAGCCTACCTCTTCATTTCACATCACACTTGGTCAACATTTAGTTGTCTGCATTCGGGTCATCCAAGCTCCAGTGAGGTGTTGATTGGCAACATGAAAAACAAGTAAAGAGAAATACTGCATAATGGCAAGAAATGATACTGAATGAAAAGCAAACAAGCCCTGTTACAAAGCAAAGAACGTGCCCTGTTATCTGACGCTTATCTTCTTCTCCCCTGGTTCCTCATTGCCTGAGTACCTCAGGTTCACAAACCTTCCCAATGCTTAACTAAACACGGGCATACTGGCTAAACAAAAATTGTTGCTAGCTAAACAATTCATCTATTGCTAATGACTTACATTCTCCTCGTTAAATTTTCTATCATCGCTGAGGTCCTGTCTGTCCAAAAATCAGTAATCTTGCAACATAATGAGCCTACTGATATCCTTGACAAGGGTTTTGGATTTTGAAAGGTATTATCACGCTGTTTAGGAGTGTGATGTCTAAGTTGTCTGGAACTCAAGGATAAGAGATATTCCAGATGGCTGGACAGAGCTGCAGTCCTTGTACCCATCGTTACTCCATCTACCTACTGAGCAAGCACCAATGTGGAAAATTCATCTAAAGGACAAGTGAAGCAGACTCCTAATGAAATAAAGACACTTCCAAAAAGAGCTATTAGTACTGACAAACAACATAAGATGGGAACAGAAACAACGACATAAAATACTCACGTTATTAGTTCTAATGCAGAAACAACATTCCATTCCTACATAAGTACACAAACACTGTGTAACTGCACAAAATGACCATGACCACTTTTGAGGAGCATGCTGCTCCATGAGAGCTCATGCAGTGGGAGAATGAGGAATGCCTGAATCCAGGTCCATGATCTGTTTTGGTACCATGTGGGGTAGCTTCTGGAGGCTGCAGGACTCTGGCATGATGAGCAGCCCACAGGCAGGAACAGGAGAGCATCAAGATCTGCTAGCAAGAAAGAAGAAGAAATCCCTGAGTCTTCTTTCTCCACAAACATTTGGGATTCTTTCTTCTTTGCAGGAAAAAAAAAAAACCCCAACTCCATTGTGATTTAGTCCTAGCACAATTATTAGGTATATGGTATGTACCAAAGCATTGCATATTGTTAGGGCAAAAGCTGTGGCATAGTTAGTGAGAGGATCGTAAGTAAAATTAACTAGATGCCACCAAGATTAAAATTCTCTTTCAAATTTGTTTGCATTGTCCCAAATCACCTTTCAAAATTCAGCGGGTAAAGCATTTCTTTTACCTTCTACAACTTAGAGCTAGGGAGACATTATTTGAGTTATGGCAAGTGCATCTACAATTAACTGGTGGACTTTTTATATTAGTTCTTTCCCACTGAGATAATACACTGGATAATAACTGCTGATTTGTTCCCAGTGCTGATAGGGAAAACTGCAGGGATGTAGCAACGCACATAGATCACTTGTTAATCTGACACCCCGCTTTTATTCTTTATCCTGCATCTCTCCGGAGTTGGGGGCAACCGTCCAGTACTATCCTGGCCCCATTCATTTCCTGAATGCATTTAATCACTGTGTTTAACCATGGTTGAAAGGGTTAAGCCTCTGTTAGAATTAGAATTCAGTCCCATATGCCCAGTACGGCCAGTATGGGCATGGCCCCATGACCAGCCAGTGACTGTGATAAGGTCATCATAAGCAATTACAAAAATTAATCTGAAGAAGATTCCTGTCCAAAGCAGAGACTAATGATACCACAGGGATCCCAGAGAACGGAACAGAGCGAGAAGGGAACATGTGAGCACAGAAACAGGATCAGCATGCGTTAGCATTTAGAAAACGAGAACTTCCCGGTTCCAAAGGAACCAAGGTTAGAGGAAGCATAACTGGAAAAGAAAACAAAACAAACATAAAACTTCCTAGTCCCAAGTGAACCAAAGTTAGAAGGTAGGTAAAATCCAGATAGCTAAATTTGTACATTTCCTCCTGATCATCTCGAGCCTTTCAGACGTATTTGTTAAGAGTCTCCCTGAGGGTTAAAGGGACAGGACCAGTGTGGGGCAAATCAATCAACACTAGGGGAGTAGTCCTGGGGAGTAATCATCCCAATAATCAGCTCTTTGAGTAAGGGACCACGGGGCACAGTGGTTGCCAGTGGTGGTCCTCAGTAACCCTCTGATTCCTTTTCAATCAACAGGATCTGATCTCCCGCTGTTAGTGGCACTTTCCACACATACTGATTTCCTAGGTGTGTATCCAAAATCTTTCCTTAATTTGGCCAGTTCTGTAGCAGAATAGGGGACCTCCTCGATACTAACATCAGAATACCCACTTTCAGTCTCTTCATATGCATGCCCAGTTTCTATTGGAAGGCAGAGAAGGATCACAAGGTTTCCTGATCTGTCTTTGTAACCAATTCCTGCAAGGATTGAATAATTTGGGTTTCTGCCGTGTGTTGTTCATTGTGGATCTCTACGGCAGAAGAAAGAGCAGCTCCTGGAACTGCACAAGTTTTCCTCCACCATACGAGTTTGCTTGTGGAGGGAATCTATATGATCCACAACTCCCTCTAAGTTGGACCAATTATTCTGTGCCCAATTCATCTTCATGGGGGAGAATTTGGCACCGTGCTTTTCTAAGAGGTCAAGGAGTGGATTCCTGCCCTCATTCCATTTTTTTTTTTTAATTCCTATTTTTTTTTGTTGTTGTTGTTAATGATCATGCCTCAAAATGAGGAGCAATCTCTTTGAGGGGGACAAACACATACTATCAACAACTCAACAATTTACTCCTTACACCCCCAAAGTGTACACACATACTCTCTTCTACCAATAGGGCACTTGCTTCTACCACCTGGACACATTCAAGCCAACCTCGAGATACAGGGTCTAGTACCTTGGACAAGCAATAGGCTTTCTTTTGCCTCCCTATTCTTTGTGTTAGAACGCCTAAAGCAGCTCCTTCACTGACAGTTACGAAAAGGTGAAATGGTTCCTTTAAGGCAGGCAGTTCTAACACAGGTACTGTGATTAAGTCCTATTTCAATACTTCTACTAATTTTTCCCCTCTTTTGTCCATTTTAATACGTTGTGTTCTCCCTCCGATAGTTTGAGATACCATCTTCGTTTTTTGTACATATTCTTCTGTTCACAAAATACAGTATATAATTAAACCTAGAAACTTTTGTCACTCCCTCTTTGTCCCGAGCAGAGGAAGCTGCACAATGTCCTAAATTCTTTCAGAATCAATTCTCCATTTCCCATCAGAAATCACATGCCCAAGGTATCTGACTTCTTCTTCCACATACTACAGTTTATTTTTAAACACCCTTAGCCCACGTTCCCCCAAAAGTTCAGAAGTTTACTTGTAGTCTCTTTTACTTTAGACTCCTCTTTTCCACAGATCATCAAATCATTCACATACTGTAACAGCTTTACCTCCTCTTCAATCTGAAACTTTTCCAAAACTTTCTCCAGCACTTATTAGTTAAAATAAAAAATATATAAAAAACAATATATATATATTATGTATTATTTTATATACATTATATACAACAATATAACACATAAAATATAATAAAAAAATTAGGCAATTCCATGAACCCATGGGGTAAAACAATCCACCTATATTGCTTTTTTTGTCCCATTTCTGGGTTCTCTCATTCAATAGCAAAAAGATCTCAATTCTCTGAGTCTAAAATTGAGGTCCAGAAAGCATCTTCTAAGTCTGTTACACTGAACCACTTATGGCTCTGTGGGATTTGACCCATTAAAGTATGGGGGTTAGGAACCAGGGGGTGTTGCTTGAGAACTATTTCATTAATTTTTCTTAGATCTTGTACCAGTCAATAGGTGCAATCTGCCTTCTGCAATGGCAAAATTGGAGTGTTATAGGGTGACATACGGAGTCCTAGAAGACCGTTCTTAATGAATATTTGTATTACAGGCTTTAGACCCATTATCCTTTCAAAACGTATGGGATATTGTCTCTGATTTGCAGTTCCACTCCCTCCTTGGACAGTTATTTTTAAGGGAGTAATTCTGAGTCCACGCCGGTTTCCTTCCACTGCCAAAACCTTTGGATTTATTTCTTTTTCATCAGCAGTGGTTAACAGATTCCTTGACACCTTAATAACTGTTTCATAAGTTCTCAACTGCAATCCTAAAGATGTTCAGCAGCTTTCTTTGTGAAAGGCAAATTATCCTATGCTATGTACAGAACTACTGGAAATTTCCACTGCAAAAACACGATCTATCACAAGGGGGAGAGCGGTGCAGATGCTACGTGGTGGCTATGCACAGCATGCCTTTGACTTGATTTTCCTCTCTCCATCTTCCATTAGCAAGCAGCATTTCAAATCTTTCCTTGCAAAAAATCACCTAGGTAAAAAAAGAATTGGCAATCTTGCTTTAAAATTTCCTCATTTATACAACTTGATGCTTTAAAGCACAAGCTCGCCTAGCAATCACCTACCTTAGACAAGCCCAACCTGCAGGGAAAAGTTATTCCTCTGGGTGCAAAGTCTGCAGACACATTTCCAGGTGCAGTAGTCAGCCCAGTTCTCAGCACAGCTTTACCAACCGCAGAAACCCAGTTTATGCCCGCCGTGCTTTTCTCTCTTCTGAAACACTGCATTGCCGCAAGAAGCAAGGATTAAAACCACAGAATCACAGAATTGGGGTTGCAAGGGACTCCCAAAGATCATCGAGTCCAACTCCCCTGCAAAACGGGCTCCCTAGAGTAGGCTGCACAGGAAGGGCGCCCAGGAGGGCCTGGAATATCTCCAGAGAAGGAGAATCCACAGCCTCCCTGGGCAGCCTGTTCCAGCGCTCCATCATCCTCGCTGTGAAGAAGTTCCTTTGCATTTTGGTGCAGAACTTCCTGTGCTCCAGTTTATGGCCATTTCCCCTTCTTCTGTCTCCACAGATCACTGAAAAGATTGCAGCCGTGGGAGCCTTTTGACTCCCACATCTAAGATATTTATAAGCATTGTTGGAAATAGCCAAATAATTTTCCATGATGGTATCTCTGATCTTTATATCTATCTTTATTCCCAATTGCAATGGCGGGCCTCCTGCAAGCAGGAGCGCACACACGAAACAGTGTAACATCTTTTATCCCCTATTGCCCGACCCTTATCTCTTTCTCCCCTGGCTCCTCACTGGCTGAGTACTGCAGGTTCACACTCTTTCACAACGCTTCACTAATCATACAAATACCAAGTAAAGTTTACAAACCCTTACCACCCAACCACAAATATCTTAATTGGTCAACTGCCTTCTAACAATTGCTTTCTTAACAAACATCAGGTCGTAACTTATGTCTGCTTTACAACATAAACATAACCTCTTAACTGCTTAATTACCCCCTAGCATTTGTGCCCTTTACACTGGGTCATTGTTCCGGTCATTCCTCTGTCCTTGCATAGAGATAATCTCGGAAGGAAAACAGAGGGGAGTATCTTGGAGCCTGCCCATGGCATCCTAACGTTCCCACAGAGTGGGACAGTTCTGCTTTGTGTAAAGGCCCCAACTCCTTGAAAGTTTGTTCAATGGACTTCACTTCTGCTGGCCTAATGAACAACCTTACAGTACGTTTCCCAGGTCAGAATACTATACCCACATTGTCTAGAACATTTAAAGTCTATTGCAGCTTTGGGAGAAAGAATTTGTCACGTAATTCGGTAACTATGTCTCTAAAATATATTACTAATAGGCATATGGTAATCTTACTTTTCACATCAGCTATTTCTAAGGATATGCTACAGCTCACTTCTTTAGATCAACTGCCCCTTTCAATATCCAGTGCAGAAACACCACGTTCACTTTCCACAGCATTTACCAGAACCATAGAACGGCAGGGGGGCTGAAAAGGACCACAACGATCATCCAGCTCCCCACACCCCCACACCCCCTCGCAGCCGCCTACAGCCTCAGATCTCGCTATATCCCCCCCATCGCCTCCCTGCAGCTTCCTGGAGCCCCGCACAGCCCCTCTTCCCGTCCCGGGACCGTTCTCCCGCATACCTCCGGCACAGCTGTCCTCAGCACTCGCTCCCGTCGCGCCGCGGCTTCCCTCTCGGTGCTGCCCGGACAGCTCCGGCTGCCGCCGCGCTCTCCTGCGGGGCTGCCCAGGCGGCAGGAGCGGCGCTCTGTGAGGAGAGCCGCGCCTCCGACAGCCGGCTCCCAACCCTCGCTCCCGCGCACGGCGGCTCAGCCAACGGCAGCCGGCGGAGCTACCGCGGACCAAGGAGACCCCGGGGGCGGGGCGGCGCAGCCGCTGCCCAATGAGAGGCAGGGGGCGGGGCAAGGGAGACGCTGCTCAAGGTGAGCTCCTCCTGACAGGTCAGCGCGATGATGACAGGTCTGCACGGCCAGCTCGTAGGTCGGGAGCCAGGAATGGACACGGCGGGAGGAGAGAGGTGTTAGGGAGCAGCCGAGGCTCCAAAATGCATCAAAAAGCCCTGAAAAGCATCACAAAGCCACAGCCAGGAAGCTCGGGATTATCATGAGCAGCATCCAGGATGCTAGAGATCATTTGCTACCAAACCAGATGGTAGCTGAGCTCTCGCTGCAGACATCCCAAAGCCAGACAGAACGGGAACAAACCCGGAGCTCTGCTGCGCGCACCCCACAGCCATCGCGTTGCAAGCTGGGGTGCCTTGCTGTTCATTGCATTCGTCCCAGTCTCTGTGAATGAAGACTCTGAAGGCAATCAAGGCGTTGATTGAGCACAAGCGTGCTTTTATTATTATGTAAAAGACAGGAGGGCGTGAGAGGTCCAGGGTGAAGATGGGACTCATCCTCTCTTGTCACAGAGAGAGTGGCTCAGAGCTCTCAGCGCTGCTCCCCGGTGCCTGGGGCTGGAGGCCTGATTCTAAGTCCCCCTCCAAGAGGCTCGGCTTCTCCTTAGTGATGCTGACCTGCTCCTGCGTGGAGGTGCAGCTGTCGGGGCACTCGGACTGTGCTTGGGCTGGGCTGCACTGCAAAGGCACTGGGTCACAGTCCAGGCTGATGACTGTGGTGTCCAGCAGGCTCAGGTCAGCATCTTCAGCAGAGCCGGGAGAAATGAGGGCATAAACTTGGATGAGCTCCTTCTCTCCGTCGCTGTTGTTATGTGGAAGGCTGTCATCTGAACCACAGTGATTCGTGCTTCCTAAGAGCCCTCCATTGATGGAAGCACACAACGCACCATCGCTACTTGCCCCGGCTCTTCTGGGTAGACAAGGGCTCGATTCACCTAGGAAGGATACACAGGGGTTAGTGTCAAACTTTCACAAGCTGAATTATGAAAGTGGCTCTTGATCAGGGGTGATCTGAAGACGTTAGGTATAGGTTGGAACGCTAGAAGGAGATACAAGTCCACTGACAGCATGAACTCTATGTTGCTGAAAAGCAAGGCTTTGAAAGCTGGATTCGCACCCTTACCTGCCAGCACTACGACTTCTGTCTCTGAGGGCTCCCTGGAACTGCGCTGCAGTCAGCGTTTGGCCACAGAGGATGGTTTCCGCAGGCTGAAGCAGGAACACCAACTGCCAGCTGGTGATTCCTTCATCTTGCTGGGTGGACGTTGTCTGGAGAGAGAAAACAGTGACTGGTGTGAGTTGTGCATGGTGCGGAGTGAGGGAAGAGCTGCACTGAGCTCTTGCCAACAGTTGCTTGTTCCTCGCACCGCCTGGTTTCTGCTGAAGCACAACTTAGAAACTCGCTCTCTTTCAAGCAGCTGAGGATGGTTCCAGTCCTATAGCTCAGCCCTGAAGTCTTGCTGGCTGAATTCCCCTAAACTGTGTCAAGCAAGATGCAGAGCACGTGAGCAAAGGCTCCGCGGTTATACAGGACAGCATCTAAGGGATGGCTGTACTGGAGTCAGCAGGCATAACTGCTTTCTGTGGAACCGTGCAGCCATAAAGGAACTTCAAAAGCATCTCTGACTCTGACATCAACACCTCGTCGGCCCCATCTCACCGCCAAGTTTAGTTTCTAGTGCCTGCAGGTCTGACCAACAGCTCTGCTTAGAGGAGAACCGGAACTGGTTTCAGGCATGTGGCCCTGAAAGCTGGAAAACCCCAACGTTTCAAGGTACAGCCAGCTCAGGCCAGGGTAGACATCAGCGTGGCTTTATACATCTCGTGACTGCCTGCCCAGCAAGGAAGGAATGGCAGCCTCGTGTGGCTAAACTGAATATGTTAGTTGAATCTCAGAGTCCAAAGGGAGCAGAGATTCACTGCAACAATTCACTTCAGGCACCATTACTTTAATTTAGTTTCCGCATGTTTTGGCGCAAGAAATAATGGGGGGAAAAAAAAAAAAAAACACAACCCCCCCAAACAATGATGACGGTTGCTGGAAAACAAAGTCCTCTTTACCTTTCAGATGGAAAGTTGATGATTGTGTGGAATTTCCCCTGTACAGCTGTGGGGCCTTCTTCCACTTCTATGTCCCTGCTCTGTGTCACAACAGAAGAGCTGCTGTGGCCTCGCCTCTGAGCCTGTGCCTCCTCCAGGGTGAGCAGCTTTGTGGCAGGAGAAGACACCCATGCAGACTTGGGCCCTGAGAGAGAACTGTGTCCTGTAAAGGAAAGCCACAGGTAAGAGCGAGGATCACAAAGCAGCACCACAGCCATCACAGTTCTGGGGGAGATGCTATAGTTTTCTCAGACCTGCTTATCCGAGCCACTAGAAGAAGAGGAGGTCAGAATAAGCACGTGGTCAGAGGTATGTTTAAGGCAAAGGACAAAGTCATAATTAATAAGAGCAGCTCACTGTATCAAAACGGGCAAAGAAAAACCCTAGAAAGCGAGGGCAGGGAACTCAGAAAGCTTCACTGCCACACTTTCATCAAGCTTCACCTGCATGCAAAACATCATAACGACAGTGACGGTTTTCTCCTCATTGTAAAGTTTGGACTTGGACATTCTCAGCATCCAGCAACAGGATGCCAGATTCTAATCTAAGCCCAGAAGTCTGCTGTCCCCTCGATAGAAAAAGTGTATTTCAAAGATCTTGGAGAAGGCCTGGATTTGATCAAGGTGTCTGATCAAGATAAAGTTCATGGAGGAAGACACTCACCTGCTCCATCTGCCATGTCTGATCCGGATTTGGAGCAGAAGAGGACGTCTGCGTGGTTGATGATGAATTCCACCACAGCCGACTGCGTCTGCAGTTCCATGCAGGCGGCTCCTCCGCTGGTGCAGGCAGACTCGTTCTGCTGTGATCTGTAGAAAAGGCAGATTTTAGCAGTCATTTATCAAGATCCAAGTTTCCCCAAGTCTGGATTGTTGCAGCCAAAAGCTGTCAAAGTGGGCTCCGGAGACTTCCGCAGTGATGCCACTGAAGAAATTCTCCTGGCTGATCAAGGACACACCAGTCCCATCTAAACAAGAGGGCAGAAATTGTCATCTAGAAATTGTGCCCGTGGGGTTGGAGAACAGTCCAGGCTCTTGCTCTGCCGAAAGCCACTTACTAGACATTGAACAGGAGAAGAGCACATTCAATGGAGAAAAAGGTAGATTGCATTTTTTACTGGAGAACAGATCTAAGCAGTGTGTTGAAACGGAGAAAGAAATCTACCTTAAGAGGTTTGGAGCCCACACAATCGCTAAGTTCTTAGCGTGCATGTTTGTCACGGAACAGTTCCCAGCTAGATGAGCCAGGTGTCTCATCAGGTACTCCAGTGTCCTGGAAAATAAGAGAGGCAAACGTTCAGCACCAATGAGCACGCCGTGCTGCGATTCACAAAGCAAGCCTCAATGCACGTTATTGCTACTGTCACTGAAGATGAAGTAGATCCACCTTGACTAAGTGCCACACTGCGGCACCAAGCCCCAGCACAGCACAGCCGCAGCCACCAGCTGCACCAACCATGCCCCCCGTGCCCAGGAACCGACCCAATAAATTAACCCCGTGTAGCCTTAAACTGCTTCAACATACACAGGCATCACGTTGCCAGCATGAGACAAGCCTGGAATCACACCATTGCTCTCTGAAGTGCAGCACGGCTGAGCTCAACAGACTGAGGGCAGCACTGACCTGTAGTGAGGAGCAGGCAGCTGCTGGATGACGTCCTGCATTCTGACCAACTGCTCCTCATCTGTAGCGGCACTAACAGCCTCCTGGAATAGTGCAGAAAGGGACTGAGACACAAATCAGGCTAGATACCTGCCACAGGGTCGGGAACTATGGGGACAGCGTGCTGTTGGTCTGCGCCGAGACAGATTTTACGCCTTCCAGGAGGCATCTGGAGAACATAGCGGCACGCAGCTGGTGCCATCAAGGCCAAGGAGTCCAAGCAGCGGGCCGGTTTACAGCCTGATTGTGCAGCTCAGCTCCTCAAGCTTCAAGTACACTTTGCTATTAATCCCATTCCCATTCTATAAATACTTGGGGAATAGAAAAACAAAACAAAAGAAAAAAACAAAAAACATGAATTCTAGCAAGCTTTGCGAATATGGAAATAACCGCCTCCTGGGACCACCGAAAGTGGCATCTGTATGATGCATGATGTGGCAAAGACATACGAGTAAACCCCACGGGGCTAACAGAAGAAGGGCCTCAGAGCTGGGGCACTGCTGCAGCCATCTCCCAAGAGGCCCAGGGAAGAGGTAAAGGAAAGATGTTGCCACGTGCTTACCGAGAACTTGTCATACAGCTGGTCGGTCAGCAGAGGGTTCGGGAGCTCCCTGAAGTACATTTTGCAGACGGAGCTCACACTGTGAGTGTCACGGACAGTTAGCTCAGGAATCTGCTCAGACTCAAATTCTTGGCTGGAGGGAAGGACACAAAAACGGGCGGGGGGGGTTGAGAAAGAGGAAAACAAGTCAAAAGCCACACCAAATACAATCAAGGATTGGAAGGGCTTCCCGATTAACAGGAGAAAATGAACACTCCGTCACCAGCACCACATGAGCCATGCTGGTTGAGATGTTTCCAAAAGGAGACCTTTTTGTTTTGCTAAGGCATTTCCCATGACTCTGACAACTGGCTGCCTAGTCTACAATCCTATGCCAGGAGCTCGGAGCAGCAAGGAGGAGTGTGGGCTGCTCCAAAGGGCTCTGCGAACAAGAGGAAACGGGAATGAGAGCTGGCAGCGGTGACACCGCAGTCCCCCACAGCCTTCCAGTGCTCTGAAGGACAGAAGGAGAACTTCCTGCTCCAGCAAGTCTGCTGAACGCCCCGTGTTCCTATCAAACAGCGACAAGCCTGGCGCACCACCGCTGAGCGCACGCTGCCTGCACAGAGCTGCCCCACGGCGCAGGCCTCTGAGCACCCGCAACAGGGCACACGCCCCTGCTGACAGCTATATCAGTCGCAGCACTCTTACCGCAGTCTCTGGATGTTGGACGCGACGCCGGACAGCCGGTATATCCCCTGCACCACGCCGTGCTGCTCAATGAACTCGGCGCAGCTCTGGAGGACCTGGGGGACTAAAGAACACGTGCCAGCAGTTACTTGAGCTCCTCATTCAAGTCATGGTTCAGGCTGTGCTCCTGTCAAATCTCATCCACTAAGCCCAGCCAGGCTACTGCTTAGTTCTTCCTTACAGAAGAAAGCTGTCCGAGACGAGGAAACTGGACAGACATGTGTTCCTTGCATTCAAGAAATGTCAGGACCTAGGAATCAGCCTGGAGAAAGTAATTCGGGGGAAGCCGGAGACACTGCAAGCCCCACCACAGCTCCCATGGGAATGAAAGGAGGTGGGAAATCTCACGTCCAGGAGAGCTGGGAAACTGATGCAGGACACTCTCCTTGGTCAAAAGGCTTCCCTTCTTTTCAGGCTAGCGTGGGATTGGCTTAAAGGCTTTGGTTTAAGCAAATACAAATCTGCTTGTCTCTTAGGAGCATTAGCCTCAGTTTATCTTTCAGCCATCAACTTCCATTACACGTTTCTCCACTGGTACCAACCTGCCCCTTTGCTAGATATGACCTCCCTTTCATCTTTAGATGCCCAATAGAGGAAGATCTCAGGAACGGGCTGTCCCTTACCATCGCGACCAGAGTGGAGAAGATGCTCTCCCAGGTCACAGCCAAACACCTTTTTCTTCTCCACCTCCTGCTCTTTTGGTTTCTTTGGGCGGGCCTTCACCAAGGAACGAAGGAAGGTGACGAGCTTGCCGCGTTTCTTTGGCACTGCACAACAGGAAGAAACCAGTTCATTTCAGGTTTGGCTCAGTTGGATGAGGCCGAGCATAACACACTCTACAGAGCACATCAAAACGGGAAGAACATTACCAAGTACATACAAAAATGGATTTTCTCCCATCCCTGCAGGAGGAGCCAAAGGCCAGGTTGGATAGGGCCCTGGGCTGTGGGGTCTAGTCTCGCATTAGATGTGGAGGTTGGTTGGCAGCCCAGCCTGAGGCAGGGGGTTGGAACTTGATGATCCTTGAGCTCCCTTCCATCCCAAGCCATTCTACGAGGATTCTATGATTTCCCCAAGTCCACTCATAAACACGGGAGGATTGGGCCAAATCTCTGCACATTCCAATGGAGTTTAATGCACTCCTCTTGCTTAGCTTGCTCAACTTGGGGATTAAGGATCCTCTTGAAAAGCCACGTTCTGATCAAGCGTATCACTAACACAACCAGGCCTCTAGCTGTCCACCAGGGACGCTGGCTGTTCTCAACCTCGTACTGACTCGCAGGAGAACTGCCTTTGCCCTCCCTCATTCTCACTGCCTACAAAACACCAGCCATATGCCCCGTGATATGCCTGAAGGATCATCAGCACAGACTATAACAAGGAATGGATAAAGGAGGTATTCAACACAGAACACACCCAAAAAGAAATGCCATTTTGTTTCCCTGCACCATCAAATGTAACATCCGTACCTGGCTTTGGCACTGAATTGAGGAGAGACTCCGGAATTTTTCCATTGATGAGCTCCACGCACTCACTAGGGAAAAATCCAACCTGTAACAAGAAAAAAAAGAGAGGTGCAATACTGAAGGCAGCATTTCTCAGGCCTGAACTGTTCAACCAAAAGCCACCTAACATTTTCCTCGGAACGAGCTTGCCTGACACTCCGTAAGACTATCCAACAAAAAGTGGCCTGCATAAAAGTAATAATTATTCAACGTTTGCAGCCAAAAGACCTACAAAACAAATAATTGCTTCTGTAGATGTAGAAGAAGAAAGTTCTTGCTGACTGAGATGCAGCTGCGATCCCCAGCTCTGAGCTACCCAGCGTTCTGCAGCCAGCAGCAGCAACAAGCACACGGAGGGTCTGTTACCCTACCTCGGCTGACAGGCAGTAACTTCCTAAAAGACACTAACTTCACGTTCTGCATGGGTGCAAGCAAAATGCTCTGAGACACTGAAACACGTGTCTTAGTTGCTGTATTTCCAAAGGTGGGGTTCAGTGCCGTGACCTGATGCATATTGTGAAGGCTCTTGCTTCTAAGTGAATTGAGGAGACAGTTTCCTACAAAGACCATCTCTGACACCGACACAGGGAAACCGTTTACATCCATGAGCCATCCTGTGCAGGCAGCGCAGCTCTTAGCTGAGATTCCCGACCTGACCGAAGTTGCGCTCTCAAGTCTGAAGCTTGTGCCTACCTCAAAGCCGTGCTTGCCTCTCCACCAGGGGGTCAGCTCCTTTGGTGGCATATCAGTAACGCACACGATGTCTCCCACCTGCAAAAGACTGCAACATCAATCCCAGCCTCAGCACGGCTGGGAGGAAAGCACAGATCAAATGACTGCATTCTTCTGCACCACAAAGCATCGTCAAGCTAGAGAGCAATTGCACCAGTGCAGCACTTAAGGCGTCTTCCATTGTAAAACTGAACCTAGAGGTAGAAGAGTCACTACAATACACAACTACAGAATACAGCTGCTCAGTAGGAAATGCTTCTCAAAAGCAGCAGGCTCTCTGCCAAAGGGAGAGCTCCAATTAAACCACAGGCATAAGTTAGCGGGGCTTCCTGAACAGATCTACACGCTTCATTCACTGGTCTGCTGTTGCTCAGAGACCAGGCTACAACACTGGGCAGTCTCTATTTGATCATAAGATCCAAATGCCAAATAGAGCCATATTTTAGAGATGGCTGAACTCCTCCCTGCATCCAACCCAGTGCAAGTCTGATCTGGAACTGCATCTTCTGGGCTTCACCTCACCAAACATTCTGAAGGTATCTGAGAATATTCCTGATGCGTTCACGCCTTATACTCTCCTGTACATGACAACTAGGAACGCCCTTAACTGCTTACCTCAAAGGAGAGTTCATCCGGTGCCTGGGCAACATATCTCTTAAGAACATGGGCAGCAGCAACAGCTGGAATATTAACAGGTGACTTCTCGTGGATCAGCAGGGGCTTCCCATTGTTCTCAGTCTGAAACAGAGAGCACAGGCCATGGTGAGGAGCTGAGGACAAACGAGGACAATTTCAGAGCAAGGAGCACATCTGCAGAGAAAGATCCTTATCGCAAGTGCTTAACAAGAAACTGCAAGTCTAATAACAGCTGTTTCTCTTCTCGGTGTGCAGCAGTATCGCCAGGCAATGCAAAGATGCGTCTCTCTCTACCCAGACTAAGAGGACAAACACCCCAACCGAGAGGACTCCTCTAGTTTTATAAACTTGCCACGCTTGCACTACTGTCTTGCTAAAGAGGAACGTAAGAGTCTGCTCGCTTCCTGTAACCTATTGCCAGGAGAACTCAGCCATGGACTGGACACAGGAGCCGGTCCACTGACCCAATCCTTGCCTCACTACAAATGCCCGCTTCCCTTAACTTGCTGAATATGAGAACTTGGTCTTTGGGTGACAAAATCCAGGCAGGATGGGGAAAATGCTTCTGCATGTTTATAACGCTCAATCTGATTCTGTCGGTACTATAACGTCCACGGCCATCTAGATGCTCGTAGCAAGGACATGAAGCTTTTCAGGCAGCTTTTCAGTGACGCCGATAGAGCTGAAAGGATTCTCCCTCTCTTGAAAAGCAAGAGAACTCATCTGTGGCTCACTCTGCTGGCTCAAGTTAGGGAACAAAGACCAATCAGAGCTTCATACTCTACCTCCATTTGTGCCAGGTCAGGCCCACAGCTGATCTCGCTGCACGCGATGCCCATCACAGCAGGCATGACAAGCTGGAACTGAAAAGAAACACACTTCTGTTCTCTCTGTTCACACATCACGGTACAGAGAGACTTCTTCAGAACTACCCTCAGTTACCCACTGGCATAGGCAGGTGTTCTAGAAACAATCACTTTGTTCAGTCAATTCAAATGAGACAGCCTATTACGCAGCAGTTTACCAAGTCGCTATCCCTCTGCTAGCAGATGGGGACTCTGGCACAAAGCAGCAGATATGCTTTCTCAGAGCACTCTGACAGCACAGTAGCAGAGCAGTGAGAGGAGTCACTGCTGGGGGTGGATCTGTTACCCAGCCCCCGGCTCCCACCAGTTCACCTCCAGCGCCGGCCGCAGCCTTGCACATGGATTTCCTCTGCTTGCATCTCTGCTGTGCTCCCCACAGCTGTCGTGCGCACACGCAGCCGAAGCATGCATGCTCGTGGTCACGTTGTGCAGCCCTGCACAAACTGGGACTAGGACTCCTTGCCTAAGGGATTGGTTTCCTAAGGACTAGCCGATCACAGCATCACAGACAGCATCCTTCTGGGGGCTGAGCTGGAGGGAAGTGGAAAAACCCTACACATAACCGGTGTCCCGTCAAGGCTGGATGAGGCTGTGTTACTAAACACGGTGTGACGCGGGCTGCAAAACCACGTGGGGGGACAACGCATGACACGTACCTGGCAAGAGATCAGAACAAGGTAGACAAGTTCCTTGAAGCCGCAGCCGTTTCTTGTCACTTTGCTCTGCTCTTCCGCGAGCAAAAGCTGCATCAAAGGAGAAGGCAGAGGGCGGGGAGAGGGGAGAGAAAGAGCTGATCAGTGAGCTTGCACAATTTAACAAAGAAGACAAGGGAAAAGCCCTGAGACAAATGCCACCTCTATGCTTTGGAATGTAGGTACTGAGTGAAAATTATGTCTGATGGTCAAGAGTAAGCAGCATGACACTACCAGCTCCGCCAGCCAGCAGCTTTCAACACCTCACTGTCCACCCGTTTATCTCACACTGTCTCAGCTCACCTACAAGATGCTGCACAAGATGGTGTGAAAACGAAGGTACTCAGTCGATGCACAAGTGCAACAAGCGAGCTACTCAGTCAGAGCTCAAGCGCTCCAATGAAGGGACGCAGCACGCACTGCTCCTCCCCTCATTCTTGCCACTTATGACATCACTAAGGGCCACCGGGCTGCTCCACCATGACAGACAAGGTGGGGAAGCAAGACCACATCACAAGACCAGAAGATTCCAACACCCCAACATTCTAGAATCAGAGGGCAGTTGGAATTCTACCTTAGCCAAATCCTGGAGAAGATGGCACGGGGTTGTCATGACCAAAGCGCAGGACCCGGCGCTTGCTCTTGTTGAGCCTCCTCGTACAACTGGCCTCAGGCCATCCGTCTGCAGGGCCTTCCTACCCTCAGGCAGATGGACACTTCCTCCCAGCAGCATACCTTGCAGTGCAGGGCCTACATAAAATCCACACTAGAGTCCTTTGTTTAATTCAAGAGCGTGTTACAGCACCGGTCTATTTCACTGTAAGGAAATCAGGGAGGAGACGGGAGAAACACAGAACTACTACCAGACTGCTTTATACATTTCTTTCCCAAGTGGATTTTTGCCTTTTTGCTTCCAGGACGACCTCATTTTCTTCTTCCCTTCTTGTGGGGAAGCTGCCTCCAGTGCCTGAGGTTCAGGAGACAGCATGAAACACGACACTAAGACAAATGCTTGTCATGGGCGAGGGGTGGCTGTGCTTTGCCAGGCATACGGCGGGGCAGTAAGTGCCACACGGCAGCCCCAAGCCAACCCCTGCATTCAGTCACTGTGGCCACAGCTGGTGCATCGCTGCCAGAACGTATCCGAGGATACAGGTGGACGCAGGCACTCCTGCTCCTTCTGCAAAGCCATCCTCTGCAGAGCCCATTAGGTGCCGCTCAGTGCTATGCCAATCAGGCTCCCGTTTACTGCAGCCCTGGGATAAACACGCGTGTACTCTTCTGTGCAGCAGTGAGCTCCAGGGATGAAGCACAGAGGGTAAGCCAACAGAATCTACTGCTGACTCCATCAGCTCCTTCTTCTACCAACCATCGGCAAATACTGTGAGACAGAACATAAGGGGAAAAGCACTTCTACTCACACGCCTGCAATGGAATTCAAAACAGCTACTGCAAGAAGAGCTCGTAGGGTAAACCCAGCCTCAGAGACACAAATGCACCTGGTTCCAGGAAATAGCATGGCACATTGTCGATGAAACGCTGCTTTGTTGCTTGGAGAGCACGCAGCATGCCGCTTTGACAGGCACAGCAGTGCTGCGACATCCAAGCTGGGCACCAAAACCTCCCCAGCATCCCTGGCCAACGCTGCCAGGGAAATGCACCACCTGCAGCCCCACCTGGCTTACAGCACAGACACTGGGGGCCTGCCTTAGTCTCAGCTGGGAGGGATTTTTCTTCAGAGTATCTGGTATGATGCTATGTTTGGGTTCTAGGAGAAAAATCACACTGATAACACCCTGATGTTTATAGTTTCTGACAAGCAAAGTTGCACAGAGCCAAGGCCATTCTCAGGAAAGCTCTCAACAAGGAGCTGGGAGGGAACCAAATTAAGACAGCTAACGTAAACTGGCCAAAGGAATATTCGATACTATATGGCATCAAGTGGAAGGAGTTCTGAAGGGAATGAGAGTTCATCTCACTCTCTTTTATTGCTTGGTGGCTAACTGGACAGTGGTTGGCGGGTGGTGAGCCATTGCTTGTACGTCACTTGCAATACATTCATATATTGTTATATATTCTCATATATATATTCAGAACTACTATCTTCTTCTCTACCTTAGTAAACACTTTTATCTCAAACCCTCAAAACACGAGTTTTACTTCTCTTTTTCCACCCAACACTCTCCTCTATCCCACGGGGAACAGGGCAGTGGGCGAAGGACTGTGTGGTGCTGAGCCACCCACCAGCTTCAACCACAACAGGGCCGTGGGGCAATGGGAGCAAACACAGAAATAAAACACAGAAACTCGCTGCTTCTTGGGCTCGTGGCTGCCACAAAGCTCGTGTTTTAGTGACGCAGAGAACTGTATCTCCAGCTATTGTGTGTCTCGTTAACCACAAGCTCAGCTATGGGCTGTTGCCACAAGCAAAAGATAAACATAAACAGAGGCCCTTATCCACACGTGCCAATCTGGGTGCCAGGAATAAAAGCCCACTGGGCCATAGGCAAAGCAGGGAGCACATAGGCAGGAAACAGGAAGGAGCTGAACTCCAGCTCTCCTACACAAAAGAAAGGGAGAGCTGAGCCAGCACCACGGGAGGAGTTACGACACAGCTTCAGAGCTTACAGAGATCTGAGATTTCCAAAGGACGGTGCCAGGGTAACTCTCACCATCCCGTGCAGGGGTCTTCCCAGACGCTTCGGCTGCTGACTTCCACTTCCTCTGTCATGTGTAGAAAGTCCAGGTGACAAATGCTCATTTCATCTGGGTAACGCTTCCATGGTCATGGCTGGAAAAAAAAAAAAAATTGCATGCAACCCCATAAGATTTACCTTTCTGCTCTTTCTTAGATGTCAGCACGACATCTAAGATGGGCATTACACGTTCCTGCTACTGACTGAAAATTCATCCAAGCCTATGTTCCACACAGCTTCATCTCAGTGCCAAAAAGAAACACGTAAAGAGATGTTCAGAAGTTTCTTTGTGCAGATAAAAGTGCGGGCTGCATATGTATTCTCTTCAGTAATAAATATTAGTTTAGAATCCCAAGATAACTTTTCACTTTTCAAGAAGCAGTATGAAAGAAAGGTCAACGAAAAGGAAATACGTGATTTTCATCTATTTTCATCTAAAAAATCCTTGCTAAATCTCTTCCCATCAAAAAGAAAGCATGCTGGGCATTCTTAGCAGCAGCTCAGAGAACATCTTGCACCACAAAATGCGGCACATGCTTTTTGCTCACAGGCCCCTCATTTCTCTAATTTGTGTCAGATTCACTCAAAATGACCACGTGGACCAGAACAGCTATTTGGTTCTGCTGAGGTAGGAACCCACTGCTGGGATGTCCCACAGTCCCGTTCCCCGCTACTTCCAGCACTGGGGGGAAAAGGAAGAGCAACTGACTTCACCTACCCAGACTTCTGCACGGCCTCCAATATGGTCTCACAACACACAGAGAAGCATGGTGGAGAGCTCTGGTGGCTGAAGAAATCAAGGTTGCCTCTAAGATCTTGCTTTAAAACAACATGACTTACTGCCCATGAGACATGAAAGATAAGGTTAAGGTTAAAAAGCCTCCAATCCCCGTGGATGTGGCTGTCTGATAAAGACAACATCTGTCCGCTTTCCAGCAGGGTGATGCTCACCCAGCAAAGCACTCACCAGCAGATGTCTTTCATAGAAACATAGAATTAGAAAGCTTGGAAAAGATCTCCAAGATCATCCGGTCCAACCATCCACTTACCACCAACATTTCCCACTAAGCCATATCCCTCACGACAACATCTAACGTTTCTTGAACACCTGCAGGGATGGTAACTCTATCACCTGTCTGGCCAGCCCGTTCCAGCGTCTGACCACTCCTGTGGAGAAGTTTTTCTTAACATCCAAGCTCAATCTCCCCTCATGCAACTTCAGGCCACTCCCTCCAGTCCTATTACTACTTACACGGGAGAGGAGGACGACCCCCACCTCAACATAACCTCTCTTCAGCTAGTTGTAGAGAGTGAGAAGGTCTTCCCTGCACCTCCTCTTCTCCAGACTAAATGACCCCAGTTCCCTCAGCCGCTCCCTATAAGACTTGTGCTCTAGACACCCCGCAGCTTCACTGCTCTTCTCTGGACACCTTTCAGGCTTTCATTGTCCTTCCTGTAGTGAGGCACCCAGAACTGAACACAGTACTCAAGATGAGGACTCACCAGTGCTGAGCACAGGAGGATGATCGCTTCCCTGCTCCTGCTGGCTCCAGTCCTTTGCATTGCACTTCCAATCTAAACCGTTCCTTCTGCGGCAGCGCTCGCATCCTCAGTTAGGGCTGGAGCTCAAGAGGTCAACACAACAGAAAGAGCACAACGTGCAACTGGAAGACATGACTCAAAGCTCACCAGAGTCAACTCTCTGACCTTGGGCACAACTCACCAACCAAGAGCCAGGCCTTGCCAACTTGGCTGATCTGAGCACGCGGGAGGGGGCTGCACATCCGACCACAAGCGTCCACTTCCATTGCAGCTTCATTTAGAGAAGAAAACCAATTAACAGGCGTGAATGAATTCACTCACAAGCTGCACAATGAGTCTGTTCTTCATTAAAAAAACACATGGATTCCTAACCCAAAAAGAGAACGGCAAGAGTTAATACCAATGGAAGAGGTTCCTGGTCCTAAGCCTCATCCTCTTACCCTAACTTTCCTTGCCTCGTACTCTTCCCCAACTCCTGGACGATGCCCACAGGCTTAAACTCAAACCTCAAATCCATGAACTGAACATGAACAAATCTACCCCGGAGCAACAGGATGGGAGACAAACAGCAGAAGACAACCAACCTGCAGAACCCGCTCCATTGGGGTTGGTCCAGATGTTTGTATGCTCCCTTCCATGGCCCAGGCCAAGCTTGCTGAGCCGCTCCTCCTTTGTGCAGGGGGAGAGCGGTGCAGATGCTACGTGGTGGCTATGCACAGCATGCCTTTGACTTGATTTTCCTCTCTCCATCTTCCATTAGCAAGCAGCATTTCAAATCTTTCCTTGCAAAAAATCACCTAGGTAAAAAAAGAATTGGCAATCTTGCTTTAAAATTTCCTCATTTATACAACTTGATGCTTTAAAGCACAAGCTCGCCTAGCAATCACCTACCTTAGACAAGCCCAACCTGCAGGGAAAAGTTATTCCTCTGGGTGCAAAGTCTGCAGACACATTTCCAGGTGCAGTAGTCAGCCCAGTTCTCAGCACAGCTTTACCAACCGCAGAAACCCAGTTTATGCCCGCCGTGCTTTTCTCTCTTCTGAAACACTGCATTGCCGCAAGAAGCAAGGATTAAAACCACAGAATCACAGAATTGGGGTTGCAAGGGACTCCCAAAGATCATCGAGTCCAACTCCCCTGCAAAACGGGCTCCTTAGAGTAGGCTGCACAGGAAGGGCGCCCAGGAGGGCCTGGAATATCTCCAGAGAAGGATATATCCCTGGGTAGCCTGTTCCAGCTCTCCGTCATCCTCGCTGTGAAGAAGTTCCTTTGCATTTTGGTGCAGAACTTCCTGTGCTCCAGTTTATGGCCATTTCCCCTTCTTCTCTCCCCACAGACCTCTGAAAAATGGTTGGCCATGTCCTTTGGACTCTCACACTTAATATGTTTATAAGCATTAATCAGATCCCCTCTTAGTCTTCTTTTCTCAAGGCTGAACAGAGCCAGGTCACTCAGCCTTTCCACACTGGGGAGATGCTCCAGGCCCTTTATCACCTTCGTGGCTTTCTGCTCGACTCTCTCCAGGAGAACCCTGCCACTTTTTGTATCAGGGAACCCACAACTGGGTGCAGTACTCCAGGTGAGGCCTGACCAGAGTGGAGCAGAAGGGGAGGATCAGCTCCCTTGCTCTGCTGGCCACACTCCTTTTAATGCACCCCAGGATCCCATTGGTCTTCTTGGCCACCGTTGCACACTGATGGCTCATGGCCTACCTGTCACCCACCAGGACACTCAGATTCTTCTCTGCAGAGCTCCTCTCCAGCATGCCACATCCCAGCCTGTAATGATACTTGTGGCTATTCCTTCCCATGTGCAAGACTCCACACTTGCTTTTGTTACATCTCATCTGGTTCGATACTGCCCAGCTCTCGAGCCTGTCCAGGTCTAGCAGCACAGACTTTTGGTGTGCCAACTACTTAACCCAGCTTTGTCTCATCATTGTACTTACTAAGGGTGGACAGTATCCCCTCACCAAGGGAGTTGAAGAAGATATTGAACAAGACCATGTGAGAAAAGCTCAAAAATTTCAGGTTAAGCAAGAATCTTAGTGATAGCAGCAAAGTTTATTTGTTATTGCAATAATGGGCTCATGCCCCCATTAGCAAGGGAGAAACTGTGCACCAGCCAGCAAAATTCATTCCATTCTATACTCTAAACCCAACACAGGTAATGCTCTCCTGGCGCTCGCTCACTGGTTGAGCGTCTTGGGCTTACAATCTCCCTGAAACTGTTGGTATGATACATTTCCAATGAGGTCCATTACCAACCTGTTGTTTTTTGGTATGCTTTTTACTTCTCCATGGAGATACGAGAGCCATATTTCCAAGAGTTCTTAAGAAACTTCTTCTTGGTTTCAAGAGAGGGCATCTCACCCTTCCCTCCCAAGTACAGCAACCCAAACAGCATGTTATATGGTGATAATACTAAGTCTTTTCTGGAAGCGGTTCGTATTCTGAGAAGGGCTAAAGGTAAACGCTTGGTCCATGGTCATTTGATCTCTAAAATCAATTTTGACAAGCGCTTTGTCAGCATCTGATTGATTCATTCTACTTTCCCTGAAGAAGGAGGGTGCCAGCGACTATGGAACTCCCACTTTATTTCTAAAGTTCTCATTAGCTCCTGTAGGACTCGTGAAGTAAAGTGGTTTCGCTTATCTGAGACTATATTCTACATAATCCCATATCTAGGGATCGTGTCCAGATGTAGAGTCCTTAGTGCAGAAGAGACACGGACCTGTCGGAACACCCAGAGGACCAAGGGTAAATCCTGCTTGACCAATCCAGTGGCTGTCTGTGATGGTGTCACTGCATCAATAGACAAGCGAAGAACCACTGATATCACCTACCTGGACTTCAGTAAGGCCTTTGACACAATATCCCGCAACATCCCTCTTTCCAAACTGGAAGGATACGGATTCGATGGGCGGACTGTTCAATGGACAAAGAACCGGCTGCAGGACCGAGTCCAGGAGCCAATGGCTCCGTGTCCGGATGCCATTGATGAATGGCATCTCAAAGGGGTCCGTGCTGGGGCTGAGACTCTTCAACACCTTCGTCAGTGACATCACCAGCGGGATCGAGCGCACCCTCAGAAAATTTGCTGACAACACCAAGCTGTGGGGAGCAGTGACACACCAGAGGGACGGGACGCCAGCCAGAGGGACCTAGACAGGCTCGAGCAGCGGGCACAGACAAACCTCGTCAGGTTCAACACATCCAGGCGCAGTGTCTTGCACCTGGGACAAGAGAACCCCCCACTACCAATACATGCTGGGGGATGAAAGGACTGAGCATAGGCCTGTCCCAAAAGACCTGGTGGATGGCAAGCTGTACATGAGCCACCAAAGTGCCCTCCCAGCCCAGAAAACCAGCCACATCCTGATCTGCACCAAAAGACGCGCTGTCAGCAGGTGAAGAGAGGTGATCCTGCCCCTCTGCTGTGTGCTGAAGAGGCCTCACCTGGAGTGCCGTGTCCATATGAAGAGCCCTCAGTGCAGAAGAGAGAGACGTGGACCCGTTGGAGCACATACAGAGGACGGCCACAAAAAAAAACAAAACAAAAAAAAACCAAAGGATCGAACACCTCACCTCACCTGTGAGGACAGGCTGAGAGAGCTGGGGCTGTTCAGCCCGGAGCAGTGAAGGCTCCGAGGTGACCTGGTAACAGCCTTTCGATACCCAGAGGGGAGCTAACGGAAAGAAGAAGGGAGAATTTAGGTTAGATATAAGGAAAATATCTTTCATAGCAAGGGACAAGGGGGAACGTTTTAAGTTGAGATTTAGGTCGGATGTCAGGGGGGAGTTCTTTACGGAGAGAGTGGTGAGGTGCTGGAACAGCTGCCCAAAGAGGCTGTGGATGCCCCGTCCATCCCTGGAGGTGTTCAAGGCCAGGTTGGGTGGGGCCCTGGGCAGCCTGGTCTAGTATGAAATGGGGAGGTTGATGGTCCTGCATGTGGCAGGGGGGTTGGAGATTCATGATCCTCGAGGTCCCTTCCAACCCGGGACACTCTGTCATTCTGTGATTCCGCGCAGTGGACCAGGTTGCCCAGAGATGCGGCGGATGCCCTGTCCCTTCCAAGGTGACACACTTCCAAGGGCAACCTGATCTAGCTGTGAACGTCCCTGTTCATTGTGGGCGAGTTGGACTAGATCATCATAAACGGTCGCTTCCGACTCTAAGGAGTCTCTGGTATGATACCTGAAGCCATGCCCACAAAGGACATCGATGGCCTGGTGAGCAGTAAGGGTAGGTGGGGAAGCCTGTGTGCTCAACAGCTCTGGGGAAACTCACCAAGTAGTCCAGTCAGGAAGATTCACATCAGCCATAGAGCCTCTCTGTGCCAGTCCCAGTATTCAGCACACCAGAGGCCTTGCTTCATCACACTGGTGGGTCCCATAGCTGCAGAGCTAGCTATTTAATGGGGGTCAGGGGATGGAAGGAAGAGGGGTGGGGAGGTTGGGTATCATGCAGACTAGAAAACTAACAGCATCCCCTGACAATTGGGATGGAGATACCTGGGGTGATCCAGATGAAGTGGTCCAGTAGGAGACAATCCTTTGTTTCCTATAAATACAAAGCCAGATCTGCCATAAAAACAGAAAGAACCCTAGGACCCTGGGGTGGTCGGCCACAACGTGCTCTGAGAACTATGCCCTGACATCTGTTACTACTGACAAAATTCGTAAGGGAGGTCTAGGAGAGAACCAGACAAAACAGGAACAGAATACTTGTGTTCAGTATGCTCAAGTAGTGGAGACTGTATTACACTAAGTGAGGATGAAGAAAAGAAAACGGCCACTGGGGCTGGGGGTTTTCTTAAGCTCAGGTCCCGGCCTGATACATGCACCTCACTCTATCACCAGCCACGTAGCTTATTGGGCTGGAAGAATAAACCCCAGGGAGCAAGGCGAGCCCCTTGTGACCCCCATTCCATCTTTAAGTGAGCGTCCCACAGCCATCACAAATCCCACGTGCATACAAGCGATGCATGAACAAGGGATTCATGGTGTTCCATTATCTGCTCCACAGACTTCACAGTGCTCAAACCACTAACTAGAGCAGCCCCAGAAACCCTTAAACCCCATCGAGATGCAAAACAGAACGGGATCCAAAAGAGACACGGAACATAATTTAAATACGTGCCCTTAAAGGATACTCAGCATGGGTGGAATTAATACACGACACAGGAGACACAGAGGGGACATGGGCAGAGGACACAGGGAGGACACAAAGACACAAGCGGGACACGAGAACACAGAGGGAACATGGAGGGGGATGCAGAGGGTACACGTCATAAAATGGATTGGGACAACGTGGTAGCAGACAAACCAAGTTTGGAGTCTCAGGTTGGAGATTATGCAATGAGAATCATGAAAGAGGAAACAGAGACTTCACAAGAAGGTGTTGAACTTAAAAAGAGTTGCAAAGGAAACCTGGAGAACACAGAATCCCTTTACGGAAAAGTGCATTAGCTCCAGGCATTTCCAGAGTTGCAATGCTCAGTCAGCCAACCAGCATTACCTTGGGACTGACTGAAGCATTCCAGAAATGAGACAAGAGCAAAAGAAAGGAACGTACGTCAGTCCCTCCATTACCAGTTCAGAGAAAGGGAGATAACCCCTTCACTCCCTTAAGAAAAGAATTGAGAAGAAAAATAAGAACAAGCATAGCAGACATAGCTGCTCCAGTCCAGCTTCGGATCCCCTCAGAAAGGCAAAGATTAAAGCCCTACAATATAGGGGGAAGGAGAGAAGGAAAGGAAGGAAAAAAAAAAAAAAAAAAAAAAAAAAAAAAATCAGTTCCCTCAGTCCAAAAAAGAGCACTCACCCAACAGTCCACAGGAGGTAGTCTCACAGGAATGACACTGCCTTTGGGGCTGCCAACCCTTAAATGAGGTGAGGGAGGGGTGGAGCCAGGCTCAGCCCCACCTGGGCCCACAGGTGTATTGCTTCCACCTGTGCTTGCAGGGCTACACCACCCCTCACCAGGTGCTCCATCACTGCTTCAGGCTGTGATCTCAAAGTTCCCATAACGTCATGAATTAAAAAAAAAAAAAAAAAAGTGAATTGGGTCTGCCTGTCTGGCAAGGGGAAGTTTATCACCGAGTGAGCAAGGATGGCCCACATATTTTGATTCCGTCTGTCCTCAAAGGCAACTGATAAAATTTCTAATAGATAGGAGAGCACAGATTTTAATACTGATGCAGCAAGATGCTGAGAAGCTGCATATGCAGCGAAAAGGCTGAGATTACGGTGTGAGTGGAGCAAGTGCTGCTTGCCAAACTGTCAGGGTCAGCTTATGGCTCCGCAGTGAGAAACGTGCATTACCTACTCACGCAGCAATTAAAGACCATCGTGAAAATGTTTTAGGATTTGGTTCCTCAGTGGGTGAACCTGGCACCTGCCTGTAAGGCACCGTGTAGCCCTTTGGCTCAAACATCGATCCCAAACCCCAAAGAAGTAGGGAGGCTGCAGCGTGCGCACTTCGTGCAGCCCCTGCACTCCTCGAGTCAGAGATCACTGACGTACTGCAGTACCCATTTCTGCTGCAGCACAACGTGGGATTGCTGAAGTCACTGCAGATTTGGAGAAAAGACAAAGCATCTCCAGAACGCACTCCCCGTACAACTTGCCCACATGCAGGGGGCACAAGCCCCATTTTGGGGGCAATGATCCCCACTTGTGGGGTGCTACCCCCACCCCACTGTCACAGCCATGCCCCGAGGACACCATCACCCCACTGCGCACGGCCAGCAACATCTTCCTGGACTCCACTCCCACAGGCATCCCTGCCCCTGTCCTCAACCCGACAACATCCGCATGGAGCAAAGCGGGGCAGGGGGCGTGGGGGGACTTGAGGGGACATGAGAGGGCATATGGGGACACAGGGACATGGGGGGACATGGGGGGACATGGAGAGACATGGGGTTGATGTGTGGGGTCAGAACTACAGAGGCAAGAGGAGGTGACACGTGGAGGTGACACAAGGAGGTGGCAGGCTGTGCCAGGAGTTTGAGCCGCACTGCGGGGCAGATGAGCAGTGCCAGCCCAACATGGGGGTGATGGTGACACTCCAGGATGAGGAACTGCTACTGTTTTTCAAGCAGGTAGGAGTTTGTTATCCATACATAATACTGCACTTGTTGTTTTCTTTTTTAAATCAGTGACAGTATGCGATCTGATCCAATGTCTTTGAAAAGTGTGGTTTAAGGACTGTCAGCTGAAACAGCAGCAGAACACAGGCCGTTGCAGGGGGAAGGGATGGGGAAGGAAGTGAGGAAAGAAAGGAGGAAGCCTGAAAAAGGAATGGGGAAGGCACAGGGCAAAGGAAGAGGGGGCAAGACATAGGGGAATGACGGGAAAAGGACAGAATAGCTGTAGAGCAGCCTAAAAAGCAGCAACAAGCTCTGGGAGGACTGTAGAGTGCCAGATTCTGTATCGGGTGTGTATCTGTGTGTGCGTATGTTGTCATTACCTGCCTGGTTTGGGGTCGGGGTTGTTGTCGCTTCTGAGCTCCTGCAGTGGGAAGAGCTTGAGCAATTGGTGCCCATGCAGAACAGCAGGATGGGGGAGTGCTCGGTAAGGACAGCCCTGCAGCCCTCAGCTGGATGAACTTCTTGCGTGTGTCCAGACTGTGAGCTGTGCAGCCATGCCTGGCTGCACTGCTCCAGCTCAGAGTCCGCTGCCCTGAAGCTGAATCTTTGCTTCCTACCCTCCTGCCCAGAGCCTCGAAAGTGCTCCCACAGTCCTCTGCCCACCCCCAAAATGCCAGAGAAGACATCTGGCAGCGGGCTGGAGGAATCCCAGCACCCTGTTTTCCTTCTGCCCGCAGCTCTCTCCTCCTCTGCCACACAGGGCTCCAGCCTGCAAAATGGGAATGGTCGGGAGGAAAGGGAGTGCCGGCAGGAGCAACTGCTGCAGCTGGCCGGGGGGGGTCTGCGTACCCCGTGCCCTTGTGGGCTATCTGTCCAGCTGCAGGAGGACCAGAGAAGGGCAGCTAAAAAGGTGCAGCTGAGCCGGGTGGACCTGCACAACTCTCTGGCCATCTTGCCGATGGCAGCTGTGACACATCGATTCTTTCTATGCAGCTGAATTAATGTTTTCCACCTGTAAACTTAGGTGGAGAACTGCAGGTTTTGTTAATCTTTGTGGAAATGATGTAATGGTCCCCAAGAATCTCAAAACTGCAACTTTGTCTCTGCCTGTGTAGACCTGCTAAGGCCTAAAACTACCCATTTTATGGCATTAAAAAAGAATAAAAAGCCAAAAATGAAACCTGGAGTTGAAGAAAGGCCTTGGAAAAAAATACATTCAAATATGAACAAGACAGAGGCTGAGCAAACATTAATATAGCCCTGTGCTTTCTGCCAAAGTGCTGTATTTCGTTATCATTAAATTTGCTGGGCAGTTACATTTTGGTATGTGAATATTTAAAAACAATGCAGTGGATGCTGGCAAAACCAAGTTTGTTTTCTTTTTTAACAGATATTCATAAGCACTCAGCACAGCTTTCCGGGGTCTGGAGTAGTTTCCCTTTGTTTTCTTCGTCTTTTCCCCCCGCTTCTAACTTCGTGTTCTTCCCCTGTCGTCACAACGCAGAACGGATCGCCACGGATTGCGCCGCGGATCCCCGGCAATGCCGCCGGAGTTCTTCCCGCGGTCTCTGCTGCCACCTCGTGGCCAATGCGCGGAACTGCCGCTGCCTGCTGCTTAGTCCGGCAAGCAGTATAACGCATGCGCGTAGAAACGCGGAAGTGGCGTTTTAACCGCTCTGCGCAGCTAATCCGCCACTCTCTATGGTGATCAGTCCTCCAGGTAATAGCGAACATGCGCCCGTCAACTTAAAGATAGCAATTGTTTCGACAAACCACTGCGGGGACGGGCAAGCAGTCGATTCTCGGACCGCCGGCTCAGCGATATTCTCCCCTTCTAATCCAGGATGCCCCTCGTCTATTTCCACCGATTTATGCCCGAGCCCATCCGGGAACGGACCGGGTCGGCTCACAGCTGCCCCTCAGCGCCTCGTGACATCCAACGTGCTTGCCGCCGCGGTGGAGGAGCACACGTCCCCTTCCAGCCCCAGCCCTGCACCGTAGCGTTCCTGGAAAAGCAAGTCTCGCGAGAGCAACACGCACGTGCCAATCTAGGCACTGCGCACGCGGCAGTCTCCGCACCGCACTACGCAGGTGCAGTTCTCGAGACAACAGCACGGAGTACGGACGCGCGTTTCATGAGAAAGCACGACGCATGCGCCAGTGGTTTTCAAAAAAAAAAAAAAAAAAAGCACTACGCATGCACTGGATTCTGCTCCGAACGGGGCATGCGCCGGATTCTGCCCGCCACGGCGCATGCGCCTGTCTGTGCCCCGCAATGCGCATGTGCCAAGTGCTCTGCGCACGCGCCAGCTGCAAGACCGCATTGGGCATGCGCGATCGTTTGCGCCGCTCTGCGCACGCGCCAGCCTCGGCACCGCAATGCGCATGCTTTCCTCAGGGCCGCAAGACGCATGCGCCAAGCATGTCACCGAACTGCGCGTGCGGCCGCCTTGGCACGGCACTGCGCATGCGCTTCTCGCGCGCGCATTACGACGGACGCTCATTTTCGGGCACGCACCTACGCATTCGGTTTTTTCGACACCTCATTGCGCCAGCGGCGGGTGCACGGTCCGCCTAGATAGTACGTTCTCGAAGCAGACCGGGCCATAAAACCGCCCGAGAAAACAGACGAGGAACATTCTGGATTGGAAGAGAGAAAAGTATCGCGGAGCCGGCGATCCAAGTATTGACTGCTCACCTGCATCTCAGGGCTTCGAAGAAATGGATGCTACTGGAAAGCTTTATGGCGCATGCGCACTACTTCCCGGAGGACCAAGCATGGCGCAGATCGGCGGGGTGCCTGCGCAGAGGAACAAGACCGTGCGCGCACCACTTCCGCGTGCCTGCGCGCATGCGCCCTGCTGCCCGCGGCAACAGAACAACGCTGCCGCAATTCTACCGATTGACCACGTGGGGGCACCAGAGACCGCTGAAACAACTTCGATGCAGTTCCCCCAACTGGCCACGAGGGGGCACGAGAGATCGTGGAAACAATTTCGACGCATTTTTGCCGATCGGCCACACGGTGGCACCAGAGACCGCGGAAATCACTTCACCGCTAGGACTGATGTGGATCTGCACCGAGCCATCACCAGTCCGTTCCCTCTTTTGATGGCAGAGGAAAAACACAGAAAGGAGAGGGAGGAAGGGAAGACGACAAAGAAAACGAAGGAAATCTTCGACAAACCCACCAAACCTGCGCTCAGTGCTTATGAGTACTTGTCAATAAATAAATAACCAGCAAATTGATGTTGTCAAGATTTTTATTATTCTATTTTTTCAGCCAGCGTCTGCGGAAATGAAAAACCTGGTATCAATCGGGCAGATGTGCGCAGCCAAGCCATGGCTTGGAATGATTAACCAAATTTGGTTTTGGCACCACGTTTGTGAGAAACACTCAAAGTCAAAAATTTCAGGTTAGGCCAGGATCTTAGTGATAGCAGCAAAGTTTATTCGTCATTGCAATAACAGGCTCACGTCCCCTACTAGCAAGGGAGAAACTGTGCCCCAGTCAACAAAATTCATTCCGTTCTATACTCCAAACCCAACGCAGGTAATGCTCTCCTGGCACTCATTGGTTGAGCGTCTCAGGCTTACAATCTCCCCGATGCTGTTGCTATGATACACTTCCGTATAAGCTCCATTACCAACCTGTTGTTTTTTCGTATGTTTTGTACTTCTCCATGGAGATACGAGGGCCGTATTTCCAAGAGTGAGCACATGTGTTCTGTCCTGTGCTGGGCTCTCTTTCTCCACCCTGCATATTTGCCTTGTTTTGCACCTGGCTCACTTCTACCCCAGTCAGAACGCCCCAGATCTTTAACTGTCTACTCTGTTCAACAGCTTTCTTAGTGGAAGGAAAACAGCTATTTCACAAGAGGGCTATAAGTTCAGTAAAGGTCAATACTACATACAGAAAATACTAAAAGCTTCTACTGCAAAAACACAACCTACCTTTCACAACCAGACCTAGCACCAACCCCCGGGGAGCACCGCCGCTCACAGCTCTCCACCCGCACTCTGAACCGCCGATCACCGCCCCCTGAGCTCAGCCAGTAAACCAGTTCTCAGCCAACCTCGTTGTCCACTCATCTATCCCACACTTCCTCGGCTTCATTAGCAGGATGTCGTGGGAGACTGTATCAAAAGCATTGCTGAAGTCAAGGTAGACGACATCCACTGCAGCAGCACCAGAAGTGGTCCATCCCACTCGGGCTGAAGCTTTGATTCCTTACACGTGCGTGTTAGGACCCAGCCTCCAGCACGGAATGAGGGCACTACAAATTCTAGAGGTGGAGCTTGAGACAACAGTCCGTGTTCCTTGAGGGATAACAGAGAAGCAGACAAACCGAGTATACAGTTCTTAAGAAACTTATCCTTGGTTTCAAGAGAGGGCATCTCACCTCTCCCTCCCAAGTACAGCAACCCAAACAGCACTTCGTATGGTGATAATACTAAGTCTTTTCTGGGAGCGGTTCGTATTCTGAGAAGGGCTAAAGGTAAACGCTTGGTCCACGGTAATTTGGTCTCTAAAATCAATTTTGACAAGTGCCTTGTCAGCATCTGATTGATTCATTCTACTTTCCCTGAAGAAGGAGGGTGCCAGCGACTATGGAACTCCCACTTTATTTCTAAAGTTCTCATTAGCTCCTGTAGGACTCGTGAAGTAAAGAGGCTTCCATTATCCGAGTCTATATTCTGCATAATCCCATATCTAGGGATCGTGTCCAGATGTAGAGTCCTTAGTGCAGAAGAGACACGGACCTGTTGAGAGGACCAAGGGTAAATCCTGCTTGACCAATCCAGTGGCTGTCTGTGATGGTGTCACTGCATCAATAGACAAGCGAAGAACCACTGATATCACCTACCTGGACTTCAGTAAGGCCTTTGACACAATATCCCGCAACATCCCTCTTTCCAAACTGGAAGGATACGGATTCGATGGGCGGACTGTTCAATGGACAAAGAACCGGCTGCAGGACCGAGTCCAGGAGCCAATGGCTCCGTGTCCGGATGCCATTGATGAATGGCATCTCAAAGGGGTCCGTGCTGGGGCTGAGACTCTTCAACACCTTCGTCAGTGACATCACCAGCGGGATCGAGCGCACCCTCAGAAAATTTGCTGACAACACCAAGCTGTGGGGAGCAGTGACACACCAGAGGGACGGGACGCCAGCCAGAGGGACCTAGACAGGCTCGAGCAGCGGGCACAGACAAACCTCGTCAGGTTCAACACATCCAGGCGCAGTGTCTTGCACCTGGGACAAGAGAACCCCCCACTACCAATACATGCTGGGGGATGAAAGGACTGAGCATAGGCCTGTCCCAAAAGACCTGGTGGATGGCAAGCTGTACATGAGCCACCAAAGTGCCCTCCCAGCCCAGAAAACCAGCCACATCCTGATCTGCACCAAAAGACGCGCTGTCAGCAGGTGAAGAGAGGTGATCCTGCCCCTCTGCTGTGTGCTGAAGAGGCCTCACCTGGAGTGCCGTGTCCATATGAAGAGCCCTCAGTGCAGAAGAGAGAGACGTGGACCCGTTGGAGCACATACAGAGGACGGCCACAAAAAAAAACAAAACAAAAAAAAACCAAAGGATCGAACACCTCACCTCACCTGTGAGGACAGGCTGAGAGAGCTGGGGCTGTTCAGCCCGGAGCAGTGAAGGCTCCGAGGTGACCTGGTAACAGCCTTTCGATACCCAGAGGGGAGCTAACGGAAAGAAGAAGGGAGAATTTAGGTTAGATATAAGGAAAATATCTTTCATAGCAAGGGACAAGGGGGAACGTTTTAAGTTGAGATTTAGGTCGGATGTCAGGGGGGAGTTCTTTACGGAGAGAGTGGTGAGGTGCTGGAACAGCTGCCCAAAGAGGCTGTGGATGCCCCGTCCATCCCTGGAGGTGTTCAAGGCCAGGTTGGGTGGGGCCCTGGGCAGCCTGGTCTAGTATGAAATGGGGAGGTTGATGGTCCTGCATGTGGCAGGGGGGTTGGAGATTCATGATCCTCGAGGTCCCTTCCAACCCGGGACACTCTGTCATTCTGTGATTCCGCGCAGTGGACCAGGTTGCCCAGAGATGCGGCGGATGCCCTGTCCCTTCCAAGGTGACACACTTCCAAGGGCAACCTGATCTAGCTGTGAACGTCCCTGTTCATTGTGGGCGAGTTGGACTAGATCATCATAAACGGTCGCTTCCGACTCTAAGGAGTCTCTGGTATGATACCTGAAGCCATGCCCACAAAGGACATCGATGGCCTGGTGAGCAGTAAGGGTAGGTGGGGAAGCCTGTGTGCTCAACAGCTCTGGGGAAACTCACCAAGTAGTCCAGTCAGGAAGATTCACATCAGCCATAGAGCCTCTCTGTGCCAGTCCCAGTATTCAGCACACCAGAGGCCTTGCTTCATCACACTGGTGGGTCCCATAGCTGCAGAGCTAGCTATTTAATGGGGGTCAGGGGATGGAAGGAAGAGGGGTGGGGAGGTTGGGTATCATGCAGACTAGAAAACTAACAGCATCCCCTGACAATTGGGATGGAGATACCTGGGGTGATCCAGATGAAGTGGTCCAGTAGGAGACAATCCTTTGTTTCCTATAAATACAAAGCCAGATCTGCCATAAAAACAGAAAGAACCCTAGGACCCTGGGGTGGTCGGCCACAACGTGCTCTGAGAACTATGCCCTGACATCTGTTACTACTGACAAAATTCGTAAGGGAGGTCTAGGAGAGAACCAGACAAAACAGGAACAGAATACTTGTGTTCAATGGACAAAGAACCAGCTGCAGGATTGAGTCCAGAGAGCAGCAGTCAATGGCTCCATGTCTGGATGGCGATTGGTGATGAGCGGTATCACAAAGGGGTCCGTGCTGGGGCTGAGATTATCAGTGTGAATGGAGTGAGTGCTGTTTGCCAAACTGCTGGGGTCAGCTTATGGCTCCCCAGTGAGAAATGTGCGTCATCTACTTGCACAGCAATTAAAGAGCATTGTGAAATTATTTTAGGATTTGGTGCCCTCAGTGGGTGAACCTGGCACCTGCCTGTATGGCAGCATGTAGCCTTTTGGCTCAAACATCAACCCCAAACAAACAGGGAGGCCGCAGTGTGTGTACTTTGTGCAGGCCCTGTGCTCCTCAAGTCAGAGATCACTGACGTACTGCAGTACCCCATTCTTGCTGCGGCACGACGTGGGATTGCTGAAGTCACTGCAGATTTGGAGAAAAGAGAGATTATTTCCAGAATGCACTCCCCATACAAGTTGCCCACAGGCATAGGGCACAAGCCCCATTTTGGGGGCAATGACCCCCACTTGTGGGGCACTACCCCCACCCCATTGTCACAGCCATAAGCCGAGGACACCATCACCCCACTGCACGTGGCCATCAACTTCTCACAGCACTCCACACACCCCACAAGCATCCTTGTCCCTGTCCTAAACCCCATGGCAGCATTGGCATGGAGCAAAGTGGGGCAGGGGGCATGGGGGGAGTTGAGGAGACATGAGGGGTCATAACTACAGAGGTGAGAGGAAGGGACGTGTAGAAGTGACACAGGGTAGTGGCAGGCCATGCCAGGAGGTACTGGTGCATTTGAGCAGTGCTGCAGGGCAGATGAGCAGTGCCAGCCCAACCTGGGGGTGATAGTGACACTCCAGGGTGAGGAGCTGCTGGTGGTCTCCAAGCAGGTAGGAGTTTGTTATCCATACATAGTACCATACTTGTTGTTGCTCTTTTTAAATTAGTAATAGTATGCGGTCTGATCCAATGTCTTTGAAAAGTGTGGTTTAAGGATTGTCAGCTGAGAACAGCAGCAGAACATGGGGCCACTGCAGGGGGAAGGAAGTGAGGAAAGAAAGGAGAAAGCCTTGTAGAAAATATCCAAATAATTTTCTAGGACGTTATCTCTGATAAAGCAGATTTTATTTGCAATTGCAATGGCAGGTCTCCTGCAAGCAGGAGAACACACAGAAAACAGTTACATCTCTTTCTCCCCTGATTCCTCATTGGCTGAGTACTTCAGGTTCACAATCTCCTCGACGCTTCACTAAACATGGAAACACTGGACAAACAAATTTTCACTGCATAAGCGTAAGTCTGTAGTTAATTAACTTATTCCACATCTGATCATTATTTTGCGGATATCTGCTTGCCCTTCTTTCTACAAAGATAAGCTTGGGAGAGAGGCAAGGGAGTATCCTAGTGCCTGCCTTCACACCCCAACCTTCTCACGGAGTGAAACAGTTCAGCCTTGTGTAGAGGTCCTAACTTCTCTGATGTTTGCTAAATCTGTCTTTCTTTTGCTGAGAGTTTCTTATCCTATGCCTTCTAGTTCTTAGCACACTATACTCGCATTGTTTGGAACATTTAACAACCATTACAGTTTTGCAAGAAAGAATTAATCACATAATTCTGTAATAATGTTTCTAAAACATGCCGCTAACATATACAGTATTTTACTTCTTGGATCAACTATTTCTAAGGATAAGTTACAGAATACAAATGCATTATGTTCTACTTCTTCAAACCAATTGCTACTTTTTAATATCAAATGCAGAAACAACATTCCATTCCCACAGCCTGAAAAAGGAATGGGGAAGGCACAGGGCGAAGGAAGGGGGCAAGACACAGGGGAAAGAAGGGAAAAGGGCAGAATAGCTGCAGAGCAGCCTAAAAAGCAGCAACAAGCTCTGGAAGGACTATAGAGCACCAGATTCTGTATCAGGTGCGCATGTTGTCATTACCTGCCTGAGTTGGGGTCAGGGTTGTTGTCACTTCCCAGCTCCTGCAGTGGGAAGAGCTTGAGCAACCAGTGCAGTTGATGCAGACCTGTAGGATGGGGGAGTGCTTGATAATGACAGCCCCGTGCAGCTCTCAGCTGGACAAACTTCTTGTATGTGTCCACACTGAGCTGTGCAGCTGTGCCTGGCTGCACTGCTCCAGCTCAGAGCCTCCTGCCTGCAGCTGTGTCTTTGCTTCCTTCCCTCCTGCACAGAGCCTCGAGGGTGCTCCCACAGTCCCCTGCCCACTCCCAAAATGCCAGAGAAGACACGTGGCAGCAAGATGGAGGAATCCTAGCACCCTGTTTTCCTTCTTCGTCTTTCCCCCCACAACCCCTCCACTTCTAACTTCGTGTTCTTCACCCGTCATCACAAGACACAGAGAGAACGGATCGCCACGGACTGCGCCACGGGTCCCCGGCAATCCCGGCAGAAAAATTCTTTCCGCGGTCTCTGCTGCCACCTCGTGGCCAATGCGCGGAACTGCTGCTGCCTGTAGCTGATTCCCGCAAGCAACGCAACGCGTGCGCCCACAGGTGTGGAAGTGGCGTTCTAAGCGCTCTGCGCAGCTAATCCGCCACTCTCTATGGTGATCAGTCCTCCAGGTAATAGCGAACATGCGCCCGTCAACTTAAAGATAGCAACTGTTTCAACAAACCACTACGGGGACAGGCAAGCAGTCGATTCTCGGACCGCCGGCTCAGCGATATTCTCCCCTTCTAATCCAGGATGCCCCTCGTCTATTTCCGCCGATTTATGCCCGAGCCCACCCGGGAACGGACCGGGTCGGCTCACAGCTGCCCCTCACCGCCTCGTGGCATCCGACTTCCTCTCCGCCCCGGTGAACCAGCAAACGTCCCCTTCCACCCCTAGCCCTGCACCGTCTCCCAGCCGTTTAAAAGCCCTCTCAGCGGCACTGGAACGCGAGCAGCCCGTAGATTTGCGGTCGCGGTACTGGTGTGCAGCAGCACCAACACGGCAGCAACCCGGGACCGGAAAGTCTCGGGAAAGCGATACGCAGGTGCGCACCTGTGCACTGCATTACTCAAGCGCCAGTACCGGCATTGCAGTGCGCATGTGCCGGTATCGGCTCGGCGCTACGCATGCGCCACTCTCAGCAGAGCACTGCGCATGCCCAAACCTATACACTGTGCAAGTGCTACCATCCACACCACACATCCGCGAGCCTCGAAAAAACTGCGCATGCACCGCTCTCAGCACAGCGCTACGCATGCCCGAGCATCAGCACCACACTGCGCAAGCGCCAGTCTCGGCATCACTTTGCGCATGTGCAAGTCTCGGGCCGTACTGCGCATGTGCTGCGATCGGCACTGCAGCCAAGAATGGCTGGGAACCGTTCACAATCGTTAACGTTTCAGAATAATTGCAATGCTAAACAGCCATTCAACTTCAAGAAAAAAAAAAATATAGTAACAACTTCCATACCTGAGATGGTATGGAACTTCCTCTGAAATCCCATCTGGGGATCCCGAGGCTTGTAAGTATCCACCGGATCAGTTTTGATATCGAGTGATTTGTCGTCAGTTCTTCCATTCACAACCAGTGCCAGGATCTGCCGCATGGCGTTCTGACCACGGGCACCACGGCTGAACTGTTTTATTAACAGCGGGATTCCCAGGCGTGGTTTCAAGGATTTGGTCTACTTCTGACCCAAAGGAAGAATGAATATGAAACGTGAGGTATAAGTCATCATGAGGCGTGTTTCTCAGCATCACCTTTGGGAAACAGATAATGGATTTGTCATAAAAGTCTCAGTACAGCAGTAACATAGAACACTGTGTAAGGACAATGAGAATGCTTCGTGAGGAGGGAAGGAGCTTTACAACCTCTGGGTCATAGATGGTCTGGGAAATCCAGAGCCACTTGCCCACAGACTCCTCTTTGGCAACTGTTCTAGATTCAGCTGAACAATCTGTTGCAGAGCACAACTCAAAACTACAGAGGAAACAAAGGGAGTTCCACACAGGCAGAATAAAAAGAATGCTATGTTTCTTCAGTATTGAAAAAAATCAATGACAAGCCATTCCCAGAATGCCACTGTGGGAAACATAGCGGCAGAGAAGAAAGCATCCATATTTCCCCAAGCCACTGCTTGAAGGGAAAAAGGGAAAAAAAAAAGGAAAAAATTTATACGTTACCTGTTTGAAGGCATATACCACTCTCACTCTTTAAAAGCATTAAAGCAAATAAAATGCATAGAGTAATCTCTTCCAACATGCGCATTTGATCTGGGCAGCAAGTGGCACAGCTCTGTATCACAAAGAACTGAAGTCATAAGCACCGAGCTCCTAAGCTCCCGCCAAACCAACCAAACGTGCCTATGGACAGGCAGAATCTTTAAGTAGGACAGCCAGTAAAAATGTCAAACAAAGCACCTGATTCTCAGCCTTCTTGTTCCTTTTTGAAAATCCAGAGATCTGTGTTAGCTCCACCTCTAGCCTGTAAAGCCTGAGCTCACCATCTGGTGGAAGTCCAAGAAGAGGCTGGGTTATTGTAGCGAGTCCCCAAAAGGATTGACATTTTTCCTCACCCCAAGTCTCAGTTCTTTTACACATGCGTGGTATCTCTCAGGGTCATCTGGTGGTCTTTTAATGAAGGCCATGTCTTTCTCGCTGTGCACTCTTTGACCTGGATCAAGCTGAAGGATGCTTGTCTCACTCCACCCAGTTGTCTTATCAGCTACAACTCCAGAATTCCATCCATCAATCTGCTGCTTCTTTGTTAATTTGTGGTTTTACTGTCCAAGCATGTCCAGAGACAGGATAGCTAACAATGTTGTTCAGAGAAACAGCAGACCCTCTTCTGTTGCCACCTGTTAAACACAATACAATAATGAAGGCACTGTACCACATATGTGGGGGCTGCACCCTGTGCACACTGCTCTTACGAGCAGTGCCATAGCAAGATGCCAGGGGCTGTGAGACATGATGACACAAAGGAGTTTGGTGACTGGGGCACAATCAGTACAGTTGGGGAAGTCTGCCTGCTCAGCAGCTCCGGGGAAACTCAGCAAGTGCACCTGTTGGTACGATCCCCAGACTCTTAACCCAATGCTAAAAACATTAGGTTTAGAGCTACACTGTGGGTAGATATACTTCTCTTTAAAGCTCCCATGAAGCTTGGGGTTCAGGTCAAGAAGAAAATTAATGCTGCCTCACAGCCAATCCCAGTGAGGCAAAGGCAAGCAATCCCAGGGCAGGCAAGGGCAAGGAAAACGCTGTAGAGAACTGCCAAGGAAAGGGCAAAGAAAACACCACAGGGAACGCCCAAAGGAAAGCCAAGGCAAGGGCAAGACCGCAGGGAAAGGCCAGGAGGAGGAAAACAGGCAGATTGTAGAGTACCCTACAGCACAGTAACGAGCTACTTTGGGAGCTCTACATTGTAGTAAGGAACAGGTCAACATTGGTGGGGGTACGTTGTCCTTACCAGTTTGGGCAACCAGCAGCCAGTCAGCAAAGTCAGGGCATTCCAGGAAATGGCGCTTTCTATTTCTTGCTGCTCTCATGAAGAGACACAGATTTCTCGGTGCAGTTGTTACACCACCCAGAAGCACTGCAGTTCCCTGCCACCACCTGTTGATTGCAATACAATAATGAAGGCACTGTCCCACACATGCAAGGTAGCACCTCCAACACAGAAGTGCACTGTAGTGCTCTGTTCCCTGAGCAAGGGCAAAGAGAGGGTAGTTGGGAAGGCTAATGCAGAAGGCCAAAGAAAACAGGGCCAGGAAGCAAGGGCAATGGCCAAAAAGAACATAGAAGGGAATGCCAAAACCAAATACTGAAGAGAATGTGGCAAAAGAAAAACAAGGGCAATGACTAAGAGAACATGGCATGGAAGACAAAAACAGGAGGGCAAGGGAATTCCCAGGCAAGGGCCAGAGCCAAAAGAACATGGAAAGAAATGCCAAGGATGATGGCCAAGACTACACAGAAGGATATGCCAAAACAGGAGGGCAAGAGAATGCAACAGGGAACGCCAAAACTGAATGCTGAAGTGAATGCAGCAAAGAAAGCCAAGGGCAGTGGCCTAGAGAATGTGGCATGGAACGCAAAAACAGGAGGGCAGGAGAATGCAGTTGGGAATATCAAGGGCAAAGAGAAGGAAAACACTACAGTGAAAGGCCAGAGATGAGGAGAACACAGAAAAGGACAGGCAGCCTTTCAGGCACCATAAAGTGCAATTAAGAGTTCTGGAAGCATCGTGTCATGCCATGCTATGGAATGGGTAAACACTGGTGGGTGTGCATTGCCCTTACCTGCTGGGCAGACAATTACCAGTCAGCAAAGTGAGGTTCCAGGGCAATCCAGGTAATGCAGACTTCAGTTCCTGGCTCTTCTCATGAAGAGCCACAGATCTCTCCGTGCAGTCGTTACAGGACTCGGAAGCACTGCAGCTCTCTGCTGCCACCTGTTGGACACGATACAGTAATGAAGTCACTGCCCCGCATATGTTCCTCTTTCACAAACGTGCACTGTAGTGCTCCTTTCTCAGAGCAACATGGCTGCACACTCTGCATGATGCTGCTTACCAGCAGCACTGCAGTGGGAACAACAGACAAGGAGAGAGCTCAGGTACCCAAGAACATTTTTGCTTCCATCTTCTCTGATATTCATTATACACAGCCCTCACCTTTGGTTTGGTAAGTGGAGACTGAGGAAGCAATACCAATCCCATCAATTTTCCTCCCCATCCCATATTGTGATGGGAGATCAGGTTCTGGACCACCTAAGGACCCAAACATCCAGGAGTCTTTGGGTCCTGATGAGATGAGTCCCAGAGTTCTGAGGGAATTCACCACTGCAATCACCAAGCCACTCTCAATGGTATTTGAGAAGTCAAGGCAGTCAGGTGAAGTCCCTGGTGAGTAGAAAAAAGGCAACAGCACACCTCGTATTAAGGTGAGAAAGTGTGACCCTGGGAACTACCAACATGTCAGTCTCACCTCTGTGCTAGGAGCAATCATGGAGCAGATCCTCCTGGAACTAACTCTAAAGCACATGTTCCAGTGTGTCACCACCCTCTGCATGAAAAAAACTTCCTGCTGATATCTAACCTAAACCTCCCCATCTCAGTTTAAAACCATTCCCCCTTGTCCCATCACTATTCACCCTTGTAAACAGCTGATTCCCCTCCTGTTTATATGTTCCCTTCAAGTACTGGAAAGCTGCAATGAGGTCTCCCCAGAGCCTTCTCTTCTTCAAGAGAAACAGCCCAGATCCCTCTACCTTTCCTCATTGGAGAGGTGCTCCAGCCCTCTGATCATCTTAGTGGCCCTCCTCTGGACCCACTCCAAGAACTCCACGTCCTTCCTATACTGGGGGCCCTTGGCCTGGATGCAGTACTGCAGATGGGGCCTCACAAGAGCTGAGTAGAGGGGGACAATCATCTCCCTCTCCCTGCTGGCCACTCCTCTTAATGCAGCCCAGGATATAGTTGGCCTCCTGAGTTGCAAGCACGCGCTGCTGGCTCACATCCAGCTTCTCATCCACCAGGATCTCTGAGTCCTCCTCCACAGGGCTGCTCAAGAGGTTCTTTGCCCAGTTTGTATAAATATCTGGGATTGCCCCTTCATCAGTGACACTGACAGTGGGGTCAAGTGCACCCTAATGACACCGAGCTGTGCGGTGCAGTGACACACCAGAGGGATGGGATACCATCCAGAAGGACCTCCACAGGCTGAGTAGCGTGCACAGCTGAACGTCATGACGTTCAACAAACCAAAGTGCTGGATCTGCAGCTGGGATGAGGGAACCCCACTACCAAAACATGCTGGGAGATGAAAGGACTGAGTATAGTCCTGCCCTATAAGACCTGGGGGCACTGGTGGGTGGCAGCTGGACATGAACTAGCAACGTACCCTCCCAGCCCAGAAAGCCAACCGTATGTCGGGCTCCATCCAAAGATGCATGGTCAGCAGGTGAAAGGAGGTGATCCTGCCCCTCTGCTCTATGCTGGTAAGGCCTCACCTGGAGTGAGGTGTCTGGATGTGGATGTCCGCAGTGCAGGACAGACATGGAGCTGTTGGAGCACATCCAGAGAAGAGCCACAAATATGAACTGAAGGATGGAATGCCTTTCCTATAAGGAGAGAGAGCTGGGGCTGTTCAACCTGGAAAAGTGAAGGCTCCAAGATGACCTGGTAACAGCCTTTCAATACCTAAAGGGAGAATTTAGGTTAGATATAAAGAAAACATCTGGTGGCTCTGAGCAACCTGATCCAGCTGTGGATGTTCTTGTTCACTGTGGGGTAGTTGGTACCATTTGTGGTGATCTAGTCCAAGTATTCCAGCTGGGATAATCCACATGTGTCACAGAGCCTCTCTGGGCCAGCCCTAGTATTCAGCAGACCAGGGGCCCCCACTTTCTCACGCTGTTGGGAACCAGAGTTGCAGAGCTATTGAATGCAGGTCAGGGGATGGGAGGAAGAGGGGTGGGGGTTTGGATGTCATACCGATTAGGAAACTAATAGCATCTCCAGACAATTGGGATTGAGATATCTGGGGCAACCCTGACTACAGTGGTCCAGAAGAGGATAATCTTTGGCTTTCTATAAATACAAAGCCAGATCTGTTGCTCAAACAGAAAGGACTGTAGGACCCCAAGGTGGTCAGTCACAATGTGCTCTGAGAATGATGCCCTGGGATCCACTACTACTGAGAGATCTGTAAGGGAGATATGGGAGAGAATCAGACAAAACAGGAACAGAATACCTGTGATCATTATGCTTGAGTGGTGCAGACCATATTATGCTCAGTGAGGATGAAGCAAATGGCTACTGTGATCTAGGAGTGTTTTTCAGGTCCTGGCTGATGCACCTCACTCTATCACCAGCCTCATAGCTCATTGGGCTGGGAGATTAGACCCCATGGAGCGAGATGAGCCCCGTGCAACCCCATTCGATCCCTAAGTGAGCTTCCCACAGCCATAAGAAACCTGCTTGCATACAAGTAGTGCACAAACATGGGGCTCGTGATGTTCCATTACCTGCTCTGCAGATCTCACAGTGCTTACACCACTGATTAGACAAACTTAAGCAATCCTTAAACCCCATGGAGCTGAAAAATGAGATCAGAAGAGACTCAGAACATTGTTTATTACACAATAAGGGTGCACAGAATGCCCTTAAACAACTCTGCATAGTTGGAATCAGTGCACAGCACTCTTAACTACAGTCATGAAATGCGATGATGGAGGTGCACAAACCAAGTTTGGAGCCCCAGGTTGCAGATTATGATGTGAGAACCATGGAAAAAGGAACAGAGACTCAACCAGAAGGTAATGAGCTTAGAAAGATTTGCTTAGAATATCTGGAGAATGAAGAACCTCTTTATGGAAAAGGATATTAGCTCCGGGCATTCCCATAACAGCAATGCTCAGTCAGCTAACCAGCATTATCCTGGGGTTGACTGAAGCATTCCAGAAGTGAGGGAGCAGTGAAAGAAAGAAATATATGTCAGTCCTTCCATCACCATATTAGAGAAAGGGAGAGAACACCTTTATCCCCCTTAGAGAAGGAAAAAAAGGGCATCATGAAGGCAAACATAGCAAATACAGCTGCTCTAATCCAGTTTGGGATCCCCCCAAAAAGGTGAAGTTTACAGCTCTGTAATAAATAAGGAATTACATGCCCCATTCCAAGGGCTCACCCCACTCCCCAAAGGAAGCAGTCTCCAGGTATGGATGCTGCACCTATGGCTGCCAGCCCTTAAATGTAGTCAGGATACCCCTAGAAGGGGAGATTGCAGCCCTGAAATAAAGAAAGAATAAATTACCCCATTCCAAAGATGAACACTCCACCTACGCTGCCAAGGAAGCAATCTCCAGGTAGAGGTGCTGCCCCTATGGCTTCCACCCCTTAATGTGGTCGAGATAAAAGAAATAAAAGAGAGATTGCAGCCCTGAAATAAGGAAGAAACCACTTACCCCCTTCCCAAGGACCAATACTCATCCATGCTCCACGGGAAGCAGTCTCCAAAGATAAACGCTGCCCTTACAGCTGCCAGCCCTTAAATGTGGTCAGAATGTCCCCAAAATGGGGGAGATCACAACCCTGAAATAAAGAAGGAATCACTCAGCCCATTCCAAGGGCTCACCCCACACTCTAAAGGAAGCAGTCTCCAGGTACAGTAGCTGCTCTTTCTGCTGCCAGCCCTTAAATGTGGTCAGAAGTCCCCCAAAAAGGGAGATCATAATCCAACAAAAAAGAAGGAATCAGTTACTCCATTCTAAAGACAAACACTCACCCCATAGGAAGCAATCTCCAGGCAGAGATGCTGCCCTTACAGTTCCCAGCCCATAAAAGTGGTCAGGATCCCCCAAAAGGGAAAGATGACAGCCCCGCAGTAAAGCAAGAATCACTCACCCCAGTCAAAAGGCCAAAGCCCACCTCAACACTCCCAAGGAAGCAGATGCCAGGTAGAGATGCTGCCCTTATGGTTCCCAGCCCTTAAATGTGGTCAGGGAGGGGTGGAGCCAGGTTCAGCCCTATCCAGTCCCACAGATGAATTGCTTCCACCTGTGCTTGCAGGGCTGGCTACATTCCTCACCAGGTGCTCAATCACTGCTTCAAGCTGTGACCTCACAGTTCCCATACAAGCATGAAACAAACAAACAAACAAACAAACAAGACTAATAACAAGCAGGCAATTGGATCTGCCTGTCTGGCAAGGGGAGGTTTATCAATGGGTGAGCAGCGATGGCACACATATTTTGATTCCAGTCTGTCCTCAAAGGCAATTGATAAAATTTCTAATAGATAGGGGAGCACAGATTTCAATACTAACACAACAAGATGCAGAGAAGCTGTGTGTGCAGCCTGGAAGGCAAAGACCTGAGATTACCAGTGTGAATGGAGAGAGCGCTGTTTGCCAAACTGCTGGGATCAGCTTATGGCTCCCCAGTGAGAAACATCTATTACTTATTTTCTTTGCAATTAAAGACCATCATGAAAACAGTTCAGGATTTGGCATCCTCAGTGGATGAACCTGGCACCTGCCTGTATGGCAGCACATGGCTTTGTGGCTCAAGTTTCAATTCCAAACCCCAAAGAAATAGGGAGGCTGCAGCGTGTGTACTTCACGCAGCCCCTGTGCTCCCTGAATCAGAGGTCGCTAATGTTCCACAGTACCCCATTTCTGCTGTGGCATGACGTGGGATTTCTGAAGTCGTAGCAGATTTGGAGAAAAGACAAATCATTTCCAGAACACACTCCCTATATAACTCGCCTGTTAGGCTAGTTCAGAAACCAGGTGGAAGGTGGTGATTAACAACCGATAATTGGTGCCTGAATGCTTATACAGCCCCGCTATGAGCTGCTGTCCCAAACCTTGCTTACTTGACAAGCAGCCACATGTTGGTTCACTCACGTGGAACCCAGTGCCCCCTGTATGCCCCAGAAATCTTTCAGGGCCCATGATGAACTTTAGAGACACCCAGGTGGTCTCAGAGCTATGGAGCATGCCGTGGGCAGCTCCAGGGACATCCCCAAGCCTGGAAGACCTATTACCATAGAGATGAAGGGAATCGTCACCATCCGGCACCCCCTAGGACAGAGTTCCACAGGGCCAGGGCCACCTCGGTGAGGGCACCCGTCCCCTTAATGTCCCCAGTGTTCCCCAATGTCTTCATATCCCTCCAGGGGCATGTCCCCAGTGCCCATCAACTGCCAGGAGGTGGCAACGACAGCACTGGTGACAGCATGGACAGTGACAGAGACAGCGTTGGTGACATCAGGGACAGCAGTGGGGGCACTGGTGTGCCACATGGGCCGCCTTTTGCTGCCTGCCAAGATCATGATAAGGTCATGGGGACATGGCGATACACAGGACATGGAGACACTGGTGGGATACAGGGACATGGAGAGGACACGGGGACGTGAAGGTGTGTAAGAGATTATTATTTTACATCATCATTGTCTCAAAGCTTGCTGGGGACACAGATGAACAAGTCCAGGCAAGTCCTGGGCAGGGGTTGAGAAATCCTTTGTCTGAGGGACACAGATGGACAAGGCCAGGGGCAAGGAGAGAGAGATAAGCTGCAGCTTAATGGCCGTGAAGCTTAATGGTCTTTTGTGTGGGCTTATCTGGAGGAAGATGGCCATCTCAGGGGGTACTCACATGACTCTTGCTCAAGCACCCAGGGATGTCATGTAGGCAGGAAAAGAAGGATAAAATTGGTTACCTACAATCATGAGGTTTAGGTTTTCTGGCAACAGATTCCTCATGAAGAAGAAAAGGTTTCTGCCATGAAGAAGCCTCACGACCTGCCTCTCTCTCTCCTGGACTTGCTCTGCACTCTCTCCTCCTGGACTTGCTCTGCGCTCTACCACAATACTGAAGAAGAACAAAGGTGTCTGCCATCAGATTCCTCACTACGGAATTCCTGCATGCTGATGACTCCCCTGGGCCCGCTACCTGAGTCCTGCTGCTTCCCCCCAGATTGGCTCTGCGACTTCTTCCTGCTACCTGCTTGCTGCCCACGGCCGGCCACGCTGCTGCTCTCCCCTCCTGCTGCTTTTGCCTTGGACCTTCAAAACGGCATGCAATCACAGAATCACAGAATCACAGAATTGCCAGGGTTGGAAGGGACCTCAAGGGTCATGAATCTCCAACCCCCTGCCATATGCAGGGCCACCAATCATCCCACCTAATGCTAGACCAGGCTGCCCGGGGCCCAATCCAATCTGGCCTTGAACACCTCCAGGGATGGGGCATCCACAACCTCTCTGGGCAGTCTGTTCCAGTGCCTCACCACTCTCTCTGTAAAGAATTTCCCCCTGATGTCCAACCTAAATCTCCCTTCCCTCAACTTAAAACCATTTCCCCTTGTCCTGCTGTCACTCACCCTTTCAAAGAGTTGATTCCCCTCCTGTTTGTAGGCTCCCTTTAGGTACTGGAAGGCTGCAATGAGGTCACCCCGCAGCCTTCTTTTCTCCAGGCTGAACAAGCCCAGCTCCTTCAGCCTGTCCTCATAGGGGAGGTGCTCCAGTCCCCTGATCATCTTTGTGGCCCTCCTCTGGACCCTCTCCAACAGTTCCCTGTCTTTCTTGTACTGTGGGCTCCAGACTTGGACGCAGTACTCCAGATGGGATGGGGCCTCACAAGAGCAGAGTAGAGGGGAACAATCACCTCCCTGTCCCTGCTGGCTACCCCTCTTTTGATGGAGCCCAGGATACCATTTGCCTTCCGAGCTGCAAGGGCACACTGCTGGCTCATATTAAGTTTTTCATCTATCAGGACTACCAGGTCCTTCTCCACAGGGACTGCTGCTGGATCCTGGTGGTGACTATCCCCGCTTTACGCAATTCTTGCTTCTTTCCTATCTTTTCTATCGCCCTCCTTCCCTTTCCCGGATTTATAATAAACTGGTGTCCAACATTTAGTTCATAACATATGAACCGTTGTTTCTTAATCTCACGCCGGGTATACAGATATTAAAAGAACCTCATCTCCCTCCTATAAATTGGAGTGAGACAAGGTGACATGATGGGGAGTAGACACAGAGGGGACACTGGGAGAGAACATGGCAAGGACAAAGAGACATTGGTGTGACACAAGCTCACAGAGGGAGCACAGAGACACGGAGAGGACATGGGGGGACACAGAAAGGACACAGAGGGAACATGGTGACATGGGGACACAGAGGGCATGTAGTGATATGGGAGACAGGGAGGACAAGGTGCTAGATTGTCTCCACAAGTGCTGGCAGAGATAACACTGGAAGTGACACAGAACTGCTCGTGCAGCACCACGCTGCTGCTGGGGACCAGCACCAGCAGGTGTGCACAGGAGGACAGGGGGGTGGGGGGAGTTGGGGGAGTGTACAGTAGAGGATTGGAGGGTGGGAAGGGGCAGGGGGATAGTGGGGAGACAGCAGGGACAGTGGGAGGGTGACAGCAAGAATAATGTTGGGGTGATGCTGGGAGGGGGGACATTGGGGTTACACTAGAGGGATAATAGTGAGAACTGAAGTTGGGGTGACACCAGGGAGTGATCCTGAGATGACACTGGGGTGAAGTTGTGGACTGACTGGAGTGATATTGCTGGGGGAGTGTAATGGAAACCCTAAGTCGTGGCTTGAAACAATGACTGAACAGGGACAAACTAGAGGAGCTCAGGTGCATGAAATGCACTTGAGTGACAGAAGGTGTGGATCCTGGCTCCACCCCCTCCCAGGCTTCATGTAAGTGTTAGCAGTGGAAATGAGGGTTTTTTGCCGGAGGTCCCTGCTTGCATGACTTCTTCCAATGTTAAGCAGTTTTTGTTCTTTGTTTCTGTGTTTGTGACTGCTGCATTTGAACAAGTTCTCACTTACTTATTGCAGCCTAGGACTTTGCTTCTCCACTATTGTTGTTGCGTTTTCCATCATGTTACAGCATTACAGGAGGTGATGTTGTTGGTGTGACGCTGGGGGGGTGATGTTGGAGTGACACTGGGTGACGATGGGGAGTGACATTGTGGGGTGATGTTGCAGTGTTGCTGGGGATGACATCACAGAGTGACTGGTGGTGACATTGTTGGGGTGAAGCTGGGGGGTTACATTGCAAGGACACTGGGATGATGTTGGGGTTTCACTGGAGGGTGACATCAGGGAGTGATACTGGGGTTACATTGTTGGGATGACAGTGGTGGGGGCACACTGGAGTGACACTGGGGTGACACTGTGTCAGTGTTGTACAGAGATGATATAGGGTAATGTTGGGGTATCTCTGGGGAATGAGATGAAGGAGTGACATTGTTGGAGGGGTGACATTGTTGGGGAGATGCTGGGAGGTGGTACTGCTATGATGTGGGGGTGATGTTGGTGGGTGATGTTGGGATATCACTGGGGCTGATATCAGAGAGTGATGCTGTGTTAACATTTCTGGAGTGACACTCAGGGGTGATGTTGGGGGTGGTGTTATTGGGTTGACATGGGAGTGATATTGGGGTATCATTTGGGGTTGACATCAGGGAGTGTCACTGGGGTGATGTGATGACATAGAGGTGATGTTGGGGTGACGCTCGGAGGGTGACACTGGAGTGACATTGGAGTGACACTGGAATGATGTTGGCAAGTGATGTTGGAGGGTGATATTTAAGTATCACTGGAATTCAACATCAAAGAGTGATGCTGAGGAGTGACGTTGTTGGAGTGACACTGAGGGTTGATACTGCTGTGACATTGGAGTGATACTGTGGTGATGTTTCAGAGTGATGTAATAGCGAACATGCACCCGACACCTTAAAAACAACACCTGTTTATCTAAGCACGACAAGCTCTCCATTCAATACTACATATGCACCGATCTCGACTCAGCAATACGCAGGCGCCAGTCTCGATAAAAACTACGCATGCGCTTGTCTCAAAACTACAATACGCATGCTCCACTCTCGGAACTGCTCTACACATGCATTAGTCTCGAATCTTCAATACGCATGCGCACGTCTCGGAGCTACACTACACATGCGCCAGGAGTAACACTGTAGTACGCATGCGCCATCCCCGAGACAGCTCTGCATGCGATTTATGACCATGCACTACGCATGCGTCGATCTCGACTCAGCACTACGCATGCGCCAGTCTCGATACGCCACTACGCATGCGCTTATCTCAGAACTGCACTACACATGCGCCCGTCTCTGAGCTACACTACGCATGCGCCAGTCTAGGAACGGCACTACGCATGTGCCAGTCTTAGCACTATAGTACGCATGCGCTAGTTTCGAAACTGCACTGCGCATTCTCTTATCTCGGTAAAATACTACGCATGCGCTCATCTCAAAAGTACAATACGCATGCACTGGTCACGGAACTATACGACTCATGCGGCGATCTCGACTCAGCCATACGCATGCGCAAGTCTCGACATCACATGCGCGAGTATCTCAGCTACACTACGCATGCGCCGATTTCTAATCATCACTACGCATGAGCCAATCTGGACTCAGCACCACGCATGCGCCGATCTCGATTCAACACTAGGCCTGCACCGATCTCAAAACTGCAATACGCATGCGCTGGTTCTGGGAACTACACTCCGCGTGCGCTGATCTCGTCTTAGCACTGCGCATCCGCCAGTCTCGGAACTGCATTACACGTGCGTCAATCGTAGCACTGTAGTACGCATGCGCTAATCTCGAAGCTGCAGTGCGCTTGCACCTGTCTTAGAATTGCACTACGCATGCACATATCACCGCATCACACTACGCTTGCACCCTTCTCGACCTACGCGCCGTTCTTGGCTGAACGCTACGCATGCGCCAGTCCTGACACTGCACTGCGCATGCGCCCGTCCCGGCGGAATAGCACTGCGCATGCGGCAGTCTAGACACAACAGTACGCCTACGCTACTCTCGACTCTGCGTGCGTTAGGCTCAGACCTGCACTGCGCATGCGCACCTCCCGACACGGCGCTGCGCTTGCGCTATGGCCTCGTTACGCATACGACGAGCGCAGGCGCCGCTGGGATCTAAAAGGGTCCGTTTCCGATACGGGCTTGGGTGTATAACCGCCCGAGGAAATGGACAAGTTGCACGCTTGGTTGTAACGGCGGAGAAAATGGCCGAGCCGGCAGTTCAGGAATTCACCGCTCACCCGTACCTTTGTGAATTTTAGAAACTAGACCTATTTCAATATTTGTCGGGCGCATGCGTACTACAGTCTGGCGGATGAGGATAGAAAAGATTGGCGGATTCGATGCGCAGAGCTACGAGAACGTACGCAAGACACTTCCGCGTGACTGCACGCATGCGTCGTGCTGCCCGCGGCACCAAACGGACGCAGTTCCACGGATTGGCCACAGGACGGCAGCAGAGACCGCGGAAACAATATCTACGACGGGATTGCTGGGGACCTGCCAATCTGGAAAACTTCCGCAAACCCAGCGAACCTGTGCTATATGTTTATGAACGTCTGATAATAAATAAATGATCGAATCGGTGTTGCCAGGCTTTTATTTTTTCCAGTGTCTGTGGTGATGAAAAAAGCTAGTATCAATTGGACAGATGCGTGCAGTGAAGCCAAGGATTGTGTGAAACAATTAACAGAGCAACCCAAAAGAGCCTAGCAACTTTTACATAAGCAAAGTACTAATACCTTTCGTACCTGGCCTCACCACTCTGAGATTTCTACCTTCAAGGTCAGCATGTCCAACCGCAACCTAACCATACTACCCTACCAACCCACTGCTCTATCACATCCCTGAGCACCACACCCAAATTTCTACTTGCAGCAATGTATTCCTCCAGCCACCTTCATAGCTGGTGTCCCCTGGCAGCCAGCAGAGAGTTTCAGAGCTCAGTGAGTCACAAGCTCTCCTTTCTGGCACAGCCAAGCCAGGGCTCCGTATCCTCCCCCCTCCCCACAGCCTCAGGGGTGACCAGTGGTGGAAGGAGCTCCCACCAAGCAGTCCTCCCAGCACCACAGGGAGGAGGCAGTTTCCCCAAAGGCTGAGAGCTAAATAATGGCAAGGCCCGGGACAAACCAAGGCTGACGGCTATTTTTTCTAGCAGAGCAGGAGGAAGATAGTTTAAAGGTAATAAGGAAGCTCATTGCCTGATCATAAATGCAATCTCTCTGTCAGCTCTAATGCTAAGAGAACAGGGTTGCAGCTGCCTCCACTCTTATCCAGACCTCAGCAGCTGGGAACAACCCTGCATACAGCAGAAGACCACCCCTGGAACTTCTGCCCTCCCCCTGCACCTCTCACTGAGCTCACCCCAACACCAAAACTCAGAAGAAGCCACTGCCAGCATTGTTCTTGAATGTATTTTTTTACTGAAAAAAATCATTCATAAATTAACAAATACAAAAACGTACAAAGACATGGGTAAATAAATGTAATAACATAAAGGATTGCTTTGCTGAGAATTATGTGTGTGTGCGTGTGTGTGTGTGTTTTAAAACACTTAGTCTTCAGTGCAAAAAATGTCCCCAGGCACCTCTTAAAAACATAACAGTAAGCTCAATAATCCCAAGAGCAATGACAGGAAAGACACACTATAGTCTGAAGCCACCTCTGCTGGTGAGCAACTTCAGCTTGTGGCTGTTGCTCAGACGGTACCTTCCCTAGACAAGCAGAGCTTTACAAATAGCAAACCAAAAATAAATATTTTTGCAAATTAAACTCCTATGGCTTATTAAAAATAAAGTCAACGTTGAACATGGCCTGCCCTCCGTGGGACTGTGATACTGTGGTAACATGGAAAGGGCGAACAAGTACTTCGTTGGATTTCAGCTGCCATAATATGTACAAGTTCTCTTTGATATGAGAATTTCTACATCATAACAGCACATGTGCTTGACAGTATGTTTTTAACAGTTACACTTACTATAAAGTATCTGACATATCCGATAAGATCAACAGTGCACATTTTATGGTATTCCACATTTTAAAAAGGGAAAAATTCAATGTAATTAGAACAAAAACTATGAACACGGATGTTGCTGAGGCAAAATGGACTCTTATGCCAACTGTACAGTGCATTTCTGAGCAGAGGTAACATCTCACTTTGTTCAACACAAGGTGCAACGGAGGTCAGGTACACTTCAAAGGCTGAGGATTCAAACAAAGGTAGCTAAACACCTACTCACACACACATGCATGATTTCCTGCAGTAGTGAACGTAGACAAGTTGAAATACATTCCTTGTTTGAAGCACCATTAAACAAAGAAATGTCTAGCAATGTCTCAAGATTAAAGAAAAGAGGGTCAGGGCAACACAGGTTTACCATCTGAAAAGGATCATGTGAATTAGAGATCAAGATTCAGAAATGGAAGTCTTTATTGCTATATGTGTCATAAAAAGCAAATCCTCACCTCTGCCTATAAATAACCATCCTGAATCCCCTTGGGAAGTGACTTTGAAGCACATGTAAATTCAAAAGGCTTTAAACCTAAGGTTCCAAACTATCGGCACTTTTCAAGGACAGGCTCGCTGTCCTCTCATGCTGGCCAGTTAGATCTGCACTACCAGAACTCTGTTTTCTAACCCTCATTTTCCAGATACAGGTTAGGAATGCTCTGGGCAGTCACTCCCACAACAGATGTGCATGGGGATCACACATCCAAGAAAGGAATGTAAACTATGAACAAGAAGGAAGCTTAAGGTAAACAATGCAGTAAGAAGAAAGTTAAAGTACTTCTGAGATTAAATACTCACAAGTGCTTTGTATAAATATAATTTAAAACACAACCCCCAATATATTTACCTTTAAGTTGGGGAAGTCCAGTAAAAATGACTGTATACATGCTGTGTAACCTACAGACTGACTCAGGGCAAGAAGGGGATGGGACAGTCACAGCCCAGCCTGCTGCAGAGCAAGAATGGGGGCACAGGATTCCAGAGGCTGGATGCGGCACCAGACCAAGCTGTCAGGTTCCTAGTCCTCAAGCCTGCATAAGCTGAACTCACGCGTCCTTCATCTATCCTGTATTGATGTCTGCAGACAGCCTGTCCACCAGCTGCACTCCTGCCAGTGCTTTCAAGTAGCCAACAGTGGAAACCACATCACCGGGTTTACTCACTGCTTACCTAATTCTCTTCCTCAGAACAACCCTCAAATCCCTTCTGCTCCACATGAGGATGGCAGGGACTAGGTGAGCTCCCAGGAGCTGCAGAGCCATGTCTGCCATTGGGTTGTGCAGAACAGGTGGTGGATCCCATCCCATACAGCTTCACACTGATCTGCACAGTATGTCACAAACATGATAGAAATATTCTTCTCTCTTCCTGGAAGGAGCCACCTACGTGATCCCTGTAAGGAGTGACAACATGGTTGTATTTCTCATCTGCTGCTTTTAATGCTGAGGGCTCTGTCCCACAAATATTAATGCATATGCATAGATTAAATCATGCAAGCATTCTCATTGGTGGAATAGGGAACAACTTGCACAAATACAGTGATGCACACACATCAGTGCTTACAGAACTCAGGACTAAGATGAGTGAGTGACCTTATGTAAACCTCTAGCTTGGATTCAAACCTTAGAAGATAATAAAAATGGGCGATTTACACAGCATATTTACATTTACACTTCTTTAAGAAGCGATTCTGATGTATATACTTTAAGCAGGTCATTTAAAAAAAAAAAAAAAAAGCACAAATGTAGAAGAATGGTACCAGAAGTGGTCTGGTCTCCCACCAGGGCAGTTCCAACTGCATTGCTCCCCCAACACTTGCCAGAGGAAAGAACGTGCCCTAATTGAGCCCGGAGCTGAGGATTGCTGGAAGAATGTGGAGATGAGAGCAGCAGCTCCAACAGCTGTCCTGAAACCCAGAAAGCAAATGGCAAGGAACAAAAAAGCCTGCAGAGCTCACTGCATGAGGACCAGGTCGGGCTGGGCCAGTTGGGACAATTTGTGCGTGCACTTTCAGCCTTATACTCCAAAATACTGTGATCCTTCATTAGACAAAGTATTTTGTCCTTGACAACCTTTGGAAAAGAAAGTCAGGTGTGATGTTCTCTTGGTGAAGGGCAGAACAAAGAGATTTTCTCCACTTAATATTCAGTTACCAGAGCCAGCTCTGGTGTCAGGTTGACAGTGATGTTCTTATACAAGGCGTCATATGTGACATTAGGAAAGTAGTTCAAATTATTGAGGCCATCCAGGGCTTGCCTTTCTTTTGACTTTCTCAGCAAGGCGTACCTGTTTAGAGAGAAGCAGAGGCCCATGGAACACCACCACATCACCTCCTGTACATTCCTGGCATGCAGGCATCCCCAAAGTACACAAAATTCTACAGTTTAATAAAGATGCTGTCTGCTCTCCAGTTCTTGCCCAAAGACTACCTGGGCTCAGGGAAAGCCCCTGGCTCAGGGCCAGCCAAAGCATCCCGGAGAAAAGCAGTGATGGTGAGGAAGTCCTCATCACTTTTAGGAAACTGGATCATGCACAAAAGCAGAACTAAGTGTGTTAGTCTGAGTGATGAGAAAGGAGATGAATTGTATTTTGGGGAAGGAAACTGTAGCTGCATAAGAGCAGCCTCAACCAAATTTAGAGGCAGTATGATGAAAAAAAGCAGTAGCAGTCTGGTGGCAGCCTCCACCCCGCAGCACAGCTGTGTTGACACCTAGCTGCGCTCAGGGCAAGGGGAAGCTAAGGGGAGTTGGAGAGGAAAAGCACTAAGAAACAGATACGCCAGGAGGAAGAGGGAAGTGCTGGGTCACAGCAAAGGAGGATGTACCTAAGCTAGCTTCAAAGATCTGACGGCATCAGGAAATGTCAGCATAACAAATGTTTCCATGGAAAAGCGGTAAGGTCACCCTCCTTAGGTGGGGAACACTATGGCAGAAAGCAGGAAGGGCAGCCTTCAAAGGAGATGCAGGCACACTAGGATCCCCTTGCCTTCACATTAATGTGCCAGAGCAGTCCCAGCAGCAGTTTGTCTTTCGTCTTCTTCACAGCTTACAGTTGTTATTGCCCTTTTACAGTATGTATAGGGCTCCCAGCAGCTGTTAATTTCGTTAAGGTCTCAGGTTCCTTAAAAGTAATAATAAAAATCGCTTACCTTCCTAGGAACTGCACTTCTCCTCGATGATGGTGGGGAATTGATTTGTATCTCCCTGTGTCTCCTTCTGGTCGAGTCACTGAATAGCCTGCATACTGCACTCTGCATTGGAAAGGGGAAGAAAAAAAGTCTACTGTTGCATGTGCTGTGAACACTGCCAGCATGCACAATCAGTGCACTCGTGGCTTCTACAGCACCATGGAAAACTGCACACAAAGCTCAATATTTCACAGCCAGTCTTCCTCAGTTTGTTTTCTATCTGTAGCCTGCAGCGTCACCCACCTGGACCTATGTCACCTTCAGCCAAGCTGGCTCTGCACAGTCCATCTGAATACAGCACAGCAAGGATACAACAGTGCTTTAAGTCTGAGGCTGCTCCTAGCACCATGCTCAGAAATTTGAGTTCATGGAATTTCTGTGCTCCACAGAGCTGGAAGCAGCAGCATGCTGCATGAAGCTCTATTGCTACCCCATTACAGGGTTGCAGGACACAGGCAGAGACATACCTGTTCCACAAGTCGTCATCCTCGCCGCCCCAGCCCCAGAAGGCATTGGGGAAACCATTGATCTTCCAGAACTGCTCAACAGTCAGGCCGCTCACCCCACCGAAGAACTCATTATAGGGAAGCCTGAGCAGGAGAGAGAGGTCAGGAGCAAGGCATCAGCCACCACACAGCACCTGCCAGAGCTATGAGAATACTCTCTTCCATTGTCCTTTTAATGTTTTACTTTACACTCCTGCCTTTGATAAGAAAATCCAACACTGCTCCTTATCTATTACTGCAGTGCAGAGGAAGAACAGTGCTTACAGGTACATGTACTTGTCCAGTTTGGCTGCAAAGTGTCTTGGCATCTGTCCACACCCATAATAGTTGCGGTCATTTTCAGGTATGTGGTCCACATCATGGAAAATGAGACAGTCCCAGTCCAAGTCCTTCATTGCTTCCCGAAAGCCAACATTGAAAAGCATGGCACGGTTGAAGGGCTGAGTACCAGCCTAGAGGAGAACAGAGCAGAGGCACCTTCAAAGGGAGTCCCATGCCATGCAAGGGCATTCCCACACAGACTGAGGGAGCTGAAGAGCAGTCTGCTCCCCAATCCACTGCTCAGAAAGAAGTGATATCTTGAAACAGACAGATTAGTGTGATTAACCAAAGCTTACATAGCAGGATAAAGATGTGAGAATTATTAGTCAGATACTTGAAAAAAAATTTTTTGAACAATCTTCACTGGTTACTACCCAGAAGAGCAAGGATAGCTAAACAAGAAGGCATGTCTACAGGGTGGATGAAGCCATATAGCTCAAGCAACAGGTTCATACACACATCAAATTACAGCCTGATGTTCCACATTTGTGGAAGCCTCCCAGAGACCACATGGACCAGAGCTGAGCACATCCCTGAGGCCCAGAAGATGCCACAGACACACAAAGGTAATGTGAAAACTGAAAATACCTGCTTCAAAGATGTCTCAAAAAAAAAAAAAAAAAACCAACAATCTCCTCCAGTGTAGTGTTTTCAAGAAATTTGAATGTCTACTTTATTTTTTAGATTAAAAGCAGTCACTTTGGGGCAACATCTTTGCCAATTTTAAGATGGGACAATTTAAACATTGCAACAGTAACACCAGAGGTTCAGAAGTTTGGATCGAGCAGGGAGCTCCCTCAGGACACAAAACAAAGCTGTGCTGGCAAGCTGCTGCTGCACCGACACCAGAGCATACTCACCAGTGCTGCCCATCATGACCACTTACTTGTTCCACGACATAAAATGCAAACTGTAAACGCTGACGCTGCAGCATTGGAATAAGGTGCCTGAAAAGGACTGGAAGATGCTCATAGCGATTGCGGAATGGGATCAGGATCGCCACCTGAGAAAGAAAAAAGCTCATGCTGCAGCCCAAGAGCAGCTCCCTACAGACCCCAAACCAAGGAGATGCCTGCTGGTACAGCATTAGCATTGTTTTTCCCTGTATGAATGAGTTGACTCCCATGTAGGGCTGGGCAGCCTGAATGCCTTCCCACCCTCATGTCAGGGCTCTGGTATTCACTTCTTGAGGGAATTTTTGCTGATCCTGCAAGGCCTGCAACCCCCATCCCTGTGCCCCTATCCAGCAGCACAGAGGCAGCAGCAGGGCAGCTACACTGTGCTGTGCCACCCCCCCGGGTGGATTTCCTGTCACCTCCCCTCCCCAGAGAAACTCCTTCCCACACAGGACAGGAACATGCTGGATGCTCATCAGTGGGAACCAGATGAGCAAGTTCCTTGCAGCCTCTTTACAGCCTTTGCAGAAATCCAAAGCTGACTCGTGTCATTAACACAGCCATCAACAGCAGCATTTCTTCTGCAGCTGCTGCAGTCCCACCTCCCAAGAATCCTCACACCCACCACTCTGCAGCACATCAGATATGTAGATTTCAGCATTCCCAGTACCCCATTGCCCTGAGGTGCTCCTCAGTGCCCATTCACCTTCCAGCGAGGCAGGCAGTCGCTCGGCTTCCAGTGGCCTCCCAGCTTGATGGAAGGGTCTTTGGAGAAGAACTGGTGGATGTCCTCCATCGTAATCTCGCTCATATTTACATCAATGGGGCCCTCTGGGGAGGTGGCAGGAGGAGGGGGTCAGGAGCCATGCGGTGCCTGCCTGGCCCTGCCATATCCTCAGCACCAAACACAGGTGTCTTCTTCTGTCCCAAGACACTAGGGACAACTAAGGAGCCATTTTCCCCTTTTCAGAAACATCTACCTTGCAAATGCTAATTTTCCAATTAATATTGCCTATGGAGGAGCACTGCTCCTGGCTGCATCCTGCAACCTATGCCCAGCTTGGAGTTAGGGAGTTGGAAAAGGCCTGGCCAGTTTCCTAACTGCCTAGCAGCACACTATTCCCCTTTTGTTCATGTTTACCAAGCCTCAGGAGGGAGACACACCTCCAATGTAGCAGGAATTAATATGTGCAATTGGATAAAAAAAGACTACCCAGGGAGGGACGGTTCAGAACAGTGCTGTCATTCATCCTTGGAGCACTGTGGGAGAGGTGCTGCAGAGTACCATAGTGTGCTGTGCCATGATAGGTAAGGGACATGGAGCTGCTGGGCATGCAGAGTACTCACTCATAGAAGGGAGCCTCTCAGGACAGGTGTGGTTGGGGAAGTACGTAAAATCTTCAGGAAGAAAAGTTGTAGCTTGCAGAAAGGTTTCATTGTGATTCAAGTCAAGAGGATAATCTGGGGAAGCGGGGAAAAAAAGAAAAGAAAGTCTACACCAATTTGCCTGTCCACCACAGGCAAATCCCAACACCTGAGCACATTCCTAGTGTCACAGGGGTGTCCTCATGAGGCACAAGCCCCTGGTTTGGCACAATGACCCAGTACCACAGGTGCAGCCCCAGTGCCTTGGATGAAGCCACGCCAGAGAAAGTGTCAGCTTCTTGATTAGACTGCTGCCTTCAGGCATCACAGACAAGTCAAGGCAAAGGGGTGCAGTGGAGGAGGAGCTTCTGCATCCTGCAGGGCTCAGGAGCACGGGGCCAGCATGAAGCCAGATACAGGATTCATGCTGGGCTTCTACATCCCAGCAGGCCACAGCCCATTTTTCAAGCACTTCCTCCACTTCCTTTCACCTTCTGGTAAAAGCCCCTGAACTGCTGGCACCTCCAGCTGCTTTACATCTTTGCATAGCTATGAAATTCTGCTTTCTACATCTACCCATTCATCAGCTTTGCATATGCAGCTCCAGCCTACCACAATTTATTTTTCCAGCACAAGAGAAGTTCCCTTTCTGTAATAATGCATCAGCTGCCATGGGAGGATGCTGCCTCTCCATTTTCTCAGCCCGTTCCCAAGGGCTTTGTCCCTGAAGGAACTACCTCATACCCCAGGCAGCCTCATACCTCAAGCCCGCTGGAGTTCATCACCTCCAACTCCTGCCCTCTCCTCCCTACATATTAGTGATACTGCTCTAGATTTTAATAAACAGATTCCCATTAAGCTCATACCACTAGAACATGCTCTCGATGCTTGATTTCACTGACAGAGTGAAACTCAGCTCTCCTTCCTTGCATGGAGTGCTGCCTCCTTTTGTTGCTGAAACACAGACAAGATCCTCCTGGCTCACTTGCACAGGAAATTTATTAATGCATCTACTATAAAATGCTGAAGAAGTCATAAATTACTTCCTCATTTTAATAATGGGACAAAAAAATACAGCAAAGGATGAATATAGCAGGCAAGGCAGAAGGACTTTGTCTTGCAACTGACCACTCTGTGCTTTGTCACCTTGCCATTCAGGACCAAACATCACATTTAAGCTACTTGCCTAGAAATTAAAGCTGCAGGAGCTGGAGGGCACACATTCACAAGCCAGCTCTGTACAGAGATGCTGCCTTTCATTGCCTCACTGGGGATGCTCAAAGAACATTAGTAGCTTCCTGCCCATTGGGTGCTGGGGCAACCACGAAGGAGCCAGTCTCCTCATGCCCTGAAGCCTCTGCTGCCTCCTGATGGCTTATTTCCCAGGTGGCCTGCATGCATGGCTTGGGTCCCTCAGCTCTCACACAGCAAGAAGATTTACATCACTGGATATGCAGCATGCCCACAGAAATCATGCTGAGGGCTCTGAAAACACTCAGAGAGGAAGATGCTGACCCAGTGTTAGTACCACAGTTGTGGTCACAGGGCCACATGCCTGACATATGCTGCCACCACCACTTGCTCTAACCTCACAGCCAGGGGAGAGTCACCCAAGGCTGGTATGTAGCAGAGTACAGCAGGCAGGTTGTCCATCCACATGTGCAGAGCTGATGTCTGGGCACAGCCAGTTCTTTCGGCAGCAGCCATTTCACTGCCCACTTCATAGAGTTGATGGCCAACTTCAGAGGGCTCAGACCCCATGCAGCCCACCAGTTAGAGGTTTGCATCACCAAAGCACCCAGTCTCCTTCCCTCTAGTTCACAGCAAGCTCCTTCCTCAACAGGCATCTTATTCAGCTGACATTTCCAGCCCCAAACTGAGCAGGAGGGACACAGCATTTTATAAATAATATAAAAAACACAAACCAGGAAGCCATCCTGACCTTTAAAGCTCCCATAGCTCTAGTAACACACTGCAGACTCATGCTGCAGCTCGGCACACGGAGCCAGCAGCAAAATGACTGCAGGTAACATGTGGGTGCCAGGAGCGCATCCTCAGTGTCACACCTGCTAGCCCCAGCTCTGGAGCAATGCCTCATGCCATGTCATATACAAACAGTATACTTCTGTTGCTGCACTATATTTATAGCAACACTTTCATTATCTGTATGTTAGCGGTGGGAATGGCCTGGGATCCAATGCTGCCTCTTGGATCCCAGTGCTCTACCCACAGCCTGATCAAGGGCTTGTGGCAGCTCTCCGGCTAAGTCTCTGCAGTTCACCCTGTATTGGGGGAATGAAGCTGATGAGCACAGGCTCCTCCATGTGTGATGTCAGGGCTCTGTGAGCCTGTGTGCCCAAAACTTTTGTTTGATTGGTTTTGTTTTGTTTTTAAATCTGAAACCTGATCACAGAATGGTTTGGGTTGGAAGGGACCTTTAAGATCACCTAGTTCCACCTAGCCCCTTGCTAAAGGGGCTGAGTTTAAGTGTTTATCCTCAGAGTGATTGAATCTAACATGCTGATGCACCTGGAAAGCAAAGAGGCTTTCAGCTCAATATCCACTCATTTGAGATCTATCAAGGATTCTACCCTTTATTTAAGCGAAACATTTGAACTAAAATATATACACACACATATATATAAAACAGTCAAAACTCCCACCCTGCATTTATCAACATAAATTACTTCCTTCAAGGAAGAGAAGTTGAGTTCAGCCTTATTTCCAATGGAAATGGAACTTTTAATTAGAACAATAATTGTTAAAGAAATACCTGAGTCATTCACACTGCTGTTCCTCTTGGCATAGGCACTGCGGACCACCTGCTCATACACCTGAGCTCCTATTGTTCTCATGTTTTCACGAATCATGATACCTTGGGCTTGCATCATGAAGAGGTAGGTGTTCACTGCAAAAAAACCCAAACATTTCCATAAGCATCACCTGTTGCAGGCAAGAGAAACACAAAACTTTTAAATGCTTTCCTGCTGCCCTGAAGCTCCTCGCTGCTGGCACACCTCTAGGCCACACATGCTGGGGTGACCCAGGTTCCATGGAGGTCATGGCATGGGCAGAACACATTTGCAGCCAGTTGATGAGCTCACCCACCAGCCCAGTTGCCATTGGTGTCAGAGATTGTATTATGCCTTCTGCTGCGTAAGGACAGGCATTTAATTCGGAAGTGAGCCAGGCTAGTGCCTCAAAACAGGATACGTAAACATGTCTCCTCTTGCTGTCTTCAAATGAAACCCTCCTTCTGCCCACATCCAACTCAGTGTGTTTCCCCATATAAGTAAATATCTCGCTCCACAGCTTAGATGTGCTTTCATCAGCCTGCTGCAGCCTGCCCCAGCATACCACTACCATAGTACCAAAGGGCCAGCAGCAGGAAGAGCTCATTTAATGCTTCTTCCCAGCCCCTCCTGGCCCATCAAATGTGCCAGTGATGGAGGTCATAATGCATGATGGAGTGCATAATGCAAATGCAAAGATTGAAAAAGTTGAATTTGCCTCAAAGTTTGTCAGATTGCATTCCTCAGCAGTTCAGCCTCTTCCTGCCCATGGGATGGGTGACACCAGCACAGCAGTGAGCAGAAGCTGAACCTCCAGTGTGAGGAGCAGCACGAGGACCAGCAAGGCACAGCTCCACCTTAGCCATCACAGCAAGGATTCAAGGCTTGCCATTTCCCTTTCTAAACCCCCAAAGGAAAATCACAAGACAGGGCACGGCCTTTCCTTGTTTGCTCAGGCAGCCAGAGGGTAGTTGGAGCTGCTGGAGATCCGTACCAGCATCAGGCTGCGATAACAGCAGCAGGGCCCCACCAGGTTCGCACTTTCCAGCTCACACAGGATCAGAGTCAGTGCAAGGAACAGCTTGCTGATGCTGAACAAGTCATTTCTACTCCATTATGCCTTCTATTCATTGCATAACGTGACATCAGATTTGGTGAAGCATGAAAGAATGAAAGAGACACAAATCAGCACCCAATCCCCACCTAATTTAAGGAACAGGGAGGTTTGTCCAGCGCTGAATGTAGTGTTTGTTTTCCCCGTTCCCTAACAGGAGAGAAGAAGCACGGCGTCACAGGAGCCACATGACATGACTTGCTCATTTTGACTTTCATGAAATTGCAATGGGAATCCTTAACAGACTGTCACAGCCATTACCACCCCCAGGGGAACTCAAGTGAAAACAAGCCTATCTTTGTTCCAGGCAGCACTGCCTTCTCCCATGTTAACTGCTTTGCAAAGAGGGTCAGGAGCCATGCACCAAAGACCCCTCAGGACCTCACTTCCCCAGCTGATGCTGTGGACATCACACTATGACCATTATACATGCTCATTCCTACGTCCCAGGAAATCACATTTAAAACGCATTATTTATAACATTTTGCTCTTTATACCCGCACAGTGCCCTGGCAGCTCGGTGCAGCTGCCAGGGCTGTACTCAAACCCACGCAGGCCCACACTTCCCCTAGTTTTTGACTGTAGTGGAAACAGGCTGTAATTGTGTAACACACAACTCAGCTGCCTCCAAGGCCAGAGTCACTGTGCCATCAGCATCATTGTCATCATTGGCTGTGACCATGGCCCCTGCTCTGGGAGCAATGTGCATGGGTGAGCCAGGTTTCAGCCAGAAAACAGTTCTCTGCAATGAGAGATATGGCTAACAATCACATCAGACCACGTGGGACATTACACTAGCATTCTCTCTTTATTCAATTTGAGCACACAGCACTTCAGAGCACATCCACAGAGTGTTTGCAGCCAGGCTACATCACGAATAGCTGCACAAGGACAGGAGGGGATCTCAACCACCATCAGGAACTTTTTGGGGTTCCCCCCCCAATGCACTTCCAGAAGATCCTCATTATCCACACAGAAAACAAGCAAAATTCAAAAATCTGTTTGCCCAAGTGATTGAGGTAACATTATTCCTATTAGTTTAAGGGACAAGCCAATCCTGCTGGGATGACACATGAGAATGCAGCACCAGGGTCACAGCAGCACCCAGAGACTGCACCCTCCAACCCACACCTCAGTGAGCATATGGAAGGGGTGGGGGGGGAAATTGGTACTCAACAACACTGGGGCAGCAATGTGGATCAGAGAAGTCCAGTTGCAGAAATAAGCAGTGAAGGTTTACTCTACTCACTTATTAGCTGGTATTTTCAGAGCACTTCTAATTAAGAAACAGCTGGCTTCCTCATGGAAAATTAATTTCACTGTGATAACACATACAAGAAATGACAGAGAGCAATTTCTAGCACAGCAGTTTGTTTGGGAGAGTGCTGACCATGACTCAAGCCAGCTGCCAACACAAGAGGGGCTCAGACCCAATGTATCCTGTTCCTGACCCCAAAGGATCAGACTGTCTCCAGCTCAAGGACAGCAAGGTCCCAGGAAGAGGGGCAAAATGGATGTCAGCACTGTGTCTCAGTAGTGGTATAAGCACTCAGGCTTTGAGAAAGAAGCAGTGCATCTGTCTCTGTAAGGAGATTTACATTTTTCTGTCACACTGTCAGCACTGAGGAGTTGCTCGGGGGTTCCTTTCCCTCCGGATGTAAAAAAACATACGGTCAGCCTGGGCCCTGTCCTTGGAGCAGGTGCTGGAACAACAAAGCAATAAATCCTAACCACACACACAGCTCATTTGGCACCAGGAGAGCACATGAAGTACTGGATTCATACAGCATCAGACACTGGAGATGTGAAGGAAGATCTGGAATGCCCCAGGGCACTGTCACGAAGCTCCTCCAGCAAATCCCAACACAGCCTCATCAGCAACATAAAGCAGTTTTCAAACCACACTCACCTTAGACTCAGCCTCTAAGGAAAAGATAGTTATGATAGACAGAACCTGTGAACACATTAATGAGGAAGATGGGCAGTTGTAGCATCCCATAGATAACACACCTGGAGACCTCAGGCTCCATTAGCCTTCTTGTGCAGCAGCACTGTATTCCCAAGTATACAGTGCTAGAACAATTAAATAAGAGGTTTGATTAGTTTTGTATAATTTAATATTAATGCCAACACTGCAGCTTATCCCTTCGCCTATAAATAGCACAGTAAGGAGTTACTTGATAAGTTAAAAGGCTTAAGAATTAGCAAGGCAGCAGTATCTATCCAGTAATTACAGAGCAGTGTTCCCAACCTGGCTGGTTACCAGCCCTCACATGCACCAGGCAAGGGGGAAGATCAGACACCACTGCAGTGTTGTTTGACCCAATGTTGGGAGTTTGCGTCTTGAAGTGGTAAGGAAAAATTTTAAAAACTGTGGAGCGTGGGGAAGCCAGATTATTCTAACAGTCCCTAGGTTCTTAATCTAGGCATTAAGAGAGAAGCTTTATCGGTAGCACCCCAGGCCATTGTTCACTGCCTGTTCCCTGCGCACACCCTGTGGGTCCTTGTTGACTGTGGGGCAGCCCGCACAGCTGGCCCTGATTTTCTAAGGACACTGATAACCTAAGGCATTTGTTAGCTTATCAAGAATTGGTAACCTTGGAATACCAAACATGTTTGATATTGTTTCTTTCCCAGAAAATGACCTCATTAGAAGTATTTCATCCTGCTATCCATTAACTTACTGAAAGCTCACCAGAGCCATCCCATCATATGCATGGCCTGTGTGATGCTTTCCTGGCTACCAGCAGGATGCAAAACGCAGGAGTCAGTTTAGCGAGCCCTGTCATATACCTGTCATATGCTCCTAATAAAGATCAGCATTGGTTGCCCACTCCTGTACTGCCCCCTATAGTGCCCTAACACCCAGGAACATCACACACTTGCCAGCAGCAGAGCTGCTCCGACAGCATCCTGAGAAACCACAAAACCTTAGCCCAGCAGCAATATGAATTAAGTGCCCCAGCATCATAAAACAAGTTTATACTACTCTTCAGTGTTGGGAGCAATGCTCTGTAACGAAGCTACATATTAATCTCAGTTAAGCAACAACTATGCTGTTGTTCTGCTTATGAAGACGCAAAATTGCTTCTTCACAGGTTTTTGGATATACCAGGTAAAGTATTTGCAGTTAGACCAACAGTCATATACAGACTAAAGAACTTAACTCATCCAACTGGTAAAGGAGATCTCTGGCTGTGCAGTGCTCCTTCACAAGAAGTAGCTTAGGTCCAAGAGATGTCCTCTCTTCAGTGGCTAGGCTTTATACAAGCCCAGGATAGCTCCACCCCTTCTGAGCCCATGGGGAGCACAGGCACAAACAGTTTGCTTGTGCTCCCTGGGCCAGCGACACCCTTCCACCAGGCACTCAATCATCAGTTCAAGCAGTGACCTAGCAGCTCCTCTACAGCTGTTCAGCAAGTGAGCTCAGCAAGGGATAAAGGGGGCCTGGTTCAGAATCAAGCAAGGGGCAGTGAGAACATCACCTACAAGCAAAATCTCAGCCTGTGAGGGACAGGGAGCTTACAGCTGCCACACTCCCATCCCATCAGGTTTTGCTGTTCTATACCAACAGGAAAAAGAACTGACACAAGCTCAGCTTGAGGCACACACTGTGCATAAGCTTCCCATAATCCCAAGGTGTCACCCTGCTTGTTCTACACTGTGACTACCCCTCATCACCTGGGGACTCTTTAGTTGCCAAGAAATTGCAGAGTACAGCTCCACAGACCAAATGACCACACAGGGTGAGCACTGGGAGTGATACAGAACTATCATCCCTCTTTCCCCACAGAAACTTGAAGATGACCACACAGCAGTAGCACGTGTTTCTGCAAGGCACACACTTGTTTACCAGGGATCTGAACACTCATTAGTTAATATAGGAAGCAGGGCTGCAAAACAAACAAGACAGACAGGCTAAGGCAGCCTCCCCACCATACTCCCGCACTGCGCTCTCCCTCTGCAGGGCTTCCAAGCTCCATGCTGTGAGGGAGCAATCCGAGAGCTGTCCAAAAGGGATCAGCAGAGACTTGCCAGCTAGCTAGCAAGCCTGTGAGGGCCTTGAAACATCAAAAGTAGCCTGAAGTAGCTTGCACAGAATTACAGATAGAAGATATGCAGTGTGCTTGTACTGAAAGAGAATCAGGAGCACAGGCACCTGCTATGTGAGAACAGTGCGAATCAATTCACCTCAAAGCAGAAGCAAGCAGTATCTCCTTCCACCATAGTAACCATCAACTCACCTCCATGCTGCCTACTTCCTACCTCTCAGATCATGCTCATGGTCACATTTACAGAGCTGGAGCCATGCACCTGCAGCTGCCTCCCTTCTGCAGAACAGCAGGATGGAGAGAGGTTACTGGAATATACATATATATTTTTCTTAATAACAGGGAAGATTATTTGAATAGCTGGTGTATTGTAAATAGTTTGCTTAACACAGTTGGGATACCTTTTCCCACAGTGAAGGCAGGATACACATTTACAGCAGTGATTGCACACACAGGTACAATGCAGCCAAGAGCACTGATACCTCCTGTAACAACAACAAAAAGATAACCTTGCAAGAAAGGAACAGTTACGCACCCAGAACCCCTTCCCCTGCTGGTTCAGAGAGACCCTGAATGCGCAACAGTCTATCCAACAGAGGATGGAAAAAAAGGCACTGAACACATTTCTCTATCCGCTTGTATCAATAACTCCATCCTTCCCTGCCTGCACAGAAATAAATACTGCATGGTAGGCTTGATGCTAGCATTGCATCCAGCACTGTGCTACTGCCACGGACCTGGTGGCAAGCACAGGCCCCTGGGAACTCTAACACTTTCAGCTCCCAGTTCAGTAGTTGGGTTTGGTGGGGCTGCCTGTGAAAGCACTGAAGAATGTTATCTGCCACGAGGACACAGCAAGCTCACGACAAATATCAGCTGCTCATAGAAGCCTGTGTGCCAGCAGTCTGCAAGCATGGAGCTTCGCATATGGGAAAATAGTTTCAAACTGAAAGAAAGAAAAGGAAAACACCTTCCCTAAAGTTCATCACAACACTGAACAATTATCTCCATGCCCCTGCATCGCTATCACTGGGAACTTTTGCTGTCTGATTTCACATTTGGTCAGTACTGTCTGATATGTGCCTGCTGACCTACTGGGTTTCTGAAACAGAAGCCACAGGGCCATAGACATATTATGGTCTTGCTCAATAGCTGGTCTCCAGACCAGCACATTCAAGGGCTTTGATCTATTTCAAATAAGCAATGAACTTAGCCTTTCACTAAACACATAGCATAATCCACCCAAATCTCATTAGCCAAGAAGCCCAGGGCTTGTCTCACTAGCTGCAGGTGACATTCCATCTGTGAGCACAGCCCCACCAGCACCAAACATTGGACACAACGTTCACCCCTGCTGCTCCAGCTCTGTCTCATGAACTCAGGGCACATAAATTCAGAGGCTCTTTTTGCAAGGCTCCCCCAGTAATGAGGGGGAGCAGCCCTGAGAGGTGACTGCAGGACAATCAGCAAAACCCAAAACCCCAGCATTGCCCTGACAGGAGATACCACTGACCTCAACCACAGGAGGTAAAAGAAAACAAACAAAACAGACCATGGTGTGGGCTAGGGGGGACCTGCTCCTGAGGACACAGCATGTTTTTATTTAAGCCAATGGAAAATAAATAACATGGGAATCGGCACAGCTACCACCCATTCCAGGTACCAGACAGGGATGTAGGACACACTCAGCAGCAGGGCTGACCCCAGAACACCAGCCACTGCTGAGCCCATCAGATTCCTGCTGCATCTCTGGCTCCCAGACTGCATGCAGTAGCAGCATGCTCCCACAGCCATGGTGAATTTATCCACACAGACACATCACGGGGCTTCTGCCAGCACCGTTACCTTAAAAAGCTCAGGCATGGATCCTGAAGGAATGCAAAGAATTTAAAAAAAAAAAAAAAAAACAGGCTTGACAATTTATGGGGAAAAGAATGGCGGCTTTAGGTACAGTCCTAAAGCATGTTCTCAGGCAATGCGAAGAAAAAACCTTCACAGGATTTCTAAAACAGAAGCAGCAAGCAAATATGAGATCTCCTTTAATCAAATGCTATACAGGAATGTTCAGCAGAGAAAATCTGTTCTTGAGCATGTGGTACAGCTGGTGCAATAGAAATCATCTTTTTGGCATTTGTATCTTCAACCAGAGTCAAGAAAGAGCTGCCCGCAGAGTAACTATGCATGATAAATGACATGCAGTTGAGCATTGCAGGGGCATTTCACTGCTTCAGAGGCTGCTGCTATAACAATCTTCTCTGACTCAGCAGCTGAAAGGGATGCTGGGAAGGAAGCACCTTAAAAAAAAAAGTCATGCATTATTAATATGGATGCTGGCAGCAAGATACCAGTTGGAAAAACACTGAAGAGGAAAAACATGATTGCAGAATAAGAGACAGAGCTGCATGTGTTGGAACATTTCACATCAGCCCAGCAGTGGGCTCTGGTCAGATTGGCTGCCACTGCTTCTACACATGCTGCTGGAGACAGAGCCAAACACTCTTCCCCAGCTCCTTAAGACTGGGAGTTTGGGAGAGGGACCTCATGTGCACAATCCCCCTCCAGATGGTTGCTGCAGACCCAGATGGAGTAGAGCAAACACAGCAAATCTTGGACATAGCCCAGGTGACCTGACACTTCAGTTTGGGGTTTACCTGCTCTGACACATGGCCCTTCTATCTGCCTGTGGTTCATGCATCAGCCAATACCTTCTCTCATTTGTTTTCTGGGTTGTCGACTTGCTCTGACTAAGCACTGAGCCCTGCCATCTGCATCAAGTCAGCAGCAGTGACACAAGACAAGGGGTCCTGGTGTAACATGCCCAGCTGTTTGCATGACACCACGCAGCTCAAGCCCAATGCCCCACTGATATCCCAGGCACCATGTGCAGGAGTATTGCAATGCTTTCCTGCTTTCAGAAGCCAGGTGAGGAAACAAAATCAGTTCATTCCTGCCACCTACCTGTTGCACTGCAGTATTTGTTTTCCTGGTTTATTCTGTATGCTTTGTTGATTTTTTAGTTGTTGTCGTTTAAGAGCCCAGAGGCACCTTGCAAACATTAGCAACCATGCAGCTAATTCCAAATCCTTGTGCAGGATGTAGCATACTCACAGTCACTAGTGAAAGAAGGCCCTACACCCAAGGACTGCACAATTCTGAGGGCAGACACTGTGCCTGCATGGTAACCCCCTAGTCCTTCAGCAGGAGCACATCAGAGCACTTAAAGTTCCGGTGCAGCTCAGTCTTCAGCCTCCCAAAAGCAATGGAGGCAGGCAGTGCCAGGACTGAAGAGATCCTTCTGACTATTTGTTTGCTAATAGTTTTCAAGTGAAACCAATCAATAAGCTTGCCATAAAACTCCCTAGATATGTAAACAAGCCCTGGCAGAGGAACAACGCCCACACCACAGCATGACAGCAGCACAAAGGATTTTTCCACCACGTTTGCTTTTTTCTGTTAACAAATGTGCAGAGACACTCCCCATGCAGAAATACTCCAGTCTTTACATCTCAGATCAGGAAGGCAGAGAGAGAGGAGAGTACAGCTCTGCAGGCATTGCACAGCATCAGCACAGCAGCATGCTCCCCTTGCCAAGCAGGGATTCAGCCCCAAACCAGCACCACATGGCTGCATCCCCACTCAGCCAAGTGCTTCCAGCCAAAACATAGTTAAAGCAGCTACTAACCCCCGTGTAGTTGTCCTGTATCTGGGGTTTGATGTTGAGGCTCAAACCAGGCTATCATACAGCTGCAGTGCTATTTACACGGAATGCCACAACAGATTACTACAGCTCTGACGTCACACAAAGTGTCCAGTCACTACAAACACAACAAGCCAGCCACAGCTCGCTTGATCAGTGTAGGTTTAAACAACACCAGAAAGCCACAGAATATTCCTTCTGTAAGTGAACACAGGGCTCTGCACTCTCCGCATCACTCCTGCCTTGTGCCCAAGCCCACAAATGCATTTCTCACTCTTCTTGGGCCCAGTCAAGCAGCAGATAAGATGGGCTCTGGAGACATTCTCCTGTCAGGCACTTACAGCACCCCCCAGATTTCTGCTCTACCTTTCCTCTAAAAATAACAGTGGCTCTGAAGCAATTCTAAACACTCTGCGTACAGCTGGAAGAGTAGCACAGTTAGGATGGTACTTTACGGGTATTATATCTGGAAAGATTATCGTGGTGAAAAAGAATCAAATCAAGGAAGTAATGCTTAACCATAGCCAAGGATCTAGGCTCACAGTGGAAAACTCTAAAAAGGAGGGATCTCCAGAAAAAAGATCCTTCCCCAGATGTAGTCAGCCCTTAAATGGGGTCTAGAAGGGGTGGAGCCAGGTGATCACAGGTAAATTGCCTTCACCTGTGCTCCCACAGCTGACCCAGTCCTTGCCTCAGGTGATCAATCAGTAGTTCAGGCCATGACTCAAAGAGTTCCCATACACCCTGCCATTTTTCAAAGTGCTAGATTTAACAATCACAATTTAACATTCTCTGTTAGAATCAAGATTTTACTTTTTAAGAAGAGGTGAGAGCCTCAAAACACACATTAACCACACTATACACTGATGCTCACAGTGCTGCCAGACAAAAAAACAGTCAGAACAACCCGAACACAAAGAAAAGCTAACATGGAAATAAACCTCACAAAAATAAACTAGCACAGTTTTTGTCAAAGTAAACACATCCTGTTGCAATAATACTGCTTTAAAAACAAAGCTAGTGAGTAAGAGGTTTCCTTTGCTCTGTTTTTCTCCTGGATTTGCAGTCTCAGCACTACTACAGTGTGGTTCTGCAGAACTGATGCCATGGGGTCCCCCTTGAGGCCCCTGTAAGTTCAGTGTACACAAAGACCCCGTGCACTGTGTGGATATTAAAATGCACGTACGCTGACAGCACTGACGAGCAAGGGACACATAGTTCCCCACAGCCTCAACTCCATTCCCCAGGGGAACACCATATCCTGGGGGATGCTGGCAGAATTAATGCAATTAAAGAGCACACCTGGGCCAGCAGTTCAAAGTACAATGCAGCAGGACCAGAGCTCTTCTCTCCATCCTGAAGCTACCTGAGGTGACTTGGAGCCTACTGAAACTAGATGGCTTCCCAAGCCCACAAAGATCAGGTTTCCTGGAAATCCAGGCTGGCAGCACTGTTGTTTTTGTTCTAAGTGTTGGTCCACTGCACATCACTGCAGTTCTGACGCAATTAATTCACAGGAATTAACCTAGAAGGCTTTGTGACTTTCACGAGTCATGCTCACTGTAGCAATTGAACATATCAATACAATGGGAAAAGCATTACAATCAGAGATGTGATGACAGAAGGACAGCATGATAAAAAGGTGCTATATAGGAAGGGAAGAAGATTGCTCACCTGTATCAGAAGATTCCTGAACCAACAAGGGATCTCCAGAAAGAAATCCTTCCGCAGTGGCAGTGAGCCCTTAAATGAAGTTTAAGAGAGGTGCAGTCAGGCTCTACCCCTTCCGCTCACACAGCTGAATTGCCTTCACCTGTGCTCCCAGGGCTGACCTGGTCTTCCCCAGGTGCTCGCTCAGTCAGTGGTTCAGGCTGGGACTCAATAGTTCCCATACACTCAGAGAGACAAACCACTGAAATGCGAACTACTCGTGTTCTTCCTGCAGTTGCAATACCAAGAAAGCCACCAGAAAAATAACTCAAACCAGAAGCACCTGACAGACAACACGAACTACTGCCTCAGGTGTTTAACAGTTAAGAAAACCCAGTAACTCACCTGCTCCAGAAAGACCTGGGCCATTCCCCAGCCATGACCTGCAAGCCCCCGACAACAGGCTGAAGCTGCAACAGCCTCCTGGCTGCACATGCATTTGGAAAAGCCCTGTCCTGGACACTGCCAGCAATGAAACAGGGGCTATTCCCTCTCACTGAATGAATGCAGGAGACGCAGAGATGCTGAGCTCTAGTGTCCAGGAGAATTTCTTACTACTTGCAGCTGCTGTTGTGTTCAATGCATGCAGAAAGCTCTAGTGTAACACCTTAAGAAATTGGTTTAGGCTGCACAGTTCTGCCAGACAGATTTCTTAGGGATGGGAGAGCAGGGTGAGAGAGGCAGCATGGCCAGCACTCACAGCAACACACTGCCTTTCCCCATGCAGCAGAAGGAAGGCCAAGGAAGTAGTAGCCAGAACTGCCACAGCACAAGCCTCACTTCCCCCCACAGGGCCACACCTTCATCTCATTCTCAACTGCCATGCCAAGCCGAGAACCATATGGCCCTTCCTGTTGCTGCAGGGTTCCAAGTGAAACCCAAGAGTGGAGAGAAATAAAATCCATCCTCCAGCAGCTGTTGAGCCTGATCACAGCTTCTTCTGCCAGCATTTCCATGAAAAATGCATAGCAGGCAGAACAAGCAGCTCTTCATCCTCATGTCACCACTGCAGATGTCCCTGCAGAGCCATTTGCCCAGCCCCAGAGACACACCTGCCACCACTCCTCCTTGCCCATGGCAGACCCATGGCATCCTGCAGCCAGCCCAGAGTCATGCTGGCTCCAAGTCAGCAGTAGCAAAATATTTAGCTATGTTCACATCTGGCACTACTATTAGGTATGACAGTTTGCCAGGATGATGCATGAAATAATCACCTTGGAGCCACTGAGTGTACGAGAGTGGTATTTCTACCAAGCAAAATGTACAGAAATGCTATGCCTTTGCTCTCCATGGTATCATGCTGCTGGCCACCAAAATGCAGTGCAAAGGAATAGCACTTAAAAGCAATGTGACTAATCATAAAAACCATTCTCGCATCACAGATTTAATCCAAGCCCATTGCTATTGACTCGTGCCCTGTACAACAGGTCTGGAGCAATTCCCGATAAGCTTGGAGGAAGTAAAGCCCAAGTGAATTACAGCTTACCTACAAAGTTAACAAACTTTCACTCAATTTAAATACTCCGCATTATTTTCCTACAACAGATTCGGGCAAGAAAGATACCTGTACAGACCCAAGCTCAAAAAGATTTTAATAAATAAATTAAAATAGAGGCCCCAACTTCTGAAGAAGGAAAAATTAGAAGCAGCCACCCATGCACCAGGCTTCAAGACCTTCCTCTTACCAGGCATCTGGTGATTACCTGCAAAGGGTATTAAGGGCATGGTTTAAGAAGTTCCTACTGGTGATGTGAGTTATCAAGGTGAAAGAGAAGCACAAACATCTTGAAAGAGTCTTGCACCTGAAAGTAGTAATGTAGAATTTCCTTGCTTTGCTGGTTCCTGTTATACAAGCACAAGGACAACAAGGAAAGATACCATATGGGTCAACTGTGATATGAAAAGCCATGACAGCCAGAGATTCTTAGCACAGCTCTTTGAAGCACCAGCAGCCCTCTGAATGAACTCCAGGAGCACAAGCCTCCCGAATTCAATTAATCAATCCCAAATAAGGAGAAGCAGCTTCTAGAGGTGATGCCTGTGTGGCAGCCACCACTTGCACCTGCATCCTTCCAGCCCAGCCTCCGGGCTGCAGGCAGAGTTATGGAGCAGGCTGATCCATGTTAAGTCTCAGGGAGGCCTTACTTATTCCAAAGATTATTTCAGTGCAACTGCTCGTAACTAAAACCAAGCCTGCTCCCAGCCCCATGCATCTCACAGCCCTCCACATCAGACAGGCAACAGCATGATGAGCAGGTGCCAGTCCTCATAGGACAGAGGCACGGCAGCAGCCCCGCGGCCACTGCATCTGGAACAGCCCTGCCTGGCCCTGGCCTCAGCTTAGAACAGAACAACTGGTGCCTCACAGAGCTCGCAACAGCCATGATGAGACAGACCCACATAATAACCCCATTTGCACCAGGAACTAAAGCCTGTGGGCACCAAGGAACAGCGTGGGGCAAAAGGGGGCCTGGCTGCCTCTGTGCAAGCCACTCAGTGCCCAATGGCTTCCGAAGGGGACGTTGTAAGCCCAGAACCAAGGACACAAGTTCTTGCAGCGCAGCTTGAAGGAGAAAACACTCAAGCATTTTATTTGTGTTCTATTTTTTGTTCTATTTGTCTTGTTCATGAAGAAAGAGATACTGAATGCTTACACATTGGATTGCTCTGTAAAAATCTGTGGTGACAAAAAATTTCAACCTCATAGGTGAAGCCTTGCTTAGGGACATAAGCGAGGAGACACCCCAGGCACAAAATTAGCCAGAGACACACAAACAGTAGTCCCAAAAGCTTTAGGCTCCCAGTAGGTGCCAAGTGTAGCTTCTGCCCACAGATGCTGAGCTCTCCCACTCATGCCCTCAATGATTTCAAACAGAATTCTTCCTCATGTTTCTATCATGCACAGCAAAGACTCAAGCAGTCAAGGGTACGCCACTGCTGCTCAGCCTGGGGCACAGGACAGCACCAGGTAGTGCCGATGGGGAAGTGGCATCTGCTGGCATCTGAGCCAGGCTTTACCTGCAGAGCACGAAGAGCCATTTTACTGCTTCTTCAGCCATCAAGCATCTCCTCCATCAAGCTCCTCACCAATATGCTGAGACAGCACCCAGAAGTGCAACTGTCCCAGTTTTCTCCTGGTACTGGGACACAAGTGCTCCAACACAAACCTCAGCAACCCAACAGCATTTTCTCCCAAATCATCCCCCATCCAGAGCCTGCACCAGATGTTACAGACTCCTCTGCTCTCTGCCAAGGTGACTGTGTCCTCACACAGAGATACCCTGCACATCCATCACATCCACTAGTCCCCACCTGGCCCTAGGACAGACTGCCCTCAGCTGAGAGCCCCTCAGATCTTCCTGCTCTTCCACAAGCCAAGAGTTGCTGTAGGAGCACTTTTTTCATAGCTTTAATCTTAGAACAACAGATTAAAGACCCTTAAGGCTGGTTCAAAGTCATACACAGCTTCAGGTCCCATTTATTTGGGCTTTTTATTTTTTTAAACTAAGAAGTGGGATTAATCACTTGTCATCCTGCACTGGGCTCTCTGCAGACAGCCATCCCAAGGCTAACCTCGTACCATGTCTGGTACTTCCCTCGTCATATACAATTTGCTCAATTTATTGAGGTCTGCAGCACTGCTCACATTTTATGAGGAAAAATAGCTTTTCTTTCAAGTTCTCTTTACCATGCTGGCCTAAAAATCAAACTGCCTGCAAAAGAAGCAGGATGATGAGCACAACTGCCCCAGGAACACTGGTCTGAGCTCTCACAACTGATTGTTTTTGGCTGAAAGTTGGAGGGGGGTGCAGGGAGAGGAACAAACAGGAACCAGATCTTCTGCTACCTGACAAAGAGATAGATGAGTCAGAACAGCACTAACATCCACATGGACCACCTTCGCGTCTCTACTTCATCTCTTAGCATCTCAGATGATGAAAGCACAGGGTGGAATATGACTGTGTTAGCTATGGTCCAAGCAGGGAAGATCTCTGAGAAGACAGCTGGTTTTACACCAAATTTTATATCCTATGGCATCTCCAGGAACACTGCTCAATCAGAACAGTACAAAGTGGGTGAGACAACATAACACCACAGCTCTCAGGAGAGACATCTGTGTGCCCTGCACAGGACCACGGGATGCATCTGATACAGCTAGCACTGGCAGCACAGCCACAGAAGCACCAAGCAGCACTCGGGGTGGGGGCATATGTCAGCATCTGTACAATAGCATCCTCAATCAGATGCACAAGAGTCATCTGGCCACTCTAAGGCCAATCCACATGACAGCTGCCAGCGCATAAGGACAGCAAAGCCCTGGGCCACCAAGCCTCGGGCCTGGGATAGTGGTCCCAGTCAGGTCATCCTGAGAACAAGTATCCCCTGCTCACATACTTCACATACTAACAGCACCCCACTCTGCCCTGCAAAAGGATCCCAGAATCCAGGGGCACCAGTGGGACATGCTCTCTAAATAACCACCACGTAAGCCACATTGAGAAGCATGCATGGGTCTCCCAATAACATCTGAAGTCAGGATGGCACGAGCAACATCAATGACATTTCAAGGAGAAAATTCCATTTGCAGGATTTTTATTTCTTTCAAAATAAAGACCCTTTCAAAAAAATCGTTACTAAACGCTGAGTTGAAGGCCACGCTGACCGTGAGCCTTGGCTTCTCGCAGAAACGCGATACACAGTGCAAACACAACAGTTGCTTTCCCAGGCATCAGTAGCCCCGCCCCCCACGAACGGGCAGTCCTGCAGGCAGCGGCGCGCGGTGCTGGCCATTTCAGTAGGCAGCCGTTCCATCCACCCTTCAAGTACTGTATACAGAAAAACAGCGAAGAGTACCCATCCTTCTAAAATACATAACTCTCATCTTTCTGTTTTACAAAAAAAAAATAAAAAAAGAAAGAAGAGAAAAAAGTACGGAGAGTTTTGATCGCTAACTCGGAAGTCTAACATACAGCCTCTTCCCAACTATGAGGCAACCGGTGGGCTTGGGGCTATCTTCCCAGCTCCAAGGAGATCAGCATGCTCGGATCGGGCTCCGTCCTCCAGCCCAGGACAACCAGCCCCGGCCCGCACCTCCCGTGAGTCACGGGAACGGCCGCGCGTGTCCACGGCGGAGGAACGAGCCCGCTCTCACGCACACATCCAACGCGATCCGGGGGGAACCCCTCCCCCGATCCAGGCTTTTTTCCAACGCCAGCGGCAAGCGGGGGCGCGTAGCCCGGCGCCGGAGCAGCGCAGAGTGGGGTACCAGGAGCACCGCACCCCGCTCCGGGCCTCGAGGAATGCTGCAGCAGCCGTTCCGCATTACTCAGCATTTCGAACGGAGAAGCACTTCGGCTCCACCACTTACCGATGCCCGGCGCCACATAGACGAAGTAGAGGAAGGAGGAAGAGAGCGAGAAAAGGAAGAGCACGGCCAGTAGCGAGCGCCGGGGCAGCAGCCGCCAGGCACCGCGGGGGCCGCGGGGCCACCGCATGGCCGATGTGCCGCCGCCCTACCGCTCACATGCGCCGAGGCCCGGCGGGAAGCGCTGCACCGCAGCCGCTCCAAGCCTCCGCCCGCGCCCAGCGCCGCCGCATGAAGGAGCCACAGCGGCGCGGGGCGGGGCGGGGCGGGGCGACGACCGGCTGAAAACTCCGGCCCCCGCTGCAGAATGTGCTGCTGGGACGGTTCCTCGGCAAAGGACGACGTGCGCCGTCCGCCCCTCGCTCGGTTCCCACCAATAGCTTCCCCCGGGAAACAGAGGTGGCCCTGGGACAGTCGGTAGGAGCCCCACGACACGCGAGCATGATGCTGGGACGCTCAGCGGTGGCCTCAGGATGCCAGAGCTGGCCTTGAGGCAGACAGTAATGGTCTTGGGGCATCCTAGTGAGGTTCTGGGACACACGATGATGGCATCCAAACACTAGTGATGACCATGGGACAACTGGCCTTAGGATGCCTGGACGTGGTACAGGGATACAGGGATGGCCTCAGAATATGCAGGCATTGTTCTGGGATGCACAGTAATGTCTCCAGAAAATCTGAGGTGTTCCAGGGGTATAGGAACACCTGGGCATGGCCCTGGGATGCTGCTGATGGTATTGGAATATAGCACTGGCTTTGGATGTACACCTATACCCCTGGAACACCCAGCAATGGCCGTGTGATACCCAGTAATAGAACCAGGGCACCCAGCAGCAGGAGAGTGAGGGCTGAGCACCCAGCCCACCATCCTGCAGGAGTGGACAAGTGCCAGGTGCTGTACAGACAGTACCATGGGACACAGCAACTCCAGAGTCTGCAGCCTGGGCAGGGGCAATGGTCACAGATGGGCGAAAGGGAAGAGCAGGCAAAGACAGCATGGTCAGCGTAGCAATCAGCACTAGCAGCAGTTGGCAGAGTGGTTTGTTCGAGAGTAATTAAGTACTTCTCCATATATTTGTAGCAGCTCCTCCACTGTTTGTAGGAGGAATTGGAAAGAGACACAGAGATGCCTGGAAACGAGAAAAGGGGAAAGAAGTATTCCATTCCCATCTGGGGAGCCAGGAGAAGTAGCTGCCAGGGCCCAACCCAGCTCACAGCACGGACCAGACTGTGCTGAGTGGTGGGAGCTGTGTCCATGTTTGTCTCCACATCCTGGTCATGAGCTTCTCTCTGGCAGGAAACAGGGGCTGCTTATCTCAACTTCTGACTTTCAGGCCTGACCATGATTGCCTGGCTGTAGGCTGTGCAGGCAGCGTAGGGACAGGCGTTGGAACTGGGGATTCTGTGGGTGAGGCTGTGTCCTACCAGGAAGGATTCACCTCCCTTCCAATAACATGTACAAAAGGCCAAGAAAGAAAACAGTTCCCATGTGAGACAAATGTGAGAGAAATACCTTCATGTTAGATGCATGAATTCACAGAGGAGGGAGTAGATAAAAAAAGATGATAAAGTAAAAATGAGTTGATTAGCAGAAAAAAAAATATATGGAAATCTCTCTTTAAAAGATGAGGCATTAATTTTCTTAATGTGACAAGGCCCAGAAGAATCTTGAAGACAGGGGATCTCCCAGAGATAGGAGCCTGAGAAGGTAAGCAGGGATTTCCCTGAAGAAGCTGCAGGAGCTTTGGGAACAAGGAAACCTGGACTCCTTGTTTTCCAGAATCACCACCTTCACTGAAATAAATTAAGTCTTGAGCCCTATTAGTTGCTGGGAGCCCACAGTATTGCAGGAGGACCACATCGCTGAGCGCTGGCTGGATCTGCTGTTCTCTAAACAGCTTTCATCCAGCTCTTGAAAGGATGCCTCAGGAAAGGAAACCTAGGAAAATTTATTAGGCTTTTTTTTTTTTAATTTGTCTGAAGCAGACACAGACAAAGGTGAGGTGTTGTCACAATCAATAACCTAGCCTTGTGATTGTATTTAACTAGCAATGTCATTGTTGGAGGAGCCAACCAGAAACTGGCTCCAGGCACAGCTGCTGGAGGCTCAGGAAGGGAAGAAGTCAGAACCCTGCAGCTCTGCCTGCTCCTCACGCCTCCTCCCAGTCTGCCTGGGCTCAGGTCAGCTCTATCAATCCATACAATTTCTCCTTCTTCCCAGCTCTTTTCTCTCCTCCTGTCCCAGCCCTTCCTCTCTTGTTCAGCCTATCTGCTGAATGCCAGCCCAGTGGTTGCAAACACCAGCCAAGGCCATTCCCCCTGCCTTCTCTCCGCTGCCAACAAAATCAAACCAAATGGAAGGACGGTTTTTAAAGATTGGATTGTTCCACTGGGTCCAGTACAAAGGCAGAAAGGAAGGAGCTGTATGTTGGAAGGGATCTGTATGTGAGCAGCTGATGGTAGTGGGACGGGGATGCATGGGGACACAAGGTGGCTCCTGTCCCACTGCTACGTCCTGTAGCACCACTTGTACTCTACCATCAGCAAACTATTCTGCAGAGAAAGCGCCACCAGGTCCTGCTGGGTGCAGGCAGGTGTGTGGCAACATTATGTTCCTATAGGGAACATAATCACTGAGCCTCAAGTTTGTGGTTTGAAATATTCAGTAAAGTGCTGTTCCACTCTGATAACACATCCATTATTATTAGCTGCTGACAGCTGTCACAAAGAGAAAGTTATCCAGAGCAATAACTTTCTTCTGCTGCTTCTGCACAAGGATAGATTGCAGAAAGTGTGTCACAGTTCTCTGGTGCTTAGGAGGATTTGTCATTTGCTGCTGCTGGAGCTTCGGCACCTTCAGCCCAATGGTAGAGACTTAACAGAAGAAAGCCTCAATCCTATGATCAGGAAAATGTTTCCACTTATAAAGGTCAGTACAGTCAGCGCCTCACCAAGCTGGCCACAGAGCTGCTCAATAGTGCTGCATTTGCTTGAGATGTTCCCAGGAGTTTCTGTTGCCAGATATTTTGTGAGTGAAGCAGACCCTGAGCTGTGCCACTCAGGCAGACCAAGATGCTGCATGGACTGGATGCTGAGCAGCTCTCAGATCTGCAAGCCCTGGGCAAAAGAAATATGCTCCCTCCGGATGCAACACAGGGCTTGCTGTCCACACAGCGACATCAGTGTCATCACTTGCTGTGAGAAGGAGGGCAGAGAGGATGCATGCACAGTGAGAATGTAAATATTTTCTCCATGCACATAGTCCTACAGTCACAGAGTATACAATAAATACTCATGCAACATGTCATCTGCTGGGCACCAGATCATTGACATAATTACTCATGCAGCAGGTTTTTCAAAAGATACAACAGGGAGTGTACTTCATTTGGTAATAAGAGCACACCTAAGTGGTCCTGGCTTTTTAGGCTTGGTATCAGATCACTGCCACCCACATGTGTTGCTGTTTTATCTGACATCAGTGTGTTGGCAGTAACAGAAAGGAAACTGAAGGTAGATATTTGTTTATTAAAATGAAGGAGCTCCACTGAATGCTGCAAGGTGCTGCTGACAAGCAGAATTGCTCTACCCCAGTTCTTGGATTATGTCACTCACTGAACTTTCTAATAACGCTGTTAGAGCTCTGATCTTAGCACTCACTAATGCACGTGCCTAACCATAGGGCTCTTTCATTCTAAGCAAAGTCAACAGATGTGTTGGACCTCCCAAAAGAAGATAACAGCAACAGAAATGATTTTGCAGAGCTCCATGTTCACTTGGAAGGTTGTTGTCATCAGAACAGTGGGTTAAAATATTAAACTTGTCCTTGCACTTTTCAAAAGTTCAACTGATGTTATTACCTCTGAGTCAGCCCTTCACAGAATGCTGATGATCTGAACCCCATCAACATGCCCAGCTTACCAAAAACAAGTAAAATACCTTTGAGCTAAACATTTTGGCTGGAGAATATGCCAGGAGGTACTTTCCAAAATTTCCCAAAAAAGGAAACTTCAGCAGACAACATAAAAGTATTGTGTAATTTTCCACAAGCGTATCTCATCCAGATATTAAAGTACCTCTTGACAGAATTCCTTGCAAAAAAAGCTGTGACTATAGCTGAGCTGAAATACTGCCAAGCAGCCAAATCTCTCTGCAAGTTCTAAAATTAACAATATTCAAAATATTCACTGAACCATGAGGTTGGGACTGGGATACCAGGAGATTCTCCATTCAAGCCACTCTTGTTCATGGATACTGTGGAGGTGCACTGCTTTATTCCTGGTCCAGGAGGAACTGCACAGACATCTGCATGGCAGAGCAGGAATAGGCAGGATCCAGCCTCTTGCTCCTGGGAGATTGTGGATGGAAAAGAAACACTATTCAGACACAGGGCTGGATTTGAAAATGAACAATGTGGGCAAAAAAAAAGTGGGATGAATCCTGCCTCTACTCAAGCCACCAGTTAAAAGATTTTAGAACTTCACAACCTGCAGAAATGTGACTGTCTTTCAGAAGGGGCAGGACAACAAGGAACAAAAAACATTTCAGAGAAAATTGCTTTCTATTAGCTCATAATTACATAATGCAGAATTAACTCATGGAAGCCAACAGCTTAATTGGATTTCCAACTGCGGAAGAAATCAGTGTTGTGAATTAGAACCTTCCCCAGCTCTACTGAATCTAGTGTTTCCCCTAGTGCAAGGGCACTGTCATAGGCATGCACAGCCCCGTTTTTCAGCACAGCATTCCCAGAGCTGCTGAACAGATGCTGCCTTTGGTGGGGCTGAGGCATGTTTTACACTCATGGTCAAGGAGCATCTGCCCCATCAGAGTGATCTGTCAGAACAATTAGCATCCTCAATAGGTTATCTCCTCCAGCCTTAATTACTGCCTGCTCTTGGCACCAACACCATTTGTGCCACGTTTTCATTTTTCCCAAGACGACCATTTGCACCTTTGATATATTTGTTTTATTCTGAGGAAATCCTAATGTTTTTCTTTCATGCTTCATTTTGCTCCTGTTTGCAGGGGGACTCCTGCTGTTGTTCTATAAATATACTATCCTGCATGGCTGAGAGCAGAAAAGGTGAAGTCAAGCTCAAGAGGCCTTTACCAGTGCTAAAAACAGCTGCTGCTGCTGCTGCTGCAAATGATTTATACCTCATCTGGAGAACAATAGCACAGAGCCCAGAACTGGTGCCTCCTGTGATTTATTTGGCTGTGCTTGAGCTTGGCAACATACTATATAATATTTTTTTGCATGGAAATGTCACTCTAAGAGAGGTTTAATTGCTTTCACCATGGATGGTAATGAGAATCCCTTGGAAAAGCCATTTACATTCATTTTCTAAAACACCAAATGTGTAACTTCCTTCCAGCTCAGGCACTCTGAGTAAATTTTGCTGGATCCTTCTGAAAATTTAGCAACCAGAAATTCTCTGGCATGGAGCAGAAAGTAACACCCAGTGTCAGTTAGCTCAAGTGTGGGATTATTTGCACCAGCTAAACACAGACTTTGAATACATGGTTGCAAACTACAAGCACCCACAGCCCTGGTCCCACAGATTTGAGGCTTTATGGCCACTGCTGCTTGCAGCCTCACAGAAGCCCAGCATGAAGAAAGGGCTCTCAGGTACTGGTATGGCTTGCCAAACACAGAAAACATGAAGTGTTTCAGCAGTCCAGGATCAGAATCAGAAAGCTGGCCTGCCACCAACAGTAGGGCACACACCTGCTTGGCACAGCACTGCAATTTTCTTGCTGTCTTCTCTGCACTGCTTCTGCAGCACGCACCCAGGGTTATAATTGCAGTGACCTTCACACAAGGCCACGCACAAATTCCTTTTCCTTCTTCCCTCACAGGCTTCGAGGGTAGAGTATCTCTTGAGTGGCCTTGGAGATTTCCACAGCATCAGTCATGGCAATGTAGTCTGAAAAGCTCCTTGCTTCTGCACACAGTTCAACCTTCAGAGTGGTTCATTTTGGCTATTACCAAATACTTTACAGCCTCAGCTGCGGACATAAGCAAGATCTGCCTATAGGAGTGCAATAATATTGATTTAATGTCTCTCCATGTGAGGGGATACGAGGGCACCTGGAAGTGGCTTCTTTTGGAGCTGCAGCCATTCTTGTAGGCAAGCTGCCTGGATGTCTGCATTTCCCCAGAGTTGCGCTTTTTCTGCCTAGCTGCTTTACCTGGGGAGGAGTTACTTGCAGCAGCCCCAGACCGTCTGCCACACACAACAAACATCAGGAGGAAAAAGCACAAGAGTTTTCTGTCCATAATTCACTGAATGTGCTGCAGAACCAACAGCTTCTGGAAGCATCAGATTTGTCATGGAGGGTGCTGAACAGTTGCATACGTGCATGTGGTGGATCAGTACTTTTCAAGTGTGGGAGACAGTGTCAAAGGCTTTGCTGAAGTCTAGGTAGACTTTGTCTGCAGGGCGTGAAGAGAAGGACCCAGGGGTCCTGATGGATGAAAATCTTAACATGAGCCAACAGTGTGCTCTTGTAGCTCAGAAAGAAAATGGTATCCTGGGCTCCATCAGAAGAGAAGTGGCCAGCAGGGACAGGGAGGTAATTGTCCCTCTCTGCTCTTGTGAAGCCCCATCTGGAGTACTGTGTCCAGGTCTGGAGCCCCCAGTACAAGAAAGACAGAGAGCTGTTGGAGAGGGTCTAGAGGAGAGCCACAGAGATGATCAGGGGGCTGGAAGATACAAAGATAGACTGAGGGAGCTGGGCTTGTTCAGCCTGGAGAAGAGAAGGCTGCAGGGTGATCTCACTGCAGCCTTTCAGTACCTAAAGGGAGTCTATAAACAGAAGAGGAGTCAACTCTTTGAAAGGGTAGATAACAGCAGGACAAGGGGAAATGGTTTTAAGTTGAGGGAAGGAAGATTTAGGTTGGAAGTCATGGGGAAGTTCTTTACAGAGAGAGCGGTGAGGTGCTGGAACAGCTGCCCAGAGAGGTTGTGGATGCCCCGTCCGTCCCTGGAGGTGTTCAAGGCCAGGTTGGATTGGGCCCTGGGCAGCCTGGGCTGGTATTAAACGTGGAGGATGGTGGCCATGCCTGTGGCGGGGGAGGGGTTGGAGATTCGTGATCCTTGAGGTCCCTTCCAACCCAGCCTGTTCCGTGATTCTGTGATATGATTCTGTGATTCTGTGATTTTGTGTACAAACCATTTGCCCAGGAACACCACAAAGGAAGGCACAGTTTCCAGTCCCCACAGAGAATAATCATAGAGTCATCAAGGTTGGAAAAGAGCACTAAGATCATCCAGTCCAACCATCCACCTATCACCAATACTTTGCATTATCCATGTCCCTTAGTACAACATCTAAACATTTCTTGAACACCTCCAGGGATAGTGACTCTATCACTCCCTGGACAGCCCATTCCAGTGCCTGACCACTCTGCTGAAGAAAAAAGTATTTCTTCACATCCAACCTGAATGTCCCCTGGCACAACTTGAGGCCATTTCCTCTAGTCCTATCTCTAGTTATGTGGGAGAAGAGGTTGACTCCCACCTCACCACAACCTCTCTTCAGGTAGTTGTAGAAGCGATAAGATTACCCTTGAGCCTCCTCTTCTCCAGACTGAACAATCCCAGCTCCCTCAGTTGCTTCTCATAAGGCTTGTGCTCCAGACTCCTCACCAGCTTAGTTGCCCTTCATTGGACACACTACAGGGCCTCAATGTCTTTCTTGTAGCGAGGGGCCCAAAACTGAACACAGTACTCGAGGTGCAGCCTCTCCTGAGGCTGAGCACAGAGGGATGATCACTTCCCTGCTCTTGCTGGCAAGACTACTTCCAATATGAGCCAAGATGCCATTGGCTTTCTTGGCTGCCTGGGCACACTGCTGGCTCATGTTCAGCCGAGCTTCAACTGATACCCCAGGTCCGTTTCCACTACACAGTCTTCCAGCCACTCTGTCCCAAGCCTGTAGCATTGCCTGGGGTTGTTGTGGCCAGAGTGCAGGACTCGGCAGTTGGACTTGTTGAACCTCATCCCATTGGCTTCAGCCCAGCTACCAGCCTGTCCAGATCCTTCTGTAGGGCCTTCCTACCCCCAGGCAGATTGACATGTCTTCCCAACCTGGCATCATCTACAAACTTATTGAGGGTGTACTCAGTGTCCACATCCAGGTCATCAGTAAAGATAATGAACAGGACAGGCCTCAATACCGACCCCTAGGGAACACCACTCATGATTGGTTGCCAGCTGGATATGATTTCATTTACCACCGTTCTCTGGGCCTGCCCATCCAGCCTGTTCTTTACCCAGCAAAGAGTGTATCTGCCAGCTTCTCCAGGAGAATACTGTGGGAGACAGTGTTGAAGGCTTTGGTGAAGTCTAGGTAGACTGTGTTGAGACCTTTCCCTCATCCACCAGACGGGTCACCCAATCATAGAAGAAAATCAGGTTGGCCAAGTAGGACCTGCCTGTCATGAACCCATACTGCCTAGGCCTGATCCCCTGGTTGTCCCAAACATGCTGTGTAATCTCCCTGAAGATGATCTGCTCCACAACCTTTCCTGGCACTGAGGTCAGGCTGACAGGGAGTAATGCTGGCAAGCTGTCAGTCCTCTAGAGCCTCTCCTGTTGACCAGGAATGGAGGATGAACGCTGGTCCTGGTCATCCATGGGGAAAGATGTCATCATGTCCAGTAGGGCATTTCCCATTGGAGATGGTATTTCTGGTGTGAGTGCCCTTCTTGCCTTTCTTCCTCTTGCAATACTGCACTATGGCACTGCTAGTGCTGCCAGCAAGCTCAAGGATCACAGCAGGGCTCAGGAGCAAGTTTTGGGACAGCAGTGCCTCCCTGCCATGTCTCTAACTGTTGGCCTGGCTGTGACTAGCAAGATTTAGCTGTAAGTGAATGCTGTAAGAGAACTGTGTTTGTGCTGTGTACCTGTCTGAACACCACGGATGAAGGGTTTGGTCCATGGCCAGGCTGAACATGCTCTGTCACTCCTCCAGGCAGTCCAGCAGCTCAGCCCAGTGCAGGTCTTGTGTCTCATGGGGAGGGAGCAGGGCAGGGCAGAGAAGCAGTGTCACCAGCTCCACAGAGCCAATGGGAGCTGTGGCAAAGCAGAATCACCTGACATGGGATTTAAAGATGATGCCAGGGCTCATAATTTGTTAGTTAGGAGCAAGCAGGGTGACTATGTAGTGTAACCACAGCCAGAAAAAGTCCAACTATATATCAGGCTGAATTTTGTCACAACAGAAGTGGAAGTGAAAGCTTCTTCACTCCCTGATGTCACCCAGCTAAAGCAGCATAACTGTCTCTGAGGTCTGTGTCAGACACTCTTGTGGAGCACAGGCTGTGGAGCTCAGTGCTTGGTTTTATAAATGATATACGTGACATACAGTAGCCAGTTTCAGTGACCTAATGGGCTCTACTTTGTCCCCAAACTGTCACTGCCTCATGATTCAGAGGGGTGCGAGATACTCTCTGCATTACAAGCATGACGGTGTGTTTCAGTCAGGTTCACAAAGTTTTTGATCTTATGCAACTTCCCACAGCTCTCCACAACAACTGAATGAGGCTACCTGGAAAGTTTGCCAGGAACAGTGCCTGACTGCAGTAACAAACTCAGCTTTGCTTTGCCAACAATGTATTTTTCTCAGATAAACTTAGAAAAACTTAGTGCAGTTCATTGTACAAAACCTGGATTTAAGCTGTTTCATCTGTAAGGGTATTTTGAACTAAACAAACTGCTTTTTGTTTACATTTTCACAAACACTGCAGATTTCAGGGTTTAGAGCAGCTCTAGTCACTTTGAGCCAGCACCACTCTGTGGGAACAGAGAGAAGAGACAATGTAATCACCAGCTCAACTCTGAGACCACACCACCACTTTTCTGTCAGTTCTCCTGAGACTGACTACAGTCAGTGCAAGCTGAAGTGCTGCCCCTTGATGCCCATCACCTTTCAGGGCAGGGCAGCTGCTGCCACAGCCTAACCACTACTGGGAACAGAGCAGGTCATCAGTATGGCAATGGACAAGGTGGGTCACCAGCACAATGGCAACAGCCAAGGCACCCTTTTTCATTTTGTGTGCCATGGAGAAAAGGAGTGGCTAGAAAGGAGAGACACTGCAGAGACGCAGAGGCTGCCAGAGCTGATTTCTTCCTAGAAAGAGAGGAGGATCCAAAGAGAAAGAGAATAGCCTTTCCAAGGACAGAAACAATTCCCTTGCCCTTGGCTCTGTCTCTTTCTTAACCAGCCCCTTCTCCCCAAGCGCTGTCAGCTCAAACACTTTGCTCTCAAGCTGGCTCTGGCTGGCATGGGGTGAACCTTCTTCATGCTGTGTTTTAGGTTTGTGACAGGAACAGTGCTGGAAGCACAGCAGCATTTTGGCTGCTCCTGAATAGAGTCTGCACAGCATCTAGCCTTTCCTCTTCCCACTCTGCCCACACTGATATGAAGCAGGGGTACAGCCAGGACAGTGTCCCAGAATGCTATGTTCACCCACAGAAGTCCAGAAAATCAGGAGAAAGGGGAGGCTCTGGGTCATAGCATTGCCTTCCCATGTAAACACTGCCCAGAGATGTCTGAGCACCCCCCTGCTGACGGGAAGAAGTGAATTCCTCATTTCTCCTCAGGCTTGCTTCCATTCCTCCTATGCTGGTCTTTTATTACTTATCATCTCTGACCTATGAGACAGTTACTGTCCTTGCCAGCGCTACATCTTTGTTATTGTTACTACTCCACTTTTCCTCTCCTAACACCCTGCCTCTTATTGCTGCTCCAGGCCACAGTACAGCTCTATCTGGGCCAAAGAAGTCCAGATGGCTGCAGGGAGGGATGCCTCTCTGTACAAAATGGGACCTGCGCATTGCATATCAGAACTGATTTATGGAGAAGGCATGAACAGGAGCTGTGTTTTATTAACAGCAATTTCCATCCTGATGACGGATTACAGAGATAACAGAAGTAGCAGAGCACTCTTCCTGGAAGACACTTCAGAGGAATGCCTATAAAACCACCAGCAGCTGCCTCCAAAGGAGAGGAGCCATGAGAGAAGACAGAGCAGGAGTCAGCACATAAATTTTTTGTTTGGCTTTCTGCTGTGGGCTTTGCTGGATGCCAAACTGGATACCTATTTCATTTCAGTCGTGAAACTTCTCTCCCTCAGCAAGGGCACCATGGGCAGTGTAATGGTCTGTGCCCCAAAACCAAGTATTTGGTTTCCCAAAGATCTGCTCAGCAGCGCTTGACAACCCTTTCTGCCAGGCAGCATCAGCAGATGCCATCAGCTCACACTCCTGGTGCCATACTATGCCCCACCGCCTTTGCGCGCCACCGCATCACTGGCAAATAGCAGAGGAGCCATCCTTCTTGCAAGACCTTGGTGTTGCCTTCCTTGCTGAAGGCAGGTGGGCAGGCTTTAGAGGCAGTTTGAGGGCATAGGGTGAAAAATCCTGGGAGTGCCCAGCAGCTCCAGTCTACATCCGTGAGCAATAAGCATCGTTGTTTGCACAGTTGTTCTCTCTTCCCATTGCTATTTGTGAACAAGTCACAGCAGATACTTCCCACTGGTACAATGGATACTAAGATTCATTTAGAGCTGGTACCAGTAACTAATCCAGTTAACAAAACACTCTGTTTGACACAGAGCTGTCACAAAGATTTGTTAATTCCCATTGACAGGAGGGCATTCAAGTTACTGTGTAATAAGGAAGGAGGAAGAACTTTCTCTCATCTGGCAGGAAGAATGCAATCCATAGAATAACTAAACACTACCCTCAACAACAAAAAAAAGCATTTAGGAGTCAAAGCAGTCCTTCTCCTTGTGGGGCAGGCAACGGCAGACTGTTTCATGAGAGCAGAAAGCTGGGCCAGGTCAGGCCAGGCCGGGCTTCCTGCAGCTGGCATTCATGCATGATAAATGGCTTCTGTATGGGGAACAGCTGCCACATGCACACTAAGGGCCAACTCAAACACATCACTTGTGGTTCCTCCTAGCACACGATGGGTGTCTGAGGAAGCTGGCAGCAGCCAGGTCCAAAGCAGAGAACAAGGGTGGCCCTGCACAGCCCAGAGAGAAGAAACAGGTACTGAAACTTCTATAGTATAGTATAGCATAGCTGAGTAGCACTTAGGGGGACTGCCTGGGAGCCAGACTGCCTTGGCTTATGCTGCTCTTTGTCTTTAAAGTGTCTGCTCATGGCCTCTCATTGGCTATTTGTAGAGAAAGGGGCGGTTGTGCTCTTTTAAACTCTGATGCTAGCCTGACCAGAACTGATTTTTCCATTCTTGGTTATTTAGGGTTAGGGACATATGGACAGTTCTTATCGATGACACCTTTCTTCTTGTTATTGTTTTCATATAAACACACATGCAAAGCATCAAATTCACCAAATGCATAGATACACTCCAGAAATCTCACCTGTTACAAGCTGCAGAAGGCTTGAACTCACAATGCTTATTTGAAATTAAGCAATGAACAGCCCCTCATGAAACAAACTAGAATGCCTTGAGGAAGACATGCAGGAAGAAATGGGAGACGCAGTACTTTGTCACCACTATCCTCTGACACCTCATTTTTGGAGTGTGCTGGAAAATTTGGAGGCTGCTGCTGGAAGGAAGACAGGCAGCTTGCAGGACCTGTGGGCCCAAAGCAATTCAGCTGTGTCCCTGGGCCTGGCAGATAACACAGCTGTAGAGTTGCATCATGTTGGGCTCCTGCCTGCCTATGCAGGAAGACTGATAAGGAAGCAATGTTAGCGAGAGCTGTCTGCACTGGGAGCTAAACAGAAACCTGTGTGTAGAAGATTAGAGTGAAAAGGTGGGAGCAAAGCTCCCCATTATTCAGATGAAGTTGTAGGCATCGTATCAAGTGCTGTTCAGAAAGCTGGTGACCATCTCAGACCCTGTGACATTTGTTCCCCTGCTCAGCTGTGGGTATGCTATGTGTTTCGGGAGCATTTCTCTGGCCCTTCCTAGTCTCAGCTTAGCTATCTGTAAAACAGTAACTGCCTCCTGCCAAAGTCTGTCACTAAGCATAACCAGCTCATGCTGAGACACATAGCTCATCCAATTGTTGCTTGGGTGGCTCATCTGAGTCACAGCATGCAAGCACAATGCCAGCTTGGAAATAGAGTGCTTGAAAGTTCAGTGCAAAAATACTGTTTAAAAGCAGAACTGAGTGAGGACTATCCTTCTGCATCCTGTCTTTGAGGCAGCACCACTTTTACCCACTTGGCAACATCTGAAGCATTCACCAAGCATAGCCTGGCTATTGAGTTGTAAGCTCTCTGCAACAGTTTGCTCCTTGTGCCTGCCCACTGGACAGAGCAATTCATGGTGCCCAGCAGGCAACGGAGACTGGGGACAGGTAGGCTGCACTTCCTCAGAGGGCAAACAGGGCTAGAGAAGGTGATCCTTACCCCATCCCCATGCCCAAGCAAGGGAGGAGCTCAGTTTGTTGGCCCACTTGGCTAGCATTGCCAGCAGGTGATATGACAGTGTTATTGGGGATAATTCCTCCCGGAACCCTTCAGGGCCCTCTTCACAAAGTCTGATCCACTTGTTTGCATTTCAGCCTGATTGCAATCCCAGGACGTCATCCATGGCAGCATATGTTGCCAGGTACTGAATACCACCTGAACACATGACGTACTTCTGCCATTGCTTCCTCCTGGATTAACTCCAGATTTATCATGTCAAAAAAAGACAAAACATGAAATAAAAGTAAACAAACCACTCAGCTCAAAAGCTGATTTGTTTCAAACAGCAAATACCAAAGCAACAGAAAAGACATTTCCTGCTGTGAGTTTGTGGCTGGAATTTGCATAAGTATACTTCCTTATACATAAAAGTATGTATATATCTGTATGCACATGTGCATACAGCTACTATGTATATCTAAAAAGAAAAAGCATAAGACACTATGTATACTAAGACATATTAAGAAGATATAAAAAATCTCCATAAAGAAGGGTTTAAAATAGTTTTCAGCATTTCATTAGTCAGCCTAAGAGAATCCTTCCCATTTGCTCAAAAGCAATAAAACAAATACATTTTATGGCAGACTCCATACTTAGCAGCATGCTTAACTTCACATATTAAATAGATGTTCTGGGTTTGATTACAAAGATCATTCATCACACCTTTTAAACCACTCTGTTAATCCCACACTGAAGTGCAGGAAAACAAAGAAAAGGAAGTCAGAGGAGATGATCTTTTTGCACAGAGGCTGTATTCAACCATTGCAGCCTCCACAGCACTCATACCTGTTGTCATTAGCCTGCCAACACTTTCAGCAGCTGCTGTGGAACTGGTCCCAGAGGGTGATGAAGCCTCCAAACTTTTCCAAGCAGTAAATGTACCATTAGCACTTTGGTGCCATAGCAATAGGCATTTCCTTACTCATGGGCTACAAATACTGGCATTCTATGGACAAAGATGATTTTTGCATTCTGATTTTGCCTGATGTCTCTGAAATCCCATGTTCCTCTCATTGTTTGCCCTATACCTTGTTCCATGCCAGAATCAGAAACTGTGCCTAGGTGAGCTTAAACCATAATGCCTCTCCATACCCAGGAAAACATTTTACTTTTACACTAAAGCCAAAATATAAAGAAGATGGGCATATTTAGGTATCTGTAGAATAGTTCTACAGCACGTGGTAAAAGCACTGCAACCTTCTCTCCAACACCTGGCAGACCCTGACTGTGCAACCACAGCACTGCAGGAAAAACTGTGCTCTCTATTTCAGTCAAAAGGACTAAACAAGTGTGTTTGACCCACCTAGGAGCACAGTGTTTGTAGATAATCTAAAAGGCAAACTCAGATCTCTTCAGGGCCAAAGACTAGCTCAACTGCTGAACCAGCTCCTCCCTAGTGTGAACCTCTTACCCTTGTTCTCTAGAACTGACAGCCTGCATGTGCGACAGTACAAGAGAGATCAAAGTCTTATGCCCATAAATAGACTCCTATGCTCACTCATAAATTAGAGCCTTCCCCAAGGTCTCCAGCATGGGGTTATAGCTGGTCACTTCCTCATGTGTGTCTGCCGTCTATGTTACACATAACTATCGATTTAGAACATTATGTATAATTTAAGAATTAAAACTGAACACTATGTTATCTTACAGTCACATCATCTTTGATATGCTTCAACAACTGTGAGATACTTGCAATCTATTAGAAGAAACATTTGTAACACACATTAACCAGTAGAAACTCAGTGGCTGTGCATCAGAAAACCACAAGTGAGGGGCAAGTTGAAAGGCCTTCTGCCAAACTGATTACTTTCTGCTGTGACCACACTCTCAGATCATGAGAAGCACAACAGTGGAGTGGTGCTTGGTTTGTGTCAGTGAGCTTCACTGTCCCCTTTTCACTGGCCAAGCCAGTAATGACATTTTCTGATGATGGGAGAAGGCATGAAACCACCAGTTCTCAGAACAGTACTTCTTATATGTTATATTTTGATATCTCCTATGGCTATCTCACCCAGGGTACTCTTCTCTCTGTGATGACACTTGATTTCCATGGAAATGGGACAGTTCACATAAGCTGAGTAATGACATCTCTGGGTACATCAGACTTCCTGTTCGCACCCAGTCAACTTACCATCTGGCCCTTGGTCCATTCAGCCACCGGATGCTCCACCTTGCGCAAGGGTCACTGAGACCCTCGTCTCTCTGTTCTTCTTTTAACTTTTCCTCTTCCCCCACTCCCACTCCTCCCTCTTTCAGATCCAAGCTTTGGTGAAATTCAGCCTGGTGTGTGTTTCTCTCAGCTCCCTGGCCTCTGTTGCCCTGGATACTTCCCTGTAAGTCTCTTACCAAATCCTTCTCATGGTCCTCAAAACCAATCTGTGGACCACCCCTGGCCTGGGCCAGCAGGGAAGTGTAGAGCTCAGGTCACATCCTGAAGAGTCACATCTGCAGCGTTCCTTTTCTACACCAATCTCTCACAGTTCAAAACACACGACAGCTACAAGACCAGTAAAATGAAAAGGGTGGAATTTCCACATCAGTTAAAGATTTAAGAAACAATTCTTGTGAGGCCCCATCTGGAGTACTGTGTCCAGGTCTGGAGCCCCCAGTACAAGAAAGACAGAGAGCTGTTGGAGAGGGTCTAGAGGAGAGCCACAGAGATGATCAGGGGGCTGGAAGATACAAAGATAGACTGAGGGAGCTGGGCTTGTTCAGCCTGGAGAAGAGAAGGCTGCAGGGTGACCTCACTGCAGCCTTTCAGTACCTAAAGGGAGTCTATAAACAGAAGAGGAGTCAACTCTTTGAAAGGGTAGATAACAGCAGGACAAGGGGAAATGGTTTTAAGTTGAGGGAAGGAAGATTTAGGTTGGAAGTCATGGGGAAGTTCTTTACAGAGAGAGCGGTGAGGTGCTGGAACAGCTGCCCAGAGAGGTTGTGGATGCCCCGTCCGTCCCTGGAGGTGTTCGAGGCCAGGTTGGATTGGGCCCTGGGCAGCCTGGGCTGGTATTAAACGTGGAGGATGGTGGCCATGCCTGTGGCGGGGGAGGGGTTGGAGATTCGTGATCCTTGAGGTCCCTTCCAACCCAGCCTGTTCCGTGATTCTGCGATATGATTCAGCTCTTGCTGAGCAGTGCACACTGAGGCAAGGACTTCCCAGCTTCTCACACTGCAGTGCAGTGAGGGGCTGCTGGGGCACGTGGAGCTTGGGCCACATAGCTAGGATAGCTGATCCCAACTTTCCAAAAGGATGTCCTACATATTATGGCGTCACACTGAACAATAAAGGGGGGCCGGCTGTGGGAACTGCCCCCGCTCAGGGACCAGCTGGGCACTGGTCAGCAGGTGGCGAGCAATTGCGATGCCAGGGCCCGCGGCTGAAGGACAAGGGACCCTGCAAGATGGCGACGGAGGGCCGAGGCGCCGCAGGGCCGCGGCAGCACAGCGCCGAGTTCACCGCCAGCCCCGCGAGACACGGGGACACCGAAGCGCTCCGCACGCTAGTGACCTCACCGCTCAGCTCAGGGCTGCAACGTCGCAGCGTCGCTACGCAACAGACAGCGGACGTCGACGTAGCCCGCGCACCCACCCTCACTATCACGTGATCCTCCCCTCCCCGGATAGGCAGCTGCCCCATACGCACGCGCACGCTTATCTCCACGGATCACTTCCTTTCCTACCATAGAGTTCGGAGGGATGCTAGCTAGTCAGTGTGTCGGCGAGAATCCCGGAAGCGGCTGCGTTTGGGGCGGCTCCTCGCGAGGGTGGTTTAAGGCGGCGGGCGGCAAGATGGCGGAGTGAGTGGCGCGGCGGCCGGGCAGCGGGGACGGGTCTCCTGGGCTGAGGCCTGCAGTGGGGTCCTGCGGGGCGCTGAGGGAACGTGCTGCCCGCGGAACGGGCTGGCCCTGAGGGGCGCTGGGGCACGTGCGGCCCGGAGCCTCGGTGGCGGTGCTGCGCTGCGTAATCACTTACTGTGTCGTCCTGACAGGTTTGCCAACGCAACCCACGAGGTCATCAATGTCACCCTCCGCACCACTCTGGCTGCTACCACCAAGCTGGTGATGCCTACACCTGCCAAACCCATTCTTCCTGTTCAGACTGGAGTCCAGGCACAGCAAGAGGAGCAATCCAGTGGCATGACCATTTTTTTTAGTCTTCTCGTATTAGGTGAATGATGAGCTGAAAGTTTTTTAATCACTCTTAAGCATGCTCTACAAAGGAGGATATAGGCTGACTTTAAAAATCACGCTGTTCTGTTTCTGGTCTGCTTTTCTGTCAGTGAAATGGAGTATTGCTCAGGCACAGGAATTTAGAAAAGTTGGGTGTATATATACCTTTGACTAACAGACCTACCCAAGCCCATGGAAAACAGGACCACTGTAGACCTTTTCACATTGATCTCAAAGTGCAAACAAGATGTTTAATTGGCTTCATGTTCCTAATCAAGTATGTGGTGTGTGTTCATCTATGGGAGTGATGCTGTCAGAATGCTTCATGACACTTGGATCTGTTTTTGAGGAGAAATTTCAACTTTGATTATTTCAAGACTGTGTCAGATACTTTGTTACGTAAAGTAATATCATGCTGTGGGATTTACATACTTATGTGCTAAAGGTCAGCATCTATTTCTTCTGTCTCCTAGGTTTCTAACATTTTTACAAGTGCATGGTTACCTGCAGACTACCATAATTATGTTAACATTTGTACACATACTATCTATATATGCATATACATGCACACATATATACACATATACAGGCATTCTGAGTGGCAGGTGCACACCCAACTTTTCTGTAAGCCTAGGCTGTCATCTTTCATTTTCTTAGTAGAATATAGCTGTCCTACAGTCTGTCTAGAGGAGTGTTGTAGTCAAAACTGTAACAATAATGGAACTTTCACAGACAGGGTTCTGTTTTCTTTTGTGCATATATATACTTGGGTTTTCCTAAGTAAAGCTATGTTGAGAGAGCCCTTTTTTGACAGACAGGTCGTTTAGTCTTCAAAGTGATCACTCTTTCCTGTAGCAAGTGGGAAATAAAAAACAGCTGTGGAGTTGATAGCAATGCAAAAACTTCTTCAAATCATTTTGGAGAATATAAGAATACTTTCTTTTTTTCTCTTATAAATTACTGTTATTAACTGCAGCAAAAATGGAAAGCATCTACCTATTTCTAAAGTTTGTGTTTATTTCCAGGGAGGGTTAATGTTTTCCCCATGATCAATGGCATATATGAATTTGAATAAAAACAAAAGAAAAACCAAAGCAAAATGCAGTAGATCCAAAAATTTGCAAGGTTAAATAAATTTTCTGAATATGTGCATCTTGTAGGTTTTAAAAAGGTCATTCATAATAAAATTTTATTCCTAGGACTTAAGAACAGAGCTGTGATTTTTTTGACTGTGTTCCAGCCTGTTTATGCCCATGTGATAGCTTAATGAATCTTGAAAGCATCATCCTCAGGATACATTAATTACCTGAACAAAATAGAAAACAGTATGAAAGCTTATTCATAGTTCTTCCCATTCACAATCTCTCATCTAAGAGTGTAGGAAGGATGAAAATGAATGTGTGTACAATACTGTTACCTCTGGTGTTGTGAGCTATCAAAAAGCTTTTAAAATATTCTAAAGTGTAGTAGACTCAGAAGCAGATCTATTTGAAGCTGTACAGTAATAGTAATAAATAATAACGTAATACCAGTGCAAGCAGTGATAGTTTATATCTCAGGCCACTACTGAAATATTTATTAATGAATAGAATGAAATATGCGTATTGCAGATGTGCAGACTAGATGGAATTTTTTTGTCAGACTTTGTTGAACTTGATTAAAACAGGAGAAGAATTGTGGTAGTTTCAACACGTGGGAGACTTTATTTCCTATGGATAAAATACATTACCACAGTAAAGAACTGAATATTGAATAAGTAGCTGTCTCATCAGATTAAAATTTTCAGTTTTTAACTTCAAGCCAATGTTTTTTTCTATTTTTATATACTGGCCCTTTGCCTATACTGCTGTAACTTTTAGCAGTGCCCACTGGTAAATATCTCTGCTGTTTTGGATAAGAACTTGGATGATCTCTGTACTGACAGATATTTAAGCAGTTACCCATCCTGCTGCCTCATAGCCCTACTATTCATGAGCAATAGAGAATATAGAACAAGACTTATTTGTCCAAAACATCAAGAAGCAACCATGAAACTGTTGAAGAATTGGAACTAGCATCCAGAGGGGACAGAACATCTTTGCTTTGGAAGACTTCCCCACTTGGCTGAACAATGCCCTGGATAAATTCCTTAATTTTTAAATTAGCACTGTTTTGAGGAGGTTGGACTAGATCACCTTGAGATATCCCTTCTGGTGTAATTTTTTCTAATATTTTGATTAATCATTTGGGTAAAGTCCATCTCCTTAAAGAGATCAGATGTGGAAGTGTATAGCTTTGAAATTTTGATCAGGGTTATTGTAGTGGAAATGCTGAGACACGGCCTGAAGCAGTGATGGAGCACCTGGTGGGAAGGCAGGGCCAGCCCAGAGGAGCTCAGCTGCATGCAATGTATTGAGTGATGGAAGGGCTGGAGCCAGGATCCACCCCTTGCCAGCCCTCATTTGACAGTGGAGGTGAGGGTATCTCTTGCCAGAGGTCCTTGCATGCCTGAGGCCTTCCAGAGGTAAGTAGTGCCTTTCCTTTGTTTCTGTATCTGTTGCATTTGGGCCCGTTCTTATTTGCTGTAGCCAAAGACAAAGACTTTGTCACTCTGCTATTATTGTGGTACTTTTCATCTCATAGTATTACAGTTACATGTATGTGTGCATACATTTTTTTACTCAAAAAATATAGACATGTTTAAAAAAGAGGTAGATATTAAAACAGTGTATTCTGTATGACTGTCATTATTCACATCTATTTTCAGAGAAAACTTTCTTGTAAGTGGAATCAGCTTCAGAAGGTAGTAATAATAGTATTTCTTAAAAAGTAAATTTTAGGATATAAAACTATCTTTGTTACTTTTTGTCATTTGTAGATTAATTTAAGTGCTCTGGTGAGAATTAGGAACCTAAGTTTTGGTTATTTCCATCAGTGGATTCCTACTAAATCACTGGAAAAAATTTTCTACGTGTATTTTTGAAATACTACTTAAAAGTCTATTTTATTTTCTGCTATACCTTCTAAGTTTTCTACTTTTTTTATTCTTTCACAGCTATCTGCATCATATTGGTGCATTTACTGATAAAATACCGACTTCATTTTTTACCAGAAAGTGTAGCTGTTGTTTCCTTAGGTGAGTAACTTTGATATCTTTGTATTGGTTTTGTGTTAATTCAGGGATAGTCAGTATTATGTAATTGAATAATGCACAACTGTGTGTCAGTTATTACTAGAAAAGTGGCGAAGTGAACACAGTGAAGAAAACAACTAACTCAAGGAATTAAGTTGTTGTTTTGTGTTGTTTATACTTTTAAAATCTTGTCGACTGAGTTAATGGGAACATTAATACATTTTGTGATTATTTAAGAATATTATCTTCTTTCTTTCTTAGGTATCCTTATGGGAGCTTTTATAAAAATCATAGAGGCTCAGAAGCTGGCCAACTGGAAGGTATATTTGAAGCAGTTAATTTCTAATTGCAGAACAGTCCTTAATATTTAATATTAGACTGTTAGTAATATTAATTTCTTTTGATGTTGCTTCCGAAATTTATTATTTTGTGCTGTACTTGGGGTTTTTATAATAATAATACAACTGAATATTTGATCTTGCTATTTACTTTCTATGCATTTTTTTTCCTCCAAAATAATGCTTTTAATGGTACCAAATCTATTGCTATTAGATTGTAAAAGAGGGTGCTGCACATCTTGTATTATGGAACTAGTGATAGTAGGAAAAAAATCTGCAGTTCAGTTATATATACTTATTGACTAGATGTAGTTCTTCTCATCTTTAGGGAGTTAATTTTGGAGAATTTGGCTGGATAAAGCCTGGGGTACCCCAAGTTGATTTTAGTTGGCCCTTCTTGAAGTAGGGTTTGGATTATAGACCTCCAGAGATCACTTCCAACCTGAATTGATGTGTGATGCTATGAGGTCTTTCCTGTGTCTTTGTGGAGCTACAGAGGCTTCCCCAGGGAGCCAGAATCCTGGCAGAAGCCTCTCCAAGAGATAGTCTATAGCGAAACAAGAGTTTCACCACCTGTGGTTTATCCACATCATCAATGAACATTCATTTAAGCAATTAAATGATTCAGGAAGCACACTGAGATATTTCATTTTTACATGCTTACTCACTACAAACAATGGCTGGTGCAGTAGTTTGTGTGTTTTAATTCCTAATTTGTGTCAGCTAGATTTGGCTTAAAATAGAAAAACAGTGAAACATCCAGAAATGCAGCATTTTTAAATAACTTTGTTTTGGTTAAATAAGATAATTTGAAGGAGGTCACATGCGTAGGGAGGAAAAAGGAAGCTCAAGGTGTGCTCTTCTTTGAGCGCTGTTTCTACAAGTACAGGAAATGTTGATCGTAGCAAGTGATTACCTAGTTACTTCTGGTCAGCATTGATCTGATCTGTAGAATCAGTGGGTGTGCTGTGACTAGTTACTTGTTTCATCAGCTAAGATAATGGGTCACAGATAACGTTATTGTTAGCTTATTTAAATTATTTTCACTTTATTCATTTTTTTTAATTATATTCATTATATTCATTTATTCATTATATTCACTTTATTATTAAAGCTGTATTAACCAACCAGCAATTATCACCTTTTATAAAATTTAAAAATAATAATAATCAAATTATAACAGAATTATTGATACGATTTGATATATTATTTTGATATTATTTGATATGGAAATAACTGCAGGCTATATATGTGTAAAATGCATTTTGCAGATCATATCCCTGCCCTAAGAACTTTTTAATGCAATTTTTTGATTGCATTATGATGAAAAGATTCATCATGTTTGCTGTTGACTCTTGACAGCTAATGTGACTGGTAATGGTAGTCCTCATGTTTTACTTCCATGTTCTCTCTACTTTGCATTTTTGATGAATTAGTTCTTTTCATCATTTATCACCTCTTTGTCCTTTGCTTTTAGAAGCTTTTAATTAGTTTAATTATCAGGAATGAGGATGTTTTGGGTTTTTTGTTTTTTTTTTGGGGGGGGGGGGAGAAGGAGATGTTTTGGTTTTGTTTCTTAAGCCTAACGTAGTTACTGAATTAACAAAAACAGTGTGTGCACGCAGAGTAATGGACTAGAGCATTTTGGTGTAGTGGATGAGTTTTATTTTCTAAGTTCCCCAAGGGTGATTATGTCTGGTACATATATGAATGAGATTTATAAGAGATGAGTGCTTTTTTTTTTTTTTTTCTTGAGAGCTAGTGTTTTAACAGAAGAGTCAATCAGCTATTTAACCTGTATTTAAACAAGTTAATTGCTGCTTGTAGAAGTGACAAGTTCTGCTGTATTCAAAACTGAGTGGACCAGGAGGAAACCTGATGGGTAAAGAGAGGCACTAAAATCAACTGCCTTCTGTGCTTATTCTGACAGTAGAAAGAAAAACCATGCCGCTTTGGCAGAATAACTCCATAACACACTGTTAGCCAAGTGGTGAGGTGGATGACAGAGAATGAGGTTACCAAAAATACCATCTTCCTTCATGTTAGGTTTCATTTACATCATTCTGATGACAAAAAGGAACCATAGCAATAGTACCACTAAGCTACAGGCATAAATTACATTTGTCAAGAGAAATCAAGCCTCTGACTTCTAACAGTGATACCATATCTTGAGCCTCTTCACGTGTGTGTGCACTACGATGATGATCTGATTTGTTCTTGTCTATTGATTCACTTTCTAATGAAACTGTACTTATAATAATGTGGCTATATCAATTTAGTAGTCAAGTGGTCACTGTTCCTTGACAGTCCGTAATGTGTTGAGAAGGTGAAGTAAAATGGGAATACTTTTTGAAAGTGCTGAAAAAGCACATCTCCTTTGTCAGTAGTAGTCAGTTGTATGCACAGCTTATTTGAAAAGAGTAAGTTAAAATAAGCAACACCTGGACTTCTATCACTGGATAAAAGTAATTAAAGAAGTAGCCCTGGAATAGTTTACTATTATGCAGCCTTTTATTTTTGTGCTAAGAAATGAGAAAGGTTAATGCAACTTTCATTTTCCAACAGTTTTGGTTTGTTTTTTTTAAATAATACCGTATTTGTGAAGGTTCAATATTATTTTAATAATCACAATATCCTTCAAATTATGCTTCATTTTTTGTTTTGCAGGAGGAAGAAATGTTTCGTCCAAATATGTTTTTTCTGCTTTTGCTTCCACCTATTATATTTGAATCTGGATATTCATTGCACAAGGTAAGCCTTTGCCAGACACTCACATGCTGAGGTCTTGTTTGGAACAGATTCTGCTTTCAGTTATCATAGTGAAATCTAGAGTAATTGCATTAAATTCTACCATATTCATTATCAGGCAACTGAGAATGCGAAATTTAAGCTTCTTCAACCCAGAATGCAGAGAATGTTAAATGAATGTTGGCAAGGTGACAGGTATTGCACAGAAATTGTTCTCCTTGGTTGAAGAGGTTACTTACCTCACTGGGCTATATAAGGGCTGATGTGAAGAAGGAACACTGGGAAGGAGTGGGATCAGAAGTGGGAAAGGTGGGGTTGCTGGAGTTATGTAAAGAATGGGAAAAGTGAAAATGTTTTCACTGTGCCTCTGAGACTGTTTCCATGAATGTTTCTCATGGTGCTAGCTCTGGCAAGAACAGCTCTCACCTGCCCTGTGTGCTGTCTTTCTATTTAAACTGTACTGTGGAAAAGGGAGAAAGCTGTGGGTGATGGTAATGATGTGAATTGCTACTGTCAATAAAGATGTTTTTCATTCAAAATTGCAAACTAATAAGTGGACTATCTATTGGGCTGTTTAAAAGCCTTTTTCACGTGCCCTTTCTACAAAAGAAGGATTAATTTTCAGCTCTATCAAGTGAGCAGTATGTATAAGTGCTTGTAAATATTCAACTGGTTATCTAGGATTTGGTTGTTCCATTACCACACTGAGGTGGTGCCTGGGATATCAGAGGTTGTCCTTGAGAGAGCAGATAGCGTGTATATATGCCCTGTCCTGGGATAGCTGGAACTGAACTAGTGAAGTTTTCATCTCTGAAACCCAGCTGTGAATCAGAATCTGACTTACACACAAACATGAAACATGACTTTTGCCTCAGTTCATTTTCAGTAATTTATTTACTGTTACTGTGTTTCAGGGCAATTTTTTTCAGAACATAGGCTCCATCACACTATTTTCTGTATTTGGCACAGCAATATCAGCTTTCATAGTAGGTGGAGGGATTTATTTCCTGGGCCAGGTAAGAATAACTACTGTGAAGCACTTACATTTATCCAACTTAATTATTGAAAGTCCATTTTTCATGAACAGGCAAACACAGTGAAAGTAAATTATTGGATCATGAAGTCCGTTTCTCTGCTGTCATGCTAACAGAGGCAATGTTATCATACAATCATAGAATCACTCAGGTTGGAAAAGATCTTTTAAGGTCAAGTCCAACCATGACCTAACCATACTACCCTAACTCTAACAACCGTCCTCTAAATTATAAAATCACCAAGGTTGGAAAAGACCCACAAGATCACCCATTCCACCCTCACCAGTAGTTCTCACTAAAGCATGTCCCTCAACACAATGTCCTAATGTTCCTTGAACACCTCCAGGGTCGGTGATTCCACCGTCTCCCTGAGCAGCTCGTTCCAGTGGGCTATATAATCCCTTATGTTTTTCATGTTAGAAGTAATTAAGACTTGAACTGAGTTTTACTTTCTTTTAATTACTCAATCTTCCCATTAGATGGCTGTACCAGAACCTGCCTTCTTTAACAGCCATCTTCTAATTTCCACTATTAAGCTTATTTTTTCTTCTGTTGACAGCTTTCTTTAACTTCTCTGCTTTGGTGTTTCCCCTTTCATTAGCTACAGGCATAGGTAATTATGTATTCTCTGAGTCTTCATTCAGTTATGCCAAATAGTCCTTGCTTTTATCTTTGCCTCTCGCATTTCCATTCCTGTGAATGCCTTAATTACTTTACTTACTTGTATCTGTTCCAGTTTCATCTGGCCTTTCCTGATTTTGATTTCCTGATACCAGAATTGTAACAGGGTACTGTTAGGTAACATAATTATGATTTATGATTAGTATTTGTGATGTGATTAGTGTTTTTTAAGAGATTAGTTTAAGATTTGATTAATACTTTAATTTGTAAAAATAGAGCAAAACACAGTTGATTGTGATTTTTTTTTTTTGTATTTTGCCTATTCTTTCAGGCTGATGTAATTTATAAACTCAACATGACAGACAGGTAAGCTCTTGGAGAAATGGTGCAGTACGTGAAATTAAGCACTCATGAAGATTATGCTGGAAAATGTACTGTAGGGAAAACTGTAGTTGGCCAGCTCATCCGGTTTCAGTTTGGATTGCTTATATTCAGTGTTGTGTATTACACCAACAAATAGATCAGATGCTTCTAAACTCTATTCTGACGCTCTTATTTCCCAATAGTATCCTTATGCTTATTTATTATCTTATTTTTCAAATAGGAAACGTACTGCTTTTTAACCAGCCCTTAAAGTGAGAATATGTGAACTTTGATTGGTTGGCATGATCAATAGTATGTGAAAAAGGAACTTCCTTGTTCGAACAGGGTCTCAAAAAGGATAATGAGTTTTCCAGTATCAATAGTATAGATTTATCGAGAAGTTGGCAAAAAAATCTATGTGGGTTCATACCTCCCTACAGTTAATTAGAGTTCATTCCTGTATTAATTACTTATTTTGTTCCTGTGTTCATTGTTAAACCAAGTACAAGAGTTTTGGGTTAAAATCTACAATTAAGTCAAATAGCAGGCAGGAAGTGAGACAAGTAAAACATGCGCAAACAACAGAAACCTTTGTTATTGGTACCAGTTTGATTTTTTGTGCAGCTGAGCAGTTCCGTTGCCTCTGCATTGTCTATCTTGTAGTTGTTCCATTTAGATGTTGCTTTTTAATACTGCTAAGCTGAGTAACACTATGCATATGTGATACATGGTTTAGGTAGTGTCTTGTTTTTTCAAACTTAGTTGTAGTAAGGCATTTGTACTTGTTGAGAGCTCGGATTTGAGCTCAACAAAGTTGAGAGCAACTTTCCCCTTTAAAAAATAAAATCCTCTCTTTTGTCATTTCAAAAAACTGGGAAGAAAGCATAACTTTTCATTATGTGTAAACATTGAGATGTATTTGTTACTAACTGTTAATGTAATCTTATTAGATACATTTTTCATCAACTTTTCTTTTTTGTTGTTTTATGTTCTCCCAGTTTTGCATTCGGCTCTTTAATATCTGCAGTTGATCCTGTGGCTACTATTGCCATTTTCAATGCTCTCAATGTGGATCCTGTACTTAACATGCTGGTTTTTGGAGAAAGTATTCTCAATGATGCAGTCTCTATCGTCTTGACCAAGTAAGTGCGTTTTCAAATGTGTTACAGGTGTATGGAAACAGCGGCCACTTTTTTTCTCTTAATTGGGTATCAAGATATATGGGAATTCTTCCATCTGCTTTTGGAACAAATAATGTGTTCTTGGTATAATGCTGTTGGTTTTTTTTATTGCTGAGATCTGTCATGCAGACTGCATAGGCAGAAGAAAACAAATGGCTGTCTTTTTGCAACTCCTTCAGTGCCTCATCAAATTGACCACAAATAACCGTTTTTAACTGCAAGTTTATCGGCTATTTTTCCATCTTAGGATCTTGGCAACAGAAAGCCAACGTGGGTTCTTTCAGGCTTGCACAGGAAATATTTATCTTGCCAAATTTTCAGCTGTATCTCCTTTATTGTTGGCTTCTATCCAGAATCACATTTCAATCTGTAGGCTTACATTAACATCCATGCAGTAGGAATTTAGTGTGTTGGAGCTCTCAGTGAAAGAGGGAATTATTCATCCTTTACCTGTGGTGGTTACACTCAGAGAGTTGTGTTCAGCAGCTCAGTGTAGAGACTGGTGATGAGTGGTGTTCCTCAGGGACTGATGCTATTTAATATCTGTAGGTTATATGGACAGTGGAATCAAATGCACCTCAGCAAGTTTGCAGATGATGCCAAACTGAGCAGTGTAGTTGACACGCTAGAGGGAAGGGATGCCATCCAGAGGGTCCTGGATGAGCTTGAGAGGTGGGCACATGCCAACCTCATGAAGTTCTACAAGGCCAAGTGCAAGGTCCCACACCTGGGTTGGGGCAATCCCAAGCACAAATACAGGCCGGGTGGAGAATGACTTGAGAGCAGCCCTGAAGAGAGGGATTTTGGAATGTCAGCTGATGAAAGACTCAACGTGAGCCAGCAATGTGCACTTGCAACCCAGAAACCAACTGTATCCTGAGTTGCATTAAGAGAAGCATGACCAGCAGGTCAAGGGAGATGATTGTGCCCCTCAACTCTGCTCTTGTGAGACTCCAGCTTGAGTACTGCATCCAGTTCTGGAGCCTCCAACACAAGAAGGACATAGAGCTTTTGAAGAGGGTCACAAAGATCATCATAAGGCAGGAGCATCTCTCCTATGAGGACAGGCTGAGAGACTTGGGGCTCTTCAGCCTGGAAAAGAGAAGGCTTTGGGGGGGACCTTATAGCAGTCTTACAGGGCCTGAAGGGGCCTACAGGAAAGCTCGGGACAGACTTCTTATAAGGGCAGGTAGTGACAGGAGGAGGGGAGTCTTTTTTCAAGGAACTAATAGCTTTAAATATGGCCATGGTCTCTTTATGGAAGACCAGAAAGACTAAGAGCAGTCAAATGGAACCACATCTTTTTATTGATGATTTTATGACAGTCTATGAAACATATTCCTGAAATTCAAAGATATTTCGTATCTTTCCTCTTAAGTGATTTTTTGTTTTTCTCCAGTGACCTTCTTGACTCTTATTCACACTTAAGTAATTTGATGAGAGTTCTCCCAGTTCATTTGTTCTTCTCTGACGATCGCATGATCTGTCTTTTCTCTTTCATACTCAAGGTTTTGTATTATTTTTTTTTTTAATTATATCCAGCACTGCAGAAGGTTTGACAAGAGAAAACATGTCAGATGTAAGTGGATGGCAAACTTTTCTACAGGCGCTGGGATACTTTCTTAAGATGTTCTTTGGCTCTGCAGCACTTGGAACACTTACTGGCCTTATTTCTGCATTAATATCCTTTTTTAACACACACATAAATTGATGAACTCTAACATTCAAATAGTATTTCCTCTCCTGTGTTCTCCTGCATTCCTTAGGGGATACTTCTTAATAAAGACCGCTTTGTTGGTTGAGGATTTCTCATGCTTATTTTATTCTTACATTATTGAGCATGGATATACATTAAGAAGTTGCGTTAGATTTTTATGAACATAATTAAGATCTGAAATGCTGTATTGTAGCTTATATTATGTGCAGTGTATGGAGTGTAATAAAATATGGTCACAGTTTTGTAAATTCAAAGTAACTTAATTCAGTTTCAGTATTAAAACAAACGTGGCTCCTCATTTACATATGTAAAACAGTTAGTTAAAAATAAAAATGCTCCTTTTCCCAATGGTTTTTGAGTCAGACCAGCTCATTTCTCTGTATGTATTCAGTTAGCTGAAGATGAATACTGTTCTATTTGGTTTAATGATGAGTTTTATTTTGCTCTTTCCACTTGCATGAACTGGTTGCTAAATAATCCAGAGGCTTCTCTGCTGAGATTAGGAGGGATGTTTATTTAAGTTGGGCACTCCTGTTGAGAGCTTGGTTTAATGATAACGCTGCATTCACTGTAGGTAATTTTCTGTTCTAGACTCCTGTAACAGCTACTCATGTAATTTGGAACACATTGTTAAGCACTTTGTTTGTAAATAACAAGAACAGAGTGTCTGATTAAATACAGATATGCTTCTTCTTTTGGTTCTCTAGCCTGATTCCATGAAGTTTTAAACTACTCCTTACATCACAACAAAAGAGGATGACAGATGCTTAACATTTCTTTCACTGATACATAAATGATATCAAGAGAAAAGAAAAAGCAGCTCATTTGCCTTATTGCAGGTTTTGTGCCTCAGAATATTAGATTTCCCATTGATGTGCAAAATTTCAATGTAGCAAAAGAAATTGCCTAGTAGTTGCCAGCAAATAAACACAATTGAAGGTTGTTGCTGGTTCATGACTATATTCCTCCTGTGAACATCCATGTCACAGGTGAATTAACCTCTGAATTTTAGCAAAGATGACACGAAGTCAAATTTGCAGCCCTAGACTAATGTCCACACTTCTGACTTACAAATGTAAGTTTTAAATACTTCATGTACCAAAAGGATGTTATGAGTTTAAAAAAAAAAAAAAAAAAAGGCAAAAAAACTCCCTACTATTTTACTTTGTTGTTTCATACCTCTACTCTGTTTTTTGGAAAGCCTTTACTACTTAACAGTTTTCTGTGGCACATTTACAGTAGTCTTGAAGAAATTTCAAAGACTGAATGCGTAGACAAAGATTCCTTCTGGATGTTTGGCATGCTGCTGTTGATACTGTATAGGTAGCATAACAGCAGAACTTTTCTAAGTCTGTCCATTCTGATAGACTTCTACAAGCTGTAGGTTCTATTAAAAAAAAAAAAAAACCAACAAAATACTCCTTGCAAGAAATTATTAATCTTTACATGCTTGAGTCATGGGGCAACTTGTTGGCTTTGTTAGTTATTCAGCAGATAAGTACATTAAGCACTCCACTGTTTTATAATGGAATGATAAAAATATATATAAAGAAAAATTTTTGCTTACCTTTTCCATAACACTTTTGTGTGCACGTGCTGAAGCACATTGATTTAAGAAAGACGCCCTCTCTAGAGTTTGGGATGATGATTATCTTTGCTTACCTTCCTTATGGACTTGCAGAAGGTATCTCACTCTCAGGTGAGTAGCAAAGCAGTTACTTGCAGATTTCTCTGATAAGTTTGAGTATTTGTTATTTGTGTCTAAGATGGTCTCTATATTGTTGTTGTTTGTTTTTAATGTTTTCTCATTTAACCTGTGCTCTTACTTCTGACCTTGCCTTACTTTAGGGAAATATTTTTTATTAACCGTTACAGATGCATAGAAGAGATATCTGAAGCTTTCATAAGTATTAGCTATTCAATACAAATACTAGTATTCTCTCCAGTTACCTCTGCCTACCACAGAAGACAGATTTCAGCTGCATGCTGTGGAGTTTGGCTGCATTAGCTAACTTAAGTAATGTCCAACCCAGTAGCTGTCTTTCTGCACATCTTTCTGTACCATTGAATAAGTCATTTGAGACCAACCAATGAGTATTGCAGGTACACATCTCTGGACACTTAGCTGAAGTTTGCTGAGGGCCAAGAAAAGGGGTTTACAGGTGGCATGTAATCATGGTATTTACACAACTGAGATATGTAATGCTAATACAAACGTTCCATTCTGCCCACTTGCATCTGGAGTGGGCCAAGAAATATATAGACCAAGAAATTATCTGAAATATGAGCAGTTTGTTGTATTGAAACATTTATGTTGCTGTAAACACAGAATATTTTCCTTGTGAAAAGATCATGCATGGAATCATATCAGCACATGGCCTTTTCTACTTCTAATTTGCACTGCTTCTGAATTTAAAGAACAATAATAAAGTATTACAGAATTTGTGCTATTGCATTATATAACAAACACATACTCTTGTATACAGGAAGAAGTAATAGCATTCTTAATCAGATGGTCTCGGGATAATTGAGGTTCTTTGTCATTTTATTTGTGAAGAAAAGCTCTCTGATTTGCTCAGGCATCTTCAAGAATGAATTCTCAGGAAATAACAAATTTTGAAGGCCTTAGTTCACCTCTGTTTGAAACAAAGGATTATTCTCACTCTGCCTCGGGTGGTGTTAATCCTTCCGGTTTTGTTCATCTGGGCCACCCCTGGGCACATAGCTCTAGCCAAATAATTTTGGTCTTTTATATTTTCTGTGGTTCGGGTTAACTAGGTATACTACCAGATATCATCTTGTCCTCTTGAAATTTGCATTGTGGTTGATTTCTTCTGGGTTATGTTGTTGATTTTTTTTTTTTTTAATGTTTTGTGACAAGGAGTACTGTAGTTGTTTTTGAAATGTATTGCTATACTTGCACAATCCTTACTACCATCTCAAATGATATCTTTCTCAGATGTAAGTCTATGCAGCAGACAATGGATGTGTTTAAAACTTCCTTTAAGATATCTAGCTCCCTATGAATAGTGAACAATTGACAGCACCTGTGATGTGTCTTGGGCAGTTAGAGAAATAGGTTGAAATTCAGATTATTTCCATACACTGTGAAGCAAGGTAGATGGAAAAACTGCAACACAAATCAAAGATGCAAGAATACAGTGAAGTCTGAGACAGCTCTTTAGGCCTGTGTTACCAGTTGCAGTACATCTATCCAAACTATGCATGTCATTAGGTCAACTCAACTGTATAATGGTGAATTTTCCCATAACTGATGGCTATTATTAATATCTGAAATAACCCATAGTAGCTACTTTGTGTCCTGTCAGTTGGAAAGAGAGACATTCTGCACAGTAGCATTCCTTACAGGCCTTAAGCATCAGGTTGTACCTTATAAAAGGACACTTATGCCCAGAATTCTCAAATCTCAATAGCTTTTCTTGTTCTCATACTGATAACAAATCGCAAGTACACCTGCTTAACTTTTAATGACTTTGTACCCCATACTGGAGTGGATTCAACCTGGGCCCTGTTGGTCTCGTTCTGCTTCTGGTGGAGTGATTGGGACTGACTGATCAGCAGGTAGGAATGAATGACTTGTCTGGGAGAACAAAATGATACAGTCCTCTAGCCCCACTACTCTCAAATTGTTCTTACTCTTTTTTTGATCATATCTGTCTACCTGCTAGTATAGTGAATGGCAGGAAAACCTCTCAAACAGTTTATTTCCTTCACTTTTATGGGAAAGCAGTGACTACGGGGATTTATATTAGCTTGCAGTTGACCTGTCTTGGACCTCTTAGTATTTAATATATCCAGCAGGATGAAATCAGTGCAACTTTCAGTGGTAAGAGAAACCACACTCATTGCTTCAGAAGCTTTTATATTAGTATAGGGTATAAGCACACACCGTATTTGTGGTTTACAAGTTAATCTGTATTTGATTACTGCATTTTATTTACAGGTATCATGGCAATCCTGTTCTCTGGCATCGTGATGTCCCACTATACACACCATAACCTCTCCCCTGTTACACAGATATTAATGCAGCAGACACTGAGAACCGTTGCTTTCATGTGTGGTATGTGCTACCTACGGTATATCTAACATAGCTGAAAAATTGATTTGCTTAAAACAGTGATTGCAAAGGGAGCAGGAGAGATACGAGTTCTCCTCCTGCCATTCATGTGTTAGTGGTACATGTCTTTAAGAGAAAGCTTCTTAGTAGCGGATGCTGGAAGGCAGTCAAAAGTCACCTTTCCTGATGTACTGGATAAAACATCCAGTAAATCTTCATCTCCTATTCTGCAGGCTCCTGCTAAGATTTGCAACAAGGCTGATAGCCAAAGAGAGATCTCTGACTCCCATGTTCCTCTGCAAAAAGACTCCTCTTTTTTTTTGTGCATTGGAAAGTCAGGAAATGTTTATTTTATTCTCCATATGTAGTAACTTATAATGGGAATACAAAAGGTTTCACAGAATTGTATATTTAAAATGTGACTTCTCTTTTTCAGAAACGTGTGTTTTTGCATTTCTTGGCCTGTCTATTTTTAGTTTTCCTCACAAGTTTGAGATGTCCTTCGTCATCTGGTGCATTGTAGGTATTTCTTTCAAAATTGTTTAGGTATTTTTCTGTGGTGTTTGTTGGAGAAAAATAAAACCTCACACTTAAAATATTTTAAGCTATTTGTTAGATTTTATAGTTTCTTTTTATGAAATATACTGTTATAATTGTATTTATTGCACGAAGTTAGTTCTTACTGATAAGCATGAACTTCCTCTTCCTGTTCTTAGTGCTGTGGTATATGCATACATCAGCCTTTAAGGAATTCCAGTTTACTGCTATTTTGAAACACTAATAAGGAAAAGAACCTTGCTTATTTTGCTTTATTAAAATAATCTCAGAAGTCGTTTCTCTCAGGAAAACAATCCTGCGATTTCTATGCATTTGTAGCATCATGAAGTATTTGTGTGAATTTAGTCCATGCATTACTTCTTCACTCTGTGAAGAAGTGACACAATGAAAAAGCTTCCCTTCTTCAGAGGTAGTACTTTCTCAAAACTTCTTTAATGTCTGCTCATTCTTTGACTCTATTCTCAATTCCTTCATTTTCTATTTCAGTGTAGCTTTTGTTTCACGTGGAACTTATCTACATATTTTGCTATTGTAATTATTTAACTGAAATATGAAAAATGCATTCTCTTTGCAGATTGGCAAGAGGGAAATTTCTAGTCATATACCTCAGTGCACACTAGTTTGTTTTAGCCCATGGTCCAAGGAAAGAATTGTTTTCTACAATCTACAGATAATTTTATCAGCATGGAGAACTGCTCTCACTGCATTACACATACGTACCCAACTTCCTTACCTAATATATATCTAAGGTGTGACACTTCCTTCTAGCATTGCCCTCACAGCCATAATGCAAATTGACTAATTTTGGGGTGATTCATAAAGGAAAACAGCAGAGGCCTTCAGGAATCCTGCTGACTAATTCTAGTATATTTACCTTGTTCAAGGTATGTTTGTTGTGGAATTTACAAAGCAGCACCATTGTGAGTAACTGTTTTTCTGAGTTGATTTTCACTGTATTCATTGATTATCTGTTATTAAAGCAGTAGTACTTTTTTGTTGCTTAGATGTTTGGTGTATTTTACAGCCATATCCAGTAAAGTGCTAGGGAACTGAATTGCATGCTATTTATTTGGCTTCTGGCCTTTTCCAATGAGGAACTGGTCCATGGGAGGCAATAGAAACATTGCTTTGGCTGTTAGCAGCTGTGTCAAAAGAACAATTAAAGGAACTGAACTGAGGGAAACATATACCCAAAATAATTCTTGGTCTATCTGGAATGCCTTCTGTGTTTCATTTGTTTATCAGAAGTAAAATAGAGTCTGGTCAGTGATGAGTCTGGTTTAAATTCAGCTAAGCAGACAAAATGTTTAAATTAACTGATGCTGACAAGTTTGTGGGTTTTTTGTTGATTTAGCAGCACACCTATTTATGAGACTTATGGGTGGGAAGGGTGTATTACTGTTAGCTGGTACAAGCTAAATGAAATGCAATTTGAGCCTATGTGACCGTAACACATCAAGTGGTCTTTTGCTTTGGTTTTTGTTTTTCAGGTACTTGTTCTGTTTGGTAGAGCAGTGAATATTTTCCCCCTTTCCTACCTACTCAACTTTTTCCGTGATCATAAAATCACCCCTAAAATGATGTTTATCATGTGGTTTAGTGGTAAGTTACAAATCAAACTATGGAGGACTGGAAAAAATGTTTTCTCTCTCTTTCCTTGTGTGGGCTGGTTTGGGAGGAACTGGTTTTCCATCCTTGAAAACTTAACACTTGCACCATTCTCAAACCCAAGTGCAACTGATATGTTATCTTTCCCTTTTGTTTAGGAAAACAGTGCAGTATAGATCCCAAGTAAAACTTTTCTTCAAAGAATCTAGTTCTCTAAAAATCAAACAGCTCAGTTTGAAAAGCAGTACCTCTGATTCATTTTAAGATTATAACCAAGTAATAGATAAATGAGCACAGAATAGGATCATAAAAATCACGAAAGAGGAGGATTCCTGTTGAGTTAACAGAGTGCTAGGGACCAGCATTGGTGCTGATTCACTCTTCACCGATTTACTGTTCTCTCTGCAGGTTTACGTGGTGCAATTCCCTATGCACTCAGCCTCCATTTGGGCTTGGAACCAATAGAGAAGCGTCAGCTCATTGGAACAACTACAATCATCATAGTGCTGTTCACAGTTTTGCTGCTGGGAGGAGGAACTATGCCCCTTATCAGACTGATTGACATTGAAGACTCCAAAGCACGCAAGAGAAACAAAAAAGACATTAATCTTAGCAAGACAGAGAAAATGGTACGTTGTTGTTTTATTCAGACAATTATTTTTTTCATTTTCAAAGAAGACTAGTATGATTTTTTTCATTAAAAAGTAAAACCAAATTAGTGGAAGCATGGTAGAAAAAAGCCAAATAGTACTCAAAGTATCCCAAAGAGCTTGGTTAGCATGTACACAAGTAACTGCTTAGACAAAGGGGTGAGAAGCTTTGTCTCTTAACTCATTTTAATTATAAATGAACCCATACAAATTAAAGTAACCTTAAAACGTAGGGCAGATGTTACAGGATAGACTGAGTCACAGACAGAAAGGAGCTAGTATATTGTGAGTCAGGAATTAATAATAAAAGGCAGATTTTGAAAAAGTCAAAGCAGAAGCCTCAATAAGTTGGTAACAACAGCACCACTGTGACTGGGTTTTATTTTAAGGCAGATTCTGGCTTTAAAATAATCAGAAATACTGAAGGAAACTAATGTCCAGTCTGAAAACTCCCGAAGACAGGAGTACATAAAGTATCATGAAGCATTTTCCTCTTTTGGTCCCAAGCCATAAAACAATGCATGCAGAGAATTGTTCTGTGGATCTGAAAAACAACTTCTCTTGGAATGAGGCTTTATAAAACTTCAGAATTAGCTTACTCTGTCTATGGAGGTGAGTGTGTATAAGAAGAGTGCAGGTAGTGTGGTGTGCTCTGATATAGGGCTTTTTTTTTTTCTTCAGTGAGCCAATGACACAAAAGCGTTGTTTGCTATATATACTCATTGCCTAGATCATACGAGGAAGCTTGCACACTAGAAATCCCTTCTTAGCAATAACAACAGTACAAAACTATGGAGTATTTTAAGCCTTTTGGCATGAAAAAGGAAGGTAAGTGACTCTGGGAATCAACAGCTGGACAGATTCATGCAGCTGTAAGCCCTGGTAGGCTGAGGTGATTATTTCCATTTTGTTCTGGCATGGGAATTGACTGTGAAAAAGGAGACAGCAGAAGGCGGTGAAGCAAGTGGGAGGAAATAACTTTTTTTTCTCAGGTTATTGCAATACTTGTGATGTTTCTAGGGAAATACCATAGAATCCGAGCATTTATCGGAGCTCACAGAGGAGGAATATGAAGCCCAGTACATAAAACGCCAGGACCTCAAAGGGTTTATGTGGCTTGATGCTAAGTATTTGAATCCTTTCTTCACCAGAAGACTCACACAAGAAGTAAGTCTGCCTTGTTTTCTTGAAGCAAAACTGTGGTAGAGTTGCTCTCATTTCACTCAGTACCATTCAAGGGTCATAGTACAACTATACAACTTCTACACAAAGGGTAGTGAGCCATCTAATGTCTTACTTGTGCATATGTAGAGTAGCTGTAATTAAAAGCAGCATTGCAGAATTGCTGGTTGGATTAAATGGATTTTTCTGCCTAGCACAGCTTTTTGCTTGGAACTGTGGCCAAAAATTGGCCATTCTGTGATTCTGTGAAATTGCAACCTTCATTTTTTATGTTTCTTCACTATGAGATGAAGAGTCTGAAGCTGTAAATGCAAAATGACACCTGGCTGAACACGTAGCTTAACAGTAGCTCTGAGAGGTGTGAATACAATGCTGTTTTCACTCCAGGCCTCAGAAGCCTGATATTCCTTGGCTACGTAATTCACTTTTTGTTTTCCTCTCCAATTTGAATTAAGTATTTTTTGCTGTGAGATTAAAGACTTTGTGTATATGTATTCCATTTTCCTAGTCTGCTCAAACATGTAATTTTTCTGGTATTTTGTAGTTTCAAAACAACTCTTTAAGGACTTTTCCACAAAAGCCAAAGGGTTTTAATTTTTTTTATTTTGCAAAACAAGGAATGAATCAAGAAATCAAGAAATGGAATTTGATTTGTAATTGGTAGCCAAAAATGCAGGCTGCCATCAAGACTGCAACCAAATGGTAGAAAAGTATGTGAATTGCCAAAGCAGGTCACAAGCTTCCTGCTGTCTCTGGGAACATGTTGAGAGGAGTGAGATTCAAAAATATTTCCTTCTAGATAACTCTGTAATTGTTGAAATCTACAGAAGAAGACTGTGTAGAAAACAAAGAAAAATCTCTCAAAATACCGTCCCTGGAAGTAATTAATGGCTAATTGAGCATTTAACATGTGTTGTACACTTAGAGACCACAAGCAGATTATTTCATGAGGAGTACACTTAACTCATCATTCTGTTTTGCTCTCTGACAAACAAGTTGTGTTGTAGCTCAGTGACGATGTTTTCTTGTGCCTTAGGACTTGCATCATGGGCGCATACAGATGAAAACTCTCACAAACAAATGGTATGAAGAGGTACGACAAGGACCCTCTGGCTCTGAAGATGATGAGCAAGAGCTGCTGTAGCAGACCAGGGAAGAAGCATAGGGAGTTTATCATTAGACTTTAGAAAGTGAATTTAAGTATCAAGCGTGTAACTGCACAAAAGCTTCTGATTTTGGGCATATCTTGTGCTGTATGTTTAAACATCAAAAAGCAGATCTACTTTGCTTGATATTATTAGTCAGTGACTGAGCCACTTAAGTGTCAGACTCTGGACTGAATGAAGAACTTTCCAGCTTTTACATCACAGCAAATTTAATGCAGCCTGTGGAAGCATCTGCCATGAAATTGTTTAATTGTTTTGTCTTTTTTTGTTTAATTTTAATTGTCGTTTAATGTGGGTCCTATTATAAAGCCTGCTGTGAATGTCTGAAGTACAGAGCCATCATATGACTGCAAAATAGGATGAGTTGCAGCTTTTTTTTTTCTTTTAAAATATGTACTGATTCACACGGAGAGGCTTGACAGTTTAAACTATGACTTTGTTTCAGCACTAGTAAGGGAGTCTGGCTGGGATAAATCCATGATTTATGATACTTACAGGATCAAAGAATGATTTGTGTTTGAAGAGACCTTAGAGATCATCCAGTTCCAACCTCCTCTGCCTTGGGGGTATTGAAGTCCACAGACTTGCACATTTTCAATCCACAGAAGATCACTGCCTCGACAAATAGCAGATGCTGCACACAAAGAAGAACCTCTTAATACCTCCGTATTTTTGTCATATAAAATTGTCTTGGGATATTTAATGGGATGAATGTTTTATTTTTATATTCTGAGATGTTGTCCTAATCAGTACTGTGGGTTAGACATGACTTGCAAGAGGTGGGGATTGTATGACATTAAAACTGCAATTTCAAATGCAGTTCTGTAACGCTTTTTTATTTTGCTAAAGGCAGTTGCAGTTGGTTTTCTCTAGTTAGTAGTTGCTCCTTGCTAGCACAGTGACTTCAAGTCTAAGAAAGCAACAGCTTTTCTTTTGCCTAAATTCAGGAAGCATTCCTAACACTTTAGAACTCACTAGCAGACTTCTTGAATTCTAGTGGAATCAAAAGCAACTCTTTCCCTGTCATTGGTTTGATGAATTAAATGTGTACATGGGGGAAGAAGGAGTTTACAGAAATCTAATGTAGATATGAAAGAGTCATTTTTTGGTCTGGTTTTGTTATTAGGCTTTTTTTAATCAACTGGTTACCAGCTGGGAAAATGAAAGACTATTTGGAATCTTAAACCTGTGCTGTCTAAGCAGTTTCCGGAACAACATGTTACATGACCTGCTTTTCCTTACTATTACTGTTATTTTGAAGAACTGTGCTCATCCTAGAGCTCGAAAACATACTGGCCAAAGTCTGAATGAAACACAAAATCAGCTTCTGGTATTGACCAGAAATGAATTAATGCTTGGTTTTCTCTTTAGAAGATGATCTGTATTTTTCCTTCATCCTTCTAGATGACAGTGGATTTAATTACATTTCAGTTACCCATCAGTCTTAAAATAGAGAGATCAAGGAAGGTGCGCAAATCCAAGTTATAGTGCTGTGAAGGGTGTGAATGTGTGTTCAGGTTCTGCGTTATGTTTGTTCAGTGCAAGGAGGACTGTTAAAAAAATCTGCTCAGTGAGAATCTCTGTGCTGTCAGTGCCAGCGGACTGAAGCTGCCAACTTTTGAGACTTGTTTGTCTGCTGGAGGCAAGCATGTGTTATCTGTCTTGTCTTTTTTTGTCCTGTACCAGCTGAGAACTTACATGTGCAAGCCAGAATGGGGAGCTGGTAAAGTTGTGCTGTCATCAGGCTGACACTGACCCGTGCGGATTCTTACTCCTGCCCAGACCAAGTGGTTCTCTTGGCTGCAGGAGCTGTACTTGAGTTTAATGTTCCAGATGCTATTACACTAGGCATGGTACTATATCATAACCATGCTGAAATAGCAAACATGCTCTTATTTCTATTGTTATTCTGAAACGAGGCACCTGCAAAAGGAGTGAGGTCTGTACCAGCAAGTCAACCATTTGTGATTTCCATTGAGGTAAAGTGATCATTACTGCCCTCTGGCAGTCAGCGGTAACAGCGTGACATCTCATGATCGTATGCCCAGAGTAATTTTATAAATTAAATGGAAGCAATGAATTGATACAGCTAGAATGAATTAAATCACTCTGAAGCAAATAAATCAAAGAAAACTGTGGGTCTTTTCATTAAAAAAAACTATCCTGAAATTTAAGAAGCTTAGATTTGTCAGAGCTTGGAATGAAGGTAAGTTTGTCTTCCGTCAACAAAATATGCACTAACTTCCATACTTTTGAACCAGTAGAAGAAAATTTTGCCATTATTTCAGTGACTGATTTCTATATTTATCAATGTATGTACTTACACCAGTCATTTCCAAGTTAGGATTTCTTCATTTTCTTGTGTAACTATGTTGCTTCATCTTCCTTACTCAATTGCCCTGCACTTACCTTACTTAGATCTTTTCCTATGATATCAGAACAGTAGGAGACTCTAGTCCTCTTTCCACAAGGACCAGCAGCCCAATCCTAACTTGGTCTTACCTGTGAGTTTGTTCAAAGATATACTTTGTTTTTCTTTTTTATTCAGTTTATTCAGAATAACCAGAAAATACGTAGGATGCAGATGTTACTAATTACGGATACTGAAGTTCTGTCAGTCTGGTGGAACCTGCCACCACTCCCAAGCAGTGCCACCTCCCAAGGCAGCTATGTGACCATCCCAAGTAGCAGACTGGCACCGCCCTGCCATCAGACCCTGGCCCCTGCACTGACTCACAGCGAACACCTCCAGTTTTCCCGGCCACTGTGATCATTTCATTGTTATTTTTAACTCGGCCACACCAAGAAACACTCATTTATTTTAATCTTTAAAGCATATGCAGGCTGTTTCTACAGCCTAATCTAAAAGAAGGCATAAAAAGAGAGCACTAGTAATTGTCTGCAGCTCAGGAGCTTATCTTTTGGAAAGAACTGAGCTCTGAGCTGTGCTTCGTAAGTACCCTTAGCTTTTTCTAAATGATTGCGCAGTCTCTATGAGATTAGCCACTGCAGCTGGGCTTCTTCCACTTGACCTGAGTTTAAAGGGCACAAGCAGCAATATCCCCACCTGTGCAAGAGGGTTTGCACTAAAGTTACTTTGTGGCAGAGCTGCATGTGGAGTCTTAGGAGATTGGGTGAAACCCATGACACATCACCAACATTCTGAAGCTGCCGTTATCCCTCTGACAACCTGCTTTACAAAGAATTTCTCAAAGTGAGGAATTTGACTGCAGTTTTTCTTTGGGTTTTTAACCAATATGCATTATTTCAGCAGCTCGGGCAAGTGCTCAACTGCTCAACAACTCCAATCTCCAGCAGAACATGGAGCACAGCAGTTACTGAGACAGAAGCTGTCCCTGGGAAGGACTGGGAGCCCCATCACTCAGCATCTGCAGCCCACCTACTGCTCAGCCCTCACTGCGTGGGCACCAAACCCTGTCAAAGTCCCTGGGACAGCTCCAGCTTGCAGCAGGCTCACGCTAAGCCACAACATAGCCCAGGTTTGCCAAATCCTCCCAACTGGGGGGGGGGGGGGGGTTTCCTGCCCATCATTCACCTCTGGACCCAAGGCAGGGTCAGCACCCCTAACCCACGATAACAACTTCCAGAAGCAACAGTGAGTGCAAGAACCCTGACCAACTCTGGTAGGCACTGGGGCTGCCCACAGCTGTGGGAGGGCTGTAAGAGCTATCTGGCCTTACCACAGAGCAAGTAGAGCATGCCAGAAATCAGGTCTTCCCTCTCTAATAACACAGAGATGAGCAGGGAGGCACTGCATTTCCCATCTGCAAAGCAGCCTACAAATATAATAAGAGTATCAAGTAAATGTGGTTTTAAATTAAATGTCAATTTCATCTTATTGCTGAAGGCTTTCAGGAAGCTGGACAGTGCAACAGCCTCCTTCCCCAGTGCATTTATTGGATTTTGGTGATGAGAAAGAGATACAGTGCAGCTCTGAAGCATTCCATCCATTCATGTAACAGCAGCAGGTTTCTCAATCTTTTTCTACCTTCTGTCAGATCTTGTCCATGGCTTCAAATCTTCTCCATATTATGCCATGATTCATGAAAAACAGTGGAGCACGCTCAGGATTTGTTTAAAGTCTTTTGACTCATTTTATCTTAAGAAGGAGCAGCAATGGTGAATCTGGGCTTCAGTGGGAGACAGCTGGCTGCAAGAACACAGGCAAGGATCTGAAGCTCTAGCTGACGGGAGCAGGTGGAACTGACAAAATGCTGCAGAATTTGTAAAATATGGAAAGATATCTGAGTGCTCTGAGCAATCCCTGCTTTTAAAAATTCTTCACAGTGATTCTCTTCCCTCCCTCCTTGTTCTTTCAGTGCTGGTTTGTTAGTCTCTGATGTTTCAGTCTCAACAATTAGACTTTAAGTCCAGACCAATGATTAGAAAACTTCTCTGGCAACCCAGTTTCTCCCTTTCTCAGGCCACTTTCTAAAAGGTTTGTGAAGAAAATGCGTGCTTTACTTCTCTCTAACACATGCAAGGACAGAGAGAAAACAGCCCCCTGACACATGTTCATAACTGCCGTGAAAAAGCTGCTTCAGAGTATTTAATTTCACAGCTAACAAAAATCCAGTCTCCATCTGCTTTCTGTAATGGATGTCCTGCAAAGCCCACTTTTCCCTTCCTTCTGTGCCAAAGCATTTTAACTGATGCTAAGGCTAAATTTATTAGAAAACAACAAAGCAATTGGACCCATGCTATGGATATGAAAAGGAGGAAGCAGATTTTGTCACATATTCATTGATTTCTAAGTTTTTCTTGGGAATTTCTTGAGAAAGCAACTCTTTCTTCCCCCTTAGCCAGAAACACATTAAAAAATGAATAGAGCTCCCACAGCTCACTTTATATGTGCACATTAAAAGCCTATGCCTTTGGGATAAATGCACATCATGCTAGTAGTTAGCTCTGTTTGGGCACTGAGTTACAGCACTTGCCCATACCCATGCTTTCAGCACTGCCTGCAACTCTGACCACTGCTGTGTGCATCCCAGTATAATGTCCTCAACTGCTGAGTGGTGACTGGGATTCCTGGGAGCAAAGCTGGGGCAGAGAGCAAGCCCAGCTGAGCACCCACTCACAGAGCACAGTGGGTGCTCTGTGCTTCTAAGTGCAGTGAAAATCATCTCCTTCACTCTCCTGTACTCTTTAAATGGCTCAGAGTGCCCATGGTAGAGGAAAAGTGAGTTACACCCACCAGTACCAGACTGAGTGACTCTGTCCGTGAGAATAACACCTTCTGTTAACCTAATTGGAAACAATCTTTATTTAGGGCTGAGCAACTAATTCCTGTAATTCTCGTAATTCACAGCTCTTCTCCAGGCCATAATTCTGTTTTCCTCCAGAGTCTATGTGAGAAAGCAGCTGGACAGGTATTCTGCCTGGCTGAGATACTTCAGCAGAACACACTCTTGGAATATGACATGCTGCTGGGAGAAAGGGGAGACCGATATCACACAGCTGTGCTGGTGACAGAACAGGGCATGGCCTCATGCAGTCTAGAAGGAATTGTTCCTGCTCCTCAGTACGCATGCACCCTGCAGCAAGGGAAGGAGAGAACCTGCAGTGCCTGCAGGACTCTTATCTCCTTCAGACACTGGCAAGTCTCCATCTCCTAGCACAGCGGGGAGCTGCAGGGGTCCTGTGAGATCAAACAGTAACAAACATCCAGGGGAGATGAACTTCTATTTCTGATACATTGCTTGGGACAGGCTTTATTTATACAGTTGTGCTTGAACTATTTATAAAGCACACATCTCTCATACAGAAAATGGTTAAAAAACAGCCCTTGCACTGATGGATATGCTGATGTCATTGACACACAGATCATGTGCGAATAGGGTTCAACAGGAAGATGGAGAGCTATCATTTTTGTATCTGAAAATAATTAATAATCTAGATCCTATAAACTCAGCTATGCACAGTGCACAGGCAAGTTAAACTAGGATTAGCACAAAAACTACTGCAAAACTTTCAGGCTTTCCCATTTCGTCAGGAGCTCATAAAGCCCTTCCTCTCCAAAGGAACTGAAAGTGGAAAATTGTCCGAGCCCATTTAGGTGGGGTGCAGGGACCTGGCCCCAAGTTTGCCCACAGGGGACTTCTTGAAGCAGAATGGGGTTTTCCTTGCTACCTGACAATGCTACAAACTGCTCTGATTCAAAGTGCTCCCCAGCGACCTGCACTAAGACATTGCATTGTCTGGGAATTGCCCTCCAGTGGGTACATGACAGGGAAGCTTACACAAGCCTGTGCCTGTGCTGTCAGGTTTAGCAGTCACCAACCACAGAATGATCAGTGTGAGTACCAAACGCATCCACACACATTTCTGAAACAACTGCTGGAGTTTCGTTCCAGCTCAAAAAGGCTCAAAAGTCAGGAGAATGCTCAATCATTACTCAATCTCTGCATCCTGTGGGAGGTTTTTCAGACAAGAACATCTCCTTAGGGCTGCCTTGCCACATGATGCAGCCCTTTAGGACCAGTCTGCTCAGCCACACAGTCACCGGGCATACAAAGCTGCTGCTGGATTTAAGATCTATTGCTGAGAGAGACTGATCGTGAAAGCTCTTTTCCCCTTAATTTAATCAGACTTCAAAATGAGATTAAGTTTAATTAATAAATTATTCTCTTAATAAGATTAAGAGTTAAGATTAAGCTGCCATAGGTACTTTATTGGGAAGCCCTCATATTTTGCATCCAGACCTTATTCTTGCTTTTATAGGAAGGATGAAGGCTAAACCTATATTGCAGACTTATATTGAGCATTTGGGCCTATGAGAGCACAGCTAGACTGTTCCACACACCCCTGCTGTTAGCCTGAAGATTCATACATTGTATTGAATGTGGTTATTGCTCTTGCCCTTTTCCTTTTCAACCTTTGGCACTTACTTTTTTTCAGCCAATGTGCCACAAGTCAGAGCCTTTCTTAGAGAGGAGGAAGAAACCTGATGAGCTTGAAAACTCAGCCAATCTCCAGTCTCTTTCATTAGTAAATGGCAGGAATAATTCCTGGCATATAGAAGCTTAGATTCTGCCCCCTGCCAAGCAAATAAAGCAAGCCACCAAAAAGAAAAAATAAATTAAAAAAAAAAATCACTGAAGAGCAAAAAGCACAGCTGAGCAATTGCTCAGTATCTGAAGGACAGATTGCAGAGAGGGAAGAAAGACAGCCCTGCACCTCCCACACAAAATCACTCCATAGGTTGCAGAGTTTTCCTGTGCCAGGGCCGCCTGCCCCCATTGCTTATACACATCTGCTTTCTGCCTCCCTCTGTTACCCACCCAGGACACCTGCGTAAAGAGGTGCAACCCCATGCACACTCCAGATCTCTCAGCAGACAAGCTAAGACAAGCACCAGTGCCCGAGGCTGGTGCTGCCCCTGCCAGTTCGCATCCCACCCGGGAATCTGCCTGGTTCTGAGCTCTAGCACTTCGTCGGCAGGGTGGGACTGGGGGCCCTCGGGGGTGTTCAAGGGGACTACACCCTCCCCACGCTCGAGGAGATGCTGGTGGCCCCGTGTCCTGCCCAGGGACGCTGCAGCCCGGCGAGCTCCTTCCTTACCTTTCCGCATTAGCCGTCCCGCTCCCCGCCGCCGGGAACTTGCTCTTGGCAGCTCCGCGACTGCGGAGCGCGGGTTCCGCGCCTGCGGTTCAGTACCGGCTACGGCGGACAGCTCCGGTCCACTCTCACCGCGTCGACCCGCCATCCCGGGTGTGAGCGGAGCCGAGCCGAGCCGCGCTGGGAAAGCCTTGGGACACCGTGCTGACTTGGAATAGTTGCGGGCTAGCAGCCCTCCCCGCGCATCCTTCCTCGGCACCCTCTTCCCCAGATGGCCCTCGCACCGCTACTTTCACAGCGAGGGAGAGTGAAGGATGGAGAGCGCCGCTCGAAGCACATTCCCGCGGCTTCAGCACCCGCAGGCTTTCCCTTCCCTCCCGCCGGATCCCCGCGTTCACCTCCACGGGTTCGGGCTGCTGCCCGCTTACCTCTCCCCGAAGTCCCGCCTGGCACCCGTCCCATACTGCCGTGCTGCGAGGGGCTCCAAGGACAGCCCTGGATTAACAAGCAGGGGCGAGGAGGGAGGAGTGCTGTGCAGTGCGCTGTCAGTTGGAGCTGGGATTTGTTTGCCATCTAAATCACTCGACCTGTCTCTGTTTGACGAGTCACAGGTGTTCCTTAGCCACGTACTGTATCCATTCTCTCCCCACTAAAAGCTTGCCCTTGGTTGCCAGTTAGAAATGGAAGGAGTTTCAAAAGGTCTAACATTCATTTTGTGAGATCCAGGTGTTATCAGGGCTGCTGCTCAGACTGGATTTGGGTGCTTGAATTTGCTTCAGAAAAGAGCCCCAGAGCTGGAGAAACACACAGCATTTCCTCTGGAATGCTAGGAGCAATTTTTCCCTGACAAAAGTCTTTCTCCCCCTGCCTTCTTCCAGACCCCTGTATTGTCCTGCCCCCTGTACAGCAACCACAGAGCCCACCAAATACAACAGGGACAGCAGGAGGGCTGTAAACTGCAACCTCTGCTGTTGAACTGCTTTGTAATTTCAGGCAAGTGATTGAAACTCTGTTGTTAACTCCACTGTGCAACACTGGTAATGCTTCTTTTCTAGCTCATGGCTGGGGGCCATAACTCTGATGATTAAGAGAGATCAATACAAATCCCCATTGTACTATTTTTTTCTGTTAGAGATAAAACCTTCCATTGACAGAGTCTCTTGTGCAAACCCTACTGTTAAATCCATTAGGTCTTCAAGCAAGCCCACTGTTGCTGGAGCACTCAGAACACAAGGACATTTCATTTTAGCCTTGATATCAGTTGTGTTCATAAGCAGACAGCAGGCTGAGCTTCACAGGAACACAGAGCTACAATACAATCAACAAAGCAAAATTTATTTCCTGGAAAGCATGCTTCTAATATTCAACTTCAATAACAACGGGGTTGAAATGTAAGAAACCCTTCAGGATAGTAGATATCAGATTCCTAAAGACAAGAGAACCACCACAAATAGACATAGAAGAAAATTCTGAAATCAAACTGCCTGAAGATGAAGTCATTGGCAGCTGATATTTTCCCTAAATCCTCATACCCTCTCCCAGTCCCACACCGTTACAAGGCTAAGACTGGGGGTCTTGGCATGTCATGCTAATGAAATGAAACCGGAAAGTTTTAGGTCCAGTTTCAGTGCTCTCGCTTTTGACAAATCATGTCCTCTCCTTGGGCCTCTTTTGTGCTGTCTGCAAATAGCATTAATAATATTTATTATACACACAGAGTAGTATGAGATTTCACATATTACCCATCTGCACACAGCTCTGAAATGCTCAAAATGAGTTTTTCAGCACACCAGTCACACTTTCCCCTTTGGAAGCTCCCAGGCACATTTCATACCTGCTAATCCCACGTATCAGTCTGTTGGGCCTCACTGTGCCAGACGCCCTACAGCTACCTGCATCCCTCACTGGCATCCCTAAGCACACCTTTGCTGAAGAAGCAGCTCAACGGCTTTGCAAGTAGCTAAGGATGAATTTGATGGGTAACATCAGATAAGAAACAATGCTAGGTGATGGCATTTTAGATAGATCTATGCTATGAGCTACACATGCTGTTGTGTACACATTGCCCAACTTTTCACCATCTGTACAAGCTTTTAGCCTTATGTTAAATAGACATTAATCCCATGCTCGTATACTTAGATAGATGCATAACACATGTTGTTCTTGAGATGCACCTCCCCCCTCACAATTTGTGTTTGTAACTGTAATGGAACTATATATTAAAATAGACATTTCAGTTCTTTGTTTGGCTCTTCAGTACCACCTACAATTCCCAGTTCCTGTGAGTTCTGGTTTCTCACATCCCACTTGTCCGCTGTGCTTAAAATGTTGCCTGCTACTTGCAGTGCAGCTGGCCAGAGCTTAACTCTCAGCTTCCAAACCCCTCTTCCTTGACCTGCCCTGTCTAGCTCCAGATAAGACATTCCTGTGTCCCCAGGAATGTGCTGGGTGCTTTCTTTGACCATGGAGCCTCCTTAATGCCACATACTCACCTTGTGTCCCAAGGGAAGAGAACAGCACAATTTAAGGACACCATGATACACTGAACACACTGGGTTTATGAGCCTCATTTTCTGCTAAATCTCTGCAAGCATGCAGACATGTGCTAACATTCACAGTGTCTCATACTTGCATTGCAAAGCAAAATTAGTGCACTTAACACCGGCAGATAGGTTCATGCCTCAAGGTCCTCAATATATAGGAGCAGCACCCTGTGTATGGAAATGGAAGTGCACAGAGTTCTACATGCCATGGTTTTGTAAAAGGCTCTGCATGAATGAAATGACCTGGCATTAAACATAGCTTCTGCACCGGCATATAAGGTGGTAAATATGGCACAAATCAAATACAGCTCTTAGGACACACCTAAGTGACAAAGAAGAACACTATATAGTAGCTAACTAAAGGTGACTAGAAATCCAAGCAGAGGCAAACATGTAACCAGAAAACTGGCTACTGTTGAGTCCTCCCTCCCAGCCACACATCACACACACACATGCCCCAAGAATCATCTCCTCTCTTCTTTGAATGCCATGTAGTTGTGTTCTTCCCTGCCCTACCTCCTCCTTTCTCAAGGACTGAAAGCTAGCTGCCAGCTTAACAAAAATCACTGTAAATCATTGCTGTCCTTAGCATAACACTTGCCTTATCCACATCATAACAGTCAACAGAAGTACCAGTACCCACTACCAGAAAGATCAGTTGCTAAGAACATTAGGGATGGACACAATACAATAAACTCCTCCTAATAGGTCTGTTTCACAGCTCAGGCACAGCCTTACAACAGGCAGCAGCCCCATGCCATGGCCCACTCTGGAGTGAGTTCCTTTGATTATTTTTTTCTTCTGATGTTCAAAGTCTACTTTGCGCACACACAGATTTAGTATCATACAAAGTTATTTTTGGAAAACACATGACAGATGAATTTCCATTAGAAATGCATCAATATAAATAGATCTTTGGCCAGACTTTTGAATTGTTCCTAATTAATATTCCTTTTAAATCTATCAACTCACTTTGTCATTCCCTCACTTTCTGTGTTGGAATATAAAACTGTATTGTTTCAAAGGAAGAGTCACTTTTGCACAGAGTCATTAGATACCACTTCATTATCTAGTTCAATTTTTAAACCATTTTTTTTTCTGCTCCTCTTTATAGAATTGCCAGGGCAATGAATTTCTTCCCTTATCTTCCTATTCATACAGCTTTTTGGCTTATGTGTTCTTTCTTTCCCATGTTCCCATGGCTTCATAGATTTTAATGAGCCTGTGGTCGTATCTGCTATTAATTCTGTACTGTCAGTTCCTATCCTAGTGATAAGCTACAGGCAGAAAGAGTAGGATTAAACTAGCGTCAAAGCAGCATTCCCTCCCAAAATGTGCGCAGCTTCATTCGACTTGAGTTCAGTAAAAGTTATCTTGCCAAAAGCTTTGGACCTATGGAAAAGGGGAAATAGGAAGTACAACGGAAAAATGATTCTCAAATCATGTTCTGAAAACTAGCAAATGATGCTTACATGCTGTCCTGAGACTACAAACTCGGGAAGTTCCAAGTAGCAAAATACAATAATGATGCTCGTTTTGATCATATCTAGCAGGCAGAGCTCCTGATGACAAAGTCCTGAAGATTCCACACCACTGCAGCTATAGCCCAGACTTTCTGAACTGGACAGCACCATGGTCCCCAGTACCTATCCTTAGGACCCAGAAAGTCTTGGAAGACACTGATTGAAACATCTCTTTAAATGAGGTACAAGCAAGCAGTTTCCTTAAGCCTAATCAACATGGGTCATCCCATTCACACTGAAGCACTGCCTGCAGCAGAAAACAGTATTCTTGTAACACAAAGCTTCACTTCTGCTACTCCTACCCTTAATTATTACCCACACCACACATTCACTGCAGAAGTTATACATGAATGTTCTCGCAGAAGCTGGGCAAGTTGTTTTACACTCCAGAGCCAGCCTTGGGCTGTGCTGCGTCCTCCCAAAATGAGAACAGCAGGTGCAGGCTCAGCGCACACATCACCTGCTTTCCCTCCTAGCACTGGAAACGGTGCCTCTCAGAGAACCTTCTATGATTAGGGTCTGGAGAATAGGAGAATTTAATCACAACAAAAGCTGTAACACTGGTTGTTCTAGAAGGACTTCTGCAATATGATGCACAGCATGGGGAAATTAAGCCCCTCTCCCCTACAATGGAAAGGCAGAGCATATACATCCAGCCTACTGCTTTCTGCCAAGGAGGCCCAAAGCCAGCATGCACCATAGGCTCGTTATAGATAAAAGAATCTCTCTCATCTAACACCATCTAAAAAGATGCTGGAACAGGTTTCCATTTTCAGTTCAGGAACCAAGCATAAAGCAGAGGTCAAAATGCCATCTCCTCACTGCACGCCTCAGGGCCGGGCCACCTCATCCCAGAGGGGCCAAAGTTACAGGAGGTAGCTCACAGCAGCACCAACCTGCTTGGCATGGCTGACCCCAGCAATGCAGTGCGAGGAAACAGGCCCTGAAAAGGTGATGCAGCAGATAGAATCCTTGTTCCTTTCTGCTTCTGAATGGAGCCATGCTAGCTGCAGCTAGTAAATTGGTGTAGCTGCCCTTCTGCTCAGCATACCCACGCTCTGCCAGCACAGAGGGAGCAGGCAGCAGTTCTCTGTTATCCCCCCCCAACCTTCTAGAGTCACAATACATCACTCCCCCTGTAACTATTGCAAACTGAATGCTTTGCTGTAACCAAGTACACGTCCAAAAAAAAAAAACCAGCTGAAGGAAAACCTTCAGTCAGCCAACCCAGTCTGAACATTGCAGATAAGCAGGCAAAACTGTCAGGTATTTGGTAGCTTTTGGTGGCAGAGAGGGCTGAGTAAGAGAAGGGCAGCTTTTTTCTGGGGCTGAATTTAACATTCCCACCCAGCCACACTCCAGTCTTTGCCACTCAGCTCCTCAGTAGACCTAGTGTGCTAATGCAGGTTTCCAACACGTTTCCTCTCCACACTTTAAAGAACCACAAAGATTTTCATTATTAGCCAGTAGGTTCCTAGGAGCTCCTGTGAACACATGCACACTCACAGCTCTCCTCCCCATCGCAGAGCAGCCTGTGCGGAGGTTCATCAAGAACACACCAGTTCATATAATTGCACTGAAGCACATAACACGGTGCTTCTTCTTAGACTTGCATGTTGGTAGCATTTTTGATTAATGGTTAGTTTAGTAGGGTTTGGGATCTGCATATGCTGTTGGCAGGGATCCACAATTGGGGCACTACAGAAGTGGTCTGGCCCACCTGGAAAGCAAACAGAATTCACACACGTAGCAATGGGGAGATGTGCAACGACTGCAGCTAGGTGATGATAGTTCACCAGTACTGGTTATACTTCAGAAATAAATTGCTAGGCTGTGAAAAGTTTGGATGAAGCAATTAAATATGTTGCATACAGACCAAGCTACCAAACAGATTTTACTTACTCCAAAGAAAAGCAGTATTTTTTCACTAAGGAGTCGAACAGTTGTGCACTGGTATTTCTTTTTCTTTTTTAAAAACATGTAGATGATGAAAAATCTCAGAGCAGTATGACTACCATGAGAATGATTTCTAAAGCAGGAAGCATGACAGCCCCACACCCACAACAGCAGAAGTAGCAGCCACATGCAAGTTGTCAGCAGGTCTGAGCTTACATTAAAGTTATGGTTTGACACTGTCTTTAATACAGTGAATTGCACAACATGGAATAGAGTGAAAGCTCAGTACAAGGCGAAAATGACAAATGGCAATGCTACCCAGGTCAGAAAGTAGTTCACATCCTTGCTGCAATGCACTGAAACACCACAGAATCATAGAATCACAAGGTTGGAAACGACCTAGAAGATCATCTAGTCCAACCGTCTTCTCATTACCACTGCTACCACAAGCTACTAAACCAGATCTCGCAGCTCCTCGTCCAGACTCCTCTTGAACACTGCCAGGGACGGCGACTCCATGACCTCCCTGTGCAGCCATTCCAGTGCCTGACCACTGAGAGAAAAAGTTCTTCCTCATGTCTAACCTAAACCTCCTCTGGTACAACTTGCGGCCATTTCCCCGGGTCCTGTTCGTTGCCTGGGAGAAAAAGCCAAATCCCTCCTCATCACAACCTCCCTTCAGGAAGTTGTAGAGTGCAGTAAGGTCTCCCCTGAGCCTCCTCTTCTCCAGACCGAACAATCCCAGCTCCCTCAGCTGCTCCTCATAAGATTTATGCTCCAGACCCTTCACCAGTTTTGTTGCCCTTCTCTGGACACGCTCAGGGCCTCAATGTTTTTCCTGTAGTGCCCAACCTGAAGAGTATCATGACCACCAAAACCTGCATTCACAATCTGCAGCACTAAGAAAGAATCCCACCAATAAGGAATGCTAGTAATAAAATCCTTCAACCTCCTCTAAAGTTCCCTGTAACATGAATTCGGTGCCTCTCAGATTCTGAATGCTGAGAGAGAAATTTCTCATTGATGTTAAGGGGAAAAAAAAAAAAAAAAACAGCAGGTTGCTTCATGTTTTTCTGGAACATTTCCATTTGTCCACCTCTTTTCTGCACCAAGCCTTTCCAAGTTCAGTAGAAGCCCGTGCCTGGCTTTAATCACAGACAACTTAGAATGCTGCTCAGTGTCAGAAAGATTGTCATAGCCTCTCTGCCTCTGTTACTGTAGTGGAAAAGCAGGAGCTACCTGGCAGCATCTCATTCTCTTCAGGCATGGCAATGTCTCCCTGTTTGCAGGGATCTTAAGAATCCCCTTCCTTCTGCAGAGGTCAGGGTAGCAAGGCAGCTGTTTCCCTCTCCCAATAAAATAACAACAAACCAGCATATAGCCAGAGTTCCCATAGCTCTGTGGAAGGAGCAGGGCACAGTGTCAGAAGTGAAAGAAGAAAAGGGATTACATCACTTTGGACACTATGTTCTAATTCTCTGGTTACAGGTCAGTTGGTCCTACAATTCTATATGCACAGCTGGGTATTACCTTTTCTGACTCCTATACATCAGCACACCATCACCCCTGACTGCTCCGCACATGATGTTGCAGCAAGATTCTAGATTCCTGCCTGAACCAAAGGGACATTACACAGTATAAAATATCTTAGCATATTTTCAATGCAAACAGCTTTCAGTACTATGAGGAACAGCCTTGCTTTCTGCACATTAGCACACCAAATATCCTGTCAAGCAAAGGAGCTGCTCTCTGGCTCTCCTACAGTTCTCCTCAAATGGAAGAGCTTCAATAATGCAGCATGTCTGCAGGACTTTAAAGTTACAAGAGCTGCTGCTATGTCATACATTTTAACCTTTTGCCTTCCTTCAGGCAGTAAGATCCAATGCACTGGTCTTTGCCCTGTATGGTGGCTCAATGCTCAAGGCTGCCCTAATTGCAGCAGGGCTATACGTAAAGTACAAAACCAGAAAGCGACTTTAAGTATTGATTCCTTGCCTCTAAACTTTCAAACTGGCAAGACACATTATAAAAAACATTGTCTAAGGGAATATGGTCAACTGTAGAAAAAAAAAAAAAAGTAATATAAAACAAGTGCAATGCCCAATTTTGCTTAATTTTATACAAGAGATCTAAGACATCCCAAGGCTATCCCAAGTTAGAAAGGACTCATAAGGGTCACAGAAACCAATTCCTGGCTCCACACAGGACCACCCATTTACATGCTTACAAACTCTTTAGGCAAACATACTCATGATTTTCAGAAGGAACTGTGGAATATCCTTCACAAGGAATAGCCAGGTACATTTGCAGTCACACAGAGAGTAACGACCATGCTAAAAGGCCTAGTTAGCTCCCAATGACCTCAAAGTATCTGTTTTGTCTCTAATTCAATTCCATCACCTTGGAACTGAAGCACCTCCTACTCTTCTCTTACTCTGGCAGCATTACAACGATCATATTACTCGGGCTCCCTCCCTTTCTAAACAAATAACAGAAAGGGGAACTTCTCCCCCTAACAAGACACTAAAGCATGATTAGCTACACAAACTAACTGCTTGGAATCCAAAACTATTGTCCAGAAAAGATAAGTTTAAAGAGCTGCCAGCTCAAATTTTCAAGTTAAGCTACATGATGATACGTGGAACCTTTAAACTGTTCAAAGCAAAAGGCGCAGCAGATACATATGATGTCATCAGAAACATCAGACCAGTCAGAAGTCAGCACTGACTTGTTTAAAATGTGCCAGAAATACATTAGCACAAGCAGCACAGAGGTATAAGACAAGACTTCCTGCAGTAATACTTCTGTCATCTTGAGCCTGATTTTTACAAACATCCCAAATACTTCCAGGAACCTCAACAGATCAGAAGATTGTGTAAATGGAACTTGAGGCCTTTTAAGCATTCACCCGACGTTCAAGTGATGTGCTCCAAAACAAAGAACCAAAGGAAAAACAATCTACTTTGGGACTTGAGAAATTATCCTGCTCTGGAGCTAGAAGGATGCAAGAGCAGCCACAAGGCCTGCCTCGAGTGCCAAAAAGTACATCAGCAGTATCACATATCATTTATGAACTTGTCAGGAAGCTTTGTCAGAAAATCTGCAAATGATATCAAGAGTCAAGGCTGGAAAACAATGTAGGTCAGCTTTACATCGCACATGAAACCTCCTTACTGCCCCACATTAGTCTGACTGCTGCTGCAGACATGTTCTTTTGGAACAAACAGGCATGCTGCCTTGAAAATTAACTTAAAAAAAAATAATACTGAATTCTGCAGGCACTCCATCCAGTCTCACACAACTGGCTCATGATACATACACACTTGCCCATTTCACCCCCAAGATTACCTCTGTACACCAACTCACTTCTGCATGCAAAACACAGTTGAGAAACAGACAGCTACATGCACTCAACCTTAAGAAAAGAGTTAAGCCTTTTCTTAAAGGCCTCTTTATTTTTCAATTCCTTCGAACATAAATTAGTTTTAACAATCAGATGCAAAACACCTGCATTTTCAATTAGCATATATTTTACTGTATCAATCACGGCAACCTCATACAGTAAGGTACACAAAAATAGAGCATGGTATCACTTCAATTCAACACAGTTTTGTACTACAGTATTCCATGACATATATACAGAAGACTTTTCTATCTGAAAGCAAGTATTGTCCCTGCTGCGTTCACCGTAAGAATTACGTGGCATCACAGTTTTAGTTAGAGTAGCCATATGGAAATTGAACTAGCAAATTAGAAGATACACTGTGCAACAGCCATACAGGCACGACACTTCAGAAGATGAACAAAACTAAAATAATCACTGAAATGAAAACAACCTTTAGACTATATTTTAATAGTAAAATTGTTTTTAAATCCCTCATTATATACACAATGTATCTACATTTGTTATATTTATATACATATATACATTTATAAAAAACATACGAGATTCTGAAAACCTTAAAATCATTCACCTAAACATTTACCCCAACCTTCAGGGTCAGAAAGGCAACACTTGCCTATAACATAATATTCAGTTGCAGTCGCTTGATTCCGAAGTTTCCCTGATTACTAAACACATACCATTCATCTTGTCTCTTAGTGCAAACTGTATAGTAACTTATTGTTCTCAGCCCTCTGCAAGACTCAGGTTTCACTTTATTTTCATAATACTTCTGAGACCCACTTACAGCTAAAATTATTTCAGCTATTTTATGTTATTAGCCTATATGCCTCCCCCTACACCTCCACCTCAAGTCCTCTACCCATTCCCCCCAAATATTAAGAAAAATGATCATTCATGCACACCTCTGTCACACAGGGATCAACAAACATTTACATTTCAAAGCCTAGACTCTAACAGCATTTAAAAAAAACCTTAAGTGGATAACTTTAGTGCAAAGTGGACTACATAGTTTACAATTCAGCTAGAGGTTTTTGTTGTTTTGATTTTTTTTAAACAGATATTTTAAAGACATTTAACTTTGCACATCAGATTGGTTTGCCTGATATTTTGTTCTAACTAGCTAGCTTGAATATAAGAAGTTAGGAAGATTATTGTGGATTCTCCTTTATGCAAAAAGAAACAAAAAGGTGCTACAGCCTACTAATAACTGTTGCTTGGGGGCAAAACTGTACAGAGCCTAGCACAAGGGTTCCTAAGTGTTACAGTAACATAGATAAATATCATTACCAGATTCACATCCGTAATTGTTAGGTTTACTTTAGTAGTAAACACAGGATACACAAATGAGCTCCAATTTTTCATCAGGCCAGCACTCTACCTGCTGACTACACTACAAACTCTGCAGTGAATTTGGACGCAAATGTTAAGATTTATACTTACAGTTCCTATAACCACAGAGGAAAAGCGTGCACTGAGAACCAAAATCTTGCAGTTTTTAGACAAGACTCCACCTAGTTTAGTGGTAGCCTTAGCAGAAGAAAAAAGAAAAGCTGGATTAAAAAAAACCAAACTGATCAGAGTAAATAATGTCAGCCTGCCACAGCAACTACAACAAGCTATGAAATACAGTACAAGTAGAAACAAAAAGTCACCTGAACAAATAACCCAGAGAGACTTAGTAGTTATAATGATTTTACCACCTTTAAGAACTCAACATATTAAATATTTATTAAAAATAAACTGTTTCCAAATTACCTGTTTACAGTACAAAGAACAGTACTTAATACATGTGCAACAGAAAGTAAAGAGAGTACTCATCAGGAAGGACAACACTACACAAAATTTAAGTGACACAAATACAAATTCACCTTTTTAAAATGCCAAACAGTAAAAAAAACAGCAGGATGATATTGGCAACACTAGAAAATAAAGCACATATTGTTCAGATTCAGATTATATACGTTCGAGATAAACAACTGGGACATAAGGAGAGAAGGAAGATGAAAAGAGATGCTGTGGTGTTTGCATTTTGGAGGTCAACAAAAGGCAGATGCTTTGAAAAACAGTCCTTGTTGGCAAAACAAGCTATTCACATGTTTCTTGCACATTTGAGAGTCATACTTTACCAAAAAACGGCAGTAGTTTAACACCCACAGAAAATGTGAATCTTAATTCTCAGAGCCTCACGTGGCTTCATTTGGGCAAAGAGAAGACTAAAATGGTGTGAAATGTGTGATGTCACTTTTCTATAATGCAACAGCTGCCAAGATATTATTAAAAAAAAAAAAAGTGCTCTTCTCCCTCATTTAAAATTGAGAATTAATTATGATTTAGGAGTTACCTAAATAATAGCAGCATGAAACCATATATATGCAGCATTTATTAAGCCACAAAAATCAAGAACTGGCACCTGATCACTGAACCATGTTCCAAATATTTGGGCATGTCAATTTTGTAAGAGGTCAGTGTTTTTCTTCTCATCAGTGGCATCAGAACATTAAGTAGCCCTTTCCCTTCCCCTCCAAAATGGACCAATCAAGTCTACCTATAAACAACATGGGACAGTTGGGTTGATTTATAGTTTAACTGATTGTTAGGCATGAATCTGTGAAGCTCGCTTTTCCTACAGCAGGGATCATAGTAGTAAGCATTGAGGCAAGTGTCACATGAGACTTTTGAACAAAACATGCAAGTATTTGCAGCTCCAGATCGGTTACAAAAGCCACAGCGTGAGGTGCTCGCAGGTTTGGATTTTGAACTGAATTGAGAAGCTCTCTCTTGACTTTGAGTCTGTGATGTGTACTGAGGTTTCTCTCTTAAAGCAGAGGCAGGAGATAAGCCATCATTGGGAAGTGGTTTGATGGAGTAGGTGCTCTGTTTCACTACTGGGTAGTCCTGCCTGGAGTTGAACAGATTGTCACACTTTTGGCAAACAGAAGTCCCACAAGGTACGCCACAGTTTTGGCACTTGAGGGAAGCTGTCTCTTTGGCTAGGTGGGCGCGTTTGTGGTAAACAGGGTTGGCATCATTTTTTAACAGCCATACATCAGGCTTAATAGCTTCCTGCCTTTTAAAATTTAACATACTTCTAGTATCAGGATCAGTATATAAATCTAAGTCTTCTTGAGCAGAAAAATAGGAGCTGTAAGGGACATTTGTTCTTAACATGCCATTAGGATGAGATGAAGTTGGCAAGAATTCATTTGAACACGCATGTGGCGAGCTTGACATTGTCAGAAGAGAGGGTGATGGACGAATAATTTCATCTTTGATGTCATCTTCCGCATCAACTAAGATTGGCTCTTTCCTGAGACTCAATGAGCTCATCAACGGTGGTTTCTTATTTTCCCAATAATTGTCATATGCGTCTACTGATTTAGAAGGCTTGCTCACTTTAGGCTTGAAATAATCCTTAGAGGCCCGTTCACTTGCTGATTTCTGAAGTACCATTCGTGCCATGGAAGTATTTAAGCTTTCTTTGCATTCTGCCCGCCGTTTCATAGCTTCTGAGCAGCCTCTAGTATCTTCGTTGCTATTTTTTCGTTCATTTATGACATCAATCTCCAAATAGCCTTTATCTTTCACTTGCAAATGAATTTCAAGAAGCTGCTCACATTCCACTTTGGCCAAAAAGAGTTCAAATGAAACCATTTTCACTTGAATAGCATCAATTTGCTCTTTGAGCTTATACATTGTTCCCACTTCTTGGACATAGCCCATGTAGTTCAGAATCTGCCTTACATCATCTTCAGTGAGGGCAGACTTTACATAATATACAAAGGGTCCCGTGTAGGTCTAAGAAGGTGGGGGGAATAAAAGGAAAACTAGGTTACAAATTCAGCGGAAGACTAGATTTTCAGAAAATTCAGTGACAGATACTACAGAATTAAATAGAATAATTACAGAGAAGACATGCAACTCCCATGGCAAGATGAACTCCATTTCTGCAGCCCTCCTGTTTCAGCAAACGGAAATTCTGCTTGAAGCAAGTTCCAAATAGGAGAATTTTCATTCCAGTTGAAATTCTGGTATCCTTCTTGTTGGGTTAAATCATTATTGCGTACAATGACATTAACCTTTTTATGCACCAGACGTGTGTGTTTGTAAGTCTAATGCTAAAGCAAAAAGACAGATCTCATATATTCCCCTTGGATAAGAAGCAGCTCAATATAACAGGAAGATGGTATTACTACAAAAGCACCGAAGTCCTCTTCAATGCACATTTAACTACATTCAGAGGCACTTGATTTTGTGGAGAGTAGGGTGTACAATTACTACACAAGTCCAATGCCTTTTCTTTAGTATTAGGTCAAGAGCTTCCAATAACAAAGCCCCAAAACAATTATGATTTTGTTTAAGTTGCAGTTCCCTTGGCATCTGGCACACCTGAAGTATAGTCTTAACACAGGCCAAATTGCTTCTGACTGCAAGAAGGAATGCCTTGGCCATTATATATTTGTCCAGAACAAGTACTGGATCCACAGCACACAACCAAAGCCAATATTAGCAGTGCACTGAGAGATATCCTGGATGGATGAGCAAGCATTCCGAAGGCCAGAACTTAAGTGTAGTGACACAGATGTACTGAGAGATCTAGTATGAAGTAACAGTCTTCCCTTAAGAGAAAGACTCTCAATCATCCCTGCCTGTAGCAGGGAGGCTAGAACTTTAGATCTTTCAGGTCTCTCTTAACCCAAACCACCCTATGATTCTATGAAATGCGCCATTCGCATTAAAATTTTCTGCTAAATTGCAAAATACTGTCTTTTAAGAAAAACAAAAATGCCCATCACTAGCACACACAACCTGCAAAAGACTTCAGACATACACCAGGAATGTTGTTTCTACCCAAGTCTCAGAAACATTCAAGTCACCTGCAGCACTTATTGTTGAAATGCTACAGCAGCTTTGAATAGGAAAATAGGGATAACAAAAAATAAAATTGAAAACTGACAGCAGACATCTCATTAGCAGACTTGCAGTACTCAAGTCAAGCAACACACAAGTTTATAGTTTTCACTGTGAGATCATAACAGATGAATAATTTGAAAGCTCATTAGAATCAAAATTTCATGATTCAAAATTACAAGTAAAATACATTCTAGAAGCAACTATTCCAGTGAATCCTTCAACATCATCACATAACTTACAGGAACCTCAGCAAAGCACCTGCTTAAAACCACACACTGACCATTAGTACTTGTGCTACAGTAATAGCAGATGTAAAATAAAAGGCTATGAACATAAACACAATTTAATCACTCATTGATGTTAAAGCACCTCCAAGTAGAAATTAAGCACATTAGGAGAAAAGGTGAACAAAAACCTTAAATAAGCTCTTTCTGTATTTTATGGTTACTTTAGAAATGCATACAGTACTTGTACTTTTCTTGGGTAGTCTCACTATCACACACTTCATGTACTTCATCTCTGGTGGTTTCTATTTACCAGCTGTATATAGTCACATTATCCATCATTCTAACATATAGAAAAAAAGTTGTACATAAGCGAAATGCATGTCATGCTTAAAGAAAAAAAAATTACGTCTTCAAATATAAATGTCTTACCTTAATATGTTTGAACTCCTTTTTCCAGGGATATAGAAAGAGATTAATTCCAAGAGTCTCAAGCATGCTGAATGCATTATGCAGAGAATGTAAACTTGAGGATTTCAGAGATCTCAGTGAGTTTTCAGCCATCTCATAAAATTTTATCAACCGGAATCTATAAAAGGGATCAATTTTGGGAAGGCAAAATAAGGCTGACGCTGCCACTCGCAAATATTCATCATTAATAGGAGGCTGTTTGCTGTCAGAGACACTCAGCTTGCATTCATGGAACTGTACATACTTTCTAAATAAATCGTCTTTATATTTTGTATCCATTGAAATCAGTTTTTGTCTCAGGCTTGGGAAGCTACTTTGTCTCTTTCATGGTCACTGGGCAGTAGGTTGATTATCTGATATTAAGAATCTTCGGAAATGGCAATTCTTCTGGAATAAAAATTGAAAACAAAGACAAGTCATCACAGTTGCATAAATCCCAGATATCCACAGCATCTATTTACTTCACAGGATTCTATAAAACGGTTCACAGCAAAGTAGCTCCCAAAACAACCTCTCAACCTCCCTGGGTTGAGAAACACATACATCAACAGAAGTGCTAGTGTCCTGCTTTCCCATTATTCTCTTCTTCGTTTTCAATTTATCTGAATATAACAGAGCACAACAAACCTAAATCAAACAAGGCACTAGGAATTTGATAAAGGAAAGTCCACGTAGGCTCATGTCCAGATTGAGGATTCCTTGGGTTAGGGAACCATGGCCAAAGTAACTCATAACTACAGACTGAAAGGGAAAGCATGAGCTCTCATGATCTTGTTTTATTTTACTGTTTCAGATCAACCAACTTACACAATCATGATTTTAATCAGATATTGTGATTTATTTTGTATGTACTAGTAACTATTCCCACATTACACAGAAATAGCTGATGCCAAAACAAGCCTCTCCATGTTAATTCCCCAAAGCCAAGTAATGAGGAGTCTAGCAGACTATCTCGACAACCTGAAGAACTTGTGATTAAAAAGTAGACTATGGCCCTTGTTTTTGTAAGAGTATAATCTAGCACTTCCCAACTGTGAACCAAAATGGAGAGAGGTATCAACTAAAAGACAAAGCATTAGTTCAGCTGCAGAGACGCTGAAGCAACACTTCAGAAAACACTTTCTATTAATTCCAGCTGCTAGAATAATGATCTATGCCACCATTTGCCCCTGTTAAAATGCAAATCACTAATAATGTCAAAATTAAGTCCATGACAGTAGCCATTACACAGACTTACAAGAAAAAAAAAAGCCACCAAAAAAGCCACTCGCCACAGGAGGCCAAGAAAAACAAGCAAGCCAACAGCTTAACAGCTAACGTTACTTGAGGAAAGGATGTGCTTAATGACCATGGCATGAGAAAAGTTCACTGTTTTAACTTCTGCTTAAAGGCATACAGCTCATTGCTTCCCCAGCCAGAACTTGCACTAGTGTCAAAAGAAGAAGCCGTGAATTGCAGTGTCAAGATCTCAATTTACATCTTAGTGCAAGGGAGACAGAAGAAAAAACATAATTCAGCCCTCTCCACAAAGAGTTCACTCTTCCCTCCCACTTCTTTCCTCAGACTGGGCAAGATCAAGTTCATATACAAAACTAACCTAATTAACTCAGCAAGAAGAGCTCAGCAAATGAGAAAGATCCCAGTCTGATTAGTACATTAGTTACATATCCTTAGGAGAAACAATGGGTTAGACAGGTAAGAAGTTGGATCAAGTATTAACGTTCTTCAATGTCCAGCATTAATAACTGCCTAACAAAAGAGCTCCATTACACACGTGAAAGCTCAGGATTTAAAAAGTGTCTACAGGGAAGGACTTCAGCGAGACCCTATGAACTGATATTCACAACCACCACCAGCCCCAGCTCTGACTTGATGTTTATACGTATGCCAAAGCTCAGGCAACTGAGAGCAACAAATGAAGGTAGCCCCTGCAGGGTTCCTCCTCTACTCACATACACACAGCTATCCCAGAAGCAAAAGCTCCTGGGAAAAACAGCATAGGTCCTTATTGTCACCAACACCAATAAAATCAGAGATCTAAGGCTTTCACCAAATGCTTGAAAATAGAAACAGTATTAATAAAAAGCTAACCAGAGTCCAAGAACTATTCAAAAAACTAAGAGCACACACAAAGCCCACCACCAAAGGGCACTGTCCACCACACGTAGGACAAGCACCGAACTCAGCACACGCAAGCACTTTTCCTCCTGGCACCCACCTGCTGCAAACCTTCCCCCAGCCGGGACACCAAGAGCAGCCACGGAGAACAGAGCCGCCCAGTACTGTCGGACCGCCGCCCCCACACCTCAGCGCGGACGAGCGCGGCCCTGGCCTGGCACCGAACCCTCGGCAGCTCCGCAGGACCGCCTCCTACCACTGAAGGTCAGGGCACCGCATTCCGCGGGCCGCGCCTGTCCCTCACCGCTCTGCGGCCCGCCGTCTCTCAGCCGGAAGCATCCGGTGACCCGGATGCGGGTGAGGAGCCTCCCGACACCGCCCCTACACCGTCCTAGCGGCAAACAGCCCCAAAGAGGGTTTAGCAGCAGCAGGCGCGGGCACCTCCAGCCTCAGGGCACAACCCGCGAGCTGCGGACGGTGTGAGCGGCAGGGGGCAGCTGACAGCGGCGCCCCGGAAGTAGATGGCGGAGGAAGGAAAGGCACCGCCTCTTCCCGTGAGGGGCACTTCCGGTGCGTGGCGTCAGAAGGGCTGAGGGGCGGGGTCGTCGCGTGGCCCCTCCCCCCAGCGGCAGGCCACACCCCCTGCGCCCGAGCGCTTCTCAGCGCGACTCCGCCCCCTCGGGGCCCGGCGTTGGGGTGGGGCTGCGGTTGCGTGGGAGCCGCTTCCTGGTTGGCGGCGGGAAGATGGCGGTGGCGGGTGGCGGGGACGGTGGTTTGCGCTCCCCCGAGCCGTGGCCGGACCTGCTGGCGCGCCTCACCTGCCCCGTGTGCCTTGAGGTGTTCGACAGTCCCGTCCGGGTGCCCTGCGGACACGTGTGAGCGGCCTGGGGAGGAATGCGGGCGAGGCGGGAGGCCGCGCGGGGCCCTCTCGGCCCGTAGGACTGCGGGCAGCGCACGGGACCGCCGCTCCGTGCCGCACGGGAAAGACGCGGGGACCCCGGGCTGTTCTCATTGTGTTCTGGTCCCGGCGCAGGTTCTGCACACCGTGTCTGCAGGAGTGCCTGAAGCCGAAGAAGCCTGTGTGCGGTGTGTGCCGCGGCGCGCTGACAGCCGGCAGCAGGGCGCTGGACCTGGAGCAGCTGATAGAGAGCACCGAGACTGCCTGCAGCGGGTGCGGCAAGAAGGTGGGACCCGGCGAAGAGCTGGGACGGCCGGGACGGGTGCGATGTGCTGTCACTGCGCTCTGCGGGGATGCGGATCCTGCTCTGTTTTCTATAGGTTGTTCAAAGCTTCCCAAAGCATGTGGCTTGGTAGCCGATACTGAGGTGACTGGATAGTGCTGTTTTCATCGTTGCGTCTGATAGAAAGCTGTAGTACCTCGATTTCCGATTGTTAAGTCCTGCTAATGAAAGTTCAAATTGATGATGAGGAAGTCTGTATTTAAACCTATGTCACAGTATGTACAGAAAGCTAAATTATTTCCCATGTTATCTCTTCAGTAACAAAATAAGCTGGCTTCGTATAAGAATATTTTCTGATACTGGAGTATAGGTTAAGACAAGTACAGTGGAACAGTGCTGTATTTGTAAAATATTACAGGCAGCAGTTATACATCAACTAATTTGTAATTTCAAAGCTTTCCAGCTCATCAGCTGAAATGTGTGTTTCTTCCTGCTTTAGCACTGGCTGCACAAAACTTTGTGTGTAGTCCTGTTGCAAATAGTTTAACTGCTGTGTGATTGTTGTCTAAACAGATGTTCCTCTCAAAGATGCGCAGCCATGCAGCCTCCTGTTCAAAGTACCAGAATTACATAATGGAAGGCGTGAAAGCTGTAACTAAAGAACCACTTCACAACGCCAGGTAAGTAGCTCTTCTCTGGAAATACTCATATTTAGGATCACAAAAAGAGGACTATTACCAAATAATCCATACAGAATCTCAAATTTGATTCCAATTCTGAGAAGAGGCCTTTTATTTAAACAAACAAAAAGACAAAACAAAGCCAGCACTGTGTTATGGTGTTTCATGCAAGCTATAATTTTGCTGTAAAAGCAGACTTTCCATCACTCCTTAGTTTGTTTATTAACATTTCACACTGTAAAAATAAGCCATAATCCTGCAACTGACTGCACATAAGCAAACTATTCTCCTACTATATGCAGTCTTTGCACAAGACAAGATTGGAATACTTGATAAAAGCAGCTCCTTATTTAATAATAGCTGTCTTTCTGTCTCTTGATTGTAGTAACTTATAACAAAGGGAATGTGGAGCTGACTGCATCGCACTGATCTGCATTTTAGCATTCTGGGTGATTGATACACTGTGTGTTTAAAAATGTGAAAAATATAAGGTGATAAATGGCATTTATAACATTTTTTGAAGAAATATCTTTGTGTAAAATTTATGATGTGAAGATTTCCTTAAGATGTCATTAGGAATTTAAAAGATGATTCTTTAAATTTGTTTGTCTTGATTGCCTGGAATAAAATTATTGTTTGGAATAATTTTTATTCTTAGTTGCCAGTAAGATAACTTCCAAGTAGCAAATTCAAAACCTTTTATACTATTCTAAAATGATAGATTTTTTTTGTGCTTTTAACTTAACTAATACGACAATATATCTCATCTTTTTCCCCCTCAACCAGGAACTTCCCAAATCGCTTTACTTTTCCTTGTCCATACTGCAGTGAGAAAAACTTTGATCAAGAAGGACTAGTTGAACACTGCAAAACATTGCACAGCATGGACGCAAGACAAGTGGTAATAAAAAGTCTTGGTGCAAGAATTGCCATGAAGTCTAGTCTTAAATCCCCTTGAAACAATGAATTAGAGACTTACTGCTTGAAGTTAAGTACATATTTATACTTGCTTCTATTAAAGTCAATTCACATCTACTTCACATCCACCTCATATTTGAAAAACGGTAGGCATTCAAAGTACATTAGACACAGTAACAGAGATAAAATTAATGCAATATATTAAAAAAAAAAAAAAAGCATTAGTTTCCCCTCTGCTATTCTCAGCAATAAAATATTATAAACTATTGTGAATATTGATTGGGGGAAAAAAAGTATCTATTTTTGGTAGTTTTTATCTCCAAATATACTCCAAATTATACTCCATTTCCTATAAAAAGGTATTGCAAAACTTGGAACTGAATTAGAAACCTTCATTTGTTTTTAGAGTTCTTAGGAATTTGGAATTTACTTAGGAAAAAAAAATCTTGGGGGGGAAGTGATCTTTGTGAAGGTGATCAAGGAAACTTCTTTGTTATTGATCAATGGAGTTTGAGATCTTCTGAAGCAAACAGCAGTGATTGATTCTCATCAGCAGTATGTAGAGAGAAGAATAAATCATTCTCATTCAGAAGCCTAGGAAATTAATTTAAATAAAAGCCTTGTTAAACCTGAATGTTGAATAGCCCAGCAAAGTATTTGACATCATTTTACTTAGAGAATAGTGATTGTTACAAATCTCAGACTTCAGTCTTCCACTCCCTCTCTTCTGCCCTTCATAGTATAAATGTTAACACATCTAACTGTTGGGGCCTAACTGACTTTTAATTTTTTCTTCAAGGTTTGCCCAATTTGTGCCTCAATGCCATGGGGAGATCCAAATTACAGGAGTGCTAACTTCATGGAGCACCTTCAAAGACGACACCGGTTTTCATATGATACTTTTGTGGTATGTGTTTTCTCACCCTTGGAGTACATGAGCCTGATTACTCTTAAAACACAACTTTTTACATAGTCACTACTCTGAAATCCAATTTATGCAGATGGTATCATGAGATAATTTGAATTATTGGCAAGTTAGAAGATGAGGCAGCTATTTTCTGTTTTTATTTTGTGTTACATTAACCACCATGGCTGTTGCAGTAAAAGAATTTCTGTACCTTTTGTTCATAGGATTATGATGCTGATGAAGATGATATGATGGCACAGGTTTTGATGCGTTCTTTGCGGGATAAATAAAATTTAAAAATGTGAAAGACTAACCAAGCTTCCATGGGGGGTAAGCACCCAGCATCCTTGCACTTCTCCCTGTACATCCCGAGATGAGCTCAGGCATCCAGAAATATGGAAGACTTTTTAATCTGTCTTGGTTTCAAATTCCTGTTTGATATGTTTGTATCATTGGGTCTTCTGTTAACCACATAAATTTACTTTTCTTATTTGTTTCACACAAAGCTTAATTGTAGGTCAGCATGGAGGAGACTTCTTTCCTTTCACCTATGCCTGTTTTTTGATGAGTTATTTTTTCCAGTTGTGTTCATTTGACTCTAAAAAAAGAAATATTCCAAACTGAATAGTCCTAACTAATTGGTAAATTTCACCTCCTAATGTTGTTTACATTTCTTAAGTGGTAGTATAAGAGGTGTATTTGTATGTATTTTTCTTAAGTGAGACCTTTAGGTGCTAGCTGTAACTGTCAGATCAGTTCTCATTCAAAGTGGCCTCTGCCTGTGATTTCATGTTTAGCAGTATTTGAACTCCTACAGGCATTCTCTCAGTTACATGGAAAACAAGTTTTTAGTATGAGTCTTCAAACTACAGTTTTCCTTAGCAGATGTTTGCAGCTATGTAAGAAACTAGTTCAAAGTATTTTAGTTCTACACCTGATTATTATTCTCTTCCACACTTTGACCATAATTTCAAGCCTGGAAAATAAATCTTTTGCGTTAGTTCAACTGCTGTAGCAAATATTAATCGTATCTGCTGGCTTTGTGATTCAATTAGTGTTTTTAGAAATTGGTTTTCTAGGTTTCTTAAGCATTATGCTCATAAGAGAATTCAGAAAAAAAATCAGTATCTCTGCCTTACATGAAAATTTTTGTTTAAATGTATTTATTTGTAGTTGTTCCATCCCTCAAGGCAAACTGAAAGCAAAACATAGATTCCATGGCACTTGCACAGCTCTACCTTTCCGCATTGCAGATTTTAAGAAGTACTTTGAATTTATGTTCTTCATTTAAATGTTGCTAAAGCTATGCTTAGATTGTGTTTTCTATGTATTATATATATAGTATGCAGGTATAGCTTTCAAAGAAAAAGTAAAATATAAACAAGAGAGCAGAATGACTGTTCCCTTACGTGGAAAATGGATACTTGATATTCAATTATACACTTTCACTTATAGAGCTTCCTTTTAACACTTTAACTGCACAATCATGATGCTGAGATCTAGCAATCTGAGACACCTGAGCAGAACTGTAAACCAGAGTAATATTGATGTCTTGTGTAATTCAACTTGGCATACTTAATTGGAGCAGTGGACATGTACCACCACAGAAGAGAGTACTAATTAATTTCTTTGACAAATAATATCTTCATACCCTGCAGACCACAGTGTAGCCTTACCCTTATTAAATGTACCCCAGCTAAAATCTCCTGATTAAACTTTGTGTTCAGCAAGACCTCTAACATATTTAGCGTGTTTTTAGTATGTTTTCTCAAACTTGGAATAGGCTACTTACTGATTCAGCCTTAAGTATCTGCTTGGTGAACAGAATTTCAGTCTTAGCAAAAATACTCATGGCACTGTGGGAAAAAGGACTTTATTTTGGAGTTGGTTATTTCTAATGCTTGATCTGTGAGAAGATGACCATGTTAGAGGTCAAGTGGAGATTTCTAGGTTCTGGCTGGGATGGAGTTTTGTGGTGCAAATTGACCTAAATCTAGATTTCTGCTGCTGTTTGAAGTGCACTTCCATTCAATTTAGATTAAATGTTTAAGGAGCAGTTAGAAGCTTCTGAGCAATTACTTTGTTGTGTTTTTTGAATTTTAAAGACAAGTTATAAATAAAGTTCATTTAATTTATAAAATTCTATCTTCATGTCAGCTTCTATCATTTCTTCCTCATGATCTGTATGCTTTGTTTCAACATCTCTCCAAAACAGTTCTTAATGCTATGTAGAGCTCCAGGGAGCATGCCAGAAACTGGGGAAGAAACAGAGAGACGTCAGCTTTGTTTCCATTGCCTGTGAAACAGGAAGGTGGGAACTGTCTTGCAGCCCTGAAGGATGAGAAATATTTTCTCAGGCCTTATGATCATACCTTGTCTGTATAGACCTACTCATTGACTGTGCATCTTGGCTTTGATTTGCTTCAACTGACAAGGAATTATTTCACACATGGGACAAACCCAAACTGGAAAATGCACACCAGATCTACTTGGAATTTGATTAAATTTGTGTATGAGTAAGGAGTGAAGTTCTGGCACCTCCTAGCTTGGTAACAGTGGAATTTATAGCACTGCTATCTGTGCAGTGATAAGCATCCATACAGGCACTCAGAGAGAAGTTGAGCTGTAGTTTTCCACTTAAGTGCTGATGAGCTTAGTATCTCAGTGTGCTGACTTCATCAAACTTGTTTACAAACAGTGATATGTCTCAGTGGTATCTGCTCATTAATTTGAAGACACTGGTGAGATACACGTGCTTAATCTTGATTTATCTCATCTGTATGCAGAAACTCATCATTTTAAAAAGGATTATTACAGAACAAGCTAATTCTGTTTTCAGAACCTGGTAAAGTACCGCTGCAGGAAAGTGAAGCACTGCCAGAGGGGCTGCTACCACCTTGTCAGCAGCTGATCTTGCAGCTGCAGCAAGTCCTACTGTTAGTGATAATGCAGTCGGGCTGCCTTCAACCTGTGAAATTCCTAGTGTCTAGCACTGGGAATTAGGGAAATCAACACATAGGAAAGGGGACAGAATGGGCAGAGACAAGCACGTGTTTGAGGGTTTGTTGTTGGTTTTTGTTTTGTTTTTGCTATGAATCTGTCTCTGGTCAAAGACTGGCCTTAATCAGGCAGATAAACTGATATCAGTATTAATTGCCTAAAGCAATTGGCATAACTTCACCTGGAATTATAACAGTCAATCCTATCTTGTAAAGGACTCTGTAATAATGCATTAACTGTAGGTTAATGCTGGGTATTCCTGATGCCTGCTTGGCAATAACTGTCCTGAGGCCTCGAAGAAAAGCCCAGCAGATTTATGGCAGGGACTTTGGCAGATATGGATGCTCACTGGCGAGGTGGATGTAAGAAGGATTCATCTCTCATTGTCAGAAGTTTGGGGTCCACGCAGGAATTTCTTGCCAGCTTCAGGCAGTTGGCAGTCTTCAGAAGCTTTCAGGTGTTGTTTTCAAAGTTGTTTTTTTATGCTTGTTTGCAGCATAAGACTTGAGAAGATAAAAAGGATTGAGGCAAACGGGGTCAGGAGAATAGAAGTGCTTTGGTTTCCGAAGCAGCCGCAAAGCAGCGCGGTAGCACGTGAGTGGGCGCCAGCTGAGCGCTGGCCTCTTCCCCCTATTGTCAGCACGGTGGCTGTGACTTTTTATCCGAAGACGCCGTCAGGGAGCACCTTCGGGCGCTACTTCGTGCGGGTCGCGGCTGGGGGCTGCGCGTCACCCGCGGTCCGCCTGGGTTGCCGGCAGGGGGAGAACTCGGCCCGCCGAGAGGCAGCGCCCGGGCCGGCTGAGCCGGGCTGTCCCCGCCAGTTCCGGCCGTGGGGAGCAGGTTCACCCCGTTTCGGGGGGAGGTGGGGAGAAGCGCCTGCAGGCAGCCCGCGCCGACGACGTGTAGCAAAGGAGGAACGGGGCCGGGCCGCGCAGCGCGGGGCTCGGGAGGATTCGCCAACCGCCTCCTCTGGAGACGGGGAGCGGCCGCCCCGAGCTGCAGCCGCGGGCCGTGCTGCCGCGCTTCCCACTTCTGCGTTCGAGGAGGGCTGCGGTCGAGCGGGTGCGTGGAGCCGAGCCCCCCGCGGGAGAGCTCGGTCCAGCCCTCCGCGCCTCGGAGTCCGCTGGCAACGCCGGGGAGTTGAAGGCGGCTGTGAGCCCGTGAGGACGGAGCGATGGGGGGGGACCGGGAGGGCTCCGGACCTAGAAATCCCAGCTCCGCACCCCTTTCCAGCCGACGCTCCCTAGCCGGGAGCTGCGATGCCCGGTGCCGGCACCTGTAGTCTGCCCGCCCCGCCCGCCCCATTGGCTCCGGGCACGGGGGGCGGCCCCGCACCGCCCTTCTCGCCCCCCTGTACAGCCCGGGCCCATATTAACAGACGCCGAGAGGCGGAGGTTCCGCAGCGGGCGGTGGCGGCGGGCCAGCACGATGCCGCGCTCGTTCCTGGTGAAGAAGCACTTCTCGGCCAGCAAGAAGCCCAACTACAGCGAGCTGGAGAGCCAGACCGGTGCGTGCCGAGCCGAGCCGCCTCGCGGGTGGGGGCTGCCCTTCCTCCCTCTCTGCCTCCCGCAGCGGAGCGGTGCGCTGCCCTTCCGCGCGGTTGTGGGATTTTTAGTTCGTTTCGTTCTTACCGCGAGGAGCGGCCCGCGGGGTGGGCGAGGAGGGGAGCGGCTGCGTAGTGCCCCGGGGTAGGCAGAGACCCTCGGCGTGAGCGGTGACCTTTCCGCCGTCCCTCGGCGCCGGGGTGAGCGGGGCGCCTCGCTCTGCGGTGATTCCGTGTTGCCCCGGGGTGGGCAGTGAGTGCTCCGCGAGGTGGACTTGGGATCCTTGGGGTCGGTTTGGGGTCCCCGTGTCCCTCTGGTTCCGGGGTGTGTTGGGGCACGGGGGGCTGTGGGATGCAGTTGAGTCCCTTTGCCTTGGGCTGGGGCATGTAGCCCCCCGGTGGGATCGAGCACCCTTTTCCTGTGGGCGCAGAGCCCACTGTGGGGTGGGTAGAGGTCCCCGTGTGCCCCCATTCCCGTTCTCATTGGGATGAGTTGGTCCCCTCCATTTTCAGTGGGACAAACTAGGATTCCTCTGCCCCCCATTCCTAATGTGACAGGTTGGAGTCCCCTTGTTACCAGCGGGGTGGATTGGGGTCCTTACACCTCTTGTTCTTATGGGGTGAGTGCTCCACTGAGTGCTACCTATTGCCTACAGTGTTTGCTGCCCCGCTGCTCTATGAGACGTGTGCGCTGTCTGTCATCCCTCCACCCGAAGTGCTGGGCCCTGGGACCTATTACCCACCGCTGGTATGGGATGCTGGTCTGCTCTCTAGCCTTTTCCCAGCTGGCCTGGGCACCGAGGCAGAGGCAGCAGGTGGTGCAGCACCAGCCCTGGACCTGACGACACTCTCTAGTGAGGAGGATGAGGGCAAGAGCTCAGGGCCACCCAGCCCGGCCTCAGCCCCTGCTGCTGCTGAGCGGTTCCGCTGTGCCCAGTGTGCCAAGGCCTATTCCACCTTCGCTGGGCTATCCAAGCACAAGCAATTGCACTGCGATGCTCAGACCAGGAAATCTTTCAGCTGCAAGTACTGCGAGAAGGAGTACGTGAGCCTGGGGGCTCTCAAGATGCACATCCGGAGCCACACGCTGCCCTGTGTCTGCAAGATGTGCGGCAAGGCCTTCTCCCGGCCCTGGTTGCTGCAGGGCCACATCCGCACGCACACTGGTAACAATGCTACTCAGCCCTCCTCCCACCCTTATCGATTCCCTGCTCCTAGCCCAAAGCAAATCAGTTGTCAGACTGTTATCTTGGAAGATATGGGCTTCCCAAACTCCCTTGGCACATCTCTTTAAACATTCTAGTTGGAACTCGCTGTGGAGTAAAGATACAGCTTGGGAATGTGTGACTGGAAGCTGGAGCTGTTGTGCTGTGCTGGGATGCTTGGTCCTGCGCAACTCTATGCTCAGAGACCTGCTGCCCACCACCATGGCCTCTGCCCCAGGGCCACAGCACCTGGCATCACCCGTAGCTCTGCAACTCATGGTCCCAGAGTTACAGGCAGGTGTTGGCAGCTGCCTCGTGCACCTGTTGTTGTTTGGGGCCATGCACAGCTGCAACTCTCCTCATGCCCACAAAGCATCTCTCGAGCATCTTTTGTGGTGCTATTGGGATGGTGTAATGGTTCCTTGGCACTAATTTCGTACTCTCTCAGTGTACTAAAGATGATGGCTGAAGGAAGCTGGCAAGACTTGATTGTGCTTTCCAAATTGAGCATGCACATTTGTTTCCTCCAAAAGAGTCTGAGAGGAATTCAGCCTGGCCAGGGTCTTTCAATGTGTCCAGGAAGGAGAAGGGGGAGTGCAGGGTTTGGGGGAGGAAGCGGCTGTGTTCAGCCCTAACGCTGTGACACCGTGGCAGGGCCTCGCCGTGCGGGAGCTGCCCTGCTTCTTGCAGATGGTTCTGGCGTCATTGCTCAAGGAGAGATTTTTCTGAGTAGGAAATTCCCAAGCTGGAGGCGTTGCTCGGTGAATGCAGGCCTTCCCATGCCGCTTTCCATCCCAATAATGCTGCGAGCACTCCTTTTCACACGGTTGCTGGCTAATGAATGGCTTGCTCTTTGATATTCCCCATGTGTTGATGCAGTGATTAATTGGGAACGTTTCTCTTTGTCTCATAGGTGAAAAGCCCTTTTCCTGTACACACTGCAACCGGGCCTTTGCTGACCGCTCTAATCTGCGCGCCCACCTGCAGACCCATTCAGATGTAAAGAAGTACCAGTGCAAAACCTGCTCCCGGACTTTCTCCCGAATGTCGCTGCTGCACAAGCACGAAGAGACGGGTTGCTCAGGGGCACGCTGAGGACCAGTACTCCTTTCCCGTGCAGATACATGTGTTGTACCTAGTGTTTGTAGGAGTTAGTTCCCTCCTTGCTGCCGCTGCCATGCACTTCGGACTGTACGCAGCCACAAGACATGCACGCTCCTCGTCCTGTGCTCCTGTGCAATCCCAAGGCCCAATCCTGCTCCCATCTGGACATCTTTGGGTGCAGGGTGGACTCCCATGAGAGGCATAATGAGGCCTGGAGCATAGCAGCACCTCGCAGGTGGCACTGCATCCTACATTCTGGCATGCCACCAGTGTTGGGCATTGCAGCTGTGTAGCTCTGGGGGTTACTTTTCTTTTCTTTTTTTTTTTTTTTTTTTTGCCATAACCACTTGGTAATTTCTAAGAACCAATATTTTCTTTAATGAAAGACAAAGTGTTAACACAACCTCTTTCCCTCTATCTCGATTGTATATAAGCTGCAAGTAGAAGGTGTAACTATGCAATAACACAGTATCACATTAGTTGTGAAGCAGCTGCTTCTTCCCAGCACAATGACAATTTGCAATGCCTACAAGATTAACGGTGTCCATAAAAGGCATTGGTAGCTATTTCAAACAAGAATCCTGTTTACAGAGCAGCTATGCACTCAAGCACCTGTTAATATGACTCTTAACAACTGCTTTTCAAAGAGGACTGTGACTAATAGCCGGCACTTGTCAACGATACAATGGTGGCCTGTCCAAAGGCTGCCCACCGACAGGTGTGTGCCAGAAGGGCTATTTATGGTTTTTGACAGGTGCCTCCTGAATGCGTCTCTTTGGACATTGTTTTTACAGAATCATAACAAAGAGGATGTTTACGTTTCAAAGGTACACTGGTATTTATATTTTTGTGCCATAATTTTGTACTGATAAAACTTTTATATAATTATATACAGTTTATTGATATTCAGTAAAATGGTTAATTTATAATCTGGTTCTGTGTGTGCTTGGGTGAATGCGTAACTGAGCTGAGCACGGTTTGGGGAGTGGGGTGTGGGGCCCCAGCAGTTCTCCTGCTCCTCACGCTGGCTGCAGGTGAACCACAAGTGCTGTTGCACGGCAGGGGCTGTGGCACAGCCGTTTGTTGGGGAAGGAAAAGGTAGGCTGAGTCAGTTCCTGCAGCCGTGTGGGGCTGGGGGGAAGGGGGCAGCTGTGAAGAGACGTGGGCAGGTAGAGGGCTGCTGTTGGGACTGCAGTGGGGAGTACCTGCTATGCCTTGAGATTCCCCGTGGGAACAGCACTAGGGACCACCAGGACATAGGTGGGTGACTGGGTGACCCTGCACAGGTGGTGTGGCCATGGGACTGGCACACCCTGTTGTCACACGGAGCCTTTGAATGGGGCTGTCCCAGGAGGGATGAGGTGCACTAAGGACACCCCTGGTGCTCATCTCTGCCGTTTTCTACAACAGTCATTCCTGTCCTCCAGCCCCCTCCCAGAGCCAAGAATTTGGGGCACATAGCCTCACCACTCTTCCCACTACCTCCCCAGGGAGCTGAGTGTTGGTCCTTTCACCCCCACACCGCCTTGGTGCCATCTCCAGGACATGGCTGCCAGCAGGGCACTGAGCAGCCATCCCCTTGTGCTGGAGGCAGTGTCTGCAGTACTTGTGCCCAGCTCTCAGAGGCTGTGGTGGAGCTCAAAGATGTGGGGCTGTAAAATGGAGCAGAACTGCTGCTTGGCCCTTCTTTAATTAAGAAGGGCCCAGTATAAATCGACTTTCCCAGCCACGTTCGACTCATTACTTTATTATTAAGCAGGGCAGGAAGTTTTGGGTTTTGTTCTCGGGTGTGCTTTTTTCTTCCTTTTCCCAACAGGAAACGGGGGAAGGGCACTAATTACTTTCAGCTTTCCATCCATAAAATCTTGGATTCGCAAAAGCAGCTAAACAGTTTAAAAAAAGACCAATTTGGAGCAAGGACCACCTGCAGGAGCTGGGAAGGAGGGGTCAGAGGCTGACAACCAGGGAGCATGGAGCTACGGGGCCTTTCCTGCAGTCAGGAGGCTACACTGTGAGCTCTGCATATCTTTCACTGGGCCAAATCCTTCTGTTTCTGTTCTCTGATAGCATGCATCTGGCCACACCGTGTGGTCCCCGCTCAGATATGCCTCGCTGGGGCTGGATGCAGGGAGTCCTGCCAGCCCTACATCAGTGGGATGCGATAAATATTGGTTGGGCAGGCAATGGGGTTGTGGCCAGCCTCTTCCTTAGTTTTGCTACTCCCAGTTTTGCTTTGTCTGGAGGCTGGCTGGGATGCAGTGCTTTCAGAGGAAAGGTATGAAACAGGTGAAGGACAGCCTGGGCTCCCACCAGCAAATCCTGCTGGCTTTCAAACATGGCCTTAAAACATGGGGGAAAAACGTACCGCTGTCTGCTCTGAATCATAAAGGAGAAGCACGCCAGCACTGGGGCTGAGGCTGTGTGCCCTGTCTGTCTGCTTTAGCCAGGCTGCCCCTGCTCCAGGATCCTGCAACGGGAAGCTACCCCATGTACCTAGGGATGTGCCTGAATCTGTGACTTCTCTGCATCACAAGGTTTCATGATGAAGAATTGCCCCTGGAACTGGGCATTATGATGAGCTGCAATTTTCTATTTCACTTTCAGGAGGAAGCCCTCTGAGCAGCAGCCCCAGCTGCAGTGATGTGCAGCAGCAGCAGCAGCAGCATTATCCTTGCCCTCCATCCCTGCCCCTGTCCTGTGTGTTCTCCTGGGCAGCATGTGGTAAAGCCAGAGGGTTCATGACAAAGCCTCAGCAGTTTTCCCTGTTATTTCCCCACTCTGTTTTAATGCTACAGGAAATAAACACACTGTAAAGTTGCATCCCATGCAGGTAGAGCCGGCTGCACGCAGCATTTGGTGACCATGTTGTGCAACCATCTGCAATACATTATGGTGTCCATGCTTCCAGAGCTGGGATTCAGACAGCCTCTCCTGTACTGGAGCACAGGGCTCAGCCTTACTGGCTCCACACACCCAGCAAGGCAACATGCTGCCACCATCACATGTCTAAACTCCTCTTTTTCATTTCCGTGGGGGACCTCTGAAAAAGCACGTACAACACTGTGGCTGGTGGAGTCCATTCAAAGTGTGCATGCTTCCCCAGTTTTCCCCTCTCTCTGACCTGGTACTGACTTCAGGGTTGTAGGAAAGGGACCGTGGGAGGGACCAGAGAGTGACCAGAAGTAGGGCAGGACTCTGGGAAAGGCTAATAGTGGAATCATGGCTATGTGGCTGGTGTGGATTTGAGGAATGAATAGCAGGAGCTGTGCAGAAGCCAGGACAGTTGAGGGGCAGTCAGCAGGTACCTCAGGTAGCTGGTGATTCCAGGGATGGGTGGTCTTTGCTCTTTCTCTGTGCCCACAGAAAGACAACAGGTGCAGGGTTGGGGGATCACAGCTCCTCATGTCAGCATGTAGAGGCATAAGAGCCAGCATCCATTAATTGCTCACAATGACGAGGGAGTTCACAAGCAAGCTGCAGGTGTAGCTATTGTTTTTCTGGCTGTGGGCTATTGACATGAGGAATTATATCAAATTAATCTTTAATCAGATGGGGCTGGAGAGGTGCAGGTCTTCCCAGAGAAACAAAGAGTGTGGTGAATGCAAAGAGGGCAGGAGAGCCCTGAGTGGGAAGCAAACCCATTGGGTTCTCTGCAATTTCTCCATCTGAGGATTCCCAGCTCAGCATGAGGGGAAAAGCACAAAACAGAGCTCTCTTCCTTCCCGCAGGGATCAGTGCGCGCTTTACTGGCCCAAGACTGCAGCTCCACAATAGCGATGCTGTGCTGTAACACACTGGAGATCTGCCTAGAAAATCATCAGAAAGTATTTTAAACCCATCATAGCATACATATTTATGGATCACCTCTGTTTTACTGGGCTCACTGAAAGCGCTGTGAGGCCTGTTTGACTTTCCTTCATAAAAAGTCTCATGTTTCACATGTGAAGAGATTGGCGTCTCCCAAGCTAATTACTATGGGTTTCCCTCCACCTCCGCATTTTCCACGCAGGGTTATGCTGGCGACACATTGTCTGTTGCCCCCATGAAGCTGCGGTGTTGCACACAAGTCTCAGTGAGCAGGAGACACCATGGGCCATGGCAAGGAAGTGGCAGTGCACAGCGGCACAGAGTCACGGCCGCTATAAAGAGCTCCAAGGGCCTGCATTATGTCATTACTCAATTAGCCTGTTAGTAATAGCACTTCATTAGAGAGAGAGTTCCTATTCACTGGCCCTAATCCGCTTTCTAAAGCAGGCCAGCAGCCATTGAGAGCTTTTCCTACTTTGCCCGAGAGGCAGAAAGGGGTTTTGGATTGTGGCCCTGCAATGCGCAGCTGGGAGCACCTCTGCAGGAGTGATACTCTGTGCACACTGCACCCCAAAACGCTGCCTAGCCCACAAGGAACAGAACACCCGCTGTTCACCTGGCCCCAACATTGGCTGTCTGCACTTAGGGAGAGGTGTTGCTTTGGGGTCATACCATGGATGACTGCAGCTGGGGACATGGCACTGTTTCACCCCAAATAAGGAAACCATATAACAGTACCAGGGATATCATCAGGGAGCAGAACCCCTTGCCCTTGCCTTGCCCAGCACAGTGCCGCATGTTCTGCTGCTTTGTTTGCCCTCTGCCTTCTCTGCAGTGTCTCTCACCATAGTGTGTGGGCTGCAATGCTGGAAAACCACCAGCATGCATCTGCCAGCCTGGCCTTATAGAAAACCCTGCTCTCTTTCTTTTTCTTTTCATTTTTTCCCTCCATTTTGCTCTGTGAAGCGAACTGCACCATAGATATTAACTGGGGGTAGGAAGTAGCGTGAGAGTGGTGTGCAGGAAACCAATGTGTGTCAGGAAAGGATGTCAGTGCTGGGCAGCACAGCCGGGGGTGAGTACCCAGCGCGGGAACTCCCCCACTGCCTTGCCTGGGTGATGCGCAGATTAGAGGGGCAGGAAGCAGAGCAGAGCCCTTCGCCTGCTGTTAGTGCAGGCAGCTGCTTTGATTCATGGTGGTCACTGGGGCCAGCAAAGGAGCACGGAGCTCTCAACTGCTGCCACAACCCCATGGCTGGAGAATCATCTTGAGCATCCCACATCCTGAGTGCCCCATGTTCTAAGCATTCCGTATCCTCAGTGTCCCACGTCTTGAGTGTCTCATGTCATGCCCCCTCAGCCTTCAAAGCCCCAAAGTTCCTCAGGTCCTATGCCGTGAGCGCCAGAGCATTCTCAGCCAATTCCACATCCCCCAGCCTGGAGCATCCATCTGCCAAACATTGTCTTGTGCAGGGGGAATGGAGCTGGGGGTCATCTCTTTCCCATAAGGAACAGCTATGGCTCAGACCTTAGAGAGGTACAGCCTAAGCACAGGAGTTATTTTAGGTCAAGAGAAGTACCTGGGTAGAAAAATGCACTAACGTGGTTGTGGCAGCTGCTGTCTGTGATCAATAGTATTCAAACATCACTATTTTCCAAAATGAACTCAATTTACAGCAGTAGATTTCCACCTATATTTCTTACAAGGCTGGAGGACAGCAGTATGGGGCTTCCATTTACTGGACCCATTTCTGTATGGATTATCTCTTTTTCCAACAGGCTGCTCAGAGAAGCTGTAGGTGCTTTGTCACTAAAGTCATTCAAGGGCAGGCTAAATGGGGCCCTGGGCAGCCTGATCTAGTGCTTGGTTTGGCTGTTGGCAACTCTGCCTGTGGCAGGGGGTTGGAAATGGATGATCTTTGAGGTCCAACACAAGCAATTCTATGATTCTATGATTCTGTGATTCTATGATTCTATGATTTTCCCTCTGTCTCTGCTGCTGGCAAATTAACAGCTTACCTTTATGACAAAAGTCTACAGTTTATTCCCCGGAGCACAAGTTTAATTCTCAGTCTGTATGAAGGAAACTTAAAGTAACTGCAGAAGATATTCTGCAAAAGCTCCAGTGGCAGAGAGCCAAACAAATGGGGACCACAGATAGCATGTGCACCAGGCATGCCATACGAGGATGCTCTCATACTTCAGCTGTGGCAGGCCTGGTTGCTTTGCTTTTCTCTGCCTTCTCACAAGCCCCCAGCCCTTCTCGCACATGCTATCCAGGAAAGGCACCTACAGGTCTCTCTCCCTGGTGCTGGGCATGGCTGCAGGCCCATGTCATCATCAGGGCTCAGCATGTCCCTGAGCCATCACCATAAGCAGAGCTTTCTGAAAATATCCCCTTGCATCCCATCCATCCATGTGCCATCTGCACCAGACAGTCCTGAGATGTGTTATCAGCTGCTAGCAGCTCCATGCTCACCCTGCTTCTTGCTCCCTGCCCACCCCATCCCACTCTGCCTGCCTGGAGTGCTATGGCCCTGCAGCACAGTGTGGCCCTGCATGTAAAATTAGCACCATGGCAGGAGGCAGCAGGAGGAGAGCAGCCCTGGGGCCACAATGGGAAGCAGATGCTCACTGATTGAGCCCACATGTGGTGGTGGGAATGCTCAGCAGTGGTGCCCAGCCCAAGGAGAGGGATGCTGTGTGCATTTGAAAGGGAGAAGTCCCCACTTATCTTCTGCCCTCTCCAGCCCCACAAATGTGATTTCTCGAGCTTCGCCATAAGGGATGGTCATTTCTGTTTCTTCTCAAGGCAATTTTCCACCCACTCTCTCTGGCCCTGGTGGGAATTGTCAGCTCTGAGATAACGAGGAGGATGAATGGTTAGCACAGGATGTTGCATGAAGCCCAAGTGCTATTTGCAGGCAATTTTAATAAGTAATAATAAAGAGAGAGAACTCCAAAGGAAGTAACTTGGTACAGCAGACAAGTCAGATTTATCAAGGCAGAGAGGAAATACTCCCCAGAAATGAATCTGGCATGAGTTCCTGTACACCAGTCCCACGATCCTGTCTGCCACTACAGGCAGCTCTTATCTGAAACAGTCTAGAGTTTAAAATAGACTGGAAAATAAATAGTCCTCCAGCACAACTGATCCACCAGAGCCTGCAGTTCATCCCAGCAGCATTTATGGTTTTCTCTGGAGTGTTTCCGACATGTACTTCAAGGCCTTCCAGCTCTCTCTTCCTCCCCTGCTTGTGACATTAATGAACCTTAAGGGATTCTTAAAGCACGTTTCATGGGCATGTATTTTTAAGCAGGAGAAGGAGAGCACAGTTCTCAGCCTCAGTGGGGTGGAGATGTCTCTGTGAGCCATGTTCCAGGCAGGAATCCATCACACACCAGCTTGGAGCGCTGCTGCAGCCGCTCTGCTGGGTGTGTGGTGCTTCACGATCATCGTTCACCACTGTGTCATCCTAATAGAGTATTTTATTGTTTTTCCAGTTGTACTTAAAACTATCATTCATTATCCTGCCTGTCCAGTGAGCGCCTTGCCATTAATGGATGACACAGGGCCCAGCTCAGAGTTTCCAGTGCTTCTGCCCTGGTGGGGCTGGCTTCGCACTGCTGTGGTGCTGCCAGGATGTGCAGCCACTGCTCAAGGTGACATTGCCTGGGGATGAGCTGATGGAGCCAGGTGGTGGCTCCCGGCCATCAGGTCCATTGAAGCCATCCTGCTACCCAAGGATAGGGCACTGGTGGCAATTGCTGTGCTCTGATTGAATCAATCATGTGTCTTGTGGCATAGGTGGGAACATCCTCAACACTTCCCAGCCAACACAGGGTGCTGGGGTGCATTTGACTAGAAACACCTTTTTGGCCAGCAGATGCATTGCTCCAAGAACTGAGATGGCTCAGCAGGACCATCCTGTGCCCATGCTCCATGCCCCATGTCCCACACAACATGCCTCATGTCCTATGTGTGCTCCATGCCCCGTGTCCCATATCCTAATTGAGTCCCATGCCTGTGTCCCATCCCACCCTGGCCCACCCGGGACACCTCTGCTCTGCAGCTCCCTGCAGCCCCTGCCACGCGACACTTGGGGATGACTACGAATGGTTGTTGCTATTTTTTTTTTTTTTTTCTGGAAAAAGCCCTTTCTGCAGGTGGGGAAATCTCTGTTACTCAGTGTAAGTCCCGACAGACTCTTTACAATAGTTAAAAGGAACAGTATTAAGGAAAAAGAACTTAAACAACCCCAAAGTGAAGGGCCTATAATTTATTTACTCTCCCCAATGAATGCTGGTTGCAAATCATTTTGTGTAAAAATAACTCCTTTCTCCAACTTTTGATCTCTAATATTCCTGTGTTTCCCTGGGGAAAATGAAATCTATGAACTTATTACTAATGTTTCCTGTCCCTGACAGTGGAGCCAGTTGATATTTTACTTGAGAAGCTGAGGAGAGGAAAAAAAAGCTGCATAAACTTAATGACTGTAGACTGTTTCCAATCTTAGTTTCACTTTTTCAGATGGAGACTTTCCATCTTACAATGGGGATAGGAAGATTTTAAAATAAAACATGATTTAACCTCAGCCAAACTTCCTCCCAGTGTTTACGCTTTTGGCTCAGGGCTTGATCCATTTAAAGCCGGTTCCTTTTGAAGCAGCTCTGACACATTGCTGTGCAATGATTGTAAATCGTCTGTTCCACTTCTGTGCCATAATTCCCACTGTCCCACTGTCCCATCACTGCCCAGGGACACCCCTGGCTCAACTCACCCATGCTTTTTCCTTTCTGACAGCAATCACCTTGACACAGCTGGGGGCACACGGTGTGGTGACGCAGAGTGTCCCTGGGTCACTGCTGACCGTGCTTGCTGACATTTGGTCAGCACAGAGCTGTGTGCAGGGTTTGTGCTCCACTGCTGCTGGGATGGCATCTGGTCCTAGCCCACGAGCTTCTACTGTTGCACAGGTTTGGGAAAAAAGGCTGGAAACTTTCAGAATTGTCTAATTTTGTCATGTTCCCCCCAAACTTCCCCCCAAGCACATTGCAAGCTCACAGCAGACTTTCCTTAGAAATGAAAGTTCTCCAAAACCAGGAAAGCTAAGCAACACTGAAAGAAAATGTTCTGGAGTGATGAAATCAGTATATTTTTCTCAGCCTGCACTATTCCTGTCCGTAGTGGCAGGCCAGATAGTGCAGTGCACTGTTTTTGCAGGGCTTTCCAATTTTTATCCTATTTTGGAATAGAAAAAGAAATCCCAAGAAAACTTGGCAGCCCAAGCAGGTGCCAGCAGAGCACTCAGCTTCATTGTCTCTTCCTGCCTCCTGTCCTGGCCCTGCAGCATATCCCCTACATAACTTTGCCCTGGGGGGACCCAGGGAGTTCAGGAAGGACATGGGGTTGCAGGTGGAGTAGGGCAGCTTGACTGTGAGCAGCAGCCCTGACGCCATTCCTGGAAGCCAGCTCCCACAGGAGCAATTCAGACACTGTTTTAATATCAGCCAAAAAGCAGGGAATAAAAGGAACTTTAATGGGGTCTAAATTGGGCTACACACCCTGGAGGATTCCTGGCTGCCCCTGTTTGTGACAGATAAATAATCCTGTGAATGCAATAATGTTTAACATTCCCTCACATTATCTCATTGGCATCCCCAGGCTCCTCAGCTGCATCTTTCTCTTCACTCCTTATCCCACCAACCAGGTTGCAGCAGCACTCAAGAGCATTTTTTAAACGCAATGGGAAATCCAGACCTGAGAGAGGCATCCAAGCATTAAGCTCATCTCTGCTCCTGCTGCCAGCAGAGCCCTAAAACACCATCAGTTTAAGCACATCCCCAGACTGGCAGTTGGGGATGATGCTGATGGGCATCACCAGTCAACCTGCATCCTGAAGGGGCTGTGGGAATGAAGAGTCCTTGTGTCCCATGGCCTTTGTTCCATGTCCCGTGTGCACATCCCATATCCCCATATCTCATGTCTCATGTCCTGTGTCCCTGCCCCAGCTGGTGCTATCAGCCATCCCCTCTCCCTTCCTGACAAGGTTCTGATGTTTCTGGATGGACAGCTGTAAATGATGTCACCTCTGGAGATGACCCTGGCTCTGACTCACATGCAACAGATTGTCACGGGAAGCAGCCCCCGCTTCCCCCACCTGAACAACACCCAGGTTGTTGTCCAAAGTGCACAACTCTCTGGATCATCCAGGGCTGTTGCAAAACTACTTTCTGTTGCTATCCAGCTACCAAAGGCACTTTATGAGCATGCATCTTGCACAACTGATGTGTCTGCTGGCAGTCAGACACTCTTGACCCAGATGAGCACTCATTCCCTGCTTCCATTCCCTGCATCTGTGATGCAGCCCTAGACAGATGTCTCTCCCCTCACCTCCCTGCCATGCTCCCTTCTTGCACCATTCCACTCCTGTCCTTCTCTGTGCCATCTGTGGCAGCCCTGAAGAGTGCCGACAGTGGCTGCCATCTTGCCAGACTTTCAGTCACACCAGGAACCAGCTGGAAAGACCGCAATTTTATTTTCATTTCACTTCCCTGTAGCTGCACTTCCCAGCTGCACCCGGCCATGGTGCGCACATGCCAAACACTGCCACAGTCCTAAACTCAATCCCTGAGCTGTTCCTCCAAAAGTGTAAGCCCATGGGCACCCATCGTGGCACTGGGGCAGGACTCAGCACCCCACAGGCACCAAGTGTCCCAGCTGTCTCCTTGGTGGGGATATGGCATGGTGCTGCTTTTTGTCTGGAGCACTCACACAGTTTGGAAGATGTATTGGGGAAGAAGAGCAGACAGGAAGATAGGAATGGCTCTGATGTAAAGCAGAAATGGGGAAGTGAGAGGGGAGCATGAGAATGCTTCAGCCAGCAATGCAGTGCTGGAGACAGGGCGAGAATCATGTTTGTGTCATTACTCATGGAGAACCTGGCAGAGAGAAGTGCAGAGATAGCTAGTCTTCCACTGGGAAGCACTGCTGGCTCTGCAAGGGAGCTCCGGAGGGAGTCAGTGGCCAGTACACCAGGATCTAGCAGAATCTTGGAGTAGAAAGAACAGAACCAGAGCCATGTGCAGAATTTGGGCAGCATGCTGCAGGGATGCTTCTGGGATGCTGTGGGGGTGCTGCAGGGATGCAGGGCAACATCCCAAGCCCAAGGGGATCCCACACCACATGTCCTTGGTAGTGGCAGTCAGTGAAGCATGGCAGCCCCTGGTGCTTCCCTTGGCTTCCCCCAGCAGCAGGATAATGCAGCCAGGCCGCCCCTTCCAAGGACACAGAGCTGTGATGCAACAGCATGCAGGCTTGTCCCCTCAGCCCTTGTAGTTTGAAGTTTCCTTTAAGGCCATAAAACAAGCTGGGAGCCTTATTGCATCAGTTTGGGGTGGTAACTTTTTTGTTACTGGATGTCTGCAGGCCATCATCCCACTTCTGACTCCTCCTTGCCCAAGGCAGATGTCTGTGTCAGGTCTGTCAGGTGCTTAGCAGGGACATGGCTGAGCAGAGGTGTTCCCAGCTGGGGAATGGAAGACACGTGGCAGCAGGGTATTGCACAGTACAAGTAGGAAGCAGTTCTGCTCTCGTGGCAGCAGGTGCATGCAGCCCACAGAGCTGGGCGCATACAGCACAACCTGCCCAGAGGGAAAGTCACATCTGGAGAGGAACAGATCCAGAAATTCCCCCCCAGACACCTCTAGCTGCACAGTTCAAGGATGACTGGAGATGGTCCAAAGCTCTGCTTTTATACGTCACAGGCAGGGGTAAGCCCAGATGTGAAAACAGTGACAGTGGGGCTCTTCAGCAGAGCCCTCCTGGTGCCTGCCACTGTGCTGCACACCCCAGCAGGGCAGCAGTTCTTCCCAGGTTGGGGATCTCTGCAGGGGGCAGGCTTTGGGGATGCCATGGGAGTGTCTTCCCATGCTCGCACTGGCACTAAGAAAGTGATTTGTGAATGAGCCTGAGCTCAGATTTGGCAGTGCGGAAGGAACCACTCTGAGTCAGTCCTGAGATGCACAAGGCTGGCAGGGATGCATATGGCTCCAACCACCACCTCTTTACCCTTCTCATCCCCATAACGCGCCCTGGAGCTGCTGGGCCAGGGCCAGGAGAGCCTTGAGGATTCAGCCTGTATCCAGATAGCCTGACAGTGCAGTCTCTTCTGGGGTGCATCCCCAACCCTGCAGGGCTTGTCATGTGCCCTACCCCTTGCCTCGGGGCAGCCTGGAGCCCTATAGCTGTGACTCAGACATTAGTCAGAGTGTCAGGGAAGCGTTCCACATACCAACATTAGCAGGAATGTTATTTACTGAGTACCGAAGAGTTCTGACAGGACAGAAAGCCTTGCGCCCAGCTCTTCCCCATGTATGGATGTGCACTGGTGTTACTCAGCAGGATATGGCACAGACAGAGGATCTGGGGCTGCGGTTGTGCTCAGGGATGCAGCAGCTTGGAAGAAGCAGCTGGGAACAGAACAGACCTGCTCTGGCAGCACCCCACACACAGACACAGGCTGTGCTGGGAAATGGGCAGCTGTCTGCTGGGATGTGTGTGTTGGCATTTTGGAGGAATGGGGAGCGAGCAGCAGCAGAGAGCTGGGCAGTGGATCAGCATGCTGTAAAGAAATTTAGTAATAGTGCCCCTTTCCCTTAAAAAATCTTCTTACATGTCAGAGCAAATATTTTTATAAATATACAATTTCACTTCCCATCTCTGATGTTTTACAAAGGCTGACAGTGAGCATTCTCAAAGACCAACACTTTCCCAAAGTTGTTGGTTTTGCTCAGGGCCGGTGATGGGGAAGTCCATGGCCCCCAGCCCAGGGGAGACATGAGCTGCTAGGGAGATTTTCCTGACGCACAGATATGTCCCCAAGCCCCGCTGTCTGCCCAAGGATTTCAAAGGCTCCGCAAATGCAAACAGATGAAGCACAGTGCTGAGTCAAGGGAGCCGCTGGTATCATGGGGAGCTTGGGGCCACGTGCAAGCAGGGTCCGTCAGGTGGGTACAGGCTACGGGACAACAGTGTTGCTTGTGCTCATCATGCATGGGCAAATGAGAAAATATGGCACTTTTGTCTTCCTGCATCCCAAATCTTCTCCATTTGAACCCAAGCACACAGAGCACCCAGCATGCCTGCAGGGAGCCCCTGCACTACAAGCAGTTAGATCCCTCCCAATGATCCCAAGGCAGATCTGGAACCACGGCAAGAGATGGGGAGAGTCACAGGGATTGCTCCTGAGCAAAAGGAATTTTTAGTGTGGCTTAGCACATGTGAGTGTGTTTTATGGTCCTAACTTGTCCAGGGAAATTTGCAGCATGACTCACGTGTCTTTCTGGAGTTCCTGAATCACTGCATTGTGCCGAGAAGCGATGAACGTGCAGTGGCAGCGCTCGGCATAGCAAAGTCCCTGCAGCTGCAGCACCGTGCAGCGAGGCCAGGATAGGACACCACTCCACTCCAGCACATCAGAGCCCAAGAGCTCTTTGACAGCTCCTTCAGAATGCCTCTCTTTTCCTTGGCATCTCGGAAAGCAAACAAATTCAACACGAGGTCATGCATACGTGTGCTCCTTCAGTAAACAGTAAAAAAATAAATAAAAAGGAATCAAGAGGAACTGTTTCCCTGTGCCCCTCTGCCAGCACCACACCTCTCCCCAGATGCCGAATACACCGTTTATTTTCCTTCCCATTAAAGTCTCTCCAACAGTCTGGCTCTGGGAAACTCAATTTACGCTCAGACTCTCGGTATATTATTCCTAACAGGAACAGAAAGGGGCAGTCAGCGAGGATCGGCTCCGGCAGCCAAACAAGCTGCCTTTGGTTTCTCACCGGCAGCGCAGCACAGGGACAGGAAGTCCCCGTGCAGACAGAAAGTCTGCAGCACCGCGCCGTGCCACCGCCGCGGCTGTGGGTCCTGCGAGTGCGGGGGCTGCGGGAGGAACGCAGACACAGCGGCTGGGGCGGCGGGGGGGCGCTGGGCCGGGGGAGCTGCGCTGGAGGGGAAGGGGGCTGTGGTAAGAAGAGTTCGAGGTGCTCCTCCTCCTCAGGCTGCTTGCACGCGTGGGCAGGAGGCTGAAGGTGTCACAATGGGGACAGACTTCTGGGTTAGAGCCTGGCCCGGTCCAGGCAAACTGAACACCGAGGGCTAACCGAGTCCCATTACTTGTCCCTCTGCATCCCTGATGCAGGCACAGCGCAGTCCCATGGCACAAAGGCACCGTTCGAAACCAACGCGCTGTGCCGCAGCCATTAACTGAGAGGCTCGGGAGGGGAACGAGGGAAAGGCTCTTGATTTGTCCCTACCAGAGCCTTAGCACTGCTCAGAATCAATGCATGGGCAATAGCACCGAGCTCTGGGAGTGCCACAATGGGACATGCCCAGCACTGCACCAGGTGTTTTCCAGCTGTTTCTCTCCACCAGAGCCAGACGCACCCATACTGCCATAGCAAAGCTGCTCCAGAGGCTCCATATCCCTGTGCTCTGAGTGTCCCATGAGCAGCATCCTGCCCCAAGACCCAGTGCTTGTCACAGGAGGTGTGCGAGGAGCTGACTTTTCCCAGTCAGTGTAGGGTTATAGTAGCTCCTTGTTCTCTCATATCACATCCTTCATGACCACTGCACAGTGATCTCATCTTTCCATTTTTTGTGTCTCTTGAACAAAGCTGTGCTGTGCTGCTGCCCCCAACCCTGCCCCACCTCCAACTCCTGTGGGTACCAGGGGTCCCTCGCTCCTCACCCTGTCAGGGACTTACAGCCAGAGCAAAATGCACAACCTGCAGAGGCTCTGTGGTGGTGAAGAGGCCAGCTGTGAAACCCATTTGCAGTTTTGCCATGATTTTTAACACTTTCATCCCCATACAGGCTCAGTCTTCCCCACAGCACTGAGCAGCCTCATCAGCTCCTGCTCTCCTGCCCTTCCTTAGAGGCATGAGGTATCTTTGCAGGATGCAGCCCAGGTGTTTGTGTTAGATGCCAGACCACTGTTCTGCTTCACACACAGATTCGGATCCAAATGTGCCCTGGCCAGGACCCAGCAGTCTGCTTCAGGAGCCCAGAGCCCAGTGGAGATGGGAAAGATTCTACTGGGTGGGGGGAATGCCCTGGAAAAGTGCAAATCCACTGAGGAGCAGGAGTCTAAGGAATGGGAGAGTGGGGAGCGCTCAGCATAGGCATTTTTCCCCTGGATCAGCTCCAAGAACCTCCCAGAACCCTTCAGAAAAAGACACTAATGCTGGTCCTTATTCCCTGAGGATTCTAAGCCTTGCCAGCACTGGGAGAAGGTGCCCATGGGACTAGTTCAGCTGGGAGGGAAGCAGATGAAGAATCTTTGCCATAAAAATCTCAGAAAGTGATGCACTGAGGTGATTCAGCTATTCAGGGCATCTCCTGCCTGAATGCTTAAGATCCACTTAGCATCTCTTGGTGCAACATTATTTTGACTTGGAGACATGGCACATTGCCAAGGTGCAAAGCTCTTTGCTTCTGGAGACTTTTTCCATGCCCCAACATCTGACTGGTGTGTGCAGGAGCTGGGCAGTAGCTGTGGGTGCTTCCGAGCCCCAGCTGTGTGCACTGCCACTGTGCCCTTGGCATCCAGTGCTGGTGTCCAGCCTGCAGGACACCAACAGTAAATCCCCGGAGATGTTCCCTCTCATATGCTGGGACTGTGGTTCACCAGAAGAAAGCATCTGTGGCATCCAAGAACTGGTGACAAACCAGAAAGTTGTCCACAGGCATGGTGCCTGCAAGGCAGTGGCACCTGCACACCTTTTAATAGGTAATGGAGATGTGCTTAGGTGAGCACAAAGGAACTGGCTCTGTTCAGAACTTTCCATTTAAAAGTGCAGCTGAAGAGTTTTGCCCATGGTCTAGTTCTCAATTTTTGGATAGGCTTCACCTGGTGCCTGCCCGTACTGCAGGGGAGCTGAGGAAGATGTTTTGCTGGGGGTGTAAGAGTTGGAGTGGGGCAGCACATGCCATCAGTCTGCATGAGCTCATGTCTGTGGGGAGTGGTGTGGCCTGAAGGGCCTTAAGTAGGTGTTGAAAATTAGGAGGTTCTTTCAAAAAGGTCTTTGTGTGGGAAGGCACAGTGCAGTCCAGCACTGATGGATAGCTGGCATGCGTGTAAGAGCTGGCCAGGCACTGCATCCTACGAGGACCCCATACGAGCAGCAGAATAGGGTTGGAGACTTGGGGGGCATGGCTGAGCCCCCAGCATATTGCTGGGCTGTGACAGAATGGTAGGAGAGCCCTATTCTGATCTCATGTTGGCGCCCAGTTTCCTGCAGTATTCACCTCAAAATGTCCCCCCAGGGATATGTCCACTCCTCCCAGGGGTATGCAGCCACCTGAGAGGAGGGAACTACAACATGCCAAGCACAGAGGGGCGGGGACAGGGCCCAGCGCAGGGATAGGCAGCAGACTGCAGGACTGTGGGAAGGGCAAGCCATGCCTTGGCGCGGGGCAAGGACGTTGCCACTCCATTATCCTGCAGCCACATGAGCGATTACACTTTACCCTGATAAAGTTAACCAGGAGTAGGAGCAGCATGCCAACAGCGTAGGTCATGTTGGAACCTGTCCTGTGGGAGCAGCTTGGGCGCATGTACCACAGATGCTCCAGGCAAGTTTCCCCAAATCCCTAATGCCTAAGGACAGACAGCTGTGTGGCTGTGGGGCCTAGTTCTCTCAGGTTTGCTGGAGACACTGGGGTTACAGCTTGGTGATGGGTGCTCTGTGGCCAGGCAGGGCAGAAAGTGAAGGATGAGAAGTATGGGCAGGAGCAGACCATCCCCTGAGTGCTGTAGTATTACTCCCATGGAGCATAGTCTGCAGCTGGCACCCTAGAGTGGGCACCCATGGGTGGCACAGAACCACCAGCACCTGTTCCTGGTGCAGGCCCAGCACCTGTCTGTCCTTGGGGTGGTAACAAAGCCCCTGGGGGGACCGTGGCTGGTGCTGGGGAGTGACACAGTTGGGGCCTGGCTCATGGTGTGAAGGGGATGACCCTGGAGTGCTTAGCACGTTCCTCCTGCCCCTAGTATTCCAACTATCCCCACCTCTATTGCCTCATGATAGAAAACAGTGAAAAATTTCAGCTTTTGGACATGGCAACAGGAGATGTGGGAACAAGGCCTGGTCCTGACCCTGTACATCAACACAGGGCTGAGCCATGCTGAGGCCATAGGTCCCCATGAGCTCATTCTTACGGTCAACAACTAGATCCAGCCCCCACAGACCCTCTTGTTATCGCTGGCCTAAATCAACATCCCAATAAGCATGGGCTGATGCAGTTAGTGTGGGGGGGACAGCAGCCCATCTCCCTCACACCTGATGTGGCATTGCAGAGATGTGGGATCCACAGGGACCTCCCTGTCACCCTCCCTGCCGGCCCCTTAATATCCAAAGTGGCTGTGATAAGAAGCAGTTGCTGGGGCTGCAGGTGGGAAGGTGTCAAGTCATACGCGCGGGGCTATAAACAGTGTGTGCCCATAAAGCAGATCAAAGCAGAAGGAGTTTATTTTCAGAAGGTCTGTTTCCTCCATGGAGCCAGGAGACAAAGAGCTTCGGGGGGAAGGGGAGAGGGGAAAGAGGAGAAAAGGGGGAGAGTGCAATGAGCGTAGGGCTGGCTGTACGGAGCAGCTCCATGTTGGGGTGGGATCAGCCCAGCAGGACACGGGGCCCCAAAACCTCACAGCATCACTAGGGCTCCTCCTGGGGAGCCTGGAGCAAGGATCCTGACCTTAAACTCGCAGAGGACATCCCCGCTCTGCAGCCCCAAATCCCAGTGCTTGAGCCAGGCTGGGCTTGGCGGGAGCTGAGGAGCTGCTGCAGGCACCCCAATACTATGGCTCCTTCCTGCTCCAGGTGGGAGGAGGGAGAAGAAATCCAGGTGGGGAGGGTGGCCGTGGCTGGTTTGTCAGCAGTAGGAGCTCTAGAGGTCAGAAAGCAGATGTCAGGGCTGCAGTGAGTGTGTGCTGGCTCAGAAATGCCTGTATCCTCTGCTTTCCCTCCTCACCCCGCTGATATAGACAGAAAATTCCCGTTACTTCTCATTGCTTAGTTGAACAGTGAGTCACAGGAAACTGTATGGTGTCTCAGGTTTGTTCTGCTTTAATTCCAGCTGAAGATACTCTCCAGGAGCCAGAAGCCACAGCTCTGCAGTGCATTTTTCCCCCTTCCTCCTATTGACATCAGCACTCAGACCCTGACCCCAGTACCTGCCCCAGCCCCACCAGCACATCCTTCCCCTGGCTGGCACCAGCCTCTTGTGCCCTGCCACTCCCAGCATCCGCACAGGCAGGAAATGGGGGACATCTGTCCCTGCTGCGGCGGCAGCACTTGCTTCCTTCTGCCAATGGCCCTGGGCGGGCTCCAGCCCTGTGCTCGCCACATGCACACTGGGGCTGCTCTGAGGCACAGGAGTGGGTCCTCCTGTGCTGTGCAGCACCTGCCAAACTCCAGCCCACACCTCCCCATCAACAGCCACAGCCAGGGAAACACATTGCACGTTCTTCAAGGGAAACTCTTCTGTTTTGCACAAATATTTATTCCACCTGCTTCCTGTCTGTGGCCGCTTGGCCCCAGGGACTCAGCAGGTCATGGGTAGCAGGGTAAGGGGAACAGTGCACAAAGGCCTCCATCTGCAGCAGGCCTGCAGTCCACACATTTCTTGATGCTGTGTTTTCACTCACAGATGGCTTAGGGTGCAATATCTGGTAGGTGTCCCAGTGCTTTTAGGAGAAGGGCAAAGTGTGGGCTTCGGCACAGTCTGCTCAGAGGCTTTGCTGTTCTTTTGTTCAGATGGGACAGGCACCAAGCACTGAAGTGCAGTGCTTTGATCCCACCAGAAACAAGCATGGCACTGTACCCATCTGCATGCCCCAAGCATTGCAGTGGGCTTCAGCATGCCTGCGACATTCCATAGGCCCAAATCCCTCCAGGGGTGCTGCAGCCCCCATATTCCAGTGCGTCCCCATTATTTCTGTGCTTTTCCCCTCTCCTTGGAACTGCTGAGAGCAGTGTGTGGTACTGCAGCCCACGAGCACCTGCAGCATGTTCCTGCACTGCCATACTGGGATGCTGGCAGGAAGAGCCCAACTCACACCAAGGTCATGACAACACAGCTCTGCAGATTGGCAGTGTTCTCACCATTTCCTCGTTGCGGTGGGCTCCTGCTTCCCACACAGGGCAGATTTCATTTCTTGTGGTTCAGTGTTCCTCATGGTGCTTCATACACAGAAACTGACCTACAGCCATGGAGCTGCCTGACCTTCTCATGTCTGCAGCAGTGCCAGTACTGCAATGGCCTTTCCCAGCCTTCACCTCTGTTTCCCAAGGGGCTCTCTTATCCCCTGCAAGAGGTTGACTGTCCGTCAGAAAATCCCTTTGTGATTGTGGGATGTGAAAGCCAGCACAGTCAGCAGGGAGATTCTGCTCCTGGAGATCCCTTTTGTCTCACCTCAAGTGAGAAACCAAACAATGGGGTGTGGGTCTGCCACAATTGCTGCAAGTAAGCCACACTGTGGGGAAGAAGTCAGACCCACAGATGCCCAGTGGACACATCTCTGCAGCGTGGGGGTCCTGTAGGGGGACCAGGCACAGGGACATGTTGGGCATCATGCACAGCTGGTGCTGGGGGAGTTCTGCGTCCCCACATTCTGCCGGTTTCCCACATCCCATGTGGTCCCCATGTCCTTCTGGCTCCCCAGGACCTATTGGGTCCCCCTGTCCCACTTGGCTGAGCTCGGCACAGGGTTCACTTCCTGCTGAGGCAGCGCATTCACCAGGGGAGGAAAGGTCGCACTGAGGGGCTGGGGCTGCCCCCACTTCCTTCCCCACACCCAGTACTGCTTATCGGCAGCTGTGGTTTCCTCCAGTTCCTGTCCGGCCTTTGCAAGGTGCAAACCAAGACCCGATGTGGGCACCCACCTGTTCCTCTCATGTATGAACTCTGCTGTTCCGCCAGCAGAGCACTGCTGTCCCCCTAGGGCAAATGCTCAATGGAAGCATGGCTGAGCCAGGAACATTCCCCTCTGCATCCCCTAATTCTGTTCATCACATGCAGCAGACATGCGAGTGCTCCTTCCCCACTTTTGGGGAAAGTTTTAGGCTGATGTGGGCCAACTCCATGGGCCCCTGCTTGCCCATGTGGGGAATGTGCTTGGCTGAGGGGTCTGCAGGTGACCCCTGTCTATGCCTACTCTGTGGAGTGCTGCTGGGGACTTGCTCAGGAAGACACGCTGCCCAGCACCCTGGCGTCACACCAATGACTTTTCCTGTTTATATCCTGTCCTGAGGATTCATCCCGACTGGAAGCAAGTTCCCAGCAGCCGGAGAGCAGAGATAATCCCGCAGGAAGTGGAGCAGCAGGACGGGGAGAATGGCTTTGCTGTCACCAGCCCTGCCACCCAGCGCTGATACTGACCCTCTCCCTGCTTTCTGTTTGGCAGCAAATCCCTGCCACCATCACCATTTCCTCTTGCACTGTCAGATGAGGCTAGATGCTGGGGAGCAGAAGGGATGAGGAGCTCTGTGTAGAGTAGCATGGACGCTTAGGTTGGAGGGAGCCACGTGGTGCCTGGGCTAAATGCTATAACACAAAAGTGTATATCACAGTGCTTAGCGGAAAAACTGAACAAAGCAAGACAATCATGTGGAAATGAAACTTCTAATTTACTAAAAAAAAATCAGGCATGGGCATAATCACAGCAAAAATCCCCACCAGGAGCCACATGGGCTTTCTCCCAGGGAACATCATCAGAATAGCCACATCCAAGTGTTGCACTTTGCTCTGAGCTCACTGGGAAGCTGCCTCCAGCAGTACCTGCAGGACAGGGCTATGGGAAGCCCAGAGCATGCTGAGGTGGCATTTACATGGGGTGATGGCAAAGAAATGCCCCAGGTTATACTCACCTAGGTGCAGTATGGGGTGGGGGACAGTAGGTCGCTGACACTGCAGGGCTGTGTGCTGCAGTTCCCTGTCTGTTTTGCTGTCCCTGTGTTTATCACTGGCTCTTTCTTTCACAAATTGTGGGGTTCTAATTTAACAACCTGGACAGGCAGAGCATGCCATGGCACTGTGCTCACACACATGCAGACTCACGTGAGGTCTCAGGTCGGCTGTCCACATACCCATCTTCCCCTGGCACATTACAGCATGAGGGACTGCTTGGCTCTGCCTGGGGCTTTGGTTTTGGATTCTCAGGAGAGGGAAAAAGACTTATCTGAACTTCTCCAACACTCTCTATGTGTTTGCTTTGGTTAATATGTATTGGTTTACTGACAATGGACAGAGTGTTGACAGGTCTATTTTCTGCCCACTTCAAAGCCTTCAGTCTGAGCAGCAGCACAGGGCTCCCCAACCTTATCAGTAGCCAATTCAAGTACCTAAAATTCAGGCTAAACATTTTAGCATGCTCTTCCATCAGAATTTCTCATCATGGAGGGGACAATGAGAATGCTATTGGTAAAACTGTAGAGACAGAGTCTTGCCCTGGGCATCCCGTACCAGCTGTGCCTAGGACACCCATGCCACATTCAAGCTGTGGAATGCAGCCTCCTTGCAGCCCAGCTATCCCTTCCTGTTCCCTATCCCCATCATCTGCTCATCTTCCTCTGACAAAAGAGGGGACAACTGGGGCATTGCTCAGTGCACCTGTGCAGTTAGAGCCTGGGCAGGTAGAGCAGAGCTGTAGAGCAGGGTAGAGCAGGGCAGTAGAGCAGGGCAAGCAGAGCAGAGTCCGTAGAGCAGAGCAGGTAACAGGGCAGTAGAGCAAGGCAACAAAGAAGACAAACACCATAGAAGCGGCTCCTCCCAGCCCAAGGCCAGGGCTTTTCAGGAATTAAGTCCCTTTGTGGTGGATGAAGCAAGTGTTTACTGAAGCTGCCTCTATAAATCTCAGCAGCCCCATTGGCAAAAGGGTCTGTGTGCACCCCAAAATGTGCTCATGACCATGGGACCACGGCTCCAGCATTGCACCTGGAACAGTGCAGTCTGGATTCTTCCCCCGTCCCTTTGGCACACAGCTCACTGACGTTTCACAAAAAAGAAGCAGGTTGATGTGATTTTTCCATGGATTTCTTGGAGTCACAGATAATTCATTATTCACACCTCTCTCATTAAACTGCTGCCCAGAGACTGAGTGAGTCTCCATTGGCTGTGCAGGTCATCCAGCTTCTGCGCAGTCACAGTGCCAAGTCACCATTCTGGGGTAAGGACAGTGCTGGGAGGGACTTCTCCAAAATCAGGGGTGACGCTAAGAATGGTCAGAGCCTCTCTGCTCAAGGTGAGCATCTGGATGAGCTCTGTGCTGTGGAGCCTCACAGTGCATTTATCTCAAAACACACTCACAGGAAGAGCTTGCCACACTTGTGATCAGCTTTCTGGTGGTTAGCATTCACTCTGTGCATTTGGCGCTGAAGCTTTGTCTCTAATTCCCACTGAATTTAGTCTCACCTGCATGATTTCACTAACTCTGGCATAATTTCACTGTTTCACTCTGGCATTATCTCACTTTTTCATGCCAGCTTACTACAAACCAGGTTGGCAGTGTGGATGCCCAGGGTAGCAGAGACCTAAGGGTGCCCAATACAGTGGCGCAGTGCAGACACTCTGGGGCAGCTGAATGGGGCAGCTCCCACTCCACATCCCATTTGTACACATTGCATCCCTCAGCATCATCCCTCTCCCAAAAGAGCTTCCCAGCTCTGCCCACTGCCATTCCCACACTTGGCTCCGAGTTTCCATGCAGGGCAGAGGCACCCTGGAGGACAGCACTATGTTTCCAGCCCAGCTAATGAGAACTCCAAATGTCTTTGGTGGGCTGCTCTCTGCAGGCAGCGCTCAGCAGCAAAGACAACCAGGGCCATTTTAATCATTTCCAGATTTGTGTGGGAGGTCAGGGCCCTGGGGTGCTGCTCCATGTCAGTTTTATAAACACGGCAGTTTTTCCAGATGGTCTCTGGCTCCAGCCTGGCTAGCAGGTTGATTGGGCCAGACCGAAATAACAACAGGTGGAGAACAGGCCATGACTGCCTGACGCTATCTCCTTTTTCCATCTACTCCCCAAATGATTTTTTTTCCTTTGCAGAAAACTTGCACTGGGCCAGGGAAAGGTGCAGGAGCTGAGGTCCCAAATCTTCACTGCTGCATGAAAGCAGAACTGTTGCATTCTGGCCCTATTCCATGCTCCCAGCCAAGGCTTGTAACCCTGCTGAGACTCGATGCATGATGCAGGCTGGGAGGTCCCTTCCACTGCTCTTTGGCTGTAGGCATGGAACACTGCAGCACTCCAGGATGAAGGGCAGGAACCCGCTGTGCTTGGCACAGCCATGGCTCCACACTGCAGCAGTGCCCTTGTACCACCCAAACACAAAACCCAGTGAAAATGGGAAACCATGGACACCTGGCTCTAAAAGAGGAGCGCATTACATTCAGCTGGGGCCATCCTGACTCAGTGTCAGAGTTCAGTGCCGCCAGCTGAAGGCAGTGCTCATGGCTGGGAGTCATCTCCCTGCACAGACCCAAAGGATGGAAAAAACACTGCACTGTGTTGGAGGTGGGTTGCAGTGCATCCCACACAGAGGCCTTTTCATATTTCCCATTTGCCTTTGAGTTCAAATTCCAGCACAGGCCAAATCTCCATGTACAGAAGATGAAGTCTTGGCCAGACATTACAAATTGATTGTGGGTGTATGGCATATTTAGCACTGTTGCTGCCAAGGTCAGTGCATGTTCCTCCAGCACACAAGGACCCTGCACATGACCCTGTGCTCCAGCTGGCACAAGCTGAGGTCAGGAAAATTCCCAGGGACCCTCTGCTCCCTGAGACATTGCCAAGGACCAAGGGAAGGTGGATGGGTATGGGCATCCCAGGGATGGGACATCATCCACTCCAGCGGGTGCTGTCACTGCCCCCATCATGCCCCGAGTGGCCCCCGTGGTGTGTCAGGGGCAGGGGCAGGCTCCCAACACACACCTTTATTTCTAAAACTGAGCCAAAGCTAAATCAGAGCTAGCATGTGGCTGTTCTCAGCCCCAAAACTGACATCTTGATTTCTTTCATAGTTTCAGGCCCCTTTTGCTCTGAGCACTCTGACTTTCAGAGAATTGCATGGCCCCTGCTATTAATTACACAGTCCCAAGGTAAATATCTCTGTTCCTGCCTGCAATTTGTATAAATTGCTCACAATGCTGCAATTTAGCATTTAAGTTCAATTTATTTTCTGTTGATTAATGAAAAAGAGACTTCCCCCTGTGACTAATAAAAGGCGCTGGCAGGCAAGGAACCCCCATCCTGGCAAGCTGCACAGGCTGGTTCAGCTGCATCACATCCAGCAGTGTGCACAGCACGATCCATAGCATCGTGCACAGCACCATGCACAGTGTGCCAGCTCCAGCCAGATCCCTCAATAGACGCTCAGTCCCAAGCCCACCTTGCCACTGTGGAAGGAGGGGCAGGAGCTGCAGCACCCGCCTCTGTTTGCATAATCTCCTAAAAAGGAAATTATGAGTGCTGGGTGCCGGGGTCTGGACAGCTTTACCCATACAGCTAGGTAGCAGAGCAAAGCTGGAAATGCTCTCAGGTCTGAGAAACAGCACAGGCTGCACCAAGCCCCTCCTTCCTCTAGCCCTCTGTTGAGGGATCCCATTTATGCCATGTCTAAATAGGCCCTAATCCTACGAAAGAAAAAGGACCGAGCCTTTCACTAGTTTTTCTGTGCAGCTCTGTGTGCACCTGAACCTTTGAATAATGAAGACGCTTTGGCTCTGATAAAGTGCTGCTGCACCTGCAATGTTATCACCTTTTTAGAGTCTGGAAGCGTGACCATCCCCAATCCACATGAGGAATCACTGGAGCTGTGCTTCCAGACTGGAGGAAATGTGGTTTCAGTGCTTCCCAAGTGCTGTCACCATGTGATATTGAGGGCTGACACTGTGGCATGCATCCTGCAGAGCTAAGTGTCAGCCCAGCACTCACCTGCTGATGCACCTGGATGCACCTCATCTGCACACAGCATCTGCCCCTGATTTCAGGAGCCCATAATGAATTCTCCCCTTAGAACATTATCTGGCAAATGCTATGCTTTCAGGCATAAAGGCATTGGTCATGTGAAATCACTGAGTTCCTTTTGAGGACTCAGCACTGTTGACGCTGAAGACATGAAGCATGCTCCAGGAGAGTGATACCTTCTTTCTGGACAGTCTCTTTCTCCAGCACCAATTTTTTATCATCGTCTCAGAAGACAGTGTGCTTCTAAAATTAATGCAGTGAAACTCCACACGTATATACTGGGGGATAGAAATGGGTTTAATCACTGGCAGATGTGTTTGGAAGTGCCAGGATGGAAAAATGTCTCAGAGAAGCATATGAGTGGCGCCACGAGTGCCTGGAGAAGTCCTTCTGGCCCTGACAGCACGGCCATGGCACGTACCTGCACGGACGGACCTGTGTGTGCACAACATGCGTGCTGCATTACACGTGTAATAACACGCATGGTTCTGCATGCACAAACAGCCCTGTGTTGATGCACATGCAGATCTTGAAAGCCATGCGTGCACTTCCCTCTCTAAGTGAGGCAGGGAGGAAACAAAGGCTGAGGGCTGCAGATGAAAGGGAGCAGAGGAAGGGTGCAAGTGGCCCACACACTAAGCGATGCTCATGCCGTTGCCTGCACGTTCCCATGCTGCTTCCAGAGCGCAGGCAAGCATCCCTTATTGGCTGCACCTGGCTGCTATTAAGCATTCAATCTTAAAGGGATCACGATCCAGATACAACTAATTTGGAGGAACTTTTTTTACACAACAAGCCTCTCTCTATTTGTTTGTTTAGTTTAATATCTAAAACTAACCCTGGCTGGCTTGACACTGAGCAGGGCTCTTGGCTGCCCCAGGAACCAGGAGGGGATACAGACATATTTCTCACAAATACAGGGGAGCTCTCCTTTGGTGGTTTAAAAATAGTATTACAAAGGGTAGCTGCTGGATGCTGGTGGATGCTGGTGCTGGTGATGATGGTGAATGCTGGTGATGCTGCTGGTGGTGGTGCTGGTGTATGTTGGTGTTGCTGCTGGTGGTGCTGGTGATTGCTGCTGGTGGTGCTGCTGGATGTTGGTGATGCTGGTGGATACTGGCAGCCCAGTTCCTGCAAACCCTTATGGAGTCCCCAGAAGCTGCTCTCTATGTACCATGTGCCTCTTTTCCATGCCCATGAGGGTAACCTGGCACCCAGACTGACACTGGATGAGGCACCAGGGGAATCTGTGGGATACCTGGGAATAGGATGCAGCCCCTCCATGTCCCTGGGGCAGCCTCAGCCAGCAGAATGGGCCACAAGCATTTTCTACTCTACTGTTTGAACCATAGTTCTGGCAGCGCAGAACACCATCGATCACCTATGACACTTCCTTCCCCTGTGACTGAGGAGTGCTGCCTTTTTGATTCAGTATGAAAAAGCCCACATGAAAACCTCACCTTTATTCCATCCTTACAGAGACCCAGCAGCAAAGCCCACAGGCTCCTGCATGATCTCTTGTAAACCCCTTCCTAAGGGCAGCCAAATTATGAAATGCAAAAAATGAAAGGGAGAGAGCCACAACATTCATCCCTTGGCTGCTGCTTGCGAAGCCCCCATCACTGCAGATGCCTACCATGCAGCCCTCCAGCAACACCAGCACCAGGGATACATCCTACTCAGTGAGACCTAGCCACCTACCCTGGGATGACAGTGCAGTGACACAGTTCTGGATGTGGCATGGCCCTCCATTTCACACCATCTCAATGCATCAAATCACTGTTTCCCTCCTCACTTCCTCCCCCTGAGAAGAGCCCAGCACGAGAAACTCCCAGTGAGTGGGTGTCTCAGGCTTTACGCAAAGGCAAAAACCAAAGGCTTCTTGCAGATTAGATGCTTCCTGTCCCATCAGCCTGGAGGAATTTATTGAGCACTTGCTCACGGGGACCATACACAATGCACCCCATGCATTCCACCACACATGGGCACTTTCAGATGTTTGCTGATGTGCACTAGCTTTTAAGAAAGCTCCAAGGAGGTTTTAATTTAACATTGGCAACTGCTCTGGGAAGAATTTTCCAAGTAGGGGGAAAATCATTATCCCAATCAGCATGGGGACAAATGAGAAGCAGGGAATGCATAGATTTCAGTGTTAATATTCTTCTTTTTGGGAATGGTTTCAGGTGCTATTCCCCAGATGCTGACATTCTCCTTTCCCAGGAATTTGGCTGTTTTAAACATTTTGGTCACCATTTGCATATTATTCACAGTGACTTCTGCATTCCCATACTGCCTGCCCAGTGCTCATGTGGACAAAGGGACCAGAGGAACAGAGAAGCCTTCTGAGGCTATGGAGGGGAAATCAGCCATGGGCAGCCACCATCGTTTTTGCTGAGGTCCCCCTGGAGGCCCAATGCCACAGTCCCACTGCTCAGTGGCCCAGAGAATGGGGTTTCCCAGCTCCACTATCTCCCCTGTCACTGGCCCCAGACCTGATGGAGGGAATTAGAGAGCGGACTTGGCTGGGAACAGCCCCCAGGTTGTTCTCACAGGGAAATGGGGGAAGTCAAATGTAAAGAAAGGACATTACAGAGCTTGCCCTGGAGAATCACCACATCTTTGGGTTGTGGCCTGCATGGCTAATCCTCTTTCCCTCACCTCACCCCTTTGTCTACAATGCCAAGACTCCTCTAAATGTACCTTCCATTTTGCAATGCTTTTGCTCAGGCCATTATTCAGGCTGAGCTAGCCTTGTTTCCTTGCCAAGTGCTGTATTCTCTCTCTGATAAGATAAGCTCCTAAAAGGAGAATTTTTGGGACCCTGACTCACTGGAGAATTTTTTTCTGTGGGGCAGTCATACGGCCTATAACACACTTAACTATTTGATGAGCTTATCGTTGAAATTCAAATGTCCATCCTTCTTGTCCCATAGGAGGACAGTCCCTTATCTAGGAGCAAGGTCATCTCAATCAGGTGTTAAGCATGGAGAATCTCTCTATCATCTCCACGCCTTCAGCCCAGCTGCATATTCATGATCACTCCTGCTCCTGCCCCAAGAGCTTCTGGGCAGCTATGAAGGTGATGGTAGGGAAGCAAACCCACCTGACCACCGCAAAACCCTTCCTGGTGGTTGCACAAACCCAGATCTCACCACCTGTAACGTCAACCTAACCTCACTTCATGAAAGCTCCTTTGTGCCTGACGCCCCAAACAAAGCACCCTTGGTGCCCCTTCGAAGAAGGCAGCCCCACTGCCCCTGCTCAGGGGCTGTCACTGTGCCCCCCAGTACAGGAAACCCTCATGCTTGGCAGATGGAGTTGGGTTTTATTTCTCTGCTGCAGGAGATCCTCTGTGCCTTGCCCGTGGAAGATGCAATCAGCAAAGCCTCATATTTAATTAGCGCTGCTTCTTCTCTCCTATATGTTTTCAGTTAGAGGCCCTGCCCGGTGCCAGCAGTGCTGTCCTGCTCAGCTTCGATGGGTGCAGTGTTAAGTCCAGCAGCTGGGCAACATCTCCAGCAGCCCCTAACAACCCGCTGCACTGCTGCTGTCCCCAGACACAGTTGCCAGCATGCCCCAATGTACACCTGTGCATGGGCAGGACCCAGCCCTGCTTGCAGCTGTGCTGCTTCTGCCTGCATGTGCTTGGCCATGCCTTGAGCAATGCTTCACCAAGGAGCAGCTGCAGGGCATGATCCAGCTGCTCAGAATCCACTCCAGGCTCTGTTTGCCCCCCTTGAAGGCACCGCCATTTTTCTTGTCCAGGAATGCAAAGATCTCACCCCAAGCAAAAACAGCAAAGGGACCCCTGGGTACACCGACCCCCCCCAGCCCCAGCGCTGTGGGGACCCTGTACCCATCTCGGGCCCCACAGGTTGACAGGCTTGGTAAGCCCCAACAACTGCAAATGATCAACCCCAGGGGGATTTTTTCCTCCCTTCAGCTCTGGAGTCAATTGTCAGCCCTGCTTTTAAAGACACTCTTGTAGGCAGCCCGGCTATGCTTTTCTGCTTTGGAGGAATTCCTCTAAAACAATAATAGTGACATTGTTCCTCACTTTGCTGGCGGTTTTATAGGGCTCACGTTGGAGAAAGGTGACCGTGGCTGCCTTTTGGCCACATGTGTTTACACAAGGAAATGCATGTGGGTTTTGGGGTGGCGCCTGGAGTCAGCAGCCGCTCTCTGTACTCCTGACCCTTACAGAGCTGCTTTCTTGCTTCTGGGTACGTTTACTGCACTCCAGATGTGAGCTGGCTCCAGCAAGGCTGCGGAGCACCAGGGATCTGGCATCCCCAGACTCATCAGTCCGTGGGGTAGAATGCCATGGTGGTTGTTTTAAAAGCTGTAATGCATTCTTGGTAACACATCATGATTTATTCAGTCCTTGTTTGACAGGGTGCCTTTATCAAAAGCTCATGCGAATCCAGGCTGTGTGGCGTGCTCTGGCTGCAGCTCAGTCAGGCTCTGCAGACAGATCAGTGTGGGCTCTGTGGGGCACTGTGCTTTGGGTCCCTCTGTTCTGCAAGCTCCAGGCATCAGCATCAATGGCTTTCAGAGCACAAGGAAGGTGCTCTGAAAGAACAAATCCTGTAACATAGATGGGTGTCACTCAGGCGCCCCAGATGATGGGGTAGCCAGGGGGTGACAGTCCCAAGTTCCACCATCATACCTTACAGAGCCCACGTGCTGCTGGTCTCACTCCAGCTTGCAAGTCTATAAATGGAGGGGAGAGAATCAAAATCAGAGTGTGCTTGCGGAAAAATAGGGCATGGCTGCGGCTGAATGCGGGTCCTGATGGAGCAGTGAGGTGTCATCACCCTGTGAGCTGCCCTGTTACTAAAACCACACTTTGTTCCACTTTTATGCCCTTTAAACCACACAGCGCAGTTACAGGGAGCAGCGGCTGGGAGGCACCTGGCAGGTTTCCATGCACAGCCCCACAGGGTGCTGTCGGCCCTCAGTCCCACTGCTTTGTGGGGCCAATCTTATGGGCACAGACAGACGCAGGAAACCTTAGCCCTGGATTAGAAATGAGCCTTTGGCTTAAAGATATTTATTTGCCTTTTATCATAATGGGAAAAAATGAAACAGCAGATAGGAGAGGAAGAAAAAAAAATCCAATCTAGGTCAGAATCTTACACTGGCTAGTTCACTTCACAGTTTAAGTAAATAATTCTCATCCCAAAACCCTTCAGGGTCACATAAATGTGGCTCTTTGCATGGAAGAGACTATTTTGATAGTGCCTCTTTGCATGGAAGAGACTATTTTGATAGAAGCTGGGTGCCTGACGGATTTGCAGCTTTCACAAACTGGGAAACTTGGTTTTTCACAGTGAGATATAAAATCCTATCAATTAATCTAACTTTTATTGCACCTCTGGGGCACGAACATGATGTTATTTAAACAAATGGTTCCCATTACCTTCAATTATTTTATAAATGTTTTTCAATGATTTACAGGCTTGTATTAAATGGACAATATACTTCTGTGCTCCTTGAGGGGTAAACAGCAACCTGAAGACTGGGGCTCACTGATCTTTGTTTTTTTCTCTTCTTCCTTTTACCCACACACTGGGCTCTACACACAAGGGGGGGGCGGGTCATGCTGATGGGGCTGCCCCAGCCCACACCACATCGCTGAGGTGAAGCCATGGGGGACCCTCATCCCCTTGTTTCTAACCCACAGCCATCCCTGCACTGTGACAGCCCTAATCAGGGCTCTGCGGGTTGGGTGTTCCCAGCTGCACTGACCTCCCCGTGTCCCAAAGCGATGCATCTGGTCCTCGCAGGGCCTTCATTTCAGGGATTACTTGGGATTTGCAGGATCATTCTGTAATGCACAAATGATACAGAACTCCATGCACTAGGGAAGGGAAGGGGGGACTCCTATTTTGCTCCTCTTTCTCCCTGCTTGATGCAGAATGCCCCGGAACTCTCCTGCAGGCCCACACTGGACCAGGCCTGTGCAGCATGGGGTTGTGAGGGGCCGCCAGGCTGCAGCCCACAGCTCTGAGCCCCACTGGGCCCTGAGCCCTCCAAACCCAGGCATAGGGCTTGTCAGTGCAGGACAGAGTAGATCGGATTGTTCCTTCACAGGTTGGAAGTAACCCGGGCTCTGCTGCCATCAGGAAGCACTTATCTTGGTGGGGATCAAGAGGGGACGTGGTTTCTGTAACGCTGACCCCAGCCCAGCCCTCATCCATCTCCCGTGTCCCGGTGCTCCCCTGCTAACGCTCAGTGCCACACGCTGACAGACAGGATGGCAATTAAGTCTGCACTCCGCTCATTCACTTGAGCCTGTCTACATCTCAGGCAGCTACAGAGATAGGCTCTGTTTACAGAGCCTGCTGTCATTTATTATTTTTCAGGGGTGTTGCAAGGAGCAGGGAGGGAGAACGTCACCATGGGAAGATAAACCTGGCAGAAGGGCAAAGACACATGACCATAAATCTGCAGCCCTGGGTGCACAAAGCTCTGTGCATGGCCAGGAGCCACGGCAGCACACAGGCAGCCAGCAGAAAGGACAGAGCCACGTGAGGCGGCAGGACCAAGTTGAGGTGGCAGCAGGCAGCCAACGCTTTTTTTCCTGAAAGTCAGACCCACAGTGTCAGGCACAGGGTAACGTTTTTCTCAGCTGGCCCTGGATTTCTGCCTTGAACTGCAGCCATGGACCTGCTTAGGATTCTGGGTGACCCGAAAGATTATTTTTCTTGGCAAACAATGACTCCATCCAAGTTGTTACACCACTGAAAATAGCTAATAACATTTTACTTAATTAAACAGTGCAAGGCTTAACAATGTAGATCGTCACTTTTTCTCTTGCATTGTATTGCTACAGCAACCCAGATGGGAATTTTGCATCCATCCCCCTGTTGGGGCCATGTGTACTTGTGAGGGATGTGAGGTTCTGGGTCTCCCCACTTGCAGAGCCACTGAAGCACAGCTTGCAGCACAGGCACTTCCCATTGAAAGGGTAAGCAGAGCCTCAGGCCAGAGCCTCACTCCTATCTTCAGCCCCCCCAGAGTCTCCACCCTACCTGCTCTCTGTCATCTCCAGCTTTTTATGCTTCTCTAACTTAAACCTATCATATTAATAAAATATATTTACCTGACACCCTGTCTTTTATTTGCTTAAATCAGGTTATGTTTGAAAGATAAAAGCACTGCATGAAAACGGCTTGCAGTGGCACTGAGGGGAGTCTCGTCTGAAGGGCTGGTGGGGAGTCAGCATGGTGCTCCAATAGCTGCTTTGGGCTGCGTGCACAGCAGTGGCTCTGAAATCATATTTCACTACAGCGGGAGAGAGTCTTCATCGTGTTTCTTCACATTTAGGCTTGGGTCTGTTTCTCACAGCAAGATTATTAAAAACACTCACACCTGAAATGGTTTCATTGTGTCCATGCATTTGCTGTTTATTATTACAAACAAGTGTGTAGAGGGTCATTAAAAATAAATTGGAACGAGTAAAAAAGTAGTGAAAAGTACAAGGAAACTGAATGACTGAAAACACTCATCTTAGTATCCAGGGCAGAAAGCTCCCTCTTGGAACAATGCCTTAGCTTGTGAGACAGAGGGGAAACACTACTCTGCTTTCTTTTCAACCATGCCACATCCTCCTCCTGCACAGGGATGCAGGGAATGGAAACAGAGAGCCAAGTCCCAGCCTGGGCCGGATAGCTCTGTGCCTGTGTGCACTCGCTGATGCCACAGGAATGGGATTTGTCAGGATTCTCCTTGCAGACATGGCTGGTCTCAAGTTGATCTGACAGACATCAGAAGCCACCAGCGAGTACCTGCTGTCCCAAAGCCCCGTGGCCAGAATTTGGCTGAGCAATGACAGGCAGCCTACTAACCCCACAGCCATCCCACCTTCAACAGACTGCATGGATGCAGTGTTGCAGGGATTAGAAGCAGTTCCAGGGCTCAGGATTTGCTTTTCCTCCCAGCAGGAGATAAAGTTAACCTGGAAGGTAAATGGCTTGGGATGGGCTGCTTCTCACATCCCTCTGGGGGCTTCATCATATCTCCATTAATTAACATTACTGGAAGTGTTTTTTTAAAAAACAGAAATGAAAAAACACAGAGGCTTCTAGCCTCATTCACACCAGCTTACATCAAAACTACAGGTGCTATTCTACATAAGTGCTAAAAAACATGTCCTAGTGAAGTTAAAAGTTAGAACTGTTCCCAAAAGCACGACTCTGACCACCCCATGAGAAGACACGCATGTGAGTTACAGGGATGCCTTCTCCCATTGGGAATGGCTGGCGCTGCTGATGAGCTGGGTCTCAGCCCGCTGCTAGGGCATACAAGGAACTGCATGAGTGCTGGCACACTGCACCAGTACTGTTGCCTTACCAGCTGAGCCAGTCATCTCATTAAGCCCTTGGCTCAGCAGTATCTCCCTGTCATAAATCCACATCAGCTCATCCACCCCAGCAGCCCTCATTACTCCTGGAGCTGCCTCCTCGTCCCAGGAGGCTGTCCACATCAGGCCAGGGGATTCCCAACTCTGTGACTTCTGCAGGCACTGATGGCTCCAAAGCTGATGCTCATTCACCCTTTGACAGGCCATGGGGCCACGGCTGAATTCTTACTGCCGCGCAAGAAGAAAGATGTCCCCAGCTTGGCTGTGCTGTGGGCAGACAGACTACAGGTCCAGGAAAACAGGCACTGCTCTGCTCCAGTGAGACACAGGTGTACAAGAACCCTTATGCTGATCGCTCCCTCTGGCTGTATCCCATGTTCATGTGCTGCTTGCTGCACTGTCCTTGCTCCATGCTGTAATGGCAGCACACAGCACAGCAGTGAGAGCTGGGGACGTGTGGCCATGGGAGCTGAGGGCAGAGCACAAACACCTCCTGGACTGCAAAGAAAAAGCAGAGGAGCTGTGGGCAGACACTAACAGCACACACAGGGCTCGTCTCAGTCATTCTGCTCCAAAACCTAGGATCTTCGGAAGGCTGAAAGAGCACAATTCTGCCCTACAAAATTTCACTGCTTGTAAACAGAGAGAACTGATCTAAACCACAGCATGTGAACTGACTGGGTGCAACTTTGCCATGAGAAGCTGCTTTCAAATTCTCATTTCCAAATCTTTTTTATTACTATTATTATATTATTATTTTTTTTTTATAGGTAGTTATACAACAGAAAGTACTCACCCCGTGAAAGACTATCATGAGGCCACCAGACAGATGGATCCGGAGTGCAGGGCAGGCAGAGCCCATGTAAAGAACACAAAACCTCGCAGGGCCACAGAGAGATGTGCCTTTTGCATAGGTAGAACAAGGTGGGCAGCGAGCACTCAGCAGATGACTGAAGCCAGCAGTCATCACCCAGCACTCGAGGACAGACAGGTTGGCAGGGACGGGGCACCTTGTGTTTGGTGTCGGCATTCTGAAAGGAAGGGAAACAAGGGCAACTGTGGCACTCTGCAGACAGAATGCGGTCCAACATGTGCCCCAGCTCCAGCCCATGGTATCGCCCTGCTCCACGGACATGTCCCTTGGGGGCTGATGGGACTTAGGCTTGGTGCACAACTGCAATGGGTTTGGGAGTAGTGCAGTCCTGGTCTTGGAGAAGTGAAGCCCTGAAACTCAATGGAAGTAACGAGGACACTGGGAGCTACTCCTTGCACCTTGACAGGAGAGCAGCATCTTCCAGAGCTCATGTTTGAATTCGTAGATGGAATAGAGAATATTTCAGAAGAATTCCCCATTAAAAACTTTTTTTTTTAATGTATAATAATTAAAAACATGGCTCTGAACACCGGATTTAGTGAAATCCTCCCCTCCTGGCAGGCCCAGGCGAGCTGCAAACAAGCTTAAACCTAGTGGACAGGGGCCCTTCAGAAGAAGGAAAGTTGAAAGCGTTTTTGTTGTACTTGTGGGGTGAGGGGAAGAGACACAGGACCCAGGATTGTGTTCTGCTGGGAAGCATGACGACATCCACAGAAGGAACACTCTAAGCCTTCTGGCCTAAATTATCTGCTAACGTAAATAATCAAATTCCAGGGACCACACTGCTCTGGCGCCACTGGGGAAGGGGCGGCCCCGCGCTGCAGCAGGTGGCAGCCTGCCTGCCTGCCCTGCTCCCCGCCCTGCCCCTGATGCTCTCCAAGGAAGCCAGCATCACTCTCCGTACTGTGGGAAGTTTTTAATGGCTTGCTCCAGGCAAGGCCTCTAAAATGTTTATATTAATACTTACATGTTGGACAGCCACTCATTGGGTCTCAGCTGGAAAGCAGTCCAAGCAGCTGAGAAACATCTGGTTGCTAACCCCAGACAAGGCATAATCTGGTAGCCCAGGGATTTAAGAGGTCTCTTTGGAGGGAAAGAAGTTTGGCAAATATCTTATTGAGATCTTTGTTCTTCCACAGTTGTTTCTCAAGTCTCAGTCACTGCTGCAGTGTCAGACACAGTCGTTCTTCATCAAGGCCGTATTTACATGGCATCCAAGCCTCAATGATTACAAAAAGCTGTAATTAAGCATTACTCGCAATTTCCCGGAACAGTTCTGAAGGTGTGGGACTGTGTGTGCGTTTCCCTGACATGTGCTCCCCCCTGCTCCATGGAGAGAAAGCAGCTGTTTGTCCATTCACAACCACACTGCTCTTCCAGCATGCTCACACCAGTGCTGCCAGCCCTGCCTGCCCTTGGCCCATCCAGCCCCAGCACTCACACCGCACGGACACGGACGTGCAGGAACCTTCCCTGGGGTCCTCCATCTTGAGGCCACAAACCTCCCTTCTTTGCAGATCTGGAGACCAGGATCAGGAAAACCATGAACACACAAACCTATAAAAAAAGTGGGGACAAGGGAAAATGGACTCATTCTGATCAGTATGGCTTAGAATTTTGCTCCCTTTCTCTTTCTAGAATTCTTGGTTTTCATTTTTCTCAAAGGCAATTTCAGCTTTGTCTATTCCAAGACTGCCTTCAAGGAGCAGAGAGCTAGTAGGACAAGAAAACACAAACAAATAGATGTTCAGCAACTGAGTCAGGAAGGGACTTTTAGGCAGATCATTTGATATTTATTCTCCCTTTTTACTACCGATATACAACAAGGTCTTCTAGACATCCCAGGGCAAAGCCACCAACAACCCAGCTTGAGAGGCAGCAAATTAGGACAGAACCCACATTTCTGAAAACCCTTTGTTGGCTTTATTGAAAAAGAGATAAGGATGAAAAAGGCGACGAGATGTTTGACAGATATAAAATCGTGAGAAACCACCCTATCACCTTATCTTCCACCTTGTCTTCTGCTCCTTCTTTCATGGTGTTTGTTGTTGTTGTTGCTTTTTGTTGTTGTTGCAACAAACATGGGAGACACTGGGAAAACATAAAGGCATAAACATCAAGGAAATGGGACTGCGAAGGGAGGGCTGGGAAGGAGATACTCAGTAGAGGCCACAGAAGTCTCCCTCCCAGCATGCTTGCTCTGGTCCAGCAAAGCACTTAAGCAGGCACCTAATAAACATTTGACTTCATGGAGCTCTTCACAAGCTTGAAGAGTTAAGCAGTTTTGGCAGTTTGCTACAGCAAGACCAGAGAAACTGAGAAAGTGACTCTTGGTCAACAGCAAGGTTAGCTTGCCTTTGAAGAGCATCTTAGCCAAAGATTCATGCCATGTGTCAGTTTCCACTCACTCAGGAAAACTCTAAGCCACCAGAGAAAGTTCCTTACATTCAAATTAACACGTAAAAAAGATTATATGCTAAGAATATAATCATTGAGCTTTGTTCAACTCCTTTCAGCATCAAGGAACAGCATCATCCTTGATGTAGGAAACACTGTCCTGAGGATGAAGCATAACCCCAAGTGCCAGTGGCCAAGTACCACAAATACAAGGTGAGCCACAAACAGCACCACAGCTCTGGGCAAGATACTGCAAAGTCTGGTATTTGGAGGAGTAAAGCACATCTGAACACTCCTTACATCATCAGGAAAACTTGAAAAAGTCTCTGGCTTTGCTTCCCTATTTAAAATTGGCATAACAACATTGCTCCTCTACATCACATTTACCACTGAGATAAAATGTTGGGGCCCATTCCTGGCCCAGCTGCGTGCCCCACAATTTGGGCCACGGCCGCATCCAGCTCTGCTCTCGCTTGCTGCCCCTCATTCCGGTCCAAACCAGGCTAAAGCTCAGCCACTGGCTTCACACAGAGCTGCTGATGGCATCTTTTGGCTTCAAAGTTATTCCACTAACGATGATGGAAGAAACTTAACTTCTAAATCCTAAGCGCTAGGTTAAGAGTTTAAAAGGACAGAAAAAGCATATTTAAGCATATGCTCCCCATATAAATACACAAAGCTTAATTACATCAGAGGAAGAAGCAAATAAGCTGTCTTTATTAGCAACTCAAATCTCACTACATTGGTGGCATTCCCCTAATGTCGGCACAGTAAAAAAAAAACCGCTTTCCACAGGTTCTTAAATCAGAAATTGATTCAGGATCACCGTGAACAGAGCTCCCGACGAGAGGAGCGGAGCTCCCCCGCCGCACGCGGCGCTGCGCAGCGCTATGGCTCCCCCTAGCGGCCGAGCCGACACTGCGCACAGCCAGAGCACCACGGGGCCGCTCGGCGCGTCCTCTGCAGCGCTGCCCCGGGTGAGTCCCGGCGGGGGGGGGCGGGAGGGGGGACGGGACAAGGGCCCCTGCTCTGCACTGCCTACCCCCCCCCCACCTCCAGCACAAGCCCCCAGGAGCAGCATCTATTTCGTGGCCATAGGAGTATTTATTATCGCTCACGCCTTTACTTCAAGAGACACCAGATCGGAGTGCAAGCCAAGGTCAGCGAGGAGAGCTGAGCACCCCGTCCTGCACTGCCAGAGGAGGAATACACGCAGGAGGACGCAGGTTCATCGCCCACCTCCACGTCCGCAGCGTGAATAAGCCCGGGGCACGTGCTGGCAGGGATGGTCGGTCTCTACCACCACGGAGCTTTGAGGTCGCACACATTTGACAGAACCACAGCACGGAGAATCAATAGCATCTGAGTCTTAGTGTGCTGTTTTTCCATGCTGCTCATACTTAGCATGGAATACCAGTGCACAGAGCACCAAAGTGTTCCTGAGTGCACCTTCCACATAAGACAATGAACAGTGAACCACTTTTTTTTTTTTTTTTTAAGCATCCCCCAACACTGTATCACAAGGACTAAGGCTAGCACAGATCCCAGTGAAGCGTGGCTCAGGTCAAAGCAGAACACACCAACCTGTGCCACCTGCAACGCAAATCTGACAGTTTCAGAGTTTTCAAACCAGTACTTGCATTCTGAAGGCAGGGGAAGCACCAAACATGCACCAACCACACTCTCCTGAGCAGCACATGGGCATTCTCACAACAGCTCAGTAAAACAGAGCCATTCAAGAACCACAATGCAATGCAATGACCAAGCATTTTCCCCGTTCCCATTTAACACCTTCAGATACAGAGCAACTTCAAAAACACACAATGCTGACACAGTATTAATCTCTCTGTCTTCACAGATGCCCTCTGAGCTATGACCAGCAAAGACCAGAGGACCAGCAGAAGTTTCACACGTATAACTCATTCCCTTTTCTGTCCCCACACCCAGAACTCCGCAGTTCATCGCAATACTGAAGTGAATGCACAACTGAGACTTTCCAGCAATCTTCGTTAGTGGAGACACTGTGCACTCAAAAAAGCCCAAATTGTGCAAACCTTTATCCACCTTTCTCCAGATTTACAGAGGTCTGTTTTTCACAGTTCACCACTTGAGAATCGGGTAAAATTTCGGGCTGTGAAGTTCTTCATTAACGTGACAATGCTGCATGCAACCACGCGTGGACTTATTTCCTCGGGATTATGGCACAAAAGGTCACTGCAGTACCGGCACCTCAGGCTCCTCAGCACCACTGGCACTGCCACTGACAACTCTACGCAGGTCTGTCTGAGGGCTAAAGTAAAACTAAAGCTTCTCCTTGGCACAGCAGCAGCAGCAGGATAAAGACAATTGCCTTTCACCACCAGTTTTCATGCTGTTAACTAAGCGTGATCTGTAGGAAGATACTTCCGACAAATCAAAAATTCCACAGGGGATCAAAATCTAAACATAAATACAATTAAAGCCTTCTAATATTAATGCACACTTTTTATTATATTAAAATCAGGCAATGGTCTGATACAATAAAAAGGCTGCTTATGGAATACTGTTATGTTAAATCTTAATTACAGAGGATGTTAAATCCTTACAACTAATATTTTCCTCAAAAGAGTTAATGGAAACATCATTGTTCATTGACTTGATAGCTGCTGCTTTAAAATGTACTTTTATTTTCTTTTTTTCTTTTTCTTTTTTTTTCTTTTCTTTTTTTTTTTTTTTTAACACAAACACTTGATCTTTTCATAAAATTTCAGACACACTAGGTCGGTTGCATGTAAGCTTGCATCCACATTGCAGTTAGTGGTCCAAAAGAGTAAAACAGAAAAAGCAGCGATTTGCCAGGATGCAAAGCCAATACCGGTCCTTACTCTGCTGTATGCACCGCTTCCCCAGATCTTCACCAAGGGATTTTCTCTTCCAAGACTCAGAGAATGCTAATGGAATCTACGCTGACTCAATTTGTCTGTCAGACTTTTAGAAGGGCCAACCTGGGTGCTGCACTCAGTTAATCAACTGGGTTCCTGGGTCATTCCAAAGCGCCAACAATACAGCTACTAGAATTGGAGCGTGTGTTCTGAACCTATATGCAGATCTGGCAGCAGCAGATTTTAGCCATCCTGGTAAATTACTGCTCTTTTCACCATGTCAAAAGCCTATCTAAGAACATCAGCCGCAGCCAACTTGGTGGTGTGGCAACAATGCCAGAGGAACAGGGAAAATCCACATTTGCGAGCAGAACAGATACTTTTGATTCCCAGGCTGGTGAAGACTGAATTTGTTGCAAAACCAAAACAATAAGCAGAAGGGAATATGTCAAGTTATTGCCCCGGTGCTTACCCCTGCCATCCAGGGGTGAGAAGAGACACAGAGAGGGGCAGAAAGAAAGCAGCATCCCCACTAAAAAGAGGGGAAGAGGGAAGAGATTAAAAGAACCCCGAATCCCTCATCCAATGCTCATGTTACTGGTGAGGGAGATCAGGAAGAGAAATACAATCTATGCCTTGGCCAGAAGAAAGCTTGCCCCAGATTACCAGGGCATTAAAAAAATATAAAACCAAAAATGACCACAGTCACATTCAGCCTTTACTAGAGATAGCACAAAGGGAGGGATGACGGAGGTTAGCACACATCCCCATTAGTAGTCCATTAAGCCCAGTGTCGTACTGGAAGCAAAAACCTTTGTGTCTATTCTAATAAACAGCCCTGAGCTTCAACACTATTGCAAAAGACAGAAAAAGGAAATAACAAAACAACTCAGGCCAGACACACAGCAAGGTGATTGTGGGATGTATGCTTCACAGTTAAGTTAGATGTGCCACGCTGTTCTTGACAGTAATCAATTTAAATCGACTTTTCCTGATACCAGAAGTTCAGCTATGTGGACAGTGGTTACACGACAGGATTATTTGTTATAACACAACTTATATTTCAAATGAAAAAAATTAGTATCATTTACAGTATCTCAAGAAAAATCTTCTTTGAATGGGAACTTCCTTTCCAGTATTTTGAGGTCTACAAGATGCATCTAGAAAACGTACTACTGTGGAAAATGAAGACAGCTTAAATTGAATAAAGGGGCATGATTTTTTTTTTAATTAATTGCTGTAACATTGTCCTTCAGGTGGCTGAGGAAGTTTCATATTTTCTTTAGACATCATTAGACGCCGGAGCTCTTGCAGAACAACTTTGATACTAAAAGAATTCTGCCATTTTGCTAGGACTGATATGGCTCTGGGGTCCACCTAGAACAGACAAAAACACCATTTCTGTCACAATCAGTACTATCAATACAGATAACTCCCACACACACCCTCCAGCCAAAGATCTTTTAAGAAATCTGAGTGGAAGAAAACAAAGAATGCAAAAGCAAGCAAGTGGCTTTCCTGAAAGCATAATTAATCCATGCATATCTATTTGCAAGCTGCAAATGTACAGGAAAAGTACATTTGATTCCAGTATTCTCTCAGTTTGTACAGTTCCCTTCTATTCCCCCCTTTCCTTCTACTCCAAGAAATGGTACGAGAAAACAAAAAGTATTAAAGCAAATTGCAAATATAAAGCATTCATTTGAAGCTGCACAGGAAAGTCATGTAAAATAATAAAAAACAAAAACTTACCACTCCATTAGAACTATTTACTCCATTCATATTAATTTTTGTTACAAATCTTACAAATGGAGGTGCTTCTGGATACTTAGGCCCACATTCTATTTTAAGGCTGTATATTCTGTTTTCATAAATTGTCTGGGGGGAAAAAAAGCAGGGAGGGGGAACAATTATATCAGGCAGTTCAACAATCACTTGGTTAAAACAGTGGTTATTTCAGGGACCCAGACCACTAAACAGAAGGGTAGTCGCTTGCATACTATGCTGGCTCCCTCTGTTTTGGGTTCATTTTACAATATTTGGAGCACCAAATGCTGCTCTTCTGCATATTAAATTCTACTATTTTTTTAAGCACATATTGAATTTTCTCATAAAGAATGAAGCTGGCATTGCTTCCTGTTCACTATCTGAAATTATTTTTCTTATCATCATATTTTAGATATCTACTTTTCAACCAATCTTTATAAATCAGTTCTGTTTTTATCAATTCACTAATCACAAACATGAACTTGAAATCAAACTATGGCTTTAGTGTAGAGAGCTATCTGAAGTTGGCCAGTTTTAAAGCTGCACTTAAATACATTCTTTAGTCAATGGTCAACCCAATGCATGAGCTGCCTGAAAGATGAATGCTCCAAAATCTAGTATATTTCAAAGTACACAAGTTGTACCAAAAGTAATGCTTCCTATTTATTTTCATGAATCTACAACAGATACATAAAGCACAGTGACATTATTTGACAGAGCAAATTCTCAGCTATAAAACACTGTTTCTCAACATGTCCCCACCATGATTCGTGGAGATGAGCTGATCAAGGCACTCTTCATTTTGTTGTATGACAGCTGTGCAAGGCCATCTGGAACATGGCTTATCCTTCACGTTGCTGTTGACAATGAAAGGCACCACCATGACTGTGCCAGTATCCACTGGTTGGTCTCCATATACGTTCAGCAATCTTCGATGAACGTCAATGGGAGCCATTTTTTCCTCATGGGGAAATTCAGTTTCCTCCCTTCGCTCCATCAGCACTTCCATGTCAGACACCACTCTGTCAGACTGCCCCTCAGCTGCCAGCTGTCACACAGCAACAAAATGTAACGGGACGTTGGTGGGAATGTTCAGCCCCTGCTGCCACACCACCGACATCCGCCTCTAACATCATGGGCCAACATCACAAAATAGGAGGCATTACTTTCGGAGCAGCCCTGTACATCCTGATCCCAAACAGTATCAACACTGTCCCAGAGAGTGGGAGACAGTCACCTGGCGCAGCCTGGACTGCAGTCTCCTGACAGAACCAAGTAAGCTCTGTGCATAGAGCAATTAACACACCAAAGTCTGCAGGTTTTTATGGTCCTTGCAGGTAACCACACCACATTAAGACTATGGAACAGGAAGTCTTCACCACGCTCAGGTCTAGAGCCCGTATAAAATAGGTGCAGACAAAGTCAAAGTTCTGACAGCACCACTGTTATTGAATAGTTTGTATAAGCAAGAGGAATGACTGGTTGCAAAACCATCTGCATCAAGCCTGGGAAGGAGCAGTATGCTTCCATGTATGGTAGCAGGGGCACTCCAGAGCAGCAGCATGGATCCAGCTCAGCACAACAGTTCTTTTTTCCCTACAGGATGCCCAGTGTCAGATTCCTCCACCTGCCACAAGCACAACTGTTTTCTACTCAGAAGAAAACAGGATTTTTTAATTTTTCTCTAAAGCCAGTATTTCTCACATCCTATTAAAAAAAATGGTAATTACAGGACTGAGTATGAACAGACCTAAAAGCAGAGGAACCTCCTCACAAATAAGAATGTCTGAAAGTTCCCAGAATCTCCCTTACTGCAGCCTGTGGTTTTCAAACAATTACCTCAATTCAAGAATGGTAAAAAAAAAATAAATAATAATAATCTGTATTCATAAGTGTGTCAGAAAGACAACAGAGGCACAGCTGAATAATTCTTTTGTGATAGTCCTCTAGCCTTGGTTAGCAGTATGACATGAGCTACAGATTTCTATCATTGCTGACAAGTCAATATATGCCTATTTGCACGTTTCAGTTTCTATTTGAATTTCTAAATTAGATTTCAAGGTTGTTCAAATTTTGCATAACATGTAGGTGTACAGTGAGCCTTCCTCACAATCCTAACATAGGCTCAATTAAAGCTCTCTAATGTTCTAAAATCAAATGTCATTCTGAGAAACAATTAGGGCATATCATAAACAAATGAAATGATCATGTATGGGCAGATGTTAGAAATGGCAAAAAGATGAGATAGAAAATACTGCATGTGTAAAGTGTTATTAATTCCTGTACATCATCATCTTGAGTCAGAAAAGGTAACTGACAAAATGGAAACACATCAGGCGGTAGCACGATTGAAGGATTGTAAAGGTTTCCATATTGATAGCACTGGAATTTTTGAGAAGTGATACTGAAGCCAGACACAGGGGACAACACAGATTACTGCAGGAAGGAGAATTACCTACCTGCACCTCATGGCAGGAATAACAAGGAAACCAAACAGAAATACACAGCAAAACTGGGGGCCACAGACACCTTCTGTTTTTAGAATACATGCATACATATAATGCATAATCAAACACTAATATTTACTGCCACAGACCCTCAGCTGAGTAAGGTTTTGGGAGGGAACAAAGACAGAGAATACACATCATTGCTATCAAAAAGATTATGACTGCATTACAAGAAGCTACTTTGGGAGAGAACATTCAAAAAAGTAACTGAATTCATTAAAATTCAAGTTTCCCGAGTTAGCTGAAACTGTAAAGGAGCATGTCAGTATTTCTGCAATCAAAACAAGCCCGCAAACTCAAGAGGATGTAGCAGAAAGACCACCAGCAGTACTGACAGGACATCCACATTTTATCTAGGTTAGCTCCATGTGTAATCTCACTAGCTGAAGGATTTTAAACCTTACTGTATTCAAGAGCAGAGGATACTAGAATCCTGGAATCTCAAAAGTTAGGTCTTAATGAATCTGTAAATACAAAGCAGACGTGACAGAACTAACCAGAGGTGGGTACTAAAAGTATTCCAGATCATAAGCAAAAAGACATAGAGATACATGAAACCTGTTTGTATACATAAGTTAATCTTTCAACATAGGTCACTCACTGAAGAGCTTTGCCACTCATTTGTGTTTTGTTTGTTTTTTATTTCAGCGTTTAGATTACGAGAAGGAAAAGAAGAAGAAAAAAAAGAAGGAACACTGGTATTTTAATATTTAAGTGGATGCTTACTCTTGGAGGCCCAATAATCATTCCTGTCCATCTTGTGAGTGTCATATCTTCATCGTCTTCAAGGCCCCAACTAACTGTTCCATCGCCTACTCCTTTTTGACCTTCTTCAAGTTCTTCCAACAGACGAAAATTACGAGGAACTTTTACTCCTAAAAAACAATCAGAACAATATTTTAAATAAAAACTTAAAAATACCACTGTTTCTCAACAGCGTACAGATAGCCCTGTATTTAGCATGGAGTTTTCAAGTGATACCAAACGTGCCGAAAGTCTGACAAGCCAGGTGTTAGGGCAGGCAGCAAAACGAAAGGAAACCTCTCTATCCACTCAGAGACACAAACAGTATTATGGAGCTCTATTAGCAGTTGTTTAAATGATCTATAGCATGAAAATGTACAAGATTGTACAAAATGAGCAGAGTCAAGTCCCTCATGGTGTCAAGTCTCTCACAGCTTTTAAAAATATCACTACAATCAACTAAAACACTTTCACAATGTTAATAGGTTAATCTGAAGTTCAGTGGGCTTTGTCAGCAGCTATGCTGTCCTTAGTACCTCTGACCCCTTATCACCACAGAATTTCAGCACTTCTGAGCTGCTAGCACACTACTCCTTAAAACATACACAGTAAAACAGAGAAACTTTCTTATCCCACTACATTAATGAAAAACAATGGCACACTGAGACACTCGCGGTCACAATGCTGCATTTGTGGTGAAGATCCTTGATCCCTTCATTATTTGTTCTTCCTCGGGATGCTCATACCTCAGCCACCACAAGCAGATGCACACTCCAGGCCACTTTTTCTACCTCAGATACCCAGGCGGAGCACACGTCTTTCCAGTGGAAACAAAATTATTGCCAGGATACATTTGTCGGACTTATTTTCACCTGACATACAAAAAGTTTGGGATTTGGATTATTTTTTCACCTCAATAATCCAAAATGAACTATGCACCAAAGCATAATAGTGGAAAATCCTAATGAATGCTCTTCATCATCACTGATGTAGCATGGTAGCAAAAGAATGAGCAACTCGCCTTGAAGCACCCAAAGTGGACCCAGCGGACCTCTCCTAAGACCTCACCTCATCCAGCATTCACAGCACGTTGCAGCAGAGGACGTTAGAAAGAAACCAAGACAGAGCTCTGAGAACCATCTCCAGATATCCCTGAAAACATGGGCAGCCACTGGCAGAGGGCCTAAGGCTTTGTAAAATGTAGTGGCTTTTAAAGTCTGGTGGCTCTGGTGTTCTTAAAATCCCTTCAAAGTATATTAACGACCTACGCAAATTAAATGTCAAAGTCACTCTTGCTCCAGAATTATAGTTGCCACAATTTCATTCACTACAAAAAAAGCAAATTACTGAAGGAATCAGTTTGTTGGCCAGTTTGGTACCACATCTCCAATAATCAAGTTGCAGAATATCATGGGTAAATGAGATTTAGCAACACAGTTGTAGTGAGGACACAGAGAGGAGCCCAGAGCCAGCTGAGAGGTATCCATCAGTCCCACCAGAGCAGCACCAAATGCAGGCGGGGCTGCAAGGCACAGTGCAGTGCAGCTCCACGCTAGATCACGCTGTGACCGTAACTGCTGAGCAACACAAACCTTTGGCTGTGAAAGGAAATGAGTCAGTGCGGCTGTGAAGCCATCACCATGAGGCTGATCCCAAACCCTGAGCAGGAATAGGACCTCTTTAAGATGGCTGCCATCTCCCTAGCACAAAACCTCCAAATTATGATGCAGTCTGTGAGCCTTCAGCACGGAAAGGTCCAAGTATGCTCCTCACAACTGGGCTAGGCAGATCAGGCATCCCATCGTAATTGGAATCCATGGGGACAGATGCCATCACCACCTGCACATGCTGCTGCTCTGCAGGACCTTCACTGAACACATCATGCCACCAAACAACATTTCTATAGGCAACACCACAGCGATGCCCACCAAATGTGATCTGAGCCTCTCTCTGTCAGTGCTCGCTAATACCACCTCATATTCACCAGTGGTGTGAAGGAAACTCGCTGAAGCTGAGTGAGACCAAAATCACAACCGAAGAGGAATCAGTACCATGGTTACAGCACTGCATGCTTTAAGGAAAGCAGACGCAGGCCATACATCAAAAGAGAAAACCACAAATATTGCCTACCTGCCCCTTCTCTAAGCACCAAGCACTCTGCTCAATGAAAGAGATAGGAATCCTGCATGAAAAAAATTAGGTGCTTGTGTAATTAAAAATTCCATCATCTGACGAGGCCATAATCAGACCAATGGGCAACTTTACAGCTAAGCACAGCTAGGTCTGGCTTTGCAATGTTACAGGGAGAAAGAGCAGCTTGAACTCAGGGCTCCCCCAGGGCATGGCTGCTCAGATGCAGCCACGTCTGATTCCACCTGAACTACAGCCACCCAATGCAAACAGCATTTTCTGAGGTCCCTGACAGGTCCAAGGTTTGCAGAGCACTCACTGCTCGCAACTCATGCTGGCTCCTATTAGATGGAAAAAGTGAATAGAAATGGTTATTAGTTCCACAGCAACTGCTTTCCAGTAAGCACTGCAGGAATATTAGCTTATTTCCAAATGACCTGTCCTTATATAAGGCAGAGGAACAGATCAGATGCAGGCTGCTGGTCAGCCCAGGAGGACACACAAAGCTGAAGGCAATGGCCTGGGCCACACAGAGACAACTGCCGCATCCTGCTGATTACAGTACTTGGGCAGGACTGTAATTGCTGGCTGTATGCAAATATACCATCGTGCTTTTGTCCGGCAGAATTCCTGGAAAGCGATCTGAATTGTTCCATGCACCCACACTGTTTGTCAGGCAGAGCAGGCTGTGCCAGGGGATGCCCCGATCCACCCCATCACCTCTCACAATGCTCACAGCACAGCAGTGGGGATCTTCCAGGCAGTTCCGAAACCAACCTGTTTTTCTGAAAGCCCTTTGTGTAACACACACGCAAAAAAGTCATAGGTAATTAAAAATTAAAAAAAATACTTCCAGCTATGCATTTTTATAGAGCTTCACTGTGGCTCAAGCAGACTCCCACACAGGGGGAGCATTTATGGCATAAACACACAATTCCACCCAGATAATGGCTCCACTCGCAGCTTGCCTGATCTTGCAGAAATGCTCCCAGAAACATAACTGAAGAAGCATTCCAGAGCAAAAGCAGGTATTTACTTCCATTCAAAAGAACAAACCTATGAAAGCTGAGCCACAACTCTGCACCAGTAAAGTAAGCTCTCAAACCACACAGGTTTGTACAGTCTCTAAGAAGTTAATTTTTAGTAAATTTGCATACAGGAAGCCCCAAAATCCAGACATTAATTCATTAACTAGTTCATGAAATATTTTTACAGGAAATTTGAGAATAACACTGAATCGCAGATGAAGTTTTGCAGAAAGTCAAGACATGAATTTTACTGAACTTAAAGTTGCAGTTAAGGAGCTGCTAGGTTTTAGGTGACATCTCTCCAGCCTTCAAATAGAATTAGGAGCTTTTGCTTCTAAAACTTCCAGTGCTGCTGCACGGATGGGCACCAATGAGTGTTTGGCACCAAGGCTGTTTGCTGGATTGCGAGCCACAGGCTGGGTCAGCTCAGTCACACTGGGACCAGGAGCCCGTGGCCACCAGAACCCACTGCAGTTCTGCACCAAAGAAACAGAATTATTTCTGGAAGACAGTTAAACGCAACTTGGGTTTCTAATGCCCTTAAAGCACTCTGAGATTCGCCTTCAGCACCACTCCTCCCTGCACCGCTTCGGATGCAGAGATACAGAAATTCATGCATCTTACAATTATTTTTAAAGTGTTCTTACCAGTCTGAGGTTTTCTCATCTTAAATTTACGTTCTTGTGAAGTACACAGTATGTTTTTAACAAGTTAAAAATAACATCTGCTGACAGACTCTGCTTTTTAATATTTTAATTTTCCCAGCTATAGACAGGAAACAATCCTGAATTCAGAGACTGTATCACAGTGCAAACAGCCCAGTGAGAGCAGTGAAATGAAGCGGGCAATGCTTCTGAGAGTGGGTGCTCCTCCTGAATGCTCCTCCTCGGCCTCACAAAAATGTCAATGAATCTCTTTCCTTTCTACAATGAAATCTTGAGGATTAAAGCACAAATATTTCATAGAAAACAGCTTAACAAAGCACACTGAAAATGCTCTTCACTAGTGCTGTGGTTTAACCCAGCAGACAGCTAAGCACCAGACAGTTTTATACTCACCTCCTCCCAACCCAGTGGGATGGGGGATAAAATTAGGAGAAAATGCAGTAGAACTTGTGGGTTGAGATAAAACTATTTACTAAGAAAAAGATAGTATTTATGACAAATACATAGATTTGTACATAACAGGTGATGCACAAGCAATTGCTCACCACTCCTCCACCAATGCCCAGCTTGCCCCCCAGGCAGCAGAAGAGAGGGTGATGAACTCCCACCCCCTTCTAAACTCCTTCTGCTTGATGTTGTATGATGTGGAATATCCCTTTAGCAGGTATAAGTCAGCTGTCCTAATTCTGTTCCCTCCCAGCTCCTTCAGGTCTTGGCTCTGTACAGCACTGCTTAGCAGCAACTATCAACATCGTTATGCTATCAACATTCTTCTTCTCCTAGAACCAAAACATGGCATCATACCCGACATTCTGAAGGGAACAATTCTGTCCCAGCTGAAACTAAGACAACTTGCCAGGAACTCTTAAAAGAATTGCTGCAGGTTTCTTTACACACTCATGGATAATAGGAAACCCCAAATTCTACCCTTTTAAGGCAATTTTAATTTTCTGTACCAGTTCCTCACCTACAGTATTTCAAGGGTGAAATCCATGAACTTTAACTGCCTTTATTGCTCACATACGTTAAAATTCTTACTGCTGTTTACTTTTGTGCATTTGCTATTTGGTCTTTAACACACTTCTTCCAATGTAATCCTCACCTCTCTGCAGACTGCAGCTATCTGGAAATTTGACAGCTTATCCATACAGTACTACAAGTGTAAAAAATAAATAAATCGTTCCTTGTCAAAAAGGTATATAGTTTTTGAAGTGATGTAATATTTAAAACAGCAAAAGACTTTCAGCAATTATCACAGAAACTTTTAGGATGCAGGAACCTTTGATTTCCTGAATCTTCTTTACAGACATTTCCTCCTTCAAACTGCAGGCAAGTACTGAAAAAGCTTGCGAATTCAGAATAACTTCTTGAGCACCTGAAATAATTCAGTGTATTCAGTTGTGCAGAAGCTAGAGCCTGACTCTGTCCTTCACTGCTGGAAGCACATTACTTAAAGAGAGGGCTTCAGAACGCCTGAGGTAGGCAGGCCTTGGCAGAGGGCTGAAACCCAACATCCTGCCAGCAGCAGGAGGGTGGGACACATTCCATCATTTGTATCAGAGCTGAAAAGCAAAAGGTTACCAGTTCAGTTACTGCTCTAGAGAAGTCATCCTGAAGTCATCCCACAGCTGGGAACACTGTCCGAGCACCCTGCCCTGCTGAAGGCACGCTGACACCTCAGCACAATTCATTGGACTCATCAGTTACATGGTTAATGAATTATTTTATTTTAATATCCTAATGAATTATTTTAAGTTTTCAGCCAGAATGTCATTCTTCCAATACATTATATAACCATACCATTACATACAAAAAGATTCAGCTGTCTTATTGTCAGATTCCTGAAATATTTACCTTTATTTCCCACTCTATCCTTGCGTGACACAAAAGCTCTGCCACCAACTTCTTCAGCAACTGCTACTTCAAGTACTCTTATATTCCACCTTACTTAAGAATGCACAATTTACCTTTCCAGTTTCTTCTTCATTTCTTTCTCCTTCCCATGGGTATTTTACTGACAGACTTACAATGCACTTGGTGGCTGGCAATATTTATTGGGATAACGCTGAGCATTGTGTGCAGTACATATGCAAAGGCTCCCATACCCTCCCGTAAACAGTTTCTTCTGCTATCTAATGGCTGTTCTTCTTTTCACCAGCATATCTGAGTTTGCAGAGATTTTATGGGTACCCCAACAATTACAAAGAGAAGTTTTTCATACACCATACTAAAACCAGTCTGCCCTTTTCTGTCTCAGCAATATTAACCACACAGATTGCCACCATCACACCCATTCACTGAGTGATTTGTCCTATCCTGCTGAGGTTCTCCACATTCCTCTGACCTTAGTAACTTATATCTGGGCAAATCGTGTTACCACTCTGTTCCTGTGGGCTGTTGGCAAACACAGTGTCTACCACAGCCCTGCATCATACCTATATGAGAACGGTGAGTTAAATGAGGTCATTACACTTTTTCGCTTGATAGAAATTGGAAAAATAGGATCTCATAGGCCAACATGGCCAGGTTCTGACCCCTTATAATAACCGTCTTTCCACTAGGGCATGGCTACGCTGGAGCAGGAGCAAGCTGTGACAGAACACTCAGAGATACCCACCTGCAGCAGCTCTAGGGGCTTGGCTGCACCGTGCCCACTCCGAGCCAGTGGAGCCAACCTGTGCAGCATGCAGCCTGAGAGCCAGGCAAGCACTTACTGCTTGGGTGATGTGGTCTACTGTGAAACCTTATTAGGATGACTAAAGCCAACTCTTTATTCATATATTAACTGTGAGGAAAAGAGAAAGGAGAAAAATTATCATCTGCAATGCAGAACTCTTATAAACAATACTGGTGAGCCTAACTTCTTCGCATTTTTCCCCCTTTTAATTATTTTTACTGGCTTATTAAATAAAAAGACAAGGTTTACTTGCCTAATTCCCAGGATCAGCCCTAACTTTCTTTCTTTAAATCTGCAGTGCTGTAATCTGTCATTCCTTCCTCTGGGCCAGTAGCTGCTTTCAAAGAATGACTGAATACTTTTCATCCACAACCTCTTCTTAAGCTCTTTCACTGAACTATAAACTTATGATATCAAACACCTCAAGTATTTTGTAAGTAAATATGAATACATTTAGATGCCATGAAACAAGTGTTAGCAAAACCTGTTCTACATATGAGTGAAGACATTGTGATGCCTGCATGCAGCCCCACGGTGAATCAGGCGTACTGCAGAACAAGAAGGTGTCACTTCCTGGCTCTGTGTTACCAATGCCCTCAGCATATTGGTGAGGAGGAACCATGACCTGCATTGTAGAGCCACTACTGCTGTCAGGAACTGGACACTACGTTGCTCTCTTTTTCAGAAAGGACAATCTCCAGCCATACTTTACTGTTACACCCAGACAAAGCAGGTTGGTGGCAGGTACAGCAGTTCTGGGATTCACAACTCGACAAAGCTCCCAGACCCACATCAGTGCAAGCCATGAATCTGTATGCAAAAGTTCCTCAGTCCCAACTATGGGGCTTACTGCAGAAGTTCACTGTTTCAGCAACACATTTTTTTTGACACATACTGTTTTGCACTATTTCCTCTTGCCAGCAGCACTTCAACAAACAGGACCTCAAGAGCAGCTGTGCACAGTGCTTGTCTGATGCTCATGTTTTAGAGGCGAGGAGCTGAGCACCTGCTTGCCATCTCTCTGGCTCTGTCCTGCTTCCAACACTGAAGGCCAGGGAAAGTTCAGGAGGATGTGAGGTAACACAGCAATCCAAAGGCACAGTGCAGCTGATGGACAGTGGCTACTGACATACAGCTCATCCCAAAAGCATGGAGGAACTGTGCAGGGCTGGCTCCAGTCTCAGTCGCTGGAGTTTGGATCTCCATCTCCCCTCCCCCATGACCACCCAGGCAATAACTCATGAAGCTGCACTGGCTTAAAAGCAACAATCACTGGCCTTGCTTTTCCAGATGCATACAAAATGGAAAGTCAGCAGACTGACAGGACTACAGGAGTGGAGAAGTGAGATAACGTGGTAGAGGAAATGTGCACCGTCCATGGGCTTTAATCAGGTGCTCCACACCTCACAGTCACCAGCTTCCAGGCACAGAACCTTTTTATGATCTTGGTCACTAGGAATTAACTGCACTGTGACATTTATCCTTGAACGCTGGAAGGCCACCAGCAGAAACCTATCTGTAAGGAAAGTACCTCTAGATATTTCTGCTGTACCTCACGGTGCAGCCCTCGGACGATCCCACATTTAACATCAGAGGATGCAATCTGAGCGCGGTGCTGCTAGGGCACGCTGGACACTGTTTACGAGAGCAGGTGGGTGAGATTGGCAAACAGGAATGAAACCGCGTTATTCGGTCTGCAGAGGTTGGCCAGAAAGGGTCAGCAAGAAAAGATACATCGAGGTCCGGTTACCGTCATTTAGTTTAACGCGTAAATGATAACCGTGGGCCGTTTAACCATTCATAGCAGGTGCAGAACGAGGCAGGAAATCAGCATTCAACTTCCTGAGCCCTTCGGAAGCGGCACCCTCGGGCCTCGGCCCCCCGACAGCCGCCGCCCGCCCCGAGAGCGCCGCGTCCCCCCGCCCCCCGGAGCCGGGACTCACTGCGGGCTGGGGGCGGCCGGGAGCGGCCGGGGCTCGGCGGGCCTCCGCGCGGGGCGTTCCGCGGCTCCCTCCCCCGAGTCACGCCCGGCAGCAACCCTCGGCCCCCGCCCACCCAGCCGGGCCTCCGCCGCGAGGCCTCGCAGCCCCGGCGAGGCTGCGGCGAAGGGGAAGGAGACGAGCCCGGCTCTGCCGCCCCGTGGCCGGGCACCGCGCCCCTCGGCCCAGCCCCCGCTGCCGCTCCCTTCCTCCCTTCCTCTTTGCCGCAGCCCTCGCCTCTCCGTCGGCCGCCTTCCGGCTCGGCCCCGCCGCCTGCTGCCCCGCGGCGAGGGGCGGCCCCGCCCGGCGCCCCCCGGCCCGACCCGGCCCCGCCGCCCGCTCACCCGCGCCCGTGGTGGCCGCCATCTTGCGCCGCTGCCGTCGGAGCCCCGCCCCTGCCGCCGCGTCAACGCAACGCGGGAAGTGAGGCCTCGCGGTGCGGGCGGGCGCGCTAAAGGCGAGGCGACGGCGGCCGCGAGCTCCGTGGTGCGCGCGGGGAGCCTCGTCGCGCGAGCGGGCGCACGCGAGCTTAGCCGCGTTGCCCGAGCTGTTTGTGCCCCCCGCAGGTCGGCGGCCGGCTTGTCTCGGGGGAAAGCAGAGCCTAGCTTCTGCAGAGGCGCCTGAAGCATGGGCACGCTTTCAAGCATTTAACATCCTATAGGACTCCAATGGAATTAATAACTGCCAAACCACGTTCATTATGGCCAGAACACAGGCAGCATTTAGCTCCTAATGCTCTTAAATTATCCACAATCACTTGGTAATAATCTGGTGTTGCTTATGTATTTTCTTCCCAGACGTCTTCCCATTCCATTTTCAGCTAAGGAAAATACCAGTGGTGTAACGCAGTCATTTCATTTGCTGCCATTTCTCTTGTTGCCGTGAAACACTGACAGCAATCCGTGCTGCACGAGCGGACAGCGCCGTGCTGCTGCGCGCGCCCCGTGCAGCCGAAGCGAGCAGGCAGCAGCGCTCGGTGCTCGAGCACGTGATCCAGACCCTCTCTTCTGCAGCACGGAACGTACCGCACAGATGGCTGTCCCCGCTGTGCTGCTGAAGGTTGGGACTATCCAGATACAGAATCTGGAAAAGGCGTGGCCAGATGAGACGCAACAGCAGGAGGACCTACAGTGCTGTGCTTCATCAGCACCATTTCTCCTTGGCTCTCTATATTCAGTACAGTAAGAAAAAGGAAACAAACAACAACAAAAACCTGAAAGGAAATGAATTAATGAATTCTGCTTTGTCTTACAGTACATATTCCCAAAACTTTGTCCTGAGACATCATATAGAAATTTCACAGAAATTATTACAAAGTAAAAGATTTAAAGGATCATTACTGTCATTCAAACCCTTATTCTGTTATATCAACTCCAAAGAGCACAGCTTTTAGCTGCAAGCAGCCCTGGTACCGTTTCTATACCGTTTCTACCAGTTATTCATTGATGCTGCTTTAAAAATAGCAACACTAGTCTTGCTGGTTAGACTACAATTTACTCCCAAGGCTTTATTTCAGACCAGCTGAGAGCAGCAGAGGAAGCAAACAGGGCAGAAGCTAGGTGGCACGATTGCTCAGCAAACCTGACCAGGAACTGGGGGTGCAGATGCCAGGTGCTCCCGTTGGAACTGCTGCAGTTCTGGGGCAAGGTGGGTGCTCAGCGCAACCCCACTGCAGCACTCCCCTCCCCTCTGTGCCAGGTGCGGGAGGGGACAACAGGTAGGGCACCTCGTGACAGCCCAAACCTCCTACTTTGGACCTGCTCCATGCAGGGATCGAGGCAGCGTTTTGCCAGGCTGCTGCTGGAGGCTGTTCTGCACCTCCCGCTGCTGTTCTGGGAACTATAGGACACCATGCAGCAACGTTCCTTGCTTTCACAGAGGGCAATGCTTCCCCTTGTAGACAAGGCCCCAAACAGCTGTGCTTATAGGGTTGCTCTAGTGCTCTGCAGCACTAGAGATGCAAAAATGAGGAATCTGCTCCCACTTGGTCCTTGCAGTGCCATGAGTAGCATGGTGAGACAGCCACAAAGCCAGGGAAGCCACCGGCCTGGCAACATGCTGTCCTGGAGCCCCAGGGAGCAGAGGGCCATCTGCGTCGTTTTGAGAAGTGACAGAGTGAAACCAAGCAGCCTCTGCAAGTGTCAGTCACACTGAAGCACAGGCGCTCAGAGGGGCTGGTTCTGTTTTAGCTCTAATCTGTTCCTAATCAACTTAAGGCAAATTCATCTTAAGCCAGATTTACATCTGTTGAGAAGGATCCACGTAGCTTTTTGCTCCAGAATCTCCATGTGGATTTAACAGAGGCACCCACTGCTTTAAGAAGGTGAAGGAGCTCCTGGAATCTACCAGAAAGACCAGAACCAAGCCAGCATTCATTAACACTCTGCTAAGGACACTGCTTTACTCAACTCCAGTGAACTGAGCAGAAGGGAAGGGAGTAGGACAGGAGAGAGAGAAAACCAAGGACTAGAAAGCTGTTAGAATATGAATTACGGGAGCTTCAGGACAGAAGGAGACATGAATTTAGATTTCTGTCAAGATATGAGAGGTAACTATTACTGCTCTTTGTACTCACAGCTTTGTACTCTACACTCCTAGAACTGTAGGAACTTGCACACTGGAAGGGGAGAAGAGGGAGAAGTGTTCTTTGTTCTGGACACACGATTGTTTGCATCCCCACCACAGCAGTATTCATCACGTTTTAGTTCAACTTCTGTCACACCTGTTACACCAAAGAAATTTAAAATAAGTTTTAGCCACAACTTGTGAATATTACTGGATCTAACTTAACTGATTCAAAGTAACGAATGTCACATCAGCTTGCCCAGTAGGGGAACCTACCATTCTTCCCACAAAAATTTATAGTCACGTATCAGTCTGTGATATACAACAGTCAGTACCTGGAAATTAGAACTAGCTTTATCATCATGTTTTCTAGGAACTACTCTGACCCAACAGATACGGCACAGAATCAAGCTTCATAAATACTTGGATTGAAGAGAAGCAGCATTAATTAACAAAGAGCTTGACATCCTGTAACAACCTCCCCTAACCAGGCTGGCAGACTCTGGCTGCTGCCCCCAGCACTGTGTGTTCCTATGCATGGCCTTCTACCAAGGCTGGTATTGGAGACCTTGGGTGAGAGCTGCCCTTTTCAGCAAGAGCAACACAAAATCACAGTTATTTTCCTCAACAGCAGTATAAAAGGAATACTCCTCCCTTTTCCTCAGTTTCAGCTAATTGCTTACCAAACTGTTCTTTACCACCAAAGCTACATGGAGACCCCAGCACTGACTGTAACAATCTGAGAAGACAATTTCACATAATAGTAAAAATGTTGTCCTTAAGGGTCTGAATCATTTAAGTATATTAAACACTTGGTACTTATAGTACCAACTGTGATTTTATTTGTAGAAGCCAGCTCAGACTTCAGCAGTCATCAGTTCTCACTGAAGGAGAGTTGCCAAGTCCCAACCCTTCAATGTGTCGTCCATCATTTAAAATTGGTACTTAAAAGCTTATACACACAGCAAGATCAAGGTCAGTCTGAACCTATGACTTAAAAGCCCCTTACCACGCACTTCAGGTAAGTACAGTATAAATACAGTTTACAACTAGTGAAAAGAACCTTCGGTTTGACCTTCAGTAAGATCTCATTTAGAAGAGAATTAAACAAGAAGCAAATCACATTCACTCAATTCCGTGCCTGTTGGATGTAAACACTTAATATTGTCCTAAGGGATTTTTTTCCCCCCAATCTTGTCCTTAGCATCCAATGCCATTGCAGCTAATTGCACTTCTGGAAAGATGCTGAAGTCTGGTGTAATGAAGTGTTGATCTCCTAACAAAGCTGAAGAACAAGTGACCACTTCAACCTAAACAAGACTTTACAGGCTGCAAAATACTCAGGTGCTTGGAACCGCATTTTGCAACCAAGTGATCAAGTCTGGACTAAACGCTGAGAATGTATGAATGAAGAACAGCAACAAGTCATAACAAATATGATTAGTATTATCCAATTGCTCTGTTATAAATATATTATATACATTCAAACATCACATTAAAATATTATTCCGTTACACCAGAAGAGATTAAGGCCTTATATTATTTACAGAAACAAGCAAGCACCTTAAAAAAAATATGAACAAAACATCAGTCATTGACGTTTCCCTTCTAACATTACAAGTTTGATACCTTGAGCTCTTGAATACAGCTATTTGCAATGTGCCCAATGCTATAACTATTTCAAACATTTATTGTCGGGTAGGAAACACTTAATAGAAGGCTCAGCAGTGAGCACTCCACACAAACAAATGCAAGCACGTGCTGTGGCCCTCCCTCTCCTCAGGCAGTTGTTAAGGTACAACTGAAGGCTTATACAGAAATGGTTTGCCCAATTTCACGTAGAGAGTAGAACAATTTAATGTTAAGGGAAACTGAGGACACTTAAGGATTCATGACCCACTGGTGGAGTGGGATACTCAAAGTTCTGTTCCACATTACATCAGTTAGAATTAACATGATAGCAAAGATGGAGCTGCAAGTTTACCAAAGAGTGCATTGAACAGTGACGATTTTATAGGCTTCCAGTACTAACACACTGTTTTCATGCAGTGTTATTTGGACTCAAACATGAAGTGACAAACCGTGGTCACCATTCCCCCCAGAGGTCTTAGGCAACAAGCTATTTTTGAAGTGTTAAATAATGTTGATACAACACGTTTACAAAGCCACCACGTACCAATGAAGTAACTGTCCTGCCTTCTGGCTTGCCTGACAGCTTTACAAAATACAGTGATGAAGTACTTTCTAGGATGTAAGCGACTTGGCTAAACAAAAGGTGCTCAGTAAAAGTAATCATCTTCAAGTATTGTTTTAAGAATTAGTTCTTTAAATTACAGTCTGTTAGCACTTCTTAGTTTGTGCTTTAGAGTCTGTTATTTCTTTGCAGGTCTTGAATTTGGCTGATGGCTTCTTTAAAAAAAAAAAATTGGCAACAAAGGTAAGGTCTGCAGACGGCTGGCAAAAGTTATTTAATTTTCTGAGCCCATTTCATGTCATCTGCTCTTGGCTTCTCCCCGGTAAGTCCTTGGATCATGTTCTCCAAACACCTCCAGAATCCGATCTTCTCTAACGGATAGTTCAGCCAACCTAAGTGGAAGGAAAAAAAAAAATGTTCATCACAGCACCCAAAGTACTGCAGTATTCAGTGACGTTCTTTAATTTAAATACAAAGGATATGTGTATAGCTAAGAGGTGGACTACAGCCACTGCAAAGCTGTCAGAAGGAGGTCACCAAGTTTAATTGATGCATGTTAAAAGCAAGATGTTTGTATTAGCAGCACTTTAGATTCAGCACTGACATTCAAACAAACAAAAGACACCCACCAATTTCAGCTATTTCCCCTCTAGGTTAGTTTTCCTATGACCAAGAGCCAGAGTGGCTTTTTCCCCGTTTTTCTCATTAGTTTGGACAGCAGGACAACAAACACACATAACATGATACCGAAATGCATTATGAATGCCACTTACACTTTCTAGAAAAACTGAGATCTCAGGAACCTAAACAACGCTAAGAATAAAGTAAAAGTTTTTCCTTACAAAAAGCCTCAAGCATTGATAATGCCAATATCAACGTTCCCTTTTAAAGTACTTTTATTTTCACCCAGGGAAAGCATAATACATTTAAATTTGCTTAACTGATTGCTATTAAAGGCTATGGTGGGGAAGCCTTGCTGGAGTACCATGCTGCACTTAACAAAAGCAGAAAGTGAACACTTCCTGGAGTAAAAGGACAGCACTGCTAGCAGCATGCACCCAAAAGCACACAGCTCAGCTAACCTCACTTCTGCTTCCAAGTCACCAGGAAGGCTTTAATGGGTTGATATGGGACAGGCTCCTTGTACTTATGTAAAAATGGCAGTAAATGGCATAATGTAACAAAAGTTCAATGCATCCTTTCTAGCTTGCAAATTTAGGATAGTTTAAGTGCTTAGTAGGATCGTGAGGCTGAAGTCATACAGGTTTAATAGGCCTCACAATGAATTCAGAAGGGGTTTATCTTGCTTTCTGGATGCTAATAAGTACATTAGCTAACTTGCTTTTCTGTATTTTGAAGCTGACAACTGACTGTAGAATGCACAAAGAGGCAACTTCAATAGCCTTTTATTACAATGTATTATATAGTAATTTTATATAGTAATTTGCTTTATTAAATATTCCAGTAACAAAAAAAAACCAAAAACAAACAAACAAAAAAGCAACTAGTATCAGCACTGGGAAGTACTGTTTTCCACTGCAAGTTTTCCTATAACCAGGAAAACATAGATTTACACGGGGTTCTATCAGTTATCCCACACTTAGAGCTATTCTGTAAATACATTATAAATACTTGATGTGAATTTCTGGAAAAAGGAAAAAAAGCAAAAGAAAACAACAGTAAAGGAAAGGCAAAATGAAGAAGTTGTTACCACAGTGGGAACAGTGAGCTAGCAGCAGTTCTGCTAAAGGAAAGAGACAGCAGAAGTGCCCAGGTCAGCTCCCAAAGCATACTCCTTGGATATGGCTGTCTTCTCTTAAATGTGCTCTGCACTTATTAACTAACAAGTGCATTACAGTAACTAGTCATATTTTACACAGTAAAGGTTCGCTTTAAATAGCACATTGATAGCTTATTACTGTCCTTTCCATCGTTCATGTCCTAGAAAAGCAATTACGGCTACAGAAACACTGCTCCACTGAAAAAAAAAAAACCAACAACAATCAACTATACAATCTATCACGCTGCCTCACATCAGAGTAGAATGATATGAACACCTATATAGAAGACTTTTTTTAAATTTTAAACAAGAACAAAGAAGTAACTAGCTCAAGACAAGAACACTGAACAGTCCAGCTCCAGCTTTCAGTGTTCTACTGCATCACTTCAGGACATAGTGGGACTGAAAAAACTCATGAGATGCCAAGATTTTTGTGATCATCTGTGAAGTCAGGTTTCTTAGAAATTGTAATTCTGGTCATAAGAACTACATTTGTTTCCTGATAGAGATTTCAAAACTGACAGAAACTGCTTGTCAAATCCAATAAAGAAGTAAGAACAATAGCTTATTTCAAGTCATCTGATTAACTTAATAGCTTGTTCAGGACTGTGCAACACTGGTGAGTATACCAGTCTCTACAGGAGGCATAGCACTGAATACAGACACAGGAACCTACAGTCAGTTTCCTCTAAGTCTGTCCTCTCCTCTACCTCAAATGAGAAAGAATAAATGATGAAAATCCAGAAGCTTTGCTTTAGAAATGAAAATTCAAGGCGAGTTGCACTGGCAGATGAAATGATGCTCTTTGAGCAAGAAGTACTGGCAGCTTTAGCACTTCAGTGAGCAAAATGCATTGCTAGGATGAGGTTCCCAAGATACTGGGCAATTAGATCTCAGTAAGATTGCCTACCTCACTGAAAGTTATCTTTTATCCAATCATAAATCTTACCCATTTTTTTAATGTAACAATAATAACTGTGGCTGCAGGAGCTCTTACCAAAACTTACAGCACAGTCAGCTTCAACATGCCTTTTTCTGTATTTAATAGACGGTCACTAAATTACATCTTGCCATGGGAATTATACGAGATTACCAAAAGACCAAAACCCAACGCTTTGCAGTATGAACCAGATGACAGTACCAGTTGTAATGCAGAAGTAAGTCTCATGTGGAGACACATGGTGAATCCTGTGATGTTTCCGAGGCAGGATAACATGCCAGTCCTGTAGAAAGATGACCCAGCGTGGAAGACCAAAATACGTGTGAGACCACTTGTGAATCTGGTTCGTCATGGTTATGAAGATGATAAGGGCAAAGACATAGCACTCCCAAGGACATGTTTCATACAATGCTTCTGCAAAACAAGATTTGTATCTTTAAATAGTTTTTCATAAAAAAGTAAATTTCTACTAGGAAAGTGTGGTCTTGCTCAGCCAGACCTGACTGGAACTGCAGGAAATATCAAGGGCCTCAAAAAAGTTGCTTCAGCAAGTGTATTAAGAGCCAATGAGCCATAAATAGCTTCCATATATCACAAGAAAGACTGGGATGTGTCAGCACTGCCAAGTTGCAGTAAACAGGAAGTTAAACTTAAACCCTGAATTTTTATCTATAAAATTAAATTAATCATCTTTAATTCTTGCTCATCTAGCATTCAATTAAAGTACTTCTACACACAGATGAAGCATTTAATGTGGTTTACAGCAAAGAGTTTTCTTGTGTAGTTTGATTTCCTGTTGTAGGAGAAGTTTACTTCCAATACTTCCTTAGAAGACTCCTCAGAGATCTGTTGTTGGGCTAAAGAAGATGTTTGCTTCCCCTTCAAGAAAAAGAGTTTCCCTCCCCTACTTCTCTAGGGAGGACTGTGTTTCCAACAGCAATTACTTGTCATCTCACATTCATTGATTTCTTCTATCCTCATCAACAAAAATGCCAAATCCACGAAAGTCATGGCTAACAGCTTACCTGGGGAAAAGGAAACAAATTTGTATGCCATGTTTGCCAATGGGACCAATGTCATGAAGCAGTTGTCTCCGTTGGTCTCTATGAAATCATGCCTGGTAATTGCTGTAGGGTCAATATGATGTTCTCTAAATGGTCTGATGAAAGCCTGAGAAAACAAGTTGAGAATATGTGTCCCAAGACTTATCATGGAAAGAAAAAAAGAAAAACCAGAAATGGCATCTGAATATACAGTCTCAGAGAAGAGAGAGCGCAAACACAGTAAGTAGGAGAGGGATAGTAAAACAAGAGTAGTTATTTGCCTCCAACACACACATCATGTGTAGTTCATGCAGAGGCATTCTGGTCATTGTGAGCTCTGCTGTTTGTGTAATGCAGTTTCCTGTGGCGCTTTTTTTTTCGCCTGACACATTCCACAGATACAGGCAGTAAAGGACTACTATATCTGTTGAAGGCAAACAAAATTAAGTTCAAAATCAACAGGCTTAATTTCACTGAGCTGGTTCTCTTATTTCTGAATAACTGCAAGGAATATCCCATATACACTTCTTTTTTTTTAAAAAAAGAGAATGTCCTAATATTAGACAGTGAGGAACAATTAAAAGTAGTTACGAAAAAGGCTATTTTAAAAAACATGTTACTGTTTAGTATGTCAGTACGTTTTCCTCTAAGCATCTGGCATTTGTAGCTTTGTGTGTAATACATCATTTACAACAGCAGCCAGGGGCACCAGGAAGTAGAAAAACCTTTTCCTAGAGCTTCTTCATATTTTCTGTAGAACTGCTAAAGAGTTCAGCTGCAGGAACAGGACTCTTGGTGAAGGAGGACAGGGAAATTCTGTACTTCCACCTTTTGGAAGCTCTATACAAGTCTAGTCAGGTTTCTACACTTGTGTGCCACAAGCTATTTCACTGCCACTTGGGAAGGCTTGTGAACACTGGTACTGCAGAACTGTGTGCAAAGCTAATCAGGGTGATAAAATGTAACAGCATCACCATGCACGTGTCACCAGGACGACATGTAAGCATGGTGCTTGGAGAACCGTACCAGCAATATATTGTGCCATTAAGAAGAGGACAGTACAAAGCAGAGGAGTTGGTTCCCAAAAGATGATCAGGGGACTGGAGCACCTCCCCTATGAGGACAGGCTGAAGGAGCTGGGCTTGTTCAGCCTGAAGAAAAGAAGGCTGCAGGGTGACCTCATTGCAGCCTTCAGTACCTAAAGGGAGCCTACAAACAGGAGGGGAATCAACTCTTTGAAAGGGTGAGTGACAGCAGGACAAGGGGAAATGGTTTTAAGTTGAGGGAAGGGAGATTTAGGTTGGACGTCAGGGGGAAATTCTTTACAGAGAGAGTAGTGAGGCACTGGAACAGCTGCCCAGAGAGGCTGTGGATGCCCCATCCCTGGAGGTGTTCAAGGCCAGATTGGATTGGGCCCTGGGCAGCCTGGTCTAGCATTAGGTGGGATGATTGGTGGCCCTGCATGTGGCAGGGGGTTGGAGATTCATGATCCTTGAGGTCCCTTCCAACCCTGGCAATTCTGTGATTCTGTGATTCAGTGGTTATGCCTGCAAGCTGCAAGAAGGGTACCTGTCCAACACAGCTGAGAATATTGGAAGTGTTTCAGAATAGGATTTCATCAATTTTTTAATGTTTAAGGATAAGAATCTCAAACCTTTCCAATGATGGGTAGCTCCACAGATCCCCAGGTATCTGCCCCCCAGTGAAATAATCCTGATAGAAAGTCTGCTGTAATTACGCCTGCAACTTGAATGAAGAGAGACATACAGTTAGATATGCAAAATCATTTTTTTACTGATACATACGCACTGTCTACTTGTTTCACAGATTTATTTGCTTATCTACTTTTACATCAGATGTTTACAGCCACGTGAGATCTACCCAACCTGAATACATCTAAGGCCAAGTAACTAGGAACAATGTTTAATGAGGAATCGTGTGGACAGTTTTTCACTATAAACAATGAGCTTTGTGTCTGTCCATCTCCTAGAGAAGAGTTTGTTAATCTTTGCAATTGCTGGCACACAAAAGATTAATAAATTTAAACCATGTCATTTAGATCATTTTCAAATGCACTTTCTCCCTGGATCTACCCGCCTTTCTTCATTCACAGTGTTTAACAGATTACTTGCTACAATTATAGCTGCTAAAGCTACTCCAAAAATGCTACTACCAGCAGACCCTTCCTCTTCTCCCTTGGTCCCTTGTATCTGCAGGCAAGGAACACAGAACTACAACATTCCACGTAAGCACCAATTAAGAAATCACTCTATGGCACGGGAAGCCTGCTGACTAAGTAAGATCGGAATGTCAAACAACTCTGTGACTTTATCACCTGCAGCGCTTCAGGCAGAGGCCGAGGTTCGTGACTCGCTCCATGGGACAGCCTACACCTCTCATACTTCCACACCACCTCAGGTACACCATTAAACACAGTCTGCTAAAATAGAATTTTTCTAGATATCAGTGGCAAGAATTTAAAACCTGTGACTAATTAAAGATAATTTTCAGTTCTTGCATATAAAGTCACATTTCTGCCTTCCTTCTCTGGATAATCCTGTACCTGCTATTCAACTTTTAGGGCAATTCTGACACTTAAGAGTAAGGATATAAGAGATGTAATTTGATCAGAACAGCAGTACATTTTCCAGTCAGTCACAGTTCTGTCAGATGGTGTTCATAGACACCCAATTGTTCTGCATCTGTAGAAGAAATCCTACTCCCAGGTTACTAAGCCCTTGAGAAATAGTCTCCAATGCAGACCGAGATGCCCTCCTGCATAAGTGCTACTGCCAAGATCTTGACTCTTTTGAGGAAGAAAATTCAAAAATTGCCCTTGCTTGTAACTTGGAGGCTGGGGGAATATAACAGACAATACAGCAATATAGCTGTAGCAGCACAGCACAGAGGAGGAACACTGCCTCAGGACCTTTGTACTCAAGGGATTTAAGATGGTCAGATGCTGCTCATCAAAGAACACAGACATTCAGAGGTACATTCAGTTGTAGCCTGCATGCCTTGCTCTGAGCAGTTTGTTATAGAGGTTAACCAGATGAACTGTTTGAATCAAATCCAGATTTGAAAAATAAATCAGATTAAGAATCAGGGTCCTTTTTCACTGCAGTGCTGTCCTTTCAGGTTAATACATATTGCAGAGAGCTGTGCCTGCTCAATTATTCTGAGACCGACCGCCCAGTGTGTGTACACACAGCTGGTGGCTCTCTGTGGAGCATTAAAGCTCTGACAGGGAAAGGCAGAACACACCTCTTAGCTGCAGCTCTGGTTAAGCAGAAGTGCTACCCAGATTTCTAAACAGCTACTGCATTACATATGCTCTCGGGAACACAGTCTGATCTCAGTGCAAATCCCTCAAGAATCATACGAGAAGTTCATGCCAGTTAAGGTGCTACATACCGAATTTGCAGTCTGCTGTAAAACGAGTCACAGCAACAGAAATACAGAGCGCTCATAGCATGCGTTTCAAAGCATCTTAGTTAGCAATCCCCTCCTCTGATTTGATGGTCAGAGCATAAGGCGCAGTCAGTTACTCCTGGCACATCTAGGAGCTCAGGAAGGAGGCCGTAACTGCCTGCCTGCCCACACCAAAGCAGCCACAGGGCTGGGGCAGGGCGGCTGGAACTTAGTTCTTCAGTTTCCCCTACTGATGTTTAGAGAAATCAGTTTGCCTGGGCAGCCTGGTCTAGTGGTTGACAACCCTGCACATAGTAGGGGGGTTGAAACTAGATGGTCCTTTTCAACCCGGGCCATTCTATGATTCTATGAAACTGCCCACTGTAACAGCCTTTGCAGAAGAAACAGCAGAGTTGCGAAAACATCCATAACACAGGAGACTTATTTGTGCTCTGACTGCATTATTAACTCCTCTTCAGAGGTCTGGGAAGACAGCAGAACTCCTGGCTTTCTCCTCCACTGGCCAGCATTTGTTTCTCTGTCTGAAAACCTCCCTCAAGCGCAGCTTCTCCATCATAGAGCAAAGCTTTCTGTGGCAGGCAGGTACACCTCTGCCTGCCAAGAACTTAGGCAAGGCGATTGCAACTCACCTGTAATCCAGATCAAAAGTTATAAGCATTGGTATACCAGTTCCTCTTGCTTTAGCTCCAAGCCATTCTGTTACTCCTCTCCCTCTCACAAATTCAAAGCATCAGTGACACAGGCTGGCAGGAGATATGCCAGGAATTAAAAACAACCAATGTGCATCTCCCTGTAAGTCATACAGTTTACACCAGCCCTGACCTGAACCTCACTTGATCTTCTAACTCCCCATCCAGGGCAGTTTGGTCAGCTGCCTCAAGAGTCCATTTTGACACAAGCAGGATTGCTGAAGAACAGGTTTTTGTTTTTTAGAACATGAAGGGGGACCAGATTGTTCTGTCACTATTGACCAAGTGCTCTTAAGCTTCAGGGCACAGCACTTTCCTCCGGTACACACGGCACAGTGTATTTCACATACAGCCTTCTTGTGGTTGTATTTTGCTGAGCTTGTCCTTCACCTCTACATTCCTTCTGTCTCCTTCGCTCTCATTACAAAACAGGCTAACAAGGCACCTACTTCAACAAAATGCTTTCTTTCCACGTTATAGATTCCCGCTGCTGAATCCATCAGTATTCAACCCAAGCAGCCCAAATTCTTAAAGGAAGAAGCGCCCACCACTATGTTTGTGTATCACCTTATTGCACTGAATACAGCCCGCACCTTATAAGCAGTAAGTTCTGTATGCTTTTTTTACTTCAGACCAAACATGAAAGCTACCGTGAGACATGAGCAGCACAGTGGCTTTAGGATCTGCATCCAGCAACGGAAACAGCAAACAGCCTTGATTTGAGGGAAAGATATCCAAACAACACTTTGCTCTACAACAAGTGAACACCATTCTCGCTGAGGTAATCACCCTATTAACCCCAAGTGCCTTCAGCACACTGCATTCCCAGAGCACGCAACAACAGCAGGAAGAATAGCTAAAACAGAGGCAAAACACTGACCGCGCCACTAATGGCTCCTACGTTACGCTGATGCCAAATGGTAGAAAGCTGAAAGAACAAAGGGTGTCTGAAGCAGTGAATTACACTAGAGCAGCCTGAAAAATCTAACTAGTATAAGGTATGTCTCAGCTGTAGTGCAGAAACGGAGTATGAAGAGTTGTATGAAAAGAAGAAAAACACAGTACCACAGCTCACACTTGCATCCTGCCTGCAGACTCAGAAGGCATATCAGACTCCAAAGAGTTGATCTCAATGTTCTCATACAGTTGGCACTGTCCCCAGTTATAAAAAACCAAGGTGTGTCTTAGGAAAACCAAGGCATGGGTATTCATTTACCTTCCTCTTGTGGAATCGATCTTGTTGCTCTGTCATCAAGGCTGGGACAGCAAGGTAGGACAGCCCAACAGCCCTGAGCATTAGTTAAGATTTAACTGTAAGGTCAGAAACACAGGATACAACAGCAGCGTATGCATACGGACTGCAATCAGCAGGTTTACACATTGTTAGAAGACAGACCTGTAAAGCACTAGGGAAATACTGCTCTGCACACATTAATTTCTCTACCTCCCCAGTTGAGCCTACCTCAGGTTTGCATCTGAGGAGAGAGTAAGTACGCTGAGAACAGGGAGATATGGTGCTGCAGTTCAGAAGTGAGCTGCAGAAGCTGCTCAAAGCAGCAGGATTCTTGTGCTGTGCAAGCAGACAGCTGAAGCAGGAGAGAATGAAAGCACACTTCAGCCAGCTACAGGCATTGCAGACTAAGGGAGCACGACAGATACATCAGACTGCAAGAGCGGCTGTTCTCTCCCAGCTGTGACCCTTGGCAGACACCCGTGGGGCACTGCTGAGGAAGAAAGCGCTCGCTGGCACCAGGGACGTGCCAGGGAACATACAGGGCACCACGTCACTCACAGGCACAGGTGAGGGGTGGCAGAACGCTGACACAGGCAGTGCTTGAGTCACGGCTGTTCTGCTCCTGTTGTGGTCTGTTGGGACTCCAAGCAATACGCAGGAGCCAAGGCCACAGAAGGCTCACTGTACCAGAGGGAAGACGCCACAGCCTACACTTAAAGCCTTCTCTTCTGAGAGCCATGTACAACTTCCTGCAGCCCAGCAGCTCCCAGGCACCAGCAGAAGGAAGTCAGAGCTGCATGCTTCAGGTATGGTGTGCAACAGACAGAGCTAGTCTGTATATTTGCAAAGAAAAAAAAAGGTTTTACTTGACTGATACTGACACTATATAACATCATTTTAAATCAGTGATTATAAGGACTGCGCTATAACACTGAGGGGCAGGGAAGTTTGGCCAGTGTCACAACAGAGAAATTTTGTGCTGTTCAGAAATCAAAATACTGAGATATCAGTTGTTTGTTGCTTATGTGTTATAAAAATAAAATGACTCAGTCATCTGCATCCCACACTCAGCAGCTTTACTTTGGTGCAGTCAGTTGTAGCTTGGAGCAGGCAGGGCTGTGATGCTATGGCAAGCTGCAACACTAAGAACATTACCCCTGAGCAGGTATAAAGCACAACAGCTTAAGAGCAAGAAGAAAAGAGTTAACCATTCTGGTGAGGTCCAATTGAGAAAGTCAGAAGAGCTCACAGTGGGAGCAAGCAGAAAACAGCTGAGATTTGAAATAAAAGAAGGGTTGGGATTTTATATACCTCTAGGGCACAAACCGTGCAACTTGTGACAGTGCCAGAAGATACCAGGAGAGGGAGATCCCCAAGGAATCAGGACGCTATCAGTCCTGGAGGCAAGCATCTGCAGAACCTAAGGCAAATGTTCATCTCATAAAAGCATGCCTTGGCTGAGGATCACTACCCAATAAACTTGACAGGAACTGCAAAATTTTATTTTCATGTCTTCAATCTCAGTATGTGTTACTGCTAAGTAAGAGGATTATTCCTCCATTCCTACCATTTCCCCAGTAGATAGAGAGTCTGTGAAACACCCAGCATGTTTAAATAGCAAAATTCTGACAATCTTACCTAAGCCTCAGGTTCTTAAACAAGAAGTACCATTGTGGGTATTTCTTTAGTAATACCTTAATTGCTTTCTTTCTGAAAATGTATTTCTTTATTAGGGCAGCCCTGCAGCACTGCTGGGTGTTCTGAAGTTAAAGTGGCACCATTCTGGGTGAATCAGGGCACTGAGACCCACACTGTAAAATTCTTCAGTCAAAGCCCGCTGCAGCTTTAAGAAAGCCCCCAACAACACAGGGAGCAAACAGAGCCTTCTTTGTCTCTCAGCCACCACTGCTGACATGAAGAGCAATAGCACGTCCACTCTGCACAGAAGTGAGCAGGGAAGCTCAGCTGGAGCTGTGCCACCAGCATCCCCCTGCTGCCAGGAGCATCAGGGAGGGAGACATGCTCAGCCCTCCCTTGAGGGATCGCCCACAGCTGTTCTGCCAGAAAGCAGCTCCAGACAGGGGGAGCTCATCTCTTAATCCAAGCACACACTGCTGCTGGCACAAGCAGCTGCCCAAGCACAGCCAGCAGCTACATCTGTCACTGCACCTCCACAGCTCCTGGGGTCCTCTGTAGCAGGAAGGAACTGGAGCTCCCTCACCGATCCACTTTGAGCACCAGCTGTGTGCAGCATGATGTGTTAATGCAAGAAGTAAGACAGAGGTAAGTTGTAGCAGTGCAGGGGGAAGTGCAAGGAGGTGTCTAGTAGAAGTTTGGCCGCTTCCATGGCAACAACTGTGGTGTCTGTCTTCAAAAGAGACTACAGTTTAGGAAGTAGAACAGCTGCGCGCAGTTACTGCAGAGGCAGTGACATGCAGGTCTGGCTTATTAGGGCCAGCATTTAAAGGAGAACTTTCCTTTGCTAATGGAGATTTCCACACTCTAATTTCAAAGACATTTTTAATCAAAATTTCAAGCAATAACTCATTTTAACACACAAAATAAATCCAAGACACAATTACAGCAGAAGATTCTGCCTCTTGCTGTAAGGCAGCTGACATATATGCAGAGCAGCCCACTTCACGGTGTGCTTCTGGCATCAGAGTGGTTTTGCTGCAACGCATGCCAGGGCTTCCATACATCACACCCTCCTCACTGGGCTCTGCAGTGCTGCTGACCGACACATGGCCTTGCAGCACAGCTACTAGAGCTTGAAAGAAAAAGGCTTCTAGTTTGAAAATGAACTGGGTAATTTCTTTCTGCACACTCCCTCTGGCCAGTGTGCATCTAAATAACAACACACATTAACAGGTCTCAAAGAATTAATTCCCCATCAATCCCTCAAGTCAACAAAACCTAATTTTATCTTGTGCTATGTCACAAGATGTTCCTAAAGATATCCTGATATGAGGCACTTTTATGCAAACAAAAAGGTGACACAGATGTTACTAATTTCTAAGTCTACCCATTAAAAACATCACACGACTGCAGATAAAATTCAAGTAAACCCATTTGGCAAAAAGGCTTTAATATCCTATAGAAATGCATGAGGAGAGGGAAAAAAAGAACCAGAATCCATACTGCAGCTTTTGCAATCCACGCTGCAAAGAGGCCATGTATCTGGTTGGTATCAACATAGTGCCTATAGATATATCTCATGAATATTGAATAATGTTAGACAACACAAACTTGTCTGAAGGCACGAGAGCTTTCTAGCTTAATGTCATTTGTTTTGGTAGGCTCTTCTACTTGCCACACAAATATCACATAAGCCAGACTTGTCCCCTGGAATTATTCAGCTTCAAAGAAGTGTCCAAGGCCGTTCCACTACAGTGATGTCCCACTGCAGGGAAACAGTCCAGCTGCATCTGGAGAACTGGGAATATTAAACCCTCCTTTGCAGCCAGCCTTCCTAACCACCCACAGGTTACCTGTGCACAGGTGTGCAAATAATACTGAATCCAAACCTACACAACTGTCACCTTGCACAAAGAGGGTAACTTTCATAGCTCATCAGCAGGTGAAGACATTCGGAACACAGCACGACTGGAAGAAGAGACATCCATCCTCTGCCTATGCTCTTCTTCTGACCTTGTGGAGAAGGGAGCTGCCCCACATCAGCTAAAGCAGCACATAATACAAGGCAAATCATGTGGGTTCCTCCTCCTGTTCTTCAAGACAAGCTTTAGTGAGCAATGAATGGCCTGCTCCAGAAGCTGTTCTGGAATAGCACCATAATATCCCTGCCTGCTTTCTCACGCTCAGCAGCACGGCGATGCACAGCATGCTGTGAGTGCCCTGAGCAGCCTGCCTGCTCCCAGCACAGGAGTCCGTGCTCTCAGACAGCCAGCAGGAACAGGATCAGACCTTCTGTCCCACTAATTACTAGGTTAAGGCATTAAAAAAAAAAAAAAAGGCCATAGCACAGCCTTTAATTGTAGATACAGAGCCTGAGCTTGGTAAAATGATATAGAAGGTTCAAACCACTCCCTGTTTTTTTGTTTGTTCTATCTAAAGAAAGGAAGTATTTACATAACAGCACACAGGGTATCTGACAACCCTTCCCAATGGCCCAAGCAGCGTATCAGATCCAGCCCATGGGATCACCGACTGTTTTGGGGTTTCTCCCACAGCTGTAACTTTCAAATACAAAGATCTGATGTCAACTCAGTACTGAGCAAGTTCAAATGTCTTTATTAACAGAACGTTTGTTCTGTGAGCTCAACTCAAAGGTCAGTATTCTAATCTAAGAGTCAGCAAAGCTTTGGACAGGGACACATCAGACAAAGTTTGTGACCACCTGCCCTTCCCTGTTGTACTGCATGTGGTATTTAGGAAACAGCACATTCAGGCAGATGGGTTTTTACCAAACTTAACAAAAACTAATTATTGCTGTCAATCAGACACTACCCACACTTTACCTGAACAAATAATGTATTGACAGCAAAAACAAGATAACATGTGGTACTTATTATTTTATTGCACTCATTTTTGTGCATGCTATCAATAATTTCCACGCTACTTTATTTGCACAGAATCCAGATTCTGCCGCTTTAATCATTCACTACTACTTAAACAACATTATCAGTGAATTGGCTGCTTTATCAGTTAAACTGGTATCCAGGATATCAGAGAACTTAAGCTTTTATCAATATTAATTTTGAGATGAAAGCCAGTTGCAAACAGATTGCTCTACAGGTTAGCAATCATTACTGACTCCCTCCTGTATCTGCTCTCATTGCAGCAGAGCAGTTCCTCCTGGCTCCTTTCGGTGCTGCTGCCCTGTTGGCCAAGAGCAAGAAGGGAGCTGGCATGATTCCTAGAGGGAGCACACTGCTATCCAAGGAAAAGACAGCAACCTCCCAACAGACAGAAAGCACTGCTGCAAAAATTCACAGCACTGTCAGCGGTTTACAGGCTGGTAATAATAATATCAGGTATTACTGAATTTTCTGTGGGTTTTTTTTTTAATTGATGGCAATATATAACTGATGAACAGGCGTTGTTCTTCTAAAACACAACACACCTCACAGTTTATTAAAAAATCTGTTTTCATTATAAAGCACAGAAGCCAAACACCAGTAACCAGCTGTTACAGTCAGAAAAATTAACAGGGTGGAAGGGCAGTACAGGAACGTAACAGCAAAGGAACCAGCACAGACAGGATAGTATTTCACAGGAAAAGCAAAGGTGCTCACCTGCCTCAAAGATCTTGGCTCGCAGAGAGGAGACCCTTTCCCACTGCCCTTAAATGAGGTTTAAGAGAGGTGCAGTCAGGCTCCACCGCTTTCGCTCACGCAGCTGAATTGCCTTCACCTGTGCTCCCAGGGCTGACCAGGTCCTTTCCTCAGGTGCTCAATCAGTGGTTCAGGCTGGGACTCAACAGTTCCCATACACTAGCTTACACAGATTGAACCATCTTTTCAATGACACAACTCAAAAAATCATGTGAACACCGTACACCCCAAACTAGAAGTTAATAGAGCACTGGTTATGCACCAGCAACATACAGGAAGTGCTGCACAATGCCTAACTACTATTCTTCCCTCATTAAAAAAAAATCATAAGTTTACCAGAAAATAACCAAAGAGAAGCATTGCAGAGCTGACTTCCAATCTTTTCAACTCAAGTCAAAAGCAAAGCAATCACAGATCTACTCACCAGCCAAGAACCAATGAACAGTAACATTTCATCACACCAAAAACCCTCTGTCCATTGCAAGAAAGCCAAGCATTTGCAACTCACCCCGTATTTGAGGGGTCACTCAAGAAAGACCAGCTCCATACTGCCAAGACACAACAAAGTTAAATACTTCCGCACAGCCGAGGCAAAGATATGAAAGTGGAGGCAAACAAGACCAGTCATCTGCAGCTTCTGCAGGTGGTATCACTTTCAGAGTCACTAAGTCAATTACACACATGCCATTTTTCTCCCTTCCTAGTAACAATTCGGGAGTAAAAGACTGCACATTTGTTTCCAGCATTACAAGAGACATTCTTGCCTTGTTCTTGTCAGCGAACACCTCTTACTTACATATCCCAACAATAATGGAGGGCGTGTGTTCAAGTCGCAAGTAGAAGAGAAGATTGTAAAAGTTGAAACAGATCAGAGAGAAGCATAAGATGACAGAGATCCACTCCTGTAGTCTTTTTCCTGTTGGAAAAGAAAGAAAAAAAAGTTGTACTTTTATCCAAGAAGACAAAAAGAAATCTGAAATAATACAGACTATTCTGCCGCCCAGATGACTCCATTTGTCCGACGGGAAAGTGAAACAAACTTATTATTCACGGAGGCACGCATATTTCGTGAAGCAACATTCCTCTTCCCTGAGCCACTGCTGACCCCTCCTCTCGCCCATGCCTAAAGTAACAGACACAAACCAGACATCAGCTCATATTGTCCTGCTTTCCTCTTCCCCATAGGAATGCCTTTTTATTTCCCCACATCATGGTTGTTTTTTTTTTTTTTCCCCAGATCTGCACAGCACTCAATATTCAGTGCTGCAGGTACAGCTGAACCTGGGAACAAACGTCTGGCCTCAGGCGCCACACAGTTAAGTCACAGTCTCAGACCTTGTGAACAGGAAAAAGCATCATCCTGCTTGTCAGTGGCCCCAGAATTGCTTTCTGAAGATTGTAAGTACGTTTCTGGGGCTTATTTATTTAACCCACAGCTGCTGCAGCCTTATCTTTGCCTTCCTGCTCTCAAGCAGAAAGCCATGACTTCCTAGCCACGCTGGCTGAATAAGGAGAGAGAAATATGGGCATAAATTCTCTCTTGTACCTATCTGTACTACTTAATGCCTCTATAATTACCTCAAAAACAAATAGACAAAAAAAACCCACACACAGACATCAGGTTATGGTAACCATTTTTACATTCAGGCCGAGAGGCTTTCTGCAGCTAACCACTGCTAGATTCTCACAGGGCACTGATGCTGAGAGGAAGGCAACACTCAAAGCGAGGCCACATGGATTAAGGCATCAGAAACTTTAATACGTAATTACCAGAGGCAGATCTGGGCTGCAACCCCAACCCAGCCAGGTCAGCACCCACCTCTTCCAGGCCCAGCACAACTGCCTCAGCCCTAACATTAAATTAAGACACAAGAACAAGCATATTTCAATATAGCACCAGATCACAATGTGGGAGATTCTATAAAGAGATCTCTGGAGTAACAAAAGTAAGAGTTAATTAACACTCACTTCCTGTTTAAGAAAGCCACACCCTCATTAGAGGTCCTAAATGGGTAGGTCCTCGTGGATCAATTAGCAATCTGCAGGGAAGCACTGGGCTCCTTACCAGGGAGCTCCAAGGCCTCAGCCTGCGCAAACGCTGCTGCCACAGAGTGTGGGATCCCAGGGCTGCCCTACAGACCCCCAGGCCCAGCACTGACAGATCAGGAGAGCAAGCAGAGGAAGGGCAGGAAGCCAGTGCCAAGAGCTCATGTTTGAAAAGCACTCAGATTTCAACGCACGTGGAAAGATAGGGATTCACTTAAAGAAACTGAGGAAGCGCTGGAGAGCCACATTCACTCTGCACAGCTGTAACTCGTATCATTAAGAATTCAGTAGTCCAGCATACTTATGCCAAAACACATTCTGATGCTGCTTATGTGTTATTTACGTAATGACAGGAGAAATCTGCACATCTAAAACATTACTGCAACTTACTGCTACCAGATAGACACAGTGCTGCACAGACATCCCAGGAGAATCATTCTGCAGATAAGGACAACAAACTGGATTTGGAGGAAAACCTTTTCCACATAAGTGAGAGTACAGGGAACACATTAAGTTGGTGACTGTTCTTCAGTGAAGCACAGGAATCAATCACCTCCAACAGCTTCTTCTCCCCTGACACGTTGAGGTGACCAACACATGCTGCAATAAGCACAGATGTGCCTCAAACGATATAGAAAACTGACAGACTCATGAATGCCTTTTTTTTTTTTAAACCACTACTTGGCACTGTGCAAGCAGGAACACCTGCATCTCCATTTAGGGCCCTGAATGCCATGCTAAGCCGCTGGAAACTGCGAGCACATAACATGGAGTGCTGTGACACATCTGCTCCTTTGAGAGCCTTCATCTGTAGGTGAAGTCACTGTGAACCACAGGAACACCTCGTGCTGCTCACGCTGCCTGCTGTCGCTTCATTGACCTCTGACACACGGCAAGATGTGGGGAGATGAGTGGAGCAAAAGCTCAGCCTGCCCTCCCTGTTCACCTTCCTGAGGGGTTGGGCACCTCGATTCAGTTCACCGAACACTGCCGTATGGAAGCTCCGGTCGGCAGCCCGCTTAGCGAGCAAACTCACGTATCTGCTTCTCGACGGAAAGGTTTTCTCCGCAGAGCTCATCTGGGCAGATCCCAGTTTAAAGCCTCCCCAGGAGCAGAACCGCAGCTCAGCAGCGTGGAAAGGAGTTCCGCTTCATACCGACGGCTCCCCGACGTCCGAGGTTGGGCTCAAAGCGCCCTGCGAGTCTCCGCGCACGGATCGCGGCACCGAAACAGAGGGGGGCCGAACTCGGCACCACCGGAGCCTTACGGAGCGGCACCGCGCGCGGCGAAGAGCGGCCATCGCCCAACGCGGCACCCCGACGGGACGCGCAAACACCGCCCGAAGGCGTCAGCAGCGCAGCGCCGTCCCGCAGCCCCGCCCGGGCGGAGGCGCCGCACCGCATCGAGCCCCGCGCCCGGCCGCCTCCAACCGGCGCGCCGCGGCCCGGCGCGCTGACAGCGGGGCTGCCCGAGCCGGAGCCGGGCGGGACCGCGCCGCTCAGCGCCGCGCGTGGGCCCAGCCCCGGAGGATCCCGAGCGGAGCGGCGCCCCGCGGAGCCCCCACCGCCCCCGTCCCGAGGAGCCGCCGCCGCCCCCACCTGGCGAGTAGAGCTCGGCCAACTCGCGGGCCCCGGCGTGCTGCGCTCCCCAGCGCCGGCTGCCGCCCTCGGGCTCTTCCGAGGCCTCGCCGGCCGGCCCCGCCGCCTCCTCCCGCGGCGGTAGGCGCTCCATGGCCCGGCCGCGCGGCTCCGGGCCCCGGGGCGGCTGCTCCCCCTCCGTGCCGATGGGCGGCGGCTCCGGGCGCCCAGGGCCCGCCGAGGCGCCCGGCGGCAGCGCTGCGGCCCGCGGCAGCATCGAGAAATGGGGCCGGGCGGCGGGGGGGCGACGGGGGGGAGGAGGGGCGGCGACGGCGGGCGCGGCTGGACACGCCCCCACCGCCGTGCGCCCGTCGTCGGCACCGCCACGCGACCTCCGGGCCAATGGGAAGAGGCGCTCGGCGCGGCGCGGCCAATGGCGCGGGGGGAGGGGCGGGAACACATCTGGAGGCGCGGCGCGGGCACATCTGGCGACGGGAGCGCGCGGCGCGGCGGTGCCACCGTCCCCGTGTCCGGCCGCGCTACTTCCTGCCGCCCCAAAGGCTCAGCCGGGCCCACTGGCCGCGCAGACCCTCGCCGCGCCTCCACTGGGCTCCGTCCGCGCCGCAGAGCCGGGACGGGGCAGCAGAGCCGGGACGGGCAGACCGCCACGCGGTGACGGCGCCCGCGCGCAGCGGCACCGCCCCGCAGTCCCCGCTCCGCCCGTTCCCGGCCGGGGATCGCCCGCCCCCTGGCGGCGCCTCTGCGCGCTGCGTTTCTGGAAGTCCCTCCGCTGCCCGTGGCCGTCCGTTACCCGCAGCCCTTCGTTTGGTGACGCACCCCGCGCTCCTTAACGGCGTCCGTGAAAGGGTGCGCACCGAGCCGCTCGCTGGTCGCCAGCAAACGCTCTCTTCAGCACAGAAAATACTAAGGGTAAAAGCCCCGACCAATACTATTAATGTCTATTAGTTTTGTTGTAATTTTTTCTCAAGGTAAAATAGAATAGCATTGAAATTACAAATGACCGAGTAGATTCGCTTTAAACAATTCACTTACAGGGGGTGAAATGCTGAAGAGAGGTTTGTTGAGTTCGAAGGTGATGTGTTTGCAAACGGCACAACACGGGATGGAACAAAGCAAGGGGAATGCACAACCCGGACCTGAGGCTGTGTTGACAGCAAATCACACCTCCGTGGAAAACGCTGTTCTGTCCCTTCGGGTCATCTGAGCCCCCTCCAGAGAGCTGGAAGTGCCCTCTGCACCGGGCCCTGAACTGCACGGGCCCTGCAAACCCAACTGCTCAGGAATGGCTCTACGTTGTCCCGTAACAGTGTGCCGAAATTACCACGCTTCTGATGCCAGCTAAGGCATGCAGCGTGTCTTCCAGAGCCTGCCTTCCTGCTCGGAGGATCACAAGTTAATTAATAACTAAGCGGAATCGCATGCTCAAATTAGCTCCGCTTTATGAAAAGTTGGCGTCGCGCCGCGCGGAGGGGCTGCGCCCGCCGAGATCCCAGCGCTGCCGGCAGGTGGCGCCATGAGCCCGGGCATGGCCTGCGCCGGCGTAGCACCGCCTGGCGGCGTTGGCGTGGAAGGGCAGCGGGGCGCGGCGGCTGTTTGCCAGCTAGATGTGGCAGACACCACCTAAACAGCATGGCTTTACATACACATTCTTCATAAGCATCATCATCTGCTGTTTTTTTTTTTTTTTTTTTTTTCCTCAACAGTGTGCTGGGGAGCAGCAAGGACAGAGCTGACTGTCTCCTCTGCTGCGGTTAAGGGATGGCAATGATTTCAATGCATGTAGCACCCAGAGGTCCTGCTGCCACACTGCCCAGAGATGTCACAAGAAGCATTTTGACCCGACTCTACACATTTCCCCTTCCCCATCTGCACCTGAGGCCAGCCTACAGAAGGATTTGGAGACATTTTTGAATGCAGACCTGTGCTACGCCAGCTCCTTCGTGCAGCGCAAGGCTCACAGTTCAGAACATCCAGAAGTCAAACCCGCTCCTTTCGCCTCTTACCCATTCTTATGCAATTCTTCCTGATCCGTGAGACAAGAAGCAGAAGCTGGCTGCAGTTCCTTCGCTGGACTCTTTCTGGCATGGGAAAGTATCAGTGGGTGGGAGAGCTGGAAAAGCCACTCCTAGGGCTCCTTCCAAAGCCATACACGTAGAGACAGGGAGATGACAACGACTAGAAGCGATGTGTGGGGAGGGTGGCATACTGTGGCTATCCCACCCCGTGCCTGGGCATCGCAGCCAGCTGCCAGATGACACAGACCCAGGAGCTGTTCCCACATGCCAGTGCTCACCACCAACATGTCCTAACTGCTTCCCATGGTGCTCAACGCGGGATGAGAGCAGCCAAGCATGCAGCCTTTAAAGCTTTCACAGAATCTTCTAATTCTTCACCGTGACCCATTCTCCTGCCAACCTCTCTAAAACTGCCTTCAGTTTCTGTTGTCCCTGGCAGTAAGCAGCACTAAGTTCCAGCTATCTGGCCCCAGCTTCAGGACCACTGAAGAATTCTTCTTGTTTAGAAATTTCCAAAATCAATAACTACCAGTCTATTCCTGGGAACTCCTGATACTTGTCTGGGTTCCTTAAAAGGGTCAAATCCTGTTCTCCCCTTTCGTAAAAACCATTTTTATGAAAGCCTAGACACTCAAGAAAAAAAAGTAATAACACTTGTCCTGTAACAAATTCATCAGGTTAGGAGAACTAACAGGAGCTACATAGGAAATGCCAGATGACTATGGAGAACTTCTGGAACGCTAGTGGGCAGCAACTTCTCTCTCTGTTTTTCAACAGGCTACTCATAAAACTGCTCAGAAATAAAGCCCACATCTTCCTGGTCAGATGGCTTCAGTGTGTGCTTTGCAACACGGGGCTGGAGCCTCCAGCTTCTGCTTTTCCAACGGCATTCGTGTGCACTCAGACACTCTCCTTTTCTTTCGTTTGTAGCCTTCATTGCAGCGTTGCTCCACTTAAATTTGCTCTGACCTCCAATTCACTCTGGAAAATTTTCTGTGCAGCAGGGGAAGGTATTTTGCTCACACAGTCCCCACTGGCTGGAGGCAGGGGTGCCATCTCCAGGTGTCGCCTCTGCAGCACTGGGTAGGGCAAAGAGCAACATGGAGATAAAGGGGGGATTGAGCAACCTGGCACTGCAAAGGCCAAGCGTGCTAGGTCAGAGGTGAGCAGAAAATCAGCAACTAACAAACACCTGAGCATCCCCATGTCACAAGGGAACGACGGATGAGGGAGCCCTCCAGGAGGGGGAGGGCCCTGGTCTGTAACAAAAGAGCCCAAGGAGGCCAGGAGATGACCTGCAACTCGCATGGGAGGTCCCTGATGCAGGAGACTGCAACGCAGAGTATCACAGCTGCAGTTTAAGAGAGGAAATAGTGTGGATAGTTTGGGTTTTTTATTATTATGACTTTTTAATGTTATAATGAGGCAAAGTCTTGAGTCTGATCTAAGAGCTGGGAGAGATGGAAGGAGAGCCAATCTCTGAGTTGACACACTGTCCCTGCCAACCTCACTCTGTCCCTGCCTGACATTTCATGAATGCTGTGTATTTCATTGTTTATTTATTTTTAACGGTGGAGAACAACGTGTGGAAAACAATAGATTGGAATCCAGCCTCTGCCAGGTACAACTTTCTAGTTGGTGCTGGTGTAAGGTGCACGGCTGTATGAAGAGGGACCTGGGGCTGGGAACAAGGAGAAAACAGAGCACACAACATGCTTAGAAATAAATTTCAATTTTACTTCTCTATTTCACAGCCTTTATTGCAACACTGCTCCACTCATGTCAAACTTTCAGGCAAGGTCACATCTCGCCCCAAGGTCTTCGATAGCAGCCCTGTGCTCCCCCAGCCTGCCCACACACAGACACTGCTGCTCTCATTCTCCTCTCCAGCTCACCTCCAGCACACTACCAGCACTGCCTTGTTCAGTGATGCAACTGTTAACTTCTGGCATTATCTTCTTTAATCTTTGCCCCTCTTCTGCCTCTCCATGCTTTGCATTAGGCTGCAGTGAGGAGCAGTGTCCACACAGTGCTTAGCATGATGCACCTCTGATCTCACTGATCTGACAGGAGATACTGCAAGACAAACAACATGCAAGACAAGTCTTCAGCAAGAAGCATCTAAAATTATAGACAGCCTTTTTCTAGAGTACAAACTCTCAGCCCACAGATCTTCTTACAAAAGCTTCAGTGTTTGATCCGTGACCATTACATTAATAGCATCTCCCCAAAGCTAGTGTCCTTCCAGGACAGCTACTATAGACCTGCAGCATGGGAATCGGACAGCCTGACAGCCTGCTAGAAATCCTGAAATTTGCTGCCAGGAAAACTGTTGTGGAACCAATTGCTGCTGCCTCTGAGTTTTTCATTGTGTGATCCCTTCACCAGAAATACCTGCATCTCTTTTCCTATCTATCTCTCTACGGAAAAGACCTTCCAGGACGTTTTGCATCCTCTGTACATCAGGCCAGGCCAGGCCAGGCTGTGGCACTGACAGGGATGGAGCTTGGTGTGCCAAGACCTCCACCCAACTCTCCGTGATGGGAGCTTCGCCCTACACCCGTTTCCATTTCAAAAGCCCCATTTCTGGCCATGCATTTGTTATGACAAGTGCAGAAACAATTTAAAAGAGACCAGAGTTAGCTCAAAACCTGCTTGCTGAATGTTAGGGCTTTGCATGAGTGGTTAGCCCCGCCAACAAGATTCCCATGAGAAGCTGAGAGCTCCATGAGAGTGGATGCTGGGATTTGAGGTGAGCTGGAGGAAGTTTAAAGAGATCCCAGCAGAGCAGGAAGGTGAGGGGGGAGCAGGGAAGGAGGGGACCAGCTGGGCATCCAACCTCAATTACCACTCCAGCTGACGTGTGATCCCAGTGACTATGGGATTACTCAGCACTGGCCTGGAAAAGGAGGTGTGGGCCACACCATCTCTGATATAATCTATTTCACATGACAGTTGCACAGACGTTTTATTTTGTTAGGGAAGATCAGCCTGGGTGGGAGCACAGCTTTTGGATGCTGAGCAGCAGAGAATAGGGCAGAAATGTAGAGAGGGTAAATTCAGATCTCTGAGAATATCTTAAAAAAAATGCCCAAGAAATGTAACTGATGGGTTGTATGGCCCCGGTTCAGCCAATGGCTGTGGCAAGCTGGAGACCTGGCAGGGTAATGCCAAGAAACACCAGAACCATTTCAGCAGGTGGCCGTGGCAGGAGACCTTCTGCTTGTGGGTTCCTGAGATGTTCGGAGGTAGGAAGCACATGAGGGTGAATTTCAAGAGTTCAGTTGCAAGGGCCAGTTAGGGCAGCTGCTGGATGCAACCGCCAGATCAGAACTCAGGATAAGGACACAGCGCAAGAGAGAAAACAGCCAGGAGAACAAGTCCTGGCTCACTGAGACTTGCCAGTATTTGCACCCAATGCAGATGTTTGTATTTATGAAGGTATGGGCTCCAACCTCCAGACCCAGACCTCTGGCCAGGCCCAGCTCCAATTTAATCTCCGGTACATTCACCAAAGATTAACTTGGAGATAAAGATAGAACTAGAAATATTTGAAGCCCAAAAACCTGTTGGGGTACTTTTGACATGGAAAGCAAAATCCTCCTGAAATGTGCAAAGGAAATGTGAATGCAAAAATACAAGAAAGAAAAAGTCCAGTGATCCACTGACACATTTCTGAATCCTTCCTCTTTTCAAAGTTCTGAGGTTTGAACATTATGAACAGTTGGCTGTTTGAATCGTATAATGCAATACCTGTTCCTCTGGCTTAACGTTACCATATTTCCCACACCGCAGGATTGCTTCACATTATTCTAAGAGGCAGTGTCATTTTCCCTGCAGTGCTGGGTCTTCTTTACTGAGGCGAAGGACACTCCTACTTCCTTTAATTATATGTTTTGTTTTAAATTAAGTCCTTTATTCTGGGGATGAATCACCAGCTTGTAGACAGGTAAATGTGGGAGTAAGAGAGTGAAAATATAAGTTTGATTCCCAAGGTGGGTGTCTTTAATTAAAACGGACATCGAGATTCAGTCTTCCTTCCCAAACTTACCCGGCGATTCTGAAAATGCCTGTATTCCATGGTTCTGAGCACGTATCTCACTCTCTTTCAGGAATTTAAACACGGTCCCCTCTGGCTTCAGAGCGCAGGTTCCCTGTCGCCTTTGTACTCTGACAGTTGCGCCGTATCGTGCAAAGTAAACAGACCAAGGCAAACTTCAGTCAGCGTCCCCGCATGCAGAGATGGGGAGCGGAGCTCAGCGGCTGCTCGGCTCTGACTGCTCGCGGCCGTCAGAAGGCAGCCGGGAGCGCGCTGTGCTCCAAATTGCGCTCACTTGGCTCTCCGCTTGCTCTTGTAAAATGGTTCTGCACACGTCTGTATGGGACGGTTCTGCCTGCCAGTGCGGTTTACTCAATCAGGCGCTGGACGGAGAATAAGAGGATCTGTCTCCTATTTGCAGCTTTTCCCCCTGCTTTGGCAAAAGAGCTTGGAAAAACGCCTTCTGCCTCGATTTCCCCGGGGTAAAACGGGACCCAGACAGGTTTTGCACCCACTTCTGCGCGGCACACGCAGCCTCACAGCGCCAACCCTTCCTCTCAGACGCAAAAGGCCCGGCCTTGCGCTGGCAAAGCCGCGTCCCGGTCCCGCAGCCGCTCCGGGCCGAGCGGTGCCCGCGTTCCCCGCAGCCGAGGGACCGGGCGGGACGTGAGATCTCGGCGGCCTCGCTGCCGTTCCCGCGTCCTGCAGAGCGGTCCCGGGCCCGCACTGCACCCGCAGCCCCAGCCGCAGCCGGCGGCGACCCGGGGGCCGGAGCGGCAGCTCGGAGCGTGCAGCGTGGCATGCGGCCAGGCGGTGACGCGCCTGTTGCTATGGGATCCACCGCCCCTATAAATAACCGAGCGAAGGAACTTTCCTAAGTCAGAGACTTGAGGACACGGGCCCCGCAACCAGATGGTCCGCAGGAGAGCCGCCAGCTCCAGCCGCAGCTCCGGGAGCGGGAGAGCCCCGCCGCGCCGCACGGACTGAGCCGCCCGGGCGGGCAGCGCAGCGGGGCCGTGCCCAGCGCCGGGCTCGGGAGACCCCCACCCGACGGCGGCCTCTCGATCCCGTGCCGGGGGGGCCCCCCGCGCCGTCTTCTCTTCCCCGCATCCCCCTTTGCTTTCATGCAACGCCTGGTGGCCTGGGACGCAGCATGCCTCCCCATTCAGCCGCCCGCCTTTAAATCCATGGAAGTGGCTAATTTCTATTACGAGGCGGACTGTCTGGCTGCTCTCAACAAGCTGCACCCGCGGGCGGCCGGGGGCCGCTCCATGACCGAGCTTACCGTAGGGGACCACGAGAGAGCCATTGACTTCAGCCCCTATCTGGACCCCTTAGCAGCATCCCAGCAGCCGGCGCAGCCGCCGCCTCCCGCAGCAGCAGCAGGGGGCAACTTTGAGCCTGCCTGCAGTAGCGGCGGCCAAGATTTCCTTTCCGATCTCTTCGCCGAGGACTATAAAGGCAGCGGCGGCGGCAAGAAGCCCGACTACACCTACATCAGCCTCGCCCGGCACGGCCACCCGTGCGGCAGCCAGAGCCACAAGCCGGGGGGGCTGCCGGGCTGCTTCCCGCCCCAGATCGTGGAGACCAAAGTGGAGCCGGTCTTCGAGACCCTGGACTCTTGCAAAGGGCCCCGTAAGGAAGAAGGGGGAGCGGGGCCGGGACCGGGGGGCATGTCCTCGCCCTACGGCAGCACCGTGCGCTCCTACCTGGGCTACCAGTCGGTGCCGAGCGGCAGCAGCGGGAACCTGTCCACCTCGTCCTCCTCCAGCCCCCCCGGCACCCCGAACCCCTCCGAGTCCTCCAAGTCGGCCGCCGGCGCCGGGGGCTACTCGGGGCCGCCGGCGGGCAAGAACAAGCCCAAGAAGTGCGTGGACAAGCACAGCGACGAGTACAAGCTGCGCCGGGAGCGGAACAACATCGCGGTGCGCAAGAGCCGCGACAAAGCCAAAATGCGCAACCTGGAGACGCAGCACAAAGTCTTGGAACTGACGGCCGAGAACGAGAGGCTGCAGAAGAAGGTGGAGCAGCTCTCCCGGGAGCTGAGCACCCTCAGGAACTTGTTCAAACAGCTGCCCGAGCCCCTGCTCGCCTCCTCGCCCCGCTGCTGACCCCCGCGCCGGGCCGCGGGGCGAGATGAGCGCTGCCCCCCCACGCCCTCCTCCCGGGGCCGGGCTGCGTTTTCGGTTTCGTTGGGGGTTTCGTTGTTGTTGTTGTTGTTGTTTGTTGTTTCGGTCTCTATTTGCTTCCCCCCCCCCCCCCCCCCCCCGGGGCCAGGGGGCGGCGGGCGGCGCGGGGGTTGGGGGGGTGGGATGGGAGGCCGCGGCCCCGGGGCTCTGCTGGGCGCTGGGGTTATTTAAAACAGCGAGAGGAGAGCGAGGGTGAAGTGATGCAATCCTTTAAGCATGGCTGGGAATGCTGTGTACATGATGCAATCTCGTGTAACTGTCAGTCATGGATTGAGTAATCTGTTAAAGATGTTCCTACAGTTTTTTTTTATTATAAAGAATAATCTATTTCTATAAGAAAATACATATGTATATTTTGGGATCTATGCATTCTTGCTACATTTGAAGCATTAATGAACGATTTTAATAAACTTTATGACTAGGTTAAAAAAAGTAGCTTGTTTTATTTTGAGGGTACGTTTCGAGTCAGATGAAACGCAGGGCTGACATTCCAGCTGGATCTGGCTTGGTGCTGCCAGCAGGGATAGGACTCGCGTTGGTCTTTTGGCTTTCTCTGTGACTCAGAGAAAAACAGAAACAAAAACCCCAGGAGAAACCCAGCAAAGAGCAGAGCTGGAGGCTTCAGCCAGTCCTCATTGTCTCATTTTGGTTCCTCTAATCACTTGCTTGAGCTGCCGCTTGGGTATTGTCTGGGAAGAGGTGTTTGTTTGGGGTGTTTTTTGCATTTCTTGCTGTTCCCAACGTGCAGAGCGAGGTGTGCTGTCCAAACCATGACTGATCTGGTGAAGTAACTGCAAGGCTGAAGTGGGAGGGAGGAAGAAAAAGCGAGGGAGGAAGCTTTCACTTAATTTTTTTTTCTTTCTCTTCAAGGAGTTTCTGCTCTCTGAATTATGATGCAGCGTGTCTTATGTTTGTAGTTTACAGGAATAAACATGAGAAAGTAGTGCTTCTGTTGGATGTCGGTAATGTGGTCCCTGCTCGGAAGCTCTCGCGAAAGCCGCCAGGTGAGAGGCATACCAACAACCCCTTGCCTTTCCTCTTGAGATGTTCTTCTCAAACCTGTAGCTAGAGTTTCTCTGTTGAGAGGTGTTTCTGTGTGTCTGTTAGCTGGGGGAAAGCAGCAGATGAGTGGGGATGGGGGCAGGCCCTGTTGGGCTATAGATCGGGCTGGAGCTTTGTTCTACCTGCTGACGAAAGCTGTGCTGCTCCTGTGTCCTGCGTGCTGCTGCCAGAGCTCTGCAAGCAGCTCACAGTCCCAGGCTGGTTATGTGCAGGGAGCTGAGAGAAGGACTGGGTCTTAGCGTGTTCCATTTTCCTCAACTTTAAGTACCATGTTTTAAAATCCAGATTTCCAGTGCCCCAGAATAGGAACTCCTTAATCGTCTGTGCTGAGCTGAATCCAGAGGAGCTTTTCTGTACCAAGAGAGTATTTGAATTTGCTGCAGGCAGGGCAGGATTCCAGGACAAACCCTGAGTCTGTCACTTATTCCCAGTGTTCCTTTCAGCAAAGCATGTTTCCTACCGAAAGAGCTGCTGTGCATTTTTGACACTTGAGATCCTATCTTTCCCCGGCAGGTAGAACTCCCAGAGCTCTCAGGGAGATCCGCTGTGCTCTGCTCCCATAGTGCTCCTATGGAGCCATGCAGCAGCGAGCAGGGAAGCGTTAGACCCGATACAGATTTCCACTGTTTGCTTTTTAATTTGTGCACTGCAGTTAAGTTGGTTTTATGAGACCCTATGAATAGATTTTCTTGGGTGAGCAAGCTCCTGCATGACTCAAATTCTCGCAGGCAAGATAGACGTTAGATCTTGTCTTGGCTGTCCCTTGTGACGCTGATTTCTCCAGCCTCCCATGGCTGTTTATTCTACTATTCTTCTAGTTACGAAACTTATCCACATAGTTAGATCCCATTTTCGTGTTGTGCTGTAGGCCATGTAATGTTACCCACAGTTACGAGCAGCGTTCCCAGTCAGAGCTGAGTGCTGCCGAGGGTAGAATTGCTGGAGGACTGGAGATGTCCTCAGACACATTTCTGTATTTCTTTCTTTCTAAATGACAGAGCTTCCAACAAAAGTTCAGTTTATGAGGGCTGGGAGGCAGAGTAGATTGAAAGATAAGATGTACTAAAGGTATTTATATTTGTTTGAGTAATAATCCAGTTTCGGAGCTAGAGCTCTGTCAGGCACGAATGAGCTAATTCCTGTCCTTAAACTGTGTCAGGAGTTGGGGCAGTGTTGCTGCTGTGATTTAAAGAACATTTAAATTACTGCTGTATTCCAGTGTATCTCTTTATTTGGATGAAAGATTCTTCATTGAGGGGGAAACTTGTGCAGCAGCGAGTTTTTGTCAGACAGATGCAGTTTTAGACAGGATAACTGATGAGCACTGATGTTACACCAATCTCAGAAGGAATTGGAAAGAATCATAATGAGAATTTCTGAATACTTTGTTCTTAATCTTATATTGCCTACGGAACTTACATTTTCAGAGCTTTGTAGCTCAGTGCATGGAGGCCATGAGATACCCTACTTAATGAACAAAGATATGAAAAAGCCCCCAGAATTAAAACATCTCCTACAGAAAAAAGAAAAAAAAAAAAAAAAAAAAAAAAGAAGAAGAAGAAAATAATTTGGAAATGAACCTGAGCACTAATTCTAGTACTAAAGCAGACAAAAAATTTCAAATACCTTTTCTAATCACAGTGGTGGAATTGGAAAATCCCTGTCCAAACAATGGCTCTGCTCCAAATGAGAGAGCTTCCCATTGCAAATAAGATCCTGTTAACTGAAAGCAGTACCAGGTGCATCCCAGTTGTCTCCTCACAAGGTCTCTCTTGCTTATTTTCCTAAAGTGACTCTGTACAATGTGTGGTAAGACTTCACAGCTTAGACGCAGGGAAACCGTGCAGGGAAGTTAAGGCACTTACTCCAGGAGTTTGTTTTTAATTTATGGAGGCTTATAAAAATTATTTGATTTGGGCTTTTTATTCCCTTTCAAATTATTTATGACACTGACTGATTGCTGCAGATCTTCCTCATTACTGCTGAAATCAGCGTTCTTTTCTATGCAGAAACTCAGCTGCCAGATCAAACCTCCAGCACTGACTTCCCATTTCCAAAGCATCTGATGCTTTGCTTATATCCACTGAAGAAATTGTATGTATCACTTGAAATTGAAAGAACTAAAAACACCATTACAATTTTGGCAGCAGTTCTTCTATCTGTTAACAGACTTGCTGGTCAGTGCCTATCTGCCCAAGCACATACAGGGATGCTGTGTGCCGGTGCTCTGACCCTCGTGCCACTGCTGCCCCTCCGAAGGTGCAGGACAATTACTTCAGTTTCTATACAATTTTTTTCTCTTCTATCAAATAAAATGGTTCAAATTGCACACATGGTCCAAAGGTGATTGGAATGGGGGACTCAATCACAATTGGTTACATTATGTTTTTTAATTCATTCCTGCAATAGCCTTCATATATCAAAATTACAATCTGAAAAACGGCTGTGTGAAATGTTTACCTTTACAATTTCATTGCTAGAACAACTGTTATTGATGTGGATGTGTGTGAAAACATAAAGTTATTCTCATACTATGTAGTTTTCAAGCACTGTCTCATTAGCTGTGACAAGAATGAAAGTCAGTGCAACTTAGTATCTGCTTTAATAGAAACAAAATGAATATGAGGCCAAATTACACATCTTCTTTTGCTATTTATAATATCACCGAAGCAATAATAAGTATTGGCTTGCATTTTCTGGCATTCACAGCAACACAAGGGAGTCTAAATCACCACTGCAGCAGGGCAGCAGGGTGCTGCACTCAGTCTGTTTGGGTCACAGGTGGTTATCTGGGGATGGGGTCATGATTAACATCTTCCTTTGTGTTTAACCATGCATGTGCTTAGCAGTCAGAACTTTAGGGCAAAACTTATGTATTAATGTGAAGTATGAAGAAAAAATTAAACCTATGCATGAACACTGCAAAGGTCCTAGTACAATCAAAGAATCGAAACAAAAGTAGGAATTTAGTTAACTCCTCCCAAAGATACAATTCTGTTCCATTTCTGAATACATTTTTAAATTGCTCGTGAAAGTCAGAATAGAAGCATGAGGCCAAAACTGCACGTTAACTGTGTGAGGGAATTGGTTCTTCTTTGGAGAGAGACTTCCTGAGCTGATGAGTGAAGTTATTAGAAGAATGAATTTCTATGTAACTATTTGCTGGAATCGAAAACATACTCTGAGAGCTTAATCTTTTCAACACATAGCTAAACCGTGGTACAAATTCCGAACTCAGATAACATCCTGAGGTTTTCTGAGGTTCTGATTCTTCCATGGGGACGGAGGGCAGTGTTGACCCAGCCCACTCCATGGGCAGTGTGTAAGAGCCTAGAAGGATCAGGTATGGCCTTTGACTGACGTCAGGATAGTGTAAGATTTCTGATCCTGAACTACATGAAATTCCAAGAAAGTTTCTCTTTGCAGTGATACTGGATGGACCCTGCGACTCTGAAACACAACCACTGCAGCATTTCATTGCTGAGCGTCAGTAAAGAGCTCTCAGGGTCTGCACAGCTCTAACTCTGGTTTGGATGGTTTTATCTACTGGGAACTAAAACCCCTCCGTGACCATTTTCCCTCCTGTTAAACTGAATGTTTTGTTTTGAATAAAGGGCTCCCTTCCACTCCTGAAAATGTAGGTGGCTGGAACTGGATTTATGTGAAAAACAACAGGATTGGAATTCAACACTGGATAAATGGGTTAATAGTTGCTGAAGCTAATTGATTTGCACTTAAAATGGGACACATCTGGTTCCAAACCTTCTGACTGGTTGTCACAGTTCTACAGAGCAGAGCCAAATTTAACCCTCATTTGTTTTAAAACCTTCACAAATTTGGAGTATTCTGTTCTAATGATATTTTCTAGCCAATTACAGTCAGCATCACTTTTCTGCCTTGTCCCATCTGCTCATGCCTCTGGAACTCACACATTACACAGCTATTACAGTATTTCCTCAGAATTCAGGGTACTTGCATAGAGGTTTAATTTAGGTCTCAGAATTTCATCCATTTTGCAGAATAACAAATCCTCCACAAACTCACACATTCCCTCCATAGCACCTCTATACAGTGTAGAGGTGCTGGCTTTGTCATCAGACCTTGTTTTAATTGTCTTGAACATCCCAGACAAAGAACTGCATTTTTGACAGAGAAGCAACAAAAGTTTATGGTCCCCATCGCCACATAAAACAAGCGCAGCAGTTGGTTTGTTTTCTATAAATACCTCGTGTTTGCTAGCGTATTGCAACAGCATTTCATTAAGCCTGTGGTAGGTAGCTCATTGATGTTGTCTAAAAATTACAGTAACAGGAATCACAGTCTCCTTCAAAGAATGCAAAAATCCCTCTCAGACCTCAGCCCTGGGCTGCTCCCCTCCCACAGCCCACCTGCAATCCGGGCCCGCAGAGCTGCGCGAGCCCGAGTTGTGTTTGTGCAAACGCGAAGCGTTGGTTTCAGAAATGAATGTCACAGTGACACTACAGCAAAATGTCTCTGTGCAACATGATGAAACAATTACTTGGCTGGAGTAATTCAGGAAGGGAATCAGAAGGACAAGGGAAAGTGCCTGGAGCCTTGGAGAAGCAGGAGGAGAGCAGTGGTGGCCAGCAGCAGGAACATTGTTCTGCTCATTCCTCAGCCCCTGCATCCGACAGCGACTTGGGGGTGGGTGCTTCTGACTGCAGTGTGCCACCTTCCACGAACATAGGCGTCTTACTGAGTCTGTCTGCTGTTCTCTGAAGACGAAAGTACAGACAGCAAACACAGAATGCCGTTCTTCAAGATACACGTGTCTGACGTTTAAATGTACAGGGAGCACAACAAAAAAAGTGGGATTAACTTGGCACAATGAGATGAATAGATTCACAAAAAAAGCTGTAATTATCAAGGAGTTTGGTTTTTAAAGGAACACAAGCTGGACTGCAGCCACTGCGCTTCACTTCCACACAGAGCCCAGCTCCTCGCACTGCTCTGTACTGATGTGCTCCTGATGACAACTCCTGGTGGCAGAAAATATTCCTGTGCTTTGAGTTAAGAATTAGTGCTGACCGCTGGGATGGATCCCCAGACCTGAGGGACTGGGAGAGGAGGCAGAAGGCATTCGGATATGACTTCAGCTATTGGGTTCACAGTATCCTCACACACTTCGAAAGGAACTTATATTAGCTGCAGAGTTAGTGAATGCAGAACACTGTCAGAAATTAAGCATCAAGGGACAAATGAGCTTTAGCAAAAGCTCAGGAATTGGAAGACAGCTTTTGGTCCTGACTCTTTCATCAGTTTATCATATTTCTTTAGATTGCTGGTTAGCTCCCAGATGTAACAGAAGCTGTACACACATATGTGCATCTTTAGTTATAAGTGCAGTTGCCATAGCTGCAGGTGTATTTGCCTATTATATTTTTAGATCTTACATGTGTGCTTTGTTGTATACAAGTAACTGTAGTTTTCAGTGGAACTATTATCACTCACATAAATAATGATAAATGCATAGATCTGTATTCACACGAATCTGTTTGCATGGATCTGTATGTACACGGATCTGAGATCAGTGTCTCTGGGATGTTTTTAATGCATTTTACAGCACATGCCTAGCAAATTTTGAGTATTTTCATGTTGTATATTCAATTTCTCCAGAGCTACCCAGTCACATGGGCTGTTCATTCCCATACAAAAGGCAATGGTAGAGGCTTCAGCTTTTCTCACTTCCCAGGAAAAAAAAAAGCAAATCTAAGTAGGGAGGTACCACCTCTTTCAGCCATTGGGCCCAACACAACAAAGCACTCGAGTGCAAATTCTGCCTGAGTAGAAGCAAAGCAATGCAGAACACAAGCTTTCAAATTTTGGATGTGCCAAGTACTCTCCTGAAATACATCCTTCCAGAGTTCCAGGCATAGCCACCTGGCCTCTGGATTATGGTGTGATGCAGCTGTGTCACAGGTGTTAAGTCCTGGGAAAGAAAACATGGCAGAAAACCTGGATGTTCAAAAGATGGTGATGTAATGCACTCGAACAGGCCAAAAGAAATCCTAATCTCCTTCCAGTGTTCAGAAGGGGCCCATTTGCTATGTGTCCTGGACAGGACCGGCAAGCCACTGCTACAGCAAATGGTGTTAGCACCTGGCTGGTGATCAAAGGATTCTTGAGCAACAACCCACTCTACATCAGTAGGAGCTGCTGCCAAGAACCATGGACATCTCTGGGCTGGAAGGCAACTGATAAAGCACATGCTGAGAAAAGCAATGGTGCCTGTATTGGGCAAACTGAGCTCTACTCATGGCTACTGGAAAATGTTACTTTTATTTTAGTTCTGCAGTTGCATAAGGCAGATTCACTAAAGACTATCACACAGTGTTTGCACAGGGTGTTTTTGTCATTGGTATTGTTTTTTTTAACAGCATTTTATTTAGATGATCAGAGACTCTCACTTCGCAGGAGAAAACCACTACTTCTTGGTACTTTTCTTCCTCTGTCAGTAACAAATATGGGTCAACTCCAGAATTAGCTCCTGTGCATTTGGCTGTAAAAGAAAAGGCACTCAGAAAGAGTGGCAATGATGCAGTCAGATCTGTTGTAATACAGTCCTATGCCTGGTTGGAGGGGATTCAGTTCACAAGGTTGGCAAATTGGAAAAGATTTGGCAAAAAAAAAAAAAAAAAAAGAGTACAGGGCAGATTTCCATGGAGCAAAGATGTTTTAAAAGAAGGAAGTGATACCAACAGTACATGGTTCTGGGAAGGCTATTGCAAGCCATGGCAGTGATGGGAACTGTTTCCAGCAGACAGGATAGGGGCACTGAACTGTTTTCCTACTGACCTCACGGCCATATGAAGTGAAAATCCTGCTCTAGTGTTTTTTTGCCAAGTTGTTTAAGGTAAAACCTTGGCAAATGGCTCCTGCTTTTGCGTTAATTCACTAGCAGGTGCTCTTCTGCATGAGCCCAGCAAGAGCTTTATTACCAGAGTACACTAACTATTAAACAGCCATAAGCTTAATCCGGTATTTACTGTAGGACTGTGCCTTTTTATTGCGCGCAGGGAGGGAACTCCCTTCTCAGCCCTCCAGGTGGTCCCTTCAGGGCAGGGTTGAGGCACATCGGTGAGAAGAGGTGGGGTTGGGTGGGAGAGGCTTTCTTTGCTGCCCTACCTGTTCTGGGCATAAATTGAAATGATCAGTCTTTAATCCTGCCAATTAGGCTTGCTTTACTGGCATTGGAGTCAGTTTACTATACAAGTAAAACAATGTTTCTCTTAAAAAAGACAAAAAAGAGGTAAAATTCTGCAAGAAAGAGCAGGGCAGCACTCTTCAGCTCTGTGTGGCTCAGGCACAAATCTCTCCTGGCACATTTGTGTACCCTCTGCCAGTAGTGACAGTTAAGGAGCTCACGGAGCAGGGCTGGAGGATGCAGTCTGCGCTCCTCCACAGCACCCCCTTCTCTGCAATAATTCTACTTCAGCATTTAGTGCAAGATTAGATGTGGAAAAAAAATAGCATATGCTCTACCTGTCAGCAAAGCTCCATCTACCCGGGAGAGAAAAACACAATGCCTTTTACAAGACTGCAAAACTGCTAATCTAGGAAGTACCTGTGCTCTCAAGGCTGTATCTTCTATATCTCCTGATCAACAGATTCCTATAATGAAGAGGGCCTCTTGACTCTGTTGCTTCCTAGCTTCTGAAGACCTAAGGCAGACATTGCTCTGTTCCTTGCATGCTGCTCCCATTTTTAGGGTTATCTTTTCTACAAAGTCCAGAAATTATAGGGTTGGTTTTCATCCTCAGTGATCTTTGCAGCAAGTACTTCTGCCTATGAAAATACAGCAGGCAGAACCTGGCTTCATCACTATCTGCATTAAAGAAGAAGGTGGGCGCCATCTCCCAGCAGTACCATACTCCTTTCCTAAGGACCTTTCTCACCATTTTGGCATTCAGGCTTTGCTGGTCTACACCAGACATTTCAGATATCAACATTTCAGACCTTTGCATCCCTCACTTGCTCCAGAACAGGCTTTATTCTGAGAATGGTTTCTCACTGGCACTTGGGTAGGAAGTGAAGAGCACAAATGGGAAAATTATCCATGTCAGAAACATTTAATATTGCATAAAGCTGGCCTGTGAGGAATGCTGCCTTTTACTCTTTGATGTCCTGGGAACTCTGACTCAGCCTCCTGCATCCACAGCTTGTAAACCTCCACAGTGTATTACCAAATGACTTCGGCACAAATTTAGGACAGAAAAGCCCACTTAATATAAACTTCTTTATAAATTGGTTCTAGGTTCTTCCCTCCTGTCACTGCCACCGTGGAGGGGAGGAGGGAGATAAATGTGACCACCTAATAAGCACTTCACAGAACTCACTCTCTGAGCTAATTTGTGCCCTCCTGCAGCCTCCCTGCAGGGATTAAACATCAGCCAAGGACACAGGAAGGCTCTGATCAGGCTACGCAGCCCAGCAAGCTGGTGGGCTTTGGTGTGGTACAGCAAGCTGCACTGCTTGGTGTTCCAGATAGCTGCTTTTCAGCCACTGCTACAAATGCTCTGCGCCATATAAATAGGTAGGAATGATAACCAAGTGAGTCTGGAGCAAGGAAATTGAAGTCTTGTCTCTGGCATTGATGAAAACTTGTTTCTTGGACAAGACGCTTCACCTTTGAATGCTTCAGTTCTGCTGTCTGCAGAAAGATATTTCCTGGGTATGGGGGACCAGAGGAGGGTGTCTCAGGTATCAGTTGTTTAAAAAAGTGTGAAATATGAGATGAGACATTCACAAAACCATATATTAATTACTTAAAGTCTGTATCAAATGCTAAAAATAAAAACAAATTCAGCAGGGAAAGCTCTCAGTTATTTTGTAGTTCATGCTCTTTAGACCAATCTTCTGGTGGCAATGACTAGAAGCACAGCTGTCTCTCACTCCAAACACTTTCCAGGCAGTAGCACGACCACACAGAGTTTAGCTTATTATATATGTAAAACAGGCAGATGCCATTAGAAAGTCATTTTTTGACCCAGTGAGTACAGAAGGTTGTTCCTCATGATGAAGTCCTCTGCAGGGGCTGTGTTTTTATCATGCCTCGCACCTTTCAAGGTATTTAAAATGAATGAAAAGTTGGATATTACTTTCCTTTTTCTTCCCTGGAATCTGAGCTCAGTGTTCATTTTTCATGCTGTTCATGAAAATGTTCATGTTCATGCTGAGGAGTCAATTTCTCTGACTCAGCATTTTCTTTTCAAACTCCTGTATTCCTGATATTGGTGGCTATAGCTGCAGTTTTTTTGAGTACGTAAGAACATGCTATTCAGGGACAACATGTCATGATAATAAACCATCTATGTAATTAGGCTTGACTCATTAATCAACTCAGAAAAGGATGGAATGGAACTCATGAAAGCACCTTTAAAAGATGATGGAAATGTTTAAAGAGAAAAGAAATCAGCAGTGTTTTGAACTGTTAAGTATTTTGCAGAGTAGAAAATTAATTAGCAGTGACAAGAACACACAATTCTGGACTGCCCATGTGTGGCCCATTCCATCCTGCTTTGCTCACAGCGACTGAGCTGTGCAGGAGCTGGCGCAGTGGGACCAAGTTCAGTGCCTTACTCATGTGAGGAAGCACCACGGAGGGAAATTTCCTCTTGAGCCGAGGCCAGGCTACCAAAAATCTGGTAATATAAAATTTGTATGCAAAAAAAATCCCACATTTTTGCATATTATTATTTCTAAATCTTTACTCTTTCCTCTAGGAATTTAATTATTTTATAAAAATGTGCCTCCAATAAGCTATTTAAATCAAAAGTCTGCATATATCCCAGACTGATGATCTGAGAAACCTGGAACCCTTCTGAACAGGAAGCCATGTACCATGAAGGCAGCACACATTTCCAAGATCTTTGTGAAACAGAAATAACACAACAGGGCCTGCTGTGCCCAAGGCCCAAACACACACAAAGTTACCACAGCCAAATCCAGCTCTGCCCAAGTCTGGGCAAAAGGTCAGTAAGAATTAGGAAGCAAACTACGAAGTTAGCAGCATTGCAGTGGCAGAATCAACTCTCACGGATTGGCTGAGTCAGTGGGATAGCACCCCTGGCTATTGGCAGCTTTCTTCTCATAATTAATGTTTATTAAGGTGATCATCTCCAAACTAAACAAATGCAAAGTTCGATTACTAATATAAAAGATTTATATAAGAGTATTGCAGAATATTAAATAATAAAAGCTGAACAACAGCAGGAAAACTCCTAACTGCAACATGCTTGCTTCTCAAACAGACTGGCTATTAGACTCAAAAAGCCTGGCTATTTTCAGGAAATTACATCCTGAGTGGTGACAGTATTTGCTCTGTGCATTTGATGTGGGAGATAGGGGATATGGCTGGCACACTCTGCCTAAATCTGACAGTAAGGCCAAAGCTGGCACTTAACTACATGAATCACCAAATTCTGAAATTTAAAAGCTTGCATATGCAAATCACTCATTAAAAGCATTAGCATAGTCAGTTACCCAAACTGTAATCTTAATCGTATCTTCAAGTTAGGCATGCAATCACACACCCATTTTTCAGATTTGCATTTGTTGAGCATGGTTTCCTGAGAGCTGCATCCATAAAGCAGTCTAATAACCATTTTTTCCTTATATAGTTCCAGGAAAGAAAAAGAAGAGTAAAAGCATACTGAATGTCTTCCTCCCCTGAAAAATAATGGGGAAGTGTACAAAATCAGGAACCGATGTGGACAGACCAAATGGGCTAGATGGTGAGTTATGTGCACTCTCATTTAATCAAGTGCCCATCTTTGTGACTCCTTTCACCCAAGCTGTGTGGCATTTCCCTCTATTTGCAAATATTCAGACACAGAAAAAGACTATGTGCCAGATTTTGGCTTTATTTACATTGAATTACCTGAGATTAGAATCTGAAACTAGAAACTTTCTTTATACAGTTACAAATAGCTATATTATGCCATTTTAAGGGGTTAAGAAAAGGAGGAAATCATAACCACAGAAGTTATAAAGGCAACTTATCCCAAGCCAAATAGTTTTGTTTCTAACGCAGGCTTTAATTATAACATGTCATATAATGATGACATAGTGCTATAATAGGCAAATATAATGCATTAATCTGATATTATATTTTGGCTTTAACAATAGGTGCAGTGAACCAGTCTTAGTGGATAACTCATTCAGAACCTATCTGCACACTCCACCTAGATACTTATCTGCCTCTTTAATTAAGTGGAGGGAAACTTCTTGAGGCCATACCCATAAAGCCAGTCTCTGATGATAGCAGAGTTACTGGAAGCCTTTGGTAATCGCTTACTCCCACGTACTGTGGTTAGCTTCCAACTTTGGCTCTTTCCTTCTTGCTTTGGAACTACCTATTTATCCCCTAGTGTAAATCCCCTGGTGTTTTTGTACCAAAGTGGTAGAAAAGACCCTCAGTGGATTCGTTTGAGCACGTCAGCATACCGCCATTGGTCTCAGCAGGACTGCACCAGCCTTCCTAATTGTAGTGGTGAAGAAAAAAGAACTTTGGCAGGTTTTTCTCCTACTAATGTATTTCTTGAAACAGTAACAACAGGCTGCATCAGTCACAGTACAGACAGCGTCACCTTTCCAAAGAGCAAGATTCCCAGGCTGTCCTCAGCACGTGCTCATGGCAATGAAAGAGTCTATAGCAAGTGTCTTCAGTGGAAACCAGTTTGGGTCTTCTGTTTCCATGGATCCCATGTAACTTTGTGCATGTTGGAAAACACCCTCTTTGCTTCCTAAAGCATAAAATGCTTGTAGGACTCACATGGTAAGCCAGAAATCAAATTTTAACCTATTAGTTTGGAGAAAGTGGCTCTCGGAGATGCAGTGTTTGCTTTCTGCCAGGAGTTTTTGAGTTATCTTGTTGTGAGGCAGCAATATACAGAAATCATAAAGATTCAAACTGTGGGCCATGTAAGACAACTTTCTGACATAACAGTAGTGTAACAACAAGTCCTATAGTCCTCGTATCAGAATAAATACAGCTGTCATGAGGCTCTGATATTTTCCGTACTAGCTAAGCAAGCCACACAGGATGAGCACAACTAAAATGGCTTACCACCTCCTTTTCCTTTTTCTTTTCTTCTGCTGTGCACTTCCTTACTCTCCTCCGACCTTCTCCAGTATGAAAGGCTCTGCTAATGACCTCTGAGCAGATCATGTTGAGCTCCTTAATCTTACGGCGCCTAGATAATATGGTGATGGGTACTGAAATGCTGAAAAACAGACAGACAGATAGTTAGATAAGATTAGATACGTAAGTAATTTACTCAGTCATCATACAGAGCAGCTGACACAAGTTCATTTGTAAAGCCAACTGCTAAAACTGCTTTAGAAGTCCGTACAATTTAATTCTGTTGAAAGAGAGACCTTTGATCTGAATTGTTTTGGTGGCATGTACATTATTTGAATGGAACCTCACCTGACCAGGTAATACCAGACTGGTCATTCCTGGCATACTATTGTCATAGGAGAACAGTGTACATGCAAATCCATACCTACGATAGCTCAAGGGCAGACGGATAACTGAGCATCGTGGAACAGATACAGACTGAAAGCATGATCACCACCTTGTGCTGATATGCAGAATGAATCATAGCTAATAAAAGGCTCAAACAACCTTTATATGACAAAATGTAACCCCAACAACACTTTTAAATTAAGCATGCCCATAAAATAAAAGGAGATAAATTAATAGATGTTATTGCTTCTCATTTTCATTAATATTTATTAACTTCTATTGGTGGAAGATGGAGGAGGAGGAGGAGAAATAAAACGTCTGTCAGATTTTCTACCATTTATAAGCAGTTCTGTATTCCAGCTCTTAGGTACCGGCTAAACATTTTGATGTTAGCGTTGCATTCCTTGCAGGGCAAATTATTTGCATTCACGTGTTTTTTGTTTTAATTAAACATTAAAAAACTTAAGGACACTTCCTAGGGCAGGCTATTTTTGAAGTGGGTTATTTGTTTTAACTCTAAATCTGAAGGCATGCTTGTATTCCTGAATAGGGAAGGAGTAAGATGGTTAACATAAAAGCACGGGTCCATTAGCCCATGTTTCCCTGCATGGCACTGACCCCATCGCAGACACTTTGCACTACTAAGTCCCACTAAAGCCAAAACAGCCAAGTGCATGGATGAACCATAGATAAATGGCTGCATGCCTAATTCGTGCTGGATGAAGCTCTCAGAATATTCTGTGGTTTAATTAGAATAGGAATTCAAAAAGTACAAATGCTAATCCAAACCTATAATGATGGAAGTCACCCTCTACAGCAGTTTACTCATTCTGTTTTTAATATAGCCTGACTGCAGTTGGGCTTGAACTGCTGTCCAAACAGCAGCTGTCACAAGAAGTAGATTTCCTCTTTGATTTCCTCTTTTGTTCTCACTCAAAATCAGTAATTGCAGATATGCAGAAAAATCAAATGACTGAATAGCAGTCTTCAGACAGTGCTTGCCACAGACTTTGTCCTTCTGTGACTTTTTACTTCTGCACGTCTTTGGCTCAAGGATTGGATTAATTTTACCTAACTATTAAAAACTCTGTTTCCTCAATGTTTGGAAAGCTCAATCTCTTTTTAAAGGCATATGTCTCTTGCCAGGGACTACCATGAAGGAACCTGAGTCCTCATTTGAGCATCTCATTTATTTGCCTGTACTTTGGAAGGATCAAGGTCCAGCTGTGTTGTGAAATGTCTGATGTTGCAGTATCTCCCTGAGCAGCACCCTGCTCTCATGGGTAGTCCATTAAGGGTTATTTCAAGTCAGCCTCACTGCACATTGGTGTGTTACAGTGGGTTGAAATGCAGGAGAACTGATTTTCTAGAAACTTGATTCTCAAAATAGAATTGTCCATGTACAATATCCTAAACCTGACTCTCCACTGTCTTACATCTGTGCAGTCAAAACTTGCAGCAAGTCCACAAGGTGTGTAAGATCCTGGCTGGCACATTTGGAAATGTCAGGCTCCCGGTCTGCATGATTTAAAAGCAATGGAGGACTGGGCCAGTGGCAAAAACAATTATAAGCCAAATGTCTGCATAAGCAAATATTGGACTTGTTATGCGTATGTTTGACATCTGCACTGAGTTGTCCAGCCAGTGCTTAAATGGAGGAGGTGCACATTTCCCTTGCACACCACATGAGAACTGTGTGCAAACTAAGCAGAAAAGCATCTCATTAGTTGAGGCAACTATTTAAAAACAGGTATCTAAAAGTACTACAGAGTGAAGCATTAAAAAACATAGTTCAATTGCCAATTGCTGAGCAGAAAGAATTTTTTTTTTTTTTTTTAATTTAAATCAGACCCCATGCACACTTCACTTTAGGTTTTGGAACATGTTTTTATACACCTATTTTTTAAGAAACATTGGCCAAATTCTTAGCTTTCAACTGGAATCTTTATCAGGAAATCTGTAACTCAGCATTCCAGGCCAAGAGTCACAAAAAGCAAAACTGCATAGAGTGGTACAGTATGCTGCTAGTTGCACTGGAAACATTAAAAAATAACTAAAAAAAACAAAAACAAAAAAACAACAAAAAAACAAAAATAAACAAGTTCCAATAAAAAGCTCAATTCAGGAAAAGTAAAATAAATGTACTTTTGTGAACTTGAAGGATGTAATTCTGTGCTTATAATGATAACAATAGTTCTTCTGACAACATAATCCACTTTCAAAACTTTGAATGAATAACTGCAGCTACTGAATAATAGCACCTTTAAACAAAATCTTAATTGCAAAACAAAAGAATAGTAAAGAAAAGCCGTTCTGATTTTTTTCCCCCAAAGCTTAAAAAAGTTTAGGTCAGAGTTTTGGGTGAAGGTTTGGCTTTTCCCCCTTTTATCTGAACCAGCTTACTCAGACCTAATCTTCATCATCTAAACCACATGATTAACACACAAAATAACTTTGGAGCAAGCCAGATCCAAGCAGGAAGCTGCAAGTACTATCATGTCTTCATGAGATTAGCCAGCAAAATAACTGTGGTTTCTTCAGGTTTCTTTTTTTATTTTTAATTATTATTATTATTTATTTTTTAAATTCTCTGTTTTCCTTGAAAGGGGCTTTTTTTCTTTTTCTTTTTTTTTTTTTTTTAAACTATTCTTCCTTGCTGGAAACTTTTCCATTTCCAGCTTCATCCTTGGAGGAAATGCTTTTTCTCCTACACAATCCCCACAAGACATGGGCAGGCCTGGACCCTTACAACAAGTAGCTAAGAACATCTCTCACTCTGCTCAAGTCTGTCAGTCAAAACTGCTGTTCAGTCAGAGACTCCCACCTGGTGCAGTTGGAAAGAAATATTTCTGACTGCACCGCGCTTGAGGACTGGTCCTACTGCTGTGTATGAGGCTAGTTCAGAATATTTCACTTGATAGAGCTGTCCTGAGAAAATGAAGGTCCTTTACTGTCAGGATCCCATTGGGTTCTAAGTGGGAACTATGCACTAACCTGCTCCGATCACAGCAGCTCAGGGCATGTCTGGGCATAAAATCATTGGTACTGGAAGAAATGTTATCCCAAGCAGAGAAGAACTTACTAAATTGGAGGTGCTTAAGCCCTCTTTTGCACCTGGCCCTAACTTGCAGGGGAGGAAGAGCCAAATGCTCAAAGGCAGCTTTCCATTTTATGGCTTTAAATTATGCAAAACAATATGGACTTGACAATTTTGCACCTGCATTTGTATTGGAGATGAGGGAGAGCCTTGACTGGGCAGTGACAGGCTCTAATCTTCTGCTCCTTCTCTGCTCTGTGAATTCAGAAGGGAAGACAGGACTAATGCCAGCATAAATCACGGTCCCCATGTGTGCAATGCATGCCTATGCTAAGCTCTGCGGTTGGTACAACTGGGTGCTTGTTGGGCAACGACATGGAGAAGGCTGGGTTCCTTGGAACGTTTTCTGTTCATTGTAATGTTCCTTTGCAGCATTTCACAAGCCATCACAAAGACAACAACAAAAAGGGGGAAGAAAATTTTAAAATGAATTGTGTGTATCCTCCCTCACAACCCCAATAGCCTTGGCAAGCTCAGAGGAGCCAGGCAGAGCTGGTCTCTGCTGGATGTTAGTCTTTGAAAATTGTATGATAATCTGGAGGAGTTTGCATGATCAAATAGTGAAAGACAAGGACTGAAGTCTGGACTCTTAGACTCCGTTACTGGTTCCACCACTGAGATCCTGTTTGTTTTGGGATGACATATATATACTCTTCTTGTTCCACTGGCATGAACCTTGCTTTATGTGTTTGCTCTTTCTGTTATTTTTAGGACTATCACAGGTTCAAATCAAAACAGTAGCAAAACGTCCCAATTTATCTGCAAAACAAATTATAAATCTAATAACTAAGACCTCGCTGCTCTGATTCAGAGCCTATTAAAGACAATGCAAAGATATCTACTTACTCCAATGTACTTCAGATTACAATGTTACCTCTTGATCAGGTGGAAAAGAAAAGGAAGAACCCTAGAACTCAAGGAAGGGATGGGAGAACTATGATATATATCAGTGTAAAGTAAAAACACCTCAAGGGATGCTGGAAGCAAGACTTCTGTCTTGGCTAGAATATCTAAGTTTAGGGACCATTACATTATTATGGCTTCTTTTTGGCTCATCATGGAAAGAAAACACCTGCCTGTCTTAACTTCTTAATACGAGCTCTATCTTTCTAATTTGCAGTACAGTTCTCACCTGAAAGAGCAACTCAGTTCTGCATTCATGGCAAGAATCCCAATGATTTTACTGTGAGCACAGAACAACTCATGTCTTCTCAGTCTCTGCTGTTGTTTTCACGTCCTCCTATCCTGCAGTGCCTGCAGGTCCTTTCCACTCTTGCCCTCACTCACAGTCTCTTTCTTCGATGTGAGTAACAGTTGTTAACTCCATCTGAAAATCACTTATTCTGTGGCAATTAAGACAGAAAAGGAGGAAATTAAGTTAGTCTTCTGCACCCATTCAAAACATCTCCTTGTAATGAGAAGGTGTTTTCTCCTTGCTTTTCATCATACGCCCTGCAGTCAAGTTTAGATGTCCTCAGATGGGAATAGTAGGGCAGTTAGATGATCCTAACTGCCATTCTTGCAGAAGTATCCTTTAAATGTAGCACATGATGATTCCAAAGCACAAATTAAAAAATAAAGAAAAAAATGAACTAAAAATGTATGTCTTTGTAGAAATGAAATCCCATGATTTCACTGCATAGCATTATTATTTCAGTACTGCAGTGTTTTCGAAGCACTACTAGTGTTGTCATGCTTCTTTAAGGGCCTGTTTCCCTGGGACTGGTACCCAAAAATGCCTTGTCTGCCTTTGAAAAATCCTCTTTCAAATTTACAAAGTTGTTCCAAACAAGTGGGAGGTTATATATATTAACACTTTGAAAGTTTATACAAGAACAGATTTTGCCTAGGTTACAAGTTTTGTAAAAGTTTTTTATCAAAATGAAAACCATAAACTATGAATGAACTTGATCCACAAATAATCACAAATGAATAACCTCAAGTCTTCCTGCTCTCAAGGTGCAAAACAAGAAACTGATTATAAAAGGAGATGCTTTGAGTTGTGATCAGAGATGGCTCTTTTAAAAACATACTACATTTGATCCACTAGTAGTACTGACAAAAAAGATCTTTTGGTTCTACGAAAATGGTTTGATTGAAATATTTAATTCTGTTTGTAGGGCTTCCAAAAATATAATTAAACACTAAACTAAAATGGGAACTCTGAATCCTAACGCCAAAACGTGTCAGTTCTTAGAATATGCTAAAATGGTATAATTTGATTTGTTTGGAATTTGTAGGTGACATAACCAAAACAATCAGTTGAAATTGGCTGTAGTTCTCAAAGCATTTTAGCATTTTGGCTAAGATTTTTAATAGAAGGATATTATTGTGATGAAATAACATGCTGTCAGAGTCAAGATTTTAGTGTTACCAAATACAGATCTATAATGGTGGTTTGCTGGATTATTTTATCAAGGACATTTACGGAGCTCTCGGCTAAAAGCCAGAGTGGATACAATGAAGAACAGGTCAGGGTTAGCTTTTAGTACTTTATGAGCCATGGCAACACTACATCTTAACAAATCTGACAGGAAAATACCATGTTTGTTCATAACACCATAGAAATAAGGTACAATAATTCATGCAACAGTTCTTTTCCATCAACATTTTCTTTAGACCACTGTCTTCCTCCAAATGAATCCATGCCAGGTAATTGATTGCTTAACCACATAACATTAAAGCATCATATTTAATGCAGTTGCAGTTCATACTTTAAATTTAAGCGTAACATCAAACCAACAGTTTTTGGCAAATGAAAGGCAGCAGTGAAGTGTCAAGAATCCATCGAGACTCCAATCTCATTTAAATCGTGTTGTTCTCAAAGCTGGCAGCAAGTTCATATTTAAAAAATGTTTCTAGTAGAAGCTGATGTTTATGATTGCTCTCAGCTTGGCAAGAAAAACACTCTTCTAAATATTTACATTTCACATTCTTTGGGACAGTTGAAAAATGTTGGCTTGCAGTTCTGCGCGCTGCAGAGAGCCTGTGAGGAGCGCTTGAGCAGAACGTTAGTAGCCACGCACTCATGTACTTTTGTACTTTTCTTGATCTTTGATTTACTGTGTGGTAGTTTTTTATTCTAGTTGTGTTCATAATGCTGTCTGACCCAACTGTAGTTTCAGTCAAACAGCGTGAGCTTAGGTTTATTTTTTTAGCTAATAAAAATAAAGTCAATTCATTTATTAATAATATGTACTAATGTCACTGTCACCATTTGGAAACTTTCCCATTTGAATGTATTCACTACACACTGTTGCAAACCTCCACAGCCTAGTCAGAAAACAACCATTTTTCAAGAGGTGCAGTGTGTGAAGTAGAGGCTGTCTGTCTGTTCAAACCATCAGCTCATGTTTTGCCTACAGCTGTGACTGCAGTGTACAGATGTCACCAACAAAAGTAATAACATAATGTAGAACCCTGGTCAGTCACTCTGGCTTCTTGCCTTGAGCGCATTTCTCCTTGCAGCAGGACGCCCGTGCCCCACACACAGCACTGCTGGGCTCCCACAAGCCATGTCATTGCAGCCAGCCAGACCGCCTGCATCTACCTGCCCTGGCACTCATGTTTCTCAACTTGCCCCAGCTTAACAGCATCAGGAAGAAAAAACATCAGCGCTGGCTTTATTTCTCACCAAGAGTGCTGTTTTCAAAGCAGTATTTTGAAAGTACAATTAAATTGTAGATGAGAGGTATATAAATATACTCAATGTGTTCCCTATCCCAGAAATCACATAAAGATGCATTTGAGTCTTACTGACATAGCTAAATGAATTGCTAAATTAGGACAGATGTGTGAGATATGATGAAGTCCTAAGCACTGCCAATTGGAAATTGGTGGTACCAAGGAACAACAGGACTGTTAAATAAGAGAACGCATCTTTATGTATGCAAATAATCTCACAGCAGTGTTGCAATCAGTGGGAGTCCCCAGGACTGACTGCTCCTGTCGGCAAGCTCACTCACAGTCTGGGGATCTGTAGAATCAGGCTTGGTGGTGTGTGCTGGATGCCTGCTCTCAGCGTTGTTCAGTTTATGAAGGTGTGTACCTCTGTCAAGGTGTGTGTAAGCTACAAGCATAGCAGCACCAAGTCAGCTGCTTCAGCTCTGGGCCATTTGGCTGTTAGCTGAAGACATGAGGCTGATTGTGTGTCTTGCTCTATGGTACTGGGATAAAGAATGAAATTTGCAGTGTGCCTTGCTGGTAGCTGTAGTAGAAAAATCAAGGCAAGAGAATTTTACAAGCAGAATAAACGCATTATTTACAAACTGCATGTGTGAAGTCTTAGTTGCTGTTCTTAATTAGGCAACAACACAAACAGATTGTATGCATATAAGGCCAGGAGAAGCTCCAGGTGCCAAATGAGGCAGTGGCCTCATTTCAAGTCAAAAACCTCAAACCAAATAAAGTCAACAAAAGCTTGATGTGCTCCATGAGTCATTTCAAGGTAGATATTAAAAATGAAGTATTTGTTATTGTTGAAGGCTTTGAAAATTATAGTCCAGTTGACAGGACAGTGACAGAGGATAAAGCTGAGGAATTCCTTTTCTCATAGACAAGTCCCCTCAGAACAACTTGTTATCAATAGCTAATCTGTATTCATGATGTAGCAAATGTAGATATCTATAGGAAACAATTAAGACATTGCAAATCATAACCATAATGGAATCTGTGTCTTGAATAATTCTAGTAACTCTGTATAAGGAAATTAAGGGAACAGCTCAGAGTGGGTGGGAAACAGTAGTCAGGAGGCTGGATAGGAGGAAGGGAGAAATAACAAGGCATCCAGTTCTCAGGAAGGGCCAGCAGGTGTATTTACAGAGATCATACATCTCCCAGTCAATTAGATCTAAACCAAAAGGAACCAATGGTGAAACATCCATTGCTTCTGGCTGTGGTAAAAGACAATTACAAATGCATTTATATTATACAACCTGATTTCTAGGGAATGAAAGTACAGAGAACTTCACATAATTGCCAAAAAAAGGATAGAACATGATGTATATTCAGGACTTGGACTAACGTGGATATTCTTTGAGGTTTCAGGGAGTATAGCCTAAAACATCTTCCTGTAGTTTCAAAACTTAAGCTAGAATTGAAATAACGTTCATTTTCTTTGTTTATTTTCTCCCAGTCTAGGGTTTTACTATGAGGCTTGTCTGATGTTGGGGTTAAAGCAGATTAACAAAGGGACGGTGTTACAGTTCTAGAGGGATCACAAATTGAGTCAAAGAAGTACGTGTGGGTAGCCCTGAGAACCTGTACCTCTCAGCTTCATGGGATTCTGCAAGTGGGAGTAATTTCTGCCAGACTGCAAAGAGGCAGTGGAGGAGCTGAGGCTGCCAAGAGCCAAGCTTTTGCAAAGGCGGTCCCTTTGGTAGGCACAAACAACTTTCTGCAAGGCACAGAGACTCCCATAGCTTCCCAAAGCTTTACAAGCAGTAAACCAAAGTCATACCACGATTTAGTGACAAAGCTGAAAAGAATCCAGATTGCCAGCTCCCTGTCCTAAATGCCAAATGTAGTCCTGCCTTCTTCTCTATGATAAAAGCACAAAGGAAAATATTCTAAAAGCTTTCAAGAAGCAGTGTGGATTTTGCTGTTAAAAAGAGCAAATATTATCAAATGGTCAGAGAATTCCACAAAGCAGCACAGCAGCTACTATTGCAAAACTCTGGGGGATCTCTTCTGTGTTACAGAGTTATTCAGCAGATTCATAGCAGTATTTCTTCGTCTTCTATGGTCATAAATTCTTTTGCCTGTTATGGCAAAGTTCAGAATGCTCATCTCATTTGGCTTCAGTGTGATCCAGACCTTGCCTAAAATTTAACGTTTTTATTGTCTTTTCCAAAGAACATTTATTTATGCTGCATTTATCAGGTTCACTTCTTTCTTCATTAGAAGTTAATCACAGTGCCCTTAGCACTGCTTTAATGTCATGAGAATCACACTCAGTAGGGTGCATCCTATGACTGCCTCAGAAATCTCTCCCTGTGGATATTTTGTCTATGTGAAATAGTCCGGTTCCAAGTATTCATCTTTGCCAAGAAGAACAATGTTACCAATTATTTCTACAGTGGAAAATAAATCAGAACAATAATTTGTTTTCTTGCAGTTGGTTGTACATATTCTTCACCAGGAGAAATCCAGCTTTGAGTCAGAAAACTTTCCTTCCAGCTTCCCAGCCTGTTTCGTTTGTGCAGGATTCATGGTATGAATAAGTTATCTTACCTGGGAGGTAGGAATTGTTCCAAGTTCATACATGCTCAAAACATAATTCAGTCTTATGCAAGAGACTGGCATAAAGCCTATCTACAAAGGATCTCCAGCATTATTACATACAGCATGGAAGAGTTAATAGTGACCCAGTAAAGAAATCAAGAATTTGAAGGTATTTTTGCAGGGAGTAAAGATCTGTCATTAGTGAAATGAAATGAGAGCAAATTACGGAAAGAGCATTTCCGATCATGCAATCAATGAAACATGGAACAAAACTCCAGGGCACAGTGGGATCTGTGTGTACTACCCTGGGGAGAGGGCACTACAGATACTTCCTCAGATAAGAGCATATAAAAATTCAGTGCCTGAGCTCAGAAACCCAACCACTGACCTTAAAAATACAGTCAGTTCATATTCATGGATTGTGAGATGAGTAGCTTTAGGATTTGGCGCTCATATTCTGCAATTCATCAGAATAGTTCAGATGTGTAATTGCTGCAAAAGTACCAGAAATCTCAGCAGATATACACTCAGGTTATATAGTTACCCTTCTGTGCACACAGTTGTTAAAACCTGGCCCCGAAGGTTCTTGTACATTTATTTTCGCTTGGCACATGAGCTGCAGAGGCGTTGTCCGAGGTGCTGAGTCCTCTCAGGTCACTGTGAAGCCAAAGCTGCAGGTGCTCCATGCCACTGGAAATCATGCCATTGTCTCAACCATCAACAAAGTCTTGTTAATAAGATTTGCAACTGGTATCCAATGAAATCTGGGATAGCAGTCAGTCAGAGTCCTAAGCAACTAGCAGTACCAGTTTTTCTACAAAATTAATACATGCAAATGCTAACTGTTCTAAATTCATGTACCTCACCTGGAAAGATCTGTGGTTTTTATTAAAACAGAGACTATAAATAGAAAAGGAAACGTACGTCCACATACCTAGTGCTCAATGAACCCCACAGTGTGGCCAAGTTTTTGCAGGGCTGAGTATACAATAAGATAGTTAGCAAACTGTCATTGTAACCTTCCAATCATTGTAAGATATATTTAAATGCTTTCTAAGCATGTAGCACATTAATGACTACTGAAGCAACTGCAGCCCATAGGCTGGACCCTGAACACAAAGGAGATAAACACTGCTAAATTGCATGGTGGGGATATGAGACTGAGACATTCCAAGGAAGTAATTCTGTTCTTGGCTAGTGAAGGAGACTGGCAGGGAAGAACATGGCCAAGTTCCTCATCAACACAGAGGCAGTAAGTCTTAATATGTGTCCAGTGCCCACTCACACTACAGACTAAGAAGCTGTGTTTTGCACTGAGGCTTGGCATTATCTGTTTTTCTCCTATCCTGAGGACAACAGCTAGCTATCCAGACCTTAAGCAAACCTGTTGTCTGACTGCTCAGCACTGAACAAACCATGCTCCTCCTGAAGCTGTGGCTGTAGAAGACAAATGCGAATTCCTCTGGAAATCTGCCCAGATCTTAATGTGAGTATGGAAAAGTGTGTCATTGCCTGCACTGTGTGTTTGTGTTCAAACTCTCCCTTGCATGCAGTTGCAAAATTTTTTGTAGTGAAACTGATGTGAGATGATTAAATTAAAAGGATCTATCACATAACTACGCATAATCTTGGTAATGAATTATAGATGGACAAGTCTCAGAGGCTGAAAATTTTTGAAAAATTATGCACTTGCCTCCAAAAGAAAAGGAAAAAGTGTTCATAAGGACAATACAACTGTTGTGCTGTAAAATATCTAGCAGAAGTAACTCAAAGGGTAGACTGCATTCTGAATCTAGACTTCTCTGGTGGCTGAGACATATGTTACCTTCTACACTCCTCACTAGCCTGGCAGCAAGCAGTTGCATTATGCCACTATGGTAGAGCCACTGTCTGCTGTCTGCCCAGCCTGGCAGGGTCCAACCAATAACACTGCTCTATGCCCCTGTGGGACTGCAGTAAGAACTACTCAACTGACCTCCATAAAAATTAATGGAGCAGCCCTGCTAGGAGCAGCGTGCATCCTCCTGGAGCTGTACACAGGAAAGGGCTCCATCTGAGTCATCCTCCTAATTTGAGTACCCCTTTACATCTTAGCATTAACAGTCGAAAGCCATCAGAGCCAGCTAGAAAATCCTCATGTATGTGCTCTCCCATGCAAATATCTCTTCTCCCTATATATTAGTTACCATGTGTGGGTTTTCTCTCTCACTCTCTCTTGCCATATGTGTGGGAGTTGATGGCATCAACTTTATGAAATCTCAGCACATGCCAAGAACAGCTGGAGAAGTTGAAACAAGTTCTGGGTGAGGTGAGTTTCATGGGCTGGGCAGGGACTAAAATTATCAAAAGTGCTGTGGCTGCTTGCCATCCCAGGAGCATCACACAGAGCACACGGGTTCTGCCTGCTACAAGATCAGATTCCCAATGGAAGAAAAGGATTTGATATGATTTAGATAGTAATGATGCCAGAGATAGCTGAATAGGAGAATTTGTTCGCCAAGAGAGACCATCTGTGCACCTCTTCCGCGACTGTTTCATTATGTAAACGTAAGAATGCAATCACGGGTCCGAGGTAATGAATATCTTTAGCCAGCATGTAGCACTCTATATCTTCAAAGCATTTCACTAATGTTAATAATTAATCACCACAGCACTTTGGGAAAGTTATCATCTTAATCAATGGGTAAACTGAGGCACAGATTTAAAGTATCCCAACCTGCCAGTAGCAGTTCACTTGTGTCCCAGGCTGGTGCTCAGTTACAGTGCATGGCCAAGCTACCTGATATAATTCATGATAAGGGACAAACGAGAAGGACATTCCAGGATGAAGGAAATAAAACTTCCTGCTCAGAGCAGAGCCTGTTGGTCACCAGCTGCTCCCTACAGATTTTGATGCTTGCAAAGCCAGGATGGTATCATCCCATGGTAACATCCACAAGACGTTTCTGTAGTTCTTCAGCATTACTCCTGACACCATACATAAGCCCTGCTTAGCTACGGTTCAGTTATCTACATCTTCTTTTATACAATAATTTTAGAATATAAAGAACCAGCGAAATGTCTGATGAATTTTAGTGTTACAAATCAGTACACTTAACTACTAACATTTGTTTTTTGAAGTGATTTATAGATCTATTTCAGAAGAATTTCCTGCTTTTGCCTCAATCTTTTATTCAGGAGCATTTGAATCTGCTTCAAAGTTTGGTCTTAAGTTGTTGACTTTCTGTAATCAAGTCTTGCTAATGCTTCTAAGCACTGCTTTTGCCTTATCAGTTTCTGCCACTAGTTCCATCTGGACATCTGTGCTGGGTCATACGTTATTGCAGGTATGTTATTCCCTGACAAACCTGGCGAGAGCTGTGAAAGAAGCGATGTCGCTGCCAATTCAGAAAATGAAGCTTCAGTGCATCTTGCTAAAGACAAAAAAATGCATGGTACAAGTTGCTTGTCTTGAGGCTTCTCAAGAAGAATCTGTCATTAGGAGGCTGTCATTAAGAACAATTAAACTAAACTAAAATCCCTTTTCTCTTATTTCTGCCTAGTCAGGTGAATATTAAATATTTGATTTTCCGGGGGCACTGGGAAGAAGAGGAAATCAGCATCTATGTTTTCATTCAAACGTGTACGAAGGAGCAAGAACAGATTTGCCTTCCTATACCCAAAGCATGCATGTAATTAATATGACTGCACAGATAGACCTGTTTCCATGAGCGGCCACCTGCATGTCAGTGGAGTGGTTGTCTCTACAGAGACAGTGCATGTGTGTGCTACCCTGGCATACAAAAACATATTTTCCTGGTAAACTGGATTTGTGAGAGCTGCTGTTCTGCTAACCTCACATCCCAAGAGCTCTGGCACCCGCTAGGACAATATTGCACATTGAGCATACAGATTTTTGGACCTGATTAGTTTAAACTTGTTGCTTGTGATGTCTGAACTCTCAGTGTCACCAGCATGGGTACAGTTCTTTCCTCATCACTCCCAAATCTCTTCTGCGCTTTCCAGAAGTGGAGTAAGCTCCTTAGAGGTGGGAGCTTACCCCTGGGGGGAAAGAGGGAAGCTGACCTCCAGTACATTCACAGATTGCATTTATTTTAAAAGGCACTTGGCCATGAGTCTCAGCCGATGGCCCTGCTTCCTGCAGGCACACCCTGCTTGTGGCTGTGAAGGTACTCACTAAGCACTAGTAACACCCAGCATTTATATAGAGCTTTTCATCTTCAAAGCATTTCCCAAACATCGTTTAATTAACGAATCATCACAGCCCTCTGTGAGGTATGCACAGTTATTACCCCCACATTTTATAAGTGAGGAAAACAGAGGCAGCGATTAGCTGAGACAACACTGTGGGAATTGGGATCAGAGGTGAGGAGGACAGCCTGGACCCTCACTCCACGATCCAAGCGTGAGGGCCTCCCTGAGGGGTGGTGCGAAGCCTCAGGTCAGCATAGTGTCCCAGTGTAATTGGTGCAGACCCTTCGGTGCATCAGCAACATCTCTTCCTTCCACACCCACATATGCTTTCCGTGTGGAGCATGAGGAAAAATGAAGTTTTCTTCCTTCAGTATCAGCTCCAGATCCTGCTGCCGCCCAGACTGAAGATCCAATGAAGGACACAAGGAGGAGATTTCAGAGAAGGATGGCTCCTACCAGCTATAGCATTGCCTAACAGACGTTCAGTTTTAGTGCCTTCACAGTCCCACAGAAGGGGACTTTCACCCAGAGATCTCAGTGCACCCTAAGGACACAGGGCAGTGATGCAATCCCAGACCAGCAGGGCTCTTGGCGCAGGCTGTCAAACCCACTAGGGCCTGGCCTTGGCTGCAGAGCCGATGATTCACGACCCTCAGCCCACATTCACGAAAGTTCAGTGAGTTTCACTCCCATCCTCAGTTGCTGCGGGTTCCTCCCTCACGAGGCCCCAGGCTGTCCCGGTCCCAGCTGACACCAGGAGGACGAGCAGACGTCCTGCTCTGATGGCTGCCAGTAGGGTGAGAGAGGGCACCAGTGATGGGGTTAAACTTGGACGGTTCAGTCTCGTCAAACTTGAACATCCGAGAGAACCTGTAGGGCTTGGTTCCTTTCCAGCCCTCCAGGGCTCTCACAGCCCTAATTATTATTGTTGTTGTTGTTGTTATAGCAAAACATTCATATGCTGTCATAAAATGCAAACTAGATAATACACGTTTCTTACCTGAAGAGCTTAGGCGTTCAACAGGACGGACATTCTGAACTGGATCCCTGGGGAAAAACAGAGAAGGTGCAGCCCTTTCACAGCAATTTCCCCTCTCAATTCCTTTCAAGTGCAGCCGGATGCTGGGGAAGGGTTTGGGATGCAGCAATGAGCAGCTGGGCAGGCAGCATCAGGTGCAGTGTGCTCCTCCAGCTGCACCTCAACTCACCCAAATCCCCTGATTCACAAGCAGGGGATTTGAGGGAACAAGATGTTGTTGTGGGTGTGCTCCATGAATGAGCTGGGGTCCAGAGCTGGGACTGCCATTTGTGAAGCATGCTGAGTTCTACAGGTGCTACAGGGGATTGCTGTCTACTGCAGGTCAGCAGCACTGCTTCTGCGAGCCAGAGCTGTGCGAACGCCTGCAGAAACACGGTCAGAACTGCTCCAGGCTGCTGCTCCTACCATTAACAGGTCTTGTTTCAGAGGCACCATTAGCTAAACTGAGGTAGTGGAACTCTAATACTTGAAAGTAAATAGGAACACCGGAACACATGGTGCACGATGCCTACGCACAGTTAACTGCTGGGGAATCTGTGGCTCATAAATACTCTTTCGAATGAGATCAAAGACTTTTCTTGCCTGCACGGTCCCTTCTGTTCCCTTCTGACAGCATTTCTCAGTGAAATCTGAAATGCCGTGAGATACTGAGCCAAGGGAGAAGTGGAAAATGTTGCAATTCCCAAGCTGTACTTTCAAATGAAATAGTAATAGTTGCAATTAATGATAATCTCTAATGAAAAAAAAAAATCCCTGCTTATTCCAATATAGACACTTCAGGTAGTGCTAGAGTGTTAGGTAGGCTTATTCAGCCTCTGGACGGACTCACCCACAAGACTCAGCACCAACATGCCCTGTATACACCTAGCATCAGATTGAACAACAACTGCACCAAAACAAAACAAAGACAAGGAATATTTTAGGTCCTTCTATTGTCTGTGTACCAGAGAGGAATCCTTGGACGGTTTTTACCAGCTGAAGACTCTAAGATAGAAGATCTTGCAACTAGATTCATAACTCATAAAAACCAACGAACCACCACCACTACTGACAACAGCAATAAGAAAACAGACAAAACAATATATTTACACTGAAGGAAACTCAGAAGTGTTGCTGTTTTCATTCCCACCAGTGCTCTGTGTTCCAACTAATCCACTCTAATGTTCTCTCACCATTCGGTCACAAAGACATCGAGCAGAAATTTTTAAAATGCTTCATCTGATCTCTCTTAGACCTGGCATAAACCCAAGAAAATAGTCAGGACACACCTTATATATTATTCAGGAACGCAATGATAATGTTCTGATTACTGTTGAACTCTGTAGCAATTCTCATCAAAGAACCTATAAGGCAATGGGGAAGCCTCCCTGGACACCCATTGTAAAGGTTCACATCTCACTGCCAAAACTGCAGCACTGCTCATACTTCTCATCCTTTCCCTCCAGGCTCCCAGTCCAGACCCCAGCCGAGCTCTACCCTGTCTGTAGGGAATTTGTTCATACACGTGCACACATATGTTTACGACTCATGTCTTTATTTTTCAGCATTCATCTGTCTCTTATGTGCAGTCCCTCGCAGCCTGTTCCATTCTCTTCCTAGCTCTTCCCACCTCTTGGAAGTCACCAAAGAGCCCTTTTTCCTAACTGCACTGCCCCAGCAGCCTCTCACTGCTAACAAGCCGCTTTCTGTGTAGGGGACATCTGATCACAGTCCTGCTGCATGCTGTTACATGTCAGCAGAGTGGTGCAGCATTTGTTTTTTCCCATTTGCAGTACACAAAGAAGATGATCCAGACGAAATGGCTAATTTATAAGCTAGTTCCCCTTGGTTTATGATTCCTGCCATAGCAATAGCTGTTAGTCAAGCACAGCTTAAGCTCAACTCTGACATTAACTTGAACACAATTAAACCTTGACAGCAAACATCAAGAGCACTGTTTTTTCCTCAGTGTGATAAGGCTGACCATCAGGATAGGCTTTACACTCACTCCTTGACTTTAGCAGAAGTTAGATCAAGCCCATGCAGACTAATAAAACAAATGGCATTGTTGGCAGTAGCAAGTGCAACTCCTTCAGCATGAATTGATTTCTGCCTCACTAAGCCAACCAGGATGTTACCCCAGACTACAGAAGTGGCTGGGATTTTACTTTTAGTTTTCTTTACTTCAGGATATCAATTCAAATTACAATTGGGGAAGAATAACAAGGCCAAATTCAAGGCACATGGCCTAACTCTAAGAGATGGTGTCTGGGAGGCTCAGAGTTAGAAACACTCACGTGGCCGGACCCAGAGCAGCTAGCTGTGCGTGGATCCCACAGCCATTCGGGTCACTGGGATCTAGCCTGGCCTTCCTCCCGCTCCTGTCCTTCTGTTGCTTCACTGCCCTTCTCACATACTGTTTTTAGTCTTGCTCTATCTCATTCCACTTTTGGAGCTGACTCGTGTGGCTCAGATGGAACCTTGTTAGACATCACTGGGGTTCACGGTGACTCAGGTCATGAAGTGAGATGGCTTGAGGCAGATTGTCATCAGCTTACGTCCAACCCAGGCTACCCTCACCCCATAGCCAAGAGCCAGCTGGGCCACATGCACCACTTAGCAGCCAGACACTTGTTCTCCCACTGCTCATGCCTTATTTTTCTGTCTGTTTTTCTGTTGTTACCTTTATCACGAGAATAACTTAACCAACCCAGCATACCAGCCTGATGTACTTAGCAGATTGCTGCGTGACTCAGTAAAGAACTCTTCCTATGCTTTCACACACAAACACACTCTGTGGATGAGAAATGTAAATGAATGAAAAGAGTACATGATGCACCATGGAGATTACAAAACCCCGAGGAGTCAGCAGATTGGAAGGTCCCCCCAAGAACAGGTCCCCAGTTTCCATCAAAATTCCCCATTCCTCTTTTGATTTGGGCAGTCGTACGTTCGCAAAACACCTGAGACTCGTTAAGCTATGCACAGAAATAGCCCATATTATTAAAACTCTTGAACAAGATCTGATGGCCAGTGCATATTACACCACTAATTAAGCTGGGGCAAATATTTTGAAAGTGATCCATAGGCAGAAACATATTTGAATTAACCACTCATTGAAGAGTATTGCACACAGATATATCTTAGCCAGGGGGTGAAATGTAAAAAAAAACCATCCAGGTGCTAAAACTATTATATTTAAGATTGATTGTTATATTTCACTAGAACTATTGCATTTGGTGGATTGCTTGGTCAAAAGGACATCTATTTCCACCTAAAAAACAGGAATAATTCTGTTCTATACTACAATGAACAAAATCTTTACCCAAAATTTAATTGGATTTATCCTGCAAACGTACCTCACGTTTACTTTGTCGGATGGTGCCTTCTGGACATCCTGGGAGCTACAGCGGTCACTGAATTGCATTCCGCATTGTGAAAGGTGCTGTTTACTTACAGCTTACATATGATCACAATTATTTTTTCCAACTGACTGAAAAAAAATCATTGATAGAATCTCACCAATAAAAATGCTTTAGAATGCACATTGAGAAAATGCCTTGTTATGATTTTACCGAATAAGTCTTGAGGTTTATTGCAAAATGTCTGTCTTGTTAGGATGTGTATGCATAAAAACTTTGAATTAATACTGACATGGTCTAACGCAGTTCTGCATATAGCACTACAGCTCTTTCAGACAGGTACTTCACATCTGCTGATACAACCTTTGGCAAAGCTATGTGGGATTGGCCAAAAAATTTGCTTATTTGTAAAATCTCACATGTGCAACTTCGTCATTTATCTTATTCAAGAAAAGAATTTAGTTATGAACTCCTGCATGTTGGGATGTTTGGGAGACAGTAGATCTCCCCATATAGTCTTTATATCTAACACATGCATGATTTCAATACATGAGCTAGATGGATGCAATGCATCACATCAAATATCTCATCTGAATAAAGAACTGCCGAAGGACTTGAGGAAATCCTGTACCTTTCTCAGTCTCTAAGATGCTTCCATAGCTCCTCCATGCCGAAATAGCACCGCAAAAATCTTTGTGTGTTCAGATATGGGTTAACACGTGTTTAGCTGATCACACTGAACCTGCCCTTCTTTGTCTGCAGGGCTTTCCAGTTGAATGCTGGCTCTGCTCTCTCGTCTGTGTGAGCATGTGACCCAGCAAAGTGCTGCCCAGCGTTTAAACCTGAAGAAGTAGGAGTGGCTGCAGCCCAGGTCTCAGTGGGATGGGCTCTCTCTCTCCCACACCACAGGATGCTGGGGGCAAGCTGCACATTGTGCTGGATGACAGGCACAGGCCTGAGGCACAGCGCTGCGGACAGGAGCAGCACGAGCACTGCCCTGCGTGATGCCATGGACCTTCTCTGGCTGCCCAGATCTGGGACTGTAGAACTGGAGTGACCTCGAAGTGCTGGGGGTGGTGGCACAGCCCGAGACTGTGGAAAAAAACTCCCCGGGAATTGAAAACCCTCACAATTCTCACTGTGCTCCATTCTCTTCCACTTTGATGTTGCTGTCTTCTACATGAATGTTATTATGCACTGCGTGTAGATTAAAAACAAACATGAAAACAGGCAGTTTTCCCTATTAGAAAGGAATAAGGACAAAACCTTACACCACATACTCGTCACATTGTTTGTGCAATTAACTCTACAGTAGTTGGGGTACATCTACTAGTTCTGCTAAAAACCAGGAGGAGAGAGAAGCATATTAGATTTTCTGTTTTGAAGCATTAGCTCCAGCAAAGCAACTGCCAGGAATGCAGACACAGTTTGATAGACTAGAGTCTTCATAGGTCAATTGCCCTTCTACAATCAAAGTAATGTTTGAATGAAGTTTTCCACTGTTACAGGAGATACGTCCAACAAGGTATTCTAAACCAGCATCTTTAATGTTGAGGGCTTGGCATGGCCAGTGGTAACTGCCCGCCTGAGCTGAGCTCAAGTGGAAGTGCTGGGACAACTATATTCCAGCTCCCCTTGCTCAGGAACTCTGCACCACTATCTGCGCCACATGGATCTTTCACTGTCTCCTCACAAAGTCAGCTGTGCAGCAGCTCTCTTTTTTGAGCACTGAGATCTTACGTACTGCACCTGCATCCAGTGCTCAAAGATAGCTAGTGCAGCACAGCAGCCTGTCGTGGTCTTGCTTTTACTACTGAATTGCTTTCCGATCTTGTTCAACTTTAGTATCTCATTTGGTTTTTCGGTAGCTTGAGGAATAACACCTATCTGCTCCACTGAGGCACCAAGATCTGTAACAATAACTGTGAACTGTTTTATAATAGATGCTACTGAATGACAAAGGTGTATTATTGCAAAATTTTGTGGGTTGGCAACTTAGCTAGTGGCACTGTATTGCATGTAGGCCCCGTTTGGCTTCTGACAATGTTATGAGAGTGGGGGGAGAGGAAATCAGGTCAGAGTTTTTGGCAGAGCTGTTACAGGTAAGCATAATCCAGCTGATTCACTATGTGCTGCAATCCTTGCTGGCAAAGGCTCTGAAGTAAAGTAGCCTCCAGCTCTATTGCAACTCACCCTCCATGTGTGGGTGTCGATGCTGCACATTAAGAAAGGGTGTCGCTGGTGGATAAACTGAAGGGGGTGACATTGGAAAAGTATGCTAGGGACTTCATCTAAGTGCAGCGCCAGCCTCATGCTCCCTGCTGAGCAGTCCACCCTAAAAACATCGTTCCCACCTCCTACAAGACTAAGAGGAAACCTTTGTGAAGGCCGTGGGATGACTAATGCAATCTCTGTGTCATGAATCATTGGCATTGGGATGTCCCTGTGGCACAATTGGAGCTCTGGTTATTATACTCATTGATGATAAAACAAGTAAATCTTAATGAGTTGTGGGAAAGGAGACAATAGGGCCCTCTGCCAGGTCTCATTTACCTTGACAACACGCCTACAGCCCAGGCACAAAGATCACTATTGTTTACCCTGGGTATTTGTGAAGGGGCCAGGCAGTTCTTCTCATTTCACTCAATCTGATGGTGCTTTCTTTATCTCTGCCTTAGCATTTCTAAGGTGCCTATCACTATGCTATCTGAGCATCTTCAGTCCAAGCTTCAGTCCAAGGATAGATTTATGGTAAATAAACCACTTGGGCACCCTTTGAAGGTGAGAAACTGGTATATAGTCAAACAGTGATAAATAATACAACTTACATAGTGTCCTTTCTTTGACTAAAAGAACAAGCAAATCCACCTTATTATTTATACGGTAAACAAACCCATCTGCATATGATTCAGACACTGACTAACTGGGTCTGTTACTTCACTATTACAGCTGCTAAGTCAGTCTCCCATGTCAGAAACTCATGCCCACCACGAGGTCAGCTTCTATCAGCTGGGCTGATAGAATTTGCACTAAGGACTCCTGGCAGTGTAACTGTCTTTATCAGGGTCAGCTCCTCACGCTCTCTACCAAAAAATCCACAGCATTAGAATTACAAAGAAAGAAAATATTTCTGAGAAAAAAGACCTATTCCACCCAGCAATCTGTCCCCCATGGGCACTCCCAGCCAGAGCTGCTGACCTTACTGCAGCTCCTGCCCTTCTGCTGCTGGCTATTCATGCAAAACCAAAAAACAGCTCAGGGGAACCTTTCACCTGGTGCATGCTGCATCAACAGCTCTATCAACAGCTGCTTGGGAATTTTCAATGAACAGGATTTTTGAACAAAAGCAAGAGATCTCTATTGATACATTTTTGTACACATTTTTCAGGTAGGTGTTTGTTAAGAAAAGCTTGACAGATCCCAAATAGATTAGGAAGAGCAGCCCCTGACCAGCCCTCATTCCAGCAGACAGGCACTCACGAGGGCCAGGGGAGAGCAGAGTTCAGGACCTGGCTCAGTTTCATCCCAAATGTTTGCCATGATAACTACACTGCTACTTGTGCTGGCATTGGTGCCTTCTATGATTTTTATGTAGAAAGCATAAAAGATGTTACTTCCAACTCAGTGGGAATTCAACACCCTTCTGGGAATTCTGAGAAGTTTGTCAGGATGGCAAAACAATTCCCTTCAGATCCAGAGATAAGTGTGAACTTCCAGCAAGAAACTAAAGACAGATCCTGACATTTAGATCTTGAAGTAAATTCCTTGGGACAGCAACAAGAGGAAAGCATCTTTCTACTTATGCTACAACAAAATCAAATCAGTGGCTGATTTATAATGCAGAGCAGGGAGATCATCAAAAAGGTGTCCTTTTTTCCCTATGTATTCCGATCCACGGGCCATTGCAGCTAAGGTAGGGGTTGACTACTGTTTGCCTGGTTTAAACAACTTTTTCTGTTTTCCCATGTTCTTGCCTTGTTGGCTTCTTTTGCTACTGTCAGCTGGAATGCTGCGCCATGACTCACCACGCAGAAAGATGAATGACAAACCTTTCCCTTGGGACAGACAGTGTCACCTGCACAGCACACCTGTGTCTGCTGGATTTGCATGCTGATTCTCACACTGCAGCCCTACAGAGACTCAAGGCAATTTTTTCATGTGATGTTTCTGCATTTCTGAGGTATTGAGGCAAATGGTGAACAGGGAAGGATGACAAAATAAGGCATATACAATAAGAGCATGGCAATTAGCATACAGAAGAGGTCTCAGTAGGGTATATATAGTTGTGCGTTGGTAGGGAACATTGCATAATCAACCAGATGCTCTTCCATCACAAGGGAACTCAAGTTCAACACGGGAGGGGGGCTGCAGCCTTGCAGTTTCCTTCCTCATTCCCATAAGTTCACCACCAGGCCTGGCTGCTTAAGGTCATTTCATATATAGGAAGATTTGCTTCCCACTGTATCCCTGTGCAAAGAAGCATTTTTCAATTATGTTTATTTCACATGTAGAAGATATTTACTGATAGAAGATGCTCAGTGAGTGACAGCTTAACAAAAGAGGGGCTGACTGAAAGGAACAAGGCTAACATGGAGACAAATGCATGTGCTCCTGCTTGCTCACTACTCATAGAAGTAATATCTTGAATTTTCTTCTCACTTGCTCTGAAGTAAATCAAGCAGCCCAGCTGAGGATGTGTGTCTACACAGCTTTCATAAGTGACAGCCAAATCAGATCCATTGCATAAGCCAGAAAAATAACTTCAGTGGTCTCTCACGGAACAAAACGACTTTCTGGCTTCCCTCTATCTCCTTTCAGCCAGAGCAGCAAAAGAACACACAGTTTAATCCACCGCAGTATTTCAACCTTCCAAAAGCTTTCTTATCCACTCGCCACACATTTAGGTGACTTCCCTTTGAAATCAGCCACTAGCAGTCAGTGAGTTCTACCTTACAAGACATGGGTAGTCAATAGTAATGATTATTCTTTACTTTGATATGTTGTAGGAACAGAGCCATTTCCACAGGAATTCTCCCTGCTACTGACTTGCTGCTGACCTTCAGTTTGATCCACAGGGTGAAGCTTCACTTGCAGCCTGGTCTGCCTTCTGTTAGCGTATGCTAGGCAGAGTTAACAAATAGTTTTGTGGACAATCATATTGATGCACCATATTTATGCTAGATTTGGAGATCTGTATAGCTTTGATTCAAGATGCAGATTCAGTTTGAATTTGAGATATGATAGTAGTGGCTTCCATTCCCAATGATAAAATAACTTTGGGTTACAGGAACAGAATCTCAGCTGCAGCTGGTTTTATTTGGGCACATCAGTACATTAGTACTAGTGTCAGTATTGGTAACTTACACTTACAGACAAGCACAGTGAAAATAGAACTTGCTGGAATTATTAGACAGAGAAAACCCTTTTGCTGCTGACAAGACTGGGCAATGTTCAGAGACTGCAGGTCTTTGGGCCCTGGATTTAATTCCTAGCAGGCAACACTAGACTAAGGTTTACATGAGGTCAAGAACACATGGATTTAGTGTCCAAAAGCCACTATAATTCATGATGTATACACGAGAAAGACTGAAAATCTATAAATATCATCTTCAATTTATTGAGACATATCCACACATTGGTATATTGCAAAATATTTCATTCATGGAATCTCCAAGGACATTAATGAGCTCTGTTAACCTGTGAACAGATGGAATTAGCAAGGGAAGAGGCATTTTCCTGAGGTAAAAGCCTGAATGAACTAATGTAATCTGTCTAGGAAGGAGATACTCCATAGTCTGTGGGTTCTGCCTAGTAGAGGAATACACTGGCTATTGCTGAAAACAGTATGCTTATTTACTGGAATAAAGGCAGCACATACTTAAATATTTTGTGGGCCTGCTAAGCCCTTTGAAAAATCCAGCAGCCAAGAAAGAGCTGCAAGGCACTGGCCATTTTGACAGCTACACAAGTTTTAGGATGAAACATGGGCTGCCTTGAAAACGTGGCCTTTAGCTGAAAGTGCTGAGCACTGGCAATACGGCTCTGACCTGTTGTGAAACATGGACTGTCAGTACCTAACCACGGTCAGCTGGCAGCAGTTACCGGTTGTTAACAAGGCTCTTCTGGTCAAAGGAAGAAAATGCCTGACTAAGCCAGACCCCAGAGAACAAGAGGGCCCCAAAAGAGAAGAACTGGTGAGCTAGTGACACTAGCTGCTTCAGGCTGCTTCAGTAACGCTCCCAGGGCACACAGCGAGGATCAGCAGAGATCTGGGTCGGTTCTGCTGGTGAGGGACACAGCCTTCAGCGGAGGGCTCAGATCGTATCACAGGTTACCAGATCATATCCAAAGAAAGCTGTGTGCTCCACAGGGATAGGTGAGCATCTCGTGAAGTTCAAAAATCATCACTGCTTTCAGGAAGAGGGCTGGTGTCTGAATAGGCACTGCAGCTCTTACTTCTGGAGGAAGCGAGGATGGAGATCCTTCAGGCAGGTGTGCTTGCTGTGCTCACAGATGACACTTCAGCCCTAAAGTCTTCTCGTGCCAAATAAATCTACCACACTACATGAGCTGAATAGCACTTGCCAATTTGTGTACACAGCCGTAGATACCCAGTGTGTAATTGCATTTGCCATCAGGGTAATTGTGCATGCGAATTGTGCAATAGGCTACATACACATTTTATACATATGGTTGTGCTTTTAAACTGCTTTTTATTCCCAGAATCAGGTTCTGTTTGAGCAAATAATCAGGTAAAATTATCAGAAATTATTTTGACTTGCTTTAATAATCAAATCACGTGGAACTACAATGCTGTGCACTTAAATGACTCAGAAAAAAGACACACCATATCACTGCCTGGCCACTAGGACAGTCTGCAGTTTTTTAATTTGCCTGCAGAAAGATGAATTACTTGAACTGAAGCTAATCTGTTACACATTCACTGGAATCTAAAGCCAATTAACTAATGATCATAGTTAATATACAGTTGGCAATAAACTAATTGTTTTGAAGATTTATTTAATTTTATTGTTGGGAAAATGAAGGAAAAAAATCCCTTCTGGCAGAGAAATTCCAGCTATTTCACAGGAAGTCCCAAACCATTTAGATCTGCACTCAGATACAAAGTGGCACTGGATACTCAAAGACAATATAGCACAGTACAGACAAACTCAGCAGCTCTGTGCTGAATTTCTCCAATAAAACTCCTGGCTCCAAGGAGAAACTGCCAGATCAGACAGGAAATCATTGTGTTGCAATCCTGGACTCTCAGTGTACAGTGCACAAGCCCAGCTATAAGGCAGGCCAGGCTAAGCAGTGCAAACTGTGGACGTTGTTACCTACACTGGCCCTAGATGATACCACTGCTGAAATCAAACATTATAATGAAACAATACACCATGGCACCACATTTGTGAGCAGAAAATACCACTGGGTACCCACAACAAGGCAGTGTCAGCCTACAGGAGCAACCAACCATAGAAATGCTGAGCACATCATCTATTGGATGCGGCCAGGACATAACTGGCCAGTGCAGTACACAGCAAAGTGCAGTTAACTATCAGAGCAAAATTTGATAAATAAATACAGAGTATTGTCTGAAGGGAAGGAGAGTTTTTGCAGGCAAGGAGAAATGTGGTTTTTTTTTGTTTTTTTTGTGTTTTTTTTTTTAAAGTAAGTTGTTGTAATACAAGATTCTTAGCAACATTAAAACAACTGGATATAGGGAACTGTCAATTAAAACAGAGGGGGAAGTAAATTCAAGCATCCTAGCTAGGCAATCAGTCCTATCACTAAGATGGGTTAGGTGAACACTCAGTCTGTTTAGAATGACTTCTACTGTTCCTGAGCCCCCCAGAGCTCAACTACCTCATGTATGGAGACTGGGAACTTCCCATATATACATCCCATTTGTCAGAAAAGATTAAGGGGCACTCTTAAGACTAAATGCCTTCTTGTCCATTGAGCTTCCTGTTGCATCTTAGGCTGCTAGTGGTCTGGATATTCGTTCAATAAAATTGAATAAACTGATCATAATGCTGCAGAAAAGATACAGCCTTATCTTAACACCTGAGATATAACTGTATTCAAAGGACATGGTATTCATAGAGCAGATTAAAGAATCTCATGGAATATGGGTGGAATCAAAACTGGCACCTTCAATCCTTGCAAAGAGCTTGATGTAAATGCAGGTAAAGTTTCAACAAAGTGAGGCAAAACTTTGCTGTTGCATTAGACAGCTGTAGTTATCCTGCTCCAATCAGGAGCTCAGATCTGCATTTTCTTTTCAGTCATTCTTATTACTTTGCTACTGGTCTGTAGAAAATGAAACAGCATTCCATATAATGGAAAAGCCCCATCTGCAGGTGGCAAAGCACGTGCACAAAACCAGCTTCCTGTGCACTCAGATGCATAATGCTAAGCTTCTACCAAACACTAACATATAGAGCCTACAAATGTACAGTTACATCCACTTTTATTCAGAGTATCTGCACACAAACACGTACATCACACATGTTTTTGCATGCAACTGTATAAATGCATTCACATACAAACTTCAACATGCAACGTGCTCAGAAACACACATGGGTGCTCACACGTGTGCTTACATGGACCCAGCACACACCCATGGCTTGCTCAAGATAGTGCCATGAGCCTACAGCAGTCAAGAAAAATCAGATGGTGGGGCTAGGAGGTGTCCCCAGGGCTGAGATGACAAGGCCTGTTCTGCAGTCCTTCCCCTCAGTGGGCACGTGTCTGCAGACAGTCACACTTAAACCCTTGTACAAGCACAGCTTGGGCACCAACAGACGCACAGTCACCCTTGATGTGCTTTGAGCAGTGATGTGTGCATGCTCTGCTGACAATCCTCCCTTCTCTTAATCCTGTATTTGCACACAGCTCTCCATACCTATGTTTCATTTTTCAAACTGTGCCTATGCACATTGTTTTCAGGCAGGACAACAGGCTCTGTGAATGAGCTTCCACAGCCACCTTGGCAGAGCCAGCCCCATCTTGTTTATTTTTTTTCGCAGTGACTGAGTGTAAGGAATATGGAGGGTGTAGGCGGTTCTACATGTCCCTTCACCTCTTGTGGGTTTTTCAGTGCATTCCTTTCATAAATACTCTCTTTCAAATTCAGGGGACAGGATGCTTTGTTTACATAACCACTGCTTTTTGCTGAGGTTCCAATCGCCACAACACATCTCTCCCCAGAAGGCTCTTGAGGAGGAGGTCCGTGTTTCCAAATTCAATCTTACATGGGCTCTGGGCAACAGCAGAGCTAGAAAAGTTTCTGGAAGAGGACACAGTCTCATCCGGAGCTAACTTCAAAAGCCCTTCTTAATATTGCCGTGTGATGGTTTTGCATCCAATTTTCTTTTGCCTTTCCCTTCACCTCAGCTGGCCCCATGTCTCTATGGCTCCTTGAGGAAATGAAAGCTCCCCATGTTCAGATCCAGCTGCTGCTTCTCACGACCAGCTGCTGCTGCTGTGAAACCAGCCTGCTCTGACTGCAGGGAGCATAACGGACTGCAAGGAGCAGGTAAGAGTAAGCAAGGATGCGTTAAACACAGTCTGCTGTGTTAGTCTAAAGTCTTTACACATTATGCATTCTCACACTTGTACAACTATCTTCACATGAAGACTCATCTAAACCCATAAGCATTGTTGAAAGAGAGCAGATGCTCTTCAAAGACCAGACTCCATTACCTTGGTAAGCTATGCTGACCAAGGTCCTTTACACAAATGCAGTGAGAGCTACCCTTGCTTTAGAATTTTAAGGTGACACAAACAGCCCCTTTCTGAATTCTCTTCCTCCCTCTCACGTCCTCTCTGAGCTGCTTTATTGAAGGCAGTGGCTGCACAAGCAGGGAGAACAGCAATGAGAGCCCAAGAGAGCAGAGAGGGTGTGAGAGCTGGCTGCCACCCATGTCACTCACAGCAGTCCTCTTACATGCTGGTTACAGACCCACAAGCTATGAGAAACATATATTGGCAGTGCTGTGCATACGTGATCGTAACGCAGCATTTGCTAGCATTCTGTAATTTAACATGAACTTTTTGTAATACTGAGTGGGAAAACAAAACAAAACATGAAACAGTTCTAGGGATTTTTCTAGTACCACACTGCTAGGAAGATCTGTTTCCCATAGCTAAATTATAGACACAAAAGAACCACTAACCTAACCACTTGAAGGGAAGCGAGCACACAGCCAGCCAGGCCAGGGAGATGACACAGTAACACAGGTTGAATGCTGCCTGTCAAATGCAACAGCAAACAAAGAGGATAATTTTCATAGGTTTCAGTGATTGCAAAACTTGCATTTAACCAGCACAAACTCAAGCATTTCTGCAACAAGCCTGTGGAGTTTTGGATGTAAAAAAAAATGGAGACAGGAATGGGAAAACAATTATGCAATAAAAGAAACAGTAAGATAAAACAAAAGGCCACATTTCTATAAAGACACATACATTTAAAGCAAAAATCAGCCTTTTTTTTTCTGTAAGTACTGCTTTAGCACCCATTCTAAAATTACACACATGCACACCTAGAATGCCTGTACTCTAGTACTTACAGAGCTTAGAGAACTTCTCAAAGGTGCATCATCTGCATTTGCCAGTCAGAAAGAATGACACAAAAGACGTCAAAAATGATTTGTTCAAGTTCATTCAAATATCAGTGACTAAGAGGCAGGAATGGCTAAATCCCTCTAGTGCTGCTCCATTTATTGGGTATGGAATAGCAGCACATTTTCAAACCATCTTTATTTTTTTGTTGCATCTTGTAAGATGCACACATTTTATTTTTATTCCCCAACTCAGCAACAAGTCAGAATTCCATTCACGATGCATAGCTAAATATTCAGTCGCAATTTCTTGGCTTGTATCTGCTATACCCAAGATTTGCAGATGGTCTCCCATCCAAATTATACGAGGACTGCTAAGAGTCCATCATCAAATGAGGTCTGCTCATAGACCTCATGTAAGAACAAAAAGCACCCATACTCTGTGTACAGATCTTTCCTGAGAAGAGCAGACAAACTAAAAAAAGAAGTTATTTCTACCTTGTTCTCAGATGATGACTGCGACAGCTGCACACAGCTACCCCTGTGATAGGGTAGAAAGCAGCAGCACTGCAACTGCACTGCAACGATGCAGAGTGCAGAATCTTCTAATCCTTGCACCAGACCAATCTTTAATGTTTATGAAAATCTGTCCCTCTTATAAAACAGGTATTAATGGCACATCTTGCTGAAAGAAATATTTCCCTAGAAGAATTTTCTCAACCAGAAAAAAAAAAAAAATCAGTCTTCCCATACAGAAGAAAGTTCTTCACGGTGTGTGATTCCACTTTCATAGTAACATGTTGAAGTCTGCTAAACTCCTAGATTGATTAAGGAAATGCTTCCAATTACTAGTTTTCCTGAATAAGTCTTCCCAGGTCTTTATACAATTAAAACCTACTCCTCCTAAAGTTACTCATACCTTAAATGCAGCAGGATCATTTACAAACTGAGTCACGTCTGGCCTTAGTCTCTTTTGTTACAAGGATATCCCTACCAATTCCAAGAAAAATTCCCAGAGCCAAGAATGAGTTAATTCTATAATCTGTAAAAGTGCTAAGAATATGTTGATTCTAAGCTCCCTTTATCTTCCCATTTTGTTTCTCACTCTCCTCATACGTGGATTGTTGGTGTGCACCCATGTTCACTTTCATTAAAGCATCTCATTTTCAAGCCTCACACATATTCCACTTAACCATACCTGTCTTTAAATAATATGCTTAGTGCAATAATACAATCAGATTAAAACCAATAATCGGATTGCAGAGGCTTTAGGCAACACTGGGGTCAGTGGGATGAGATGACAACATTCTTGTGCCATCTGTTTCAGATGGCGAGGAGGCATGTTGTATTCTTTTACTCCTGTTGCACCTCTTTCTGGAGGGCAGGAGGAGATGATCTGCTTCATGAATTTTCCTTTTCGCCAGGCCTGCAGATGATGTAAGCACCTTGTTTCAGCTCTCACAGCTGGTGCTCAGTCTCTGGTGAGCACAACCTCACCTGAAAAGTAGCACCAGAGATACCCTGAATCTATTCTAATCAAAGCAGTTCTACAGCATTTTCCAGGTGTTGATAACAGCCTATTGTAATTACAAGTAGTAATGATTCAACAGCTGCACATTGATGCATCATTTTCTCACCCTTTTTTCTTTTTCTTTTTCCTTTTCTTTTTCTTTTTCTTTTTCTTTTTCTTTTTCTTTTTCTTTTTCTTTTTCTTTTTCTTTTTCTTTTTCTTTTTCTTTTTCTTTTTCTTTTTCTTTTTCTTTTTCTTTTTCTTTTTCTTGTCTTATATCAGCAACTGTAATAACTGAGCTCCTCAGGATCCCTGGCTTCAGCAGTCTGGAAAAGTCTGTTTTACAATCAGTGAAATCAACTCTTTTCTCTATCTACAAAGTACAGTAACATGGTTTAAGACCTACATCCATCTTTCTTCCTGTGCTAATAATCCTCTCTTGTTACATCTCTGATACAGTGACAAACGTTCAATGAGTAAGAAAGAATGGAGCTACAAACACAAGATTTGCACAGTGAGATATTTTGATTATTAAGCTGCTTTAAAAATCTGCTCTAACTTTGGATTCTTTGAGTCTCGACTGGTTATTTGCACAGTTGTCCTCTGCCTGTATTCTTTGACCTTCTGATATACAGTTGCTGCAGTCTGTTGAATGTGTCCTCAAGCAGAAAGCAGATTGGATGGAGATTAGATAACATCGTGGTGTATGGGTTGGGTCCTTCTTTTTTTTCTTACCAGTTTCCTGCTGATAGAATCACACTGATAAGGAGTTTAGCTGGTAGCTGAAGTATGAAACTGCAGAAAGCTGCCTTTTAAAAGACATGTTCCAACTGGGATGTGAATGCAATCATAAGACAGTTTGATGCGTAGTTGTGCTATGGCCCATCCATCTAAATACTACACAGGACCAGCAAAGACAATAACCATGGGTGCACAGCACAAGGTTAAACATTTTCAAAGCCATTTGTGAGCACAGTTTGAGGAGCACTGCAGAAACAGAGGAAGATATTGGAGGTATTACTTCACTCTGTCTGCATCTTACCACTTTGTTTCTGATAGTTATTGCTCCATAGTTCTTCAAGGGAAGATGAGTTAGCAGAACAGTGTGCTTCTGTCTCAGCTGCTTCAGTACAAAGCCATCCAAATTGCCTCCAGCTATGACAAAGTAAGGCAGATGATTTTGCTCAAAGTGGACTTGCAGCACATCCATGATCAGTCCTGCCAGTGATGTGGGAACAAATGGCTGTGCGCAGTGATACTGCACATGGCTACAGTTCTACCTGCCATGATCACACAAGTGTAAGGCCTCAATGGCTCGTGATGCTAACTTGAGACCTTAGGAAGAGCTGAGTTGGAATAAAGCTTGGAACAAATCCACTGAACCAACTGATCATTCACATTTCAGTTTGGAGGCTTTTTCTTTTAACTGTCTGGACCTACTGTAAGTAGAAAGTTGTGATTCCTCTTAATTTTGTGAATGTTCCTGAAAACAAAAGCTTGTGTGTTGTAAAATACAACACTGAATTCTTGTGCATTGCAGGGGAGTTGAACTAGATGGCCCTCAGAGGTTCCTACCAACTCTAAGGATTCTATGGTTCTATGACTCTACTGGTTTGAATTGCTAGGGGCCTGCAGAACCTGAAGGCACTACCTGCAAGGAAAATGAAGAACTAGCCAATGCTTTTGCTGTTAGCAGTTTGCTGGCATCGCAGCATTTTCAGTTGTAACCACAGAGGCTGCGGTTTCACTTTTGGTTGCAAGGGCAGCACCACACTTTGCACCCACCATAGTGCTAGTAGACCAGAACAGCTGAAAAATTCCCTTCAGCTGACAGTTCAGTTTACCCCATAACCACAGAAAAAGGTATGCTGATTCAAAACGGGAGCAGTGCAAGAACTGGAGCAATCAGCTGAGGGGAGAGAAGTGGCCACTGAAAAAAACTGATGTGAATTTGCAGTCTGAGATGCAAAGGTAGTCCTGGAAGATCTCAGTAGGAAAACTCAGCAAAGAGTCAGTCCACAGATGCGGTGGCTCCCTCTAAGGCAGAAGGGAGTCACAGATATGAACTGGAGGCCGTGCAAGCAGAAGTACGATGTAAAGCAGATTTTCTTTGACTAGCCCTGGCCTCTAATCTCTCCTGTGCCCCCCTGCAGTGAATTCCAGAGTTCAACAGCCCCCACTGGACTTTCCCGTTAAGGCTCAAATCATTACAAGTATTTGTTTAGTAAAGGCTAAAGCACTCAGCTCCCAGTTTCAGAGAGCTCTGTGAGGTTAATGTTGTCAACCTTTTGAATGCAAGCCATATTCCATATGGGCTTTGTGATTCACTGGTAGAGATATATGGAAATTTTATCTTCAGGCTTCACCTTTCACCCCAGCTCGATTCAGTAGCTGATGCAAACTGCTTGGACAATGGGAGCTGATGTGGTCTTGGACATAATCCTGAGCACATGGCAAAGCCTCTGCCAGACCATGTGCGCTCAGTGGAGATGGCACAGGCTGACCTCTGACAGCCACCAGGGAAGCTCCGGCAGGCTGGGAGCTGGGCAGGAGATTGCGATGTGCTGCCTACTTCTGTTGACCAAATAAAGGTACAACAAAGACAGGAAGAAACCCTGACATGCTCCGTTAGATAACTTTATCAAATTTGAAATTTAACAGGTCTGAAATTAAGGATTTACACTGCCCTGGGATCAGGTTTATCATAGCATTGCTCTGATGATGCTATAATACACGTGAACCAGCAAATATAGTTTGAATACTGCAAGACTGACCGACCTCAGGCTTGACTCAACATAGTTGCTGAGGGCAGGTGTTCAAAGATGGGAAGGATCTGTTCCCAGCTTGATCCAGGCTTCACAGCTTCCGGAAGGATTAGTATTTCTCATAGGCCACTCCTAATTACCTGAAAGAATATTCCTCCATTCGCATCATTTCAGTAAAAGCTACTTTTGTGAAATCACCACAAAATATTGGACAAATTCACATTACTGAAAAAAATACCCAAGTTGCTTGAATTTAAAGCTGAACTCATTGATTGATTTCCTTGTCAGAAATGAAACTGGATTTTATCTTGCTATTTTCACTCTCCAGTGGAGTAAAAAAAAAAAATGAAACCAAACAAAAAAGCCTGAATAATCTCTCATGGAACAGCTGGAGAGTCTGCATACCTGCCCTCTGGGTTAACGGTTGCCTGGCTCTGGAGACGACAAGAGATGAGAACCTGAGCCCTCCAGAGCTGTGAGCCCTCAGGGAACCTCGTGGTTCACGGGGTCAAAGGGCCCAGGCCTGGGCAGCTGCTGCAGGTCCAGAGATCCTGAAGAGCCCCACAGGTTGCGTTAGCCTGGAATTATCCCATACAGAGCTACATCAGCCACCCCTGCCAGACCTCCAGAAAGGACTAGGGACAGCCCTGAGGTTTGAAGAGATGTGAAAATGGGTTCTGGCTCTCAGCTCTCCGTCTGTCTGTCAGCAGGACCCCGAGGAGTTGGGCGGGTGAGCTGGAAGGAAATCAGGCAGGTTTTCAAACCTGCCTGGCAGGCAATGAAAATGCTACCTGTTTCCTGTCAGTTTTGTAGAAAATGTCATATTTCCCCAAGCATCCGATCTGAGATCAGAAGAAAATGCTTTTCCTTTCCTCTGAATGTTTTTGAGACTTCAAAAACTTCCCTGTTACGTACTTGAAAAAAAATGGTGACTTTCACAAACTGAAAATTGAGAAGAAAAATAAATGGGGATGGGTCAATTAAAAGTTTTCTTAACACTTTCTTAATTACTTTTTTTCCTAGACTGAAACCAATTCTACACCTTTGATTACTGCCATTTAAAAAATCTGACATATTCCGATCAGTAAGGTATCACGTTAAGTAATAACTGCACTCTATTTTGAATGTTTGTTCACATCATTTAGCTATTATTGAGCATACAGAAGTCTGTAAAAATGGAGGGTTTCATTCGTAAGCTTATTTGTAGCAGCATTTATCTACAATGTCTGATATTTGCAAGTAAACAACCTTGAAAGTGTAGAGCTCATGGGAAGTATCAGACATTTTACAACATTTCACTGGCACTTAGACAGAATTGTCTGTAACAAACAAACCCTTATTACGATTTTCACACTGTCTGTTACCAGAAAAAACCGTGAAACTCAGTGAAGGTCTCTCACCTCAGTGAAGCAGGAAAGATTTGTTACTGACCACCAGCTTTGTCCCTCTGTCAACTTGCCAGGTACCACCAAACCCCAATGAGAGCCTGCTTGATTCAAAATCTACACTGCAACTGAGATTAACTCCCAGTGTCCCGCATGCCAAAACCACCTGCCCAGGTCACCCACATCCCAAATAAAGCCTGGGTCAGTAACACCTCTCCCTGAAGTTTACAGCAATTCAGCACTCCTGTGAAACCACGTCAGAAACAGAAATCCTCATTAAACACAAATCCAGGTGGTTCCATTTAGACAGGCAGACTCTGAAGAACACGGTATATTAATGGAAGGCAATGTGACCTTCGTTGCGGAGAAATGATCAATTCCCAGCACGTATTTTATGGGGGAAATGACAAAAAAAAAAAAAGCTTTTGACACAGACCAACATTTCCAGTTCCTCTCCAGCTCAGCCTTGTGAAAGACACTAAGACAAGTTAACTTTTACCTCCAGAAAATATCACTGTGTCTTTGACTTTGCAAACAAATCAACAAACCACAGAGTCATCGGCTACTCTTGGACAATACTTGGTTTTGATCCAGCCATTGCTTTCTGTTTGAAAAGGGAGAGTAATCTGCAAATGCACAAAGTAGTTCTATGTAAATACAAAGGAGCAGACAGCGCTGAGTAAAACCACCACGAGCCCAGGTACCAAGTAGCAGCTTACATCTGTTACATGTGATGGGCACCTGCACAGAACAGTATGCAGATAATTGCTTCCTAACAGACTAAAATGGAGGTGATGGCAAGGCACCCAAAGAGGTGCTATTCTTGCTTCCCGTGCTCATAACTCATTTGTTTTCTATCTGGTAACAATTTGGTATGAGAACAATCTGAGAGAGAGATCACCACAGAGCCACCTTCATGTGGGAGCTGAAGAAGAATGACTTTACTGATGTGGACAGAACTGGACGCTTCTATTGTATACTTCAGGGTTGGTAGTTTTTTTTGTTTCTGTTTGTTTTTTTGTTTGTTTGTTTGTTGCTTTAAGCACTTAGGGAGAGGAGGAATTACCTTCTAGAAGGCAATTAAAAATAAATTTATTTCTGTCTACATAAGAAACCTAACCTTAAGTTCCCAGACTGGGCACACCAATTTGAGCAGTCTCACATGACCATGTCTCCTCTAGTCATTCTCTGCTGATTTTTGCATGGTCTCTGTCTATGTTTTCCTGGATGTGATGGACATCTAGTTTGACCTTCTGCATAACACAAGGCTATGGAATTCCACCCAGTTTTCGCTGCAATAAGTTCATTTTCACATAGCAGCAGTACAGTGGCTGCTGCATAAAATTTAACAAAACTTGTTCATAAATTCCCAGCTAAGGTTCCCACCTGCCAGAGGAGGAGTGGGGCTGAATGGAAGCGAGCAATGCCCACTGATAGTATTTATGACAGCTTAAAAAGCCAGTGCACTGTTCTGGCAAACATCCACTGTAGTGTTCAGAAGTGGACACTGAAGTGTGATATAATAATCCTAACGTCAGTGGTCTTGGAAGCATGAAAGGATCCTCTCAAGTCAATGGAAACATGCAGATAGCACTGGGAGAGGCACACTGATCCCACTGTCCAGACCATGATAACTGTACAAACAAAAAACAAGGAAGCCTTCCAGAACAAGCAGGGCCCCAGGCATACAGGAACACCTGGTGGTTTGGCATGCCACCAGGGAGCTTAGATAAACAGTTCTAATAGTATTCTGTGACCATGGAGAGGATTCCCAGAATCTCACATGGCATTTAAAACAGGGTCTCTTACCATACATTGTATGATAAAAGTCCCACTTTCAGAGGGAGAGAGAGGCTCACTCTCATGGTGAGTATGGCAGGATGCCTTCACAACAGTGAGTCTGTCTTACCTACAGTGCAAAGAGGTCTTGGCTGGAAGCCAGCTAAAGGGGAGATATATTAAATACAGAAACTGTTTTAATTTAAATTAAAAACAAATAAACAAACACAAAAACATCCCAAATCCAAAACTAGACAGGCCAAACCAATGTAATCTGTAGCTTACTTGATGGTGCTGTTATGAATTACAATTACTGTTTAACATTTATAGTGCAGAGGTGATGACAAACAGGTCTAAAACCTCATTGTGCAAACTAGGTACTGTGCAAATATAGTAACACACTCAGGATGTCTCTGGAGTCATATTCCCTAGTACACACTTCTGAATTGTGGGAGATAGTAGAAAAACAATCTGGATCAAAATTACATTTGGAAACAGTCTTTCAAGATGTGTATTGATGTCCCTGAACTTTTCAGGACTTGTGGTGCAATCAGGTACTGGAGAGGCTGTATTTTGAAGCGGTCAGCTTTTCAAAGAGGACAAAGTGCTCATCCATCAGCAAACAAAATACATAAGGCCAACCTTGAATCAACCCATGCCATTCACCAGATTACAGAGCTGAGCTGATTTCAGGGTGGTCGAGCTTTGCCAGCCTGTAGAATTACAGGCAGCAGCAAGGAGGCTGAGCTGCTCAGGAGGTGCTGCACATACGCCCACCTCAGACTGCAGGCTTCCTGCTCCCAGGACACCTCTGCCTGAGCTGCACACTGCAAACAGAAGTGCAGGGAGATGAGTTAACAAGAAATCATGTGATGTGAATAGAACTAACAAGAAACAAAAAGGCTCCAGCAGTTGATAAATGCTTATCAACTAAATTTAGGGTTTGATTAGCTCAAGTAAGATAAAATCTAGAGGTTTTGAAGGAGAAGGAAAAGAGAGGAAAAGATAGAGTTAAATGCCAGTTAATATACTGGCTGCTCTTAAATTAGACTTCACATACAGGAGAGGGCTGAAAAGGAGCTAAAAGGAAATTTCTTGCCCTTAAAAATTAAACTTAAAAATAAAAATTACCTCTTCCTAAGATCTCAAAATTCAGTAACGTTCCAGAAAGGAATATGTTTCTTTTTCATAAGTGTTACCTAGCGATTCTTATGTGAGATTGAACTCTGGTTCCTATTCCTAAGAGCAAGTATTACTGGACAAATAACTGAGTCCTGCACACCGGGATGGAAATCTAACCCATACCAGCCCAGTTTGAAATATATCACAGTGTTCATTGCTGAGTGTTATTCATTTTGTGACCAAGACTCTCTATCTCTTTACAGGCCAAAAAATGTTATATTGAAGCAGTAGGCTGGGAGCTGTGTAAATTATCCAGCAGTGTCCACAACAATGTGTTGAGGGCAATTGTCACCAATATCTTTGGGGATCCACTCTTTAAGGAAAACTGAACTCTAATTCTGTTAGCCTGCCTCCCTTGGTCTACTGAATCTGAACCAGAAAACACTCTCACCAAAAATGATGTTGGGTAAAGCATTCTTCCTTTAGTGGGAGAAAAGCTTTTCAAGAGAAACGCTAGAAACCCAGTAAAATTTTTGGAATGAACCATCACTAAGATACTCTCTGGAGGCCAAATGTGCACAGATGTTACACATCTGCACAACCCAATCAGCCAGCCCTTCCAGCAATATGTTTGTTGATAAAGTACTACAATTACAAAAGAGGCTTAAATGATGGAGATTGTTTTCTTTGATCACAAGAGAATTCCAGGATCTCTCTGTTTTGTTTTATCTGGTTGTTCACAATTCTTCCACATATGTGGGTATTTCTGTGGGACTGTTTTTCAGTCACTGAAATACTCGTTTCTTTAACTGACAGCACACCTTATTTTCTTTCTACCATGCATTATTCCCAAAGCAAGAATTGATTTAGTGAACAAACAAGCAAAAGCATTTTTTGGGGGAGGAGACCAAACAAGTACTGGGTAGACATTCCAAGGCTTGTCCAGACCTATAATCAGAACTGAAACTAGCATTATCACTGGATGTAAGGTCAGATTGCAGTGATTCACATATCCACGTGCCTCTGATCTAGGCTGTCTGCCTCAGATGAGCAAACGATTTGCCATTCTGCAACAGAATATTTTGAAGGGATGCGCTGCACCGAGCCATGCTCCAGCAAGCACTCAAGCTGTCACAGAACTCACCCATGGGATATGAGGCCAAAGATGGAGGCCAGCCACTGCCTACACCCAGGCTTCTTTTCATTCTTTACAGAAGGGCACATGTTAATCACGGTGTGTCGCACTGCACTCTAGAGGCTGACGTGATTTTCATCACTGGCAGGAGATCTTCCATATGAAACACTTTTCCAGCTTGCTACAGGCTGATTTCAAACTGGAAAACAGAAGAATTTATATCCTTTGCAAAAACCATCTGTTAGCATTAACTGATAACCCTGGCTTGCCAGCCATGTCAGCCTGATTTAGAATTCACAGTTCTTGTCACAGGGAGATCCAAGCTTAATTGCTCATGGGGAAAGTGTAACATTTCTGTGCTCAAACTCTGGAAGCGATGTTCACAGGAGAATTCACCGGGATAGAACACCTCAGGTACTTTGCAAAATTCTATTCTCTTTTATACTCTAGTCCACAAAAATTAGGCACATACATTTGTGAAGTTCAGAGGCTGAGGTTGAGACCTGATGAGCTGCTTGAATGCCAGTCTGAAAAATATCAGAGTGTAAAGGATAGGAACTACCTGAAAAACAAGTTAAAAAGGCAGTACCAAGAGTTTCCATTTCTGAGCAGAGTTATGTGTTGGCAAATGGCCTGTGTGAGTTGCAGGCTGGTTTTCTGATAAGACAGCAGGGAGGAGAATGAGGGAGCCTTGTACTTGTGTCCCAGGAGCAGAACAACTGGCCAGGAGGGAGAAGCTGCCCAGATAAATTGGGCCAGCAGCTCTCTATGCTGCTGGTCTGCCTAAAGTCAAGACTACCTGCAAGGGGAGGGACCATGGCTCCACTTCAGAGCAAACAAAGTGAAAAGGCCTCAGGCTGGGACGTTCAACACAAAATGGATGGTGAAGAGCTATGGGGAGAATGGAAGGATTGAATCCAGATGGGCAATGAAACCCTACAGGCACATAGGAATGGAGAAGGAAGAATCTGCCCTGGAGTACCATTCAGAGTTCGAGTTAGACAGCGTGCAGGGGGACTCACTGCAGAGCAGCAATGAGATGGGCTTCAGTTCCAAGAATACAAAGTGTCCTTGCAGAAAGGAGGATGTTCTTCAGACAAGTGTCCCAAGGAATGGCAGTAATGCTTATGAGAGGCAGAAGAAAACAAGCAGAACTGTAAGGACTGTAAGGAGGCCTAGGCCTTAGTATTGGAAGCAGATAAACTCAAATCAGTGTTGCTACATCTCTGCTTTTATACACGTGAATGAATGGGAAAGAGGAAAAAAGAGGCAGGCCACGACTGTCCTGACAACTAGTGCCATGCCCAAAGGAACAGATATGAGCAAAATAAAAAGATTATTCAACAGATCCTTACCAACAGCAGAGTGTGGAGAAACAACAGGGTGCCTTCCTCACTCTGAACTGTCCTCAGTCACTGCAATGCACAGTTTCAGCCAAGGAGCTTGGATCATATATGGCAGCACTCATGAAGTCACAGGACACGTACTATTGCTCTTCCTTCTCCTTTTCACTTGCTGGAGGCCCCTGCTTTTGCTGAGAAGCCTTTTCCTTCCTTGATTTTTTGAGTTGCTGACCTAACGGTTTCCTTTTTATTTTTTTCTCTGGTGAAAATATAGAAAGAGGAGTAGTCCAAGCCTGACCATGGGGTAAAGGGCGGATCAGCAAATCCTTCTATGAGACCGAGGCACTTTCTGTATGCCCATGACTCTCCCAGGTGATTCCTTCCAAAGGCACACTAGATAATAATGTCAGGCAATGATGAGGGGGGACTAATGATAAAAAGGCCATCAGAGTCTTTGTGACTCCAGTTTCCATGCTGGTTTGAATCTCAGACCAAAGGAAAGAGATAGGGAGGTTAAAGATGTGTTGCAGCCTGCTGCCATCTGCCAAGGGAAAAGGTTCTGCCCAGAGCAGGTGCAGGAAGAATTCCCCTAAGGAGGAAGAAAACATCTTACCTGGAGGAGACTGTACATCCAATTAAGAGAAACAGGCATGCTTACCTCAATGTTACTGCCTCTAATTGCTTCAGATACACAACAAGGAGGGGCAAAACAGCAAGGTATATTTGTCAACGCTGCTACTGCTATGCCCAGCTGAATAGGCACAAAGAACACAGCTGGAAAGTATTCCCATGTCACTGAGCAAGGCTCCTGCAATTTCTGGCAGGCACAATGTGAGCTAGCTAGCTTAAGACTAGTCCTGTATGTGTAATTGCGCTCCTGACCTCTATGTATATATATATATCTATATTCCTCCTATATGCTCATAGGAAGTCAGTCAGTGATCAAGCACACTGACACCTCTGGCTTTCTTTTGAGCCTCCCAACACAAGTGAGAAGAAGCAAACCTGTAGCAGAGGAGGGAGGAGGGATAAAGAGGAAATGTCAGCCATGAGAGTTGGTTCAATAAAGCTGGATATCACATCCAGCTCAATTTCTAATGTTAGTCCCTTTCTGAGGCCATCAATCACAAAATATTATTATGCTGTCCAAACCAAAAATTTAGGAAGTGGCTAAATCCTGAGGACAATATGACTCTGCTCTGGTCTGCACATAAAGCAATCATGCACACGAGAGCATCAATCCATGCTGCTCATCATAGACTCATCCCTTCTCACCACTGCTGGTATTCCAGAGTGGGCTATGATCAGCAGTAATTCCTGTGTCTGAGCACCTTCCCTTTTGCCATCCTTCAGAAAAGTGAGAGGGAAGCCACAAAATCTGTTACCCTTACCAATAAATGACAATAGAGCACTAACAACTTTGGGGCCCAGTTGATCTAGGTCAGACTACAGTGAATCAACTGGAGCAACAGGGAAGGCTTATTTACATAGCATTTTCTGTCATCTTCGGTTTGTCCCAAGCCAAAACTACTCAAACAGCTCATGATCAGAGGCCAGCGACAGACCATTACTCACAGACTGGCCCCTCTCAGCTCTGATGTTTGAACTCTACATTCATCATCTGCTTCAGCAGCTCTTTCTGGTTAACTGGAGTAACACTTTGCCATGGGATGCTATCATAGCCAGAATTTGACAGCACTTGCACATGAGATCTTTGTATGAGTATTAGTAACATATTCAAGACGTTTAGGAGAAATAAAAAAAATACTGTTCTACACGGTGCTTACTGAGATGCCTCAAGTTAGAGACTTCCTCTTTCATCCTGGGGTAGCTTCATTCTTCCTGAAGGGTGAAAGTAAGCACACAAGGCAAACCAAAGCAGAGATGATATGCAGCAAGTTTGTTCCTTATCTTACCACACAGTAACACATTCATGTTGCCATATTCTTAGAAATAATTATATCTAATACCCCCATAGGAATTATTAATAATGCATTAAGCTGTCTAGAAGAAGTTTAAAATACAGTGATCTATTTCTCTGATTTAATAGGAGGAAAGCCTTTAGACTTGGTGTGTTCTGACTTTTTGAAAGCATTGTCAAGTAGGTAAATGGTAAATATCTTAGTCCCATTTGGTTGCAGCATTCTGACATCCAAAGAACTGTGGCACTCGAGGGTTTTCTTTTTTTTTTTTTCCAGAGACAAAAGCTATTCTTAATAAATTTCTTGCATGGATGCTCATTGGGAATCCACTATGGAAGTGGGTTAAATTAATTTGCACTACAACACTTATATCCTGGAACAGCCTCCATACCGCAGAGGAACAGTGATCCATTTAAAATTCACACATAGGTTTCATACAAATTAATGACTCTGTATGAACTAATCATTTTTACTCAGCCTCAGGGAGGAAAGACACACTTGTTTCCCCGCTTCAGCCCTGAGCTCTGCCTGCAGCGGCCTGGAGCTCCTTGCCCCCCCCCACTGCGGGTCATTGCGGGGCATGCAGAGCCAGCCTGGCTGGGGGATTTCCCTCAGCCCAGCAGTGCTCGGCTTCTTGGAAGCAGGAGCACATGACTGTGAGTGGAGAGACTGCTTACTGTCAGTGCAATTAAGTGTGTTGGTAACTGAAACTGCATCACGTAATTAAAGCAGCACGAAAAGCAACTCCCTGTAACGCGACGCCTAGGGCCTGGCTGGGGCCTCAGGCCGGGTTGAGCTGCGCTGTTGCAAGGGGCAGCGGCTGCACAAAACCTGGCCCTGGCACAGAGCCCCATATCCGGACGTGGAACTGCAGGGGCAGTGCTGGCCCTGCTGCCTCCCTGGTGGGAGCTGCACAGCTGCCTCAGCATTGCTGGCCTAGAGCTTTTTGTGGCGGTGCTACACCCAAATCTCAGCGTGGCAAAGCCAGTGGAATTCCTGAGAACGTGAACACACACACACAGCCATTAATCTCTCCCAGACGTGCACCAGCTCCACCAGCTGCATGCTCATGCCTGTATGGACAGTCGCCTGCTGCCTCTCTACCCTCTATGTCAACGTACAGGCATAGGGTGCCACGCACCAGAAAACACGAGTCACACACGAGGTGTGGGGCTTTCTGCACTTGCAGGCTGACATTCTTTCCCCTCAGATGTGGGAATGTGATGTACATGTGCTTTCACTTTTGCATTCAGCTGACCTACTTTGTAAGTAGTCACTTGTAATTGTGTTGCTTTCCCAGCTGATTCTGAGTCCAGGCTTTCAAAAACAAAGCAGTTTCTTAATACTTCTGATGTCCCTCTGCTGATGCTGCACGTACACCATTTGTTATTCAGTAAACCCCTATTACAGAAACTTGCTGTTCTCATCGCACTGATCCTTGACATCACTGCTGGCCAGGATCCTGATTGTGATGAAAAAACCAATATTGTCAGTGTTCTTGCAGGCATTCACATTATCACAGGCAATGAAGGGTGGGGATATCCAAAATATGCTAAGAAACAGAATGAATGGATCGTTCCTTTCAATAGAGCACGCTTTTCATCCACCGAACAGTAAGTGCAGCGAACTGGCCACATAAGTGGATTACCTTCAATATGTCCAATATTTAAATTCTAATGACTAGTAAATGAGCTACTAATGAATTGAACATGCAGCTTGCTTGGTCACAGTGACTGCCATACCTTGGAGCACTGTGGTATTCCAGTGAAACTCCAGCACACTTTGGGAAGAAGAAAAAGGAAATGCATCTATTCATTGTGTATTGTGTATTGTTCAGATCTGGCAGTGCTAACAGGAAATGGGAAGAAGAGCCTTAATTTTCGAGTAGCGTTTCCCAAACCATTTGAGAATCTATGACTCTTGGAGTGTAGGCAAATTTACATAGCAATTCGTCAGTGGTAGTGCTTCAAAGGCAGCATCTGTGTGAGTAAGCCTCACATTTGCATGTGCAAACAGCACTAGCAATACAAAGTGCAGGCCTAAGTCTTTCAGAAATGCATGCATGCTTTTATGCAGCTATGCACATAAATTACTTATTTTACTTCCATATTAAAAGTATGCACCAACCCTTTTAATTTGTATAGAGATCACTGTTTAATTACCTGTGCTACGCTATAATGTAACTTCAAGAAAATTTGTGCTATAACAGTACATATAGGTGTCTAAACACTTATGTATATACTCCTTATAAACAGGAACATTAGCTGATGTATACAGTGTATAAAAAAAACAGTAAGGAAGTCTAGGATTTGCATAGTGTTGCATACAAAAAATTGTATGAGTATCCCCATTTTATTTTATTCTATTCTTTTCTGCAGTGAAATTAAAGCTGAGGTACAGCATGGCATCTTTCCTGTCTGGGAAAACATCTTTCCAGTTCTGCTGACAACTCCTACCTCCAGTCATATGCACACAGATTAAAAAGAGAAGCAGTAAGGCTTGTACAGAAAAGAAAGGGCATTTCTGTACTTTCCTGGGAGCTCTAACAGCATTGTGATCATACAAAAGCCCAGTAACTCTGCATGTTATACTCGCTAAGGCTGAAGTTAGAAGATCACTTATTTTAAGGAATGACAGCAACCCACCTAAACCACAGTGATGAAATACTCCTGTACGTTAAGCCCTGCTGTTGATACTTGCTCATTCAAATATTGAACAATCACTTTCTTTATGATAATCTTTTTTTCTTCTCAGCTGAGTGCTCACAAACATTTAACGTGTTTCCTAACACCTTTGCGAAGTCATCATGGACAAGGTTCTCAGCCCATTCTCAGCACAGAGAGGACACAATGGGCTGGTGATCCAGCCGTATAGTTCCCAGGTCACTGCTTCTCTCTTAATGCCCTTTGTGGGCTTTTCAGGAACTGTAGTGGAAGACTTCCATCCCAGAACTAGCTATATGGTGCATACTTCTGAAACACAAGAAGAATGTCTTTTCCATGCCAGTCAGCAATAAACCACAGCAAGATTGATGCAGCCTCCTGCTTCAACTCCACACCCAGCAGCTCCGACATCCCCTCACTCAAGCACCTCTGCTATTGAGCAATGAATGGTTAGTGTGGAAAATAATTCTTTCTTAACTCTAGCAGCTGAACTCTTTGCACTCTGCAGCATGAGACTGGATCATGCTGTTCATTACCTTATCTTCCTCAACTACATGTTACTAATGGTCTAAAAATTAGCCAGGCCTCCTGTAAAAATCCTCCCACTCAGCCGGTACTTTTGACTCAGCCGAATCGCAATGTTAGGGCTGACACATTTGAAAACCCCATTTATCTTGCCAGTGCAAAAACAAAGCACATGCGTACAGAACCATCACGCACAACAGTGTTCTGTTCAACAGCTGGGACCCTTAACACTATTATAATACATGCAAATAATTTAAATACATACCTAGGTGCGTTGGAGGATATTTTCCAGTCTCTGACTGCAATCACCTGTGACAATTTAACTGTGTAAGATGCTCAGCACTGCCAGTGTGAAGCTCAGCCCTATGGACTTCACTGTGAGATAAAGATGGCCTGTGTTCTAGCAGAATGCAAGAATTATCTCTTTTTTTTCCCCTAAAACTCTAAACTACATATAAGTTCATTTCAAACCACAGCCCTTCAGCTTCAACAAGTTCCCTGACACAGTGTAGGGAACTCAAGCAAAACTTAATACTCCATACTCTATAAAAAATTGGGGTTATTCTTCTGGTCCAGAAACTAAAACACCACCTGTGTTACTGGCAATTAAATGCAGAAAGAATTTCAGTGAATTGCTGCATTCTACAGAATTAAATGAAGAAAGCATCTAAGAAGCCAAAGGTGCTTTTACATCATTTGTCTTGACAGTGGTTCTCCAGGTTTATTCCCAGCTCCTTTTAAAATTTACGGTGACAAATGTGGCAGGAAAAAAATGACTTTGGACCTGTTATTCATAGCACTTGGAAAGCTCAAACATCTGGGACAAAAATGCAATAGTGCACAAAGTAATTTCAGGCAAAAGTATGGTTGCAACAGTTACCACAAATTGAGTACACAGCTTGAACATCCAGAGTTGGAAAGGCTTTTCTCACTCAGGCGCCTGCATGAAGAAGTGATTAATATGGAGGTCTTGGGGTCCAGCTGCTGTGTGCAAAGATATCACCTGAAACATCTCCTCATACACAAGAGATTCCTCTGCTCAGGTATAAGGTGCCTGCTGACAGTGGGCAGCTGGATATCAGACTTGCTCTAAGTCTTCAGCTTCCCTAGCTAGGCAGTGCTTTTCTCTTCTACTGCTCTTGGCTATGGGCAGAAAGGAGTCTACTCCTTTCTATCATTTTGTTTGAAGTGTAGTTACTGCCTTATTAGACTCTCATTTAAAAAAAATAACAGTCTTAATAGGCTGAAAAACTGGTCTCTGGAATTGCCCTCAGGCCTCAGGGTAAGTCACTCAAGAGGAATGGGTCCTCAGATTGCTTCACTTGGGACATAGATACCCGTCATTAGCTGATGCTGAACAACACCCAGAACTGCTGTATGACTGATGAAGACGTAGGACATGGTAGGTGAGGGAAAGGGCAGGGCCTGTGCTGCCTAGGCAGGGCGTTGGTTGGCCCTTACTGATTTCTTGTAACCAAAAGGGTTGCACTTCTGCTTTCCTTCTTGTGGCTTTTGTCTAACAGGAAAGTTGCTTTTATGCCTTCTTTGGACATCGAACATAGGCTGGTTGCATAAACTTTAGGAGTACCTCTAGTACCTCAATCTGCCCCCTTCCTCGTTAGATGTTTGCTCACTGCCTCTTTTCCTTCCTCTTCTTCACTTCCTTGCTCTTGCAAACACTAATTGAATGGGGAAAGTGTCCAGAAAGGAACTTCACACAGGGAAGCATCCAATGGTCCTTCAGCTATGGGTAACATTTACGGAACCTTCTGTTAATCAGAGATGATATTTCTTAGTGCAGTGTCATACATCCCCTGTTGCTGCTTGTTACTTAATCTTGACTTCCTCAAATGGCTCCCAGAACTGGGTAACAGCTTTCCTGAAGGTGACAGAAGCAAGGAAAGATAGCATTTCAATGACAAAAATGAAAAGCGTCAGTTTATCAGCAGGAACTCTGACCCATGTCTACTGACGCTAGAAGCAGTTGACTTGGTTCTAGTGCGTGTAAAATGGACTCAGCAGAACGAGCTGAATATTGCAGAAATTCAAACCTTTCATAGTATTTATCCCTCTTTCTATCTGCCTTCCTTCCTGAGCTCACTAGCAATTAACAAGCAAACAATTAAATGATGTCATTTACTGCCAAAAGCGACCATTTTTGTTCATTTCAATGTTTGGACATTCAACTCAATGGAGAGTGTCAGACAACTATGAGATGAGTAACTTTATCCCGAAAAGCACCACTGAAAACAGGCTTGGTAGTCTGTTTCTTATTGCTGATACATTATTAGGTTATTAAGGAACTGTAAACATCTGACATTCTTTGTGCTCCTGAATGGTGATTAAAACTTTCCAAAAGTGCTTCGACTTGCAGCATGTTATTAGTTCATACAAGTGCTATGTACAGATACAGATTTTCCTGATCCACTGGGAAGAGAGAAGGAAGTTTCAGAACTTTCCTGTGCGACAAAAGAATCAAAGGTAGGACAGGAAGTTGCCTATGAATTTTGAACTGATGCGACAGCAAATATTGGAAGGAGGATCATTCTGCAGAGCTACATCCTTAGTGTGCTTTAAGGAAGTGAGGCAAGCACATCTTTACTCTCAGGAGGAGTATGGAAAAGGGAAGCATTGAAGGCATCTCTTCTCAATACTGACAGTAGTAATCTCAGCTATGTAGAACAGCCCCTGCGTTGCCAGCAGCTCTAGTTAGAAAAGGGAAGCATTAAAAATCACACAGCTTATGGTTCCTTGTGCTTATTCGTCACAGACATCTTCCCAACCTTCAGAATTTACAGTCCTGTAATGGTTTTCATTAGTAGTCTTGGGAATAGCACATTGTACAGAAGCCAAAGCCCCAGCAGAATAAAATACGTCTTACCAACAAGAGTGAATATGAAGTACCCCTACAAGCCAGACACATCTCAGAGCAGCTGCTTGTTGTTTTTCATTGGCATGTGTTTTTTTGGACATGAGACACCTCCATCTTCCTAAACCCCAAACAGACAGAAGAACAGAACACACTGTGCCTGTCGTGGGCCAAGTCCTCTGCTAACATAAATCAGACTCTTCTATTCAAATCAGTATAGATGATGTGTCTGATACCGACTGGGTTTATGACCTCTTACACCAACCTCTCACACATCTAAGACACGGGTTACATTAACAGATATCACTTTGCTTCACAAAATAACACAGCTCTAAACACAAAGAGCTCATGCTCTATAAGGAGGTAGGATCTGTCAGTTAGTGAGGACACTACACAAGGCTGAATTTTGTGGATTCTTAAATTATTATTTTATATTTAGAACAGATTTTCCTAACATTCAAGACTCTGTGGAGACAACAGTTGGCAATGTAACTTGGAATCCCATAAAATGAATCCTCCATGCATGTATGTCTCACTGAGATTCACTTTGAATCAGTAGAGCCTTTACTTTACAATCAGAGAACAAGAGAGACCTCAATATATAAACAACTTATTTCTAAAAAAAGGTAGCTACTTTATCTCAACTTCATTATAAAGGTTTCTTGGATTTAAGGATAGAGTGCAGATATGTACCTGTTATATTCCTGTTGGCCAAAGAGGAAGCTGTCAGATTATTTGCATTTTTATTACAGCTTTTGAAAACGCTGAGATCTTGCTGAAACAGAAGCCAGGTCTCACTTTCAGCAACTGACACTCATGCTGCCAAGAATATGAAAAGAAAGATCTATGTTTGATGACAGATACAAGGTCTAACATCTCTTAGCCTAGAAAACAGGCTGGAAGAAATAGTAAGGAGTCATCTTGTTCATCCCAGCAGCTCTGGTTGCTTATGTGAATGTCTGTCTGTTAGTGAGTTCAGGTAGGTTGGTTGGTGTGCTGCAATAATTCTGGCAGGATCATGGCAATATTTCCAAAGCTATTAATTAGCAGATTAATTATCAGTGGAGCTGATGATTAATACTTTGATGATGATACTTTGGAGCTAGGGTATCTTGTAAACTGATGCCCCATTGACCCTTTCATTATCAAAGTCTTTCAAATGCGGTATGCTTTCCATCCCACATTTATGCCACTGAAACAAAGCACATAAAATACTCAAGTAAAAATGTCAAACCATTTGCAGACTCTGCTGCCATTTGCTTGGAGCCTTGAACCTTAGAATCTAGTTTGTTTAGAGAGGAAATGTTGACAAGGACACTGGGATTTATTCCCTGCTTACTGCTGTGGTTTAACCCAGCAGGTGGCTGAGCACCACACAGTGTTCACTCACTCTGTTCCCTTCCCAGGGGGATATGTGAGAGAATTGGAAAAAAAAAAAAAACAAGTAGAATTTGTGGGTTGAGATTTACTAAAATAGAGAAAAGGATCATAGTTATGACTATAGTTATAACTATATGTATAAGAAGTGATGCACAAGCAATTACTCAGCACCCCCTAGCTAGCCCAGCTAGCTCCTCAGTGAGCGGAAAAGAGCGAGATGAACACCCACTGCTTCAAAACTCCTTCCACATGATGTTGTACAGTATGGAGTATCCCTCCATACTGTACCATGGCAGGTTTAAGCAGCTGTCCTGATTCTGTTCCCTCCCAGCTCCTTAGGCCCTTTGCTGATAATGGCCTTGGCTCTGTACAGCACTGCGTAGCAGGAACTATCAACATCAGTGTTTTATCAACATCATTCTCCTAGAACCAAAACATGGCAAAATATCAGACACTCCGAAGAGAAAATTCCATTCCAGCTGAAACTAAGACATTTATTTCAAAACAGGACTTTTAACTTATACCTGATGAGCAAATAGATTGATCTTGCATTAGCGGAATATCTGCCGCATAGTGCACACATCTGGGTGGCACATTGCTTTTACCATATTGAGAATGCAGCACAGGATACAAAGCTGAGCAAAATTTCACTTATACAACTAGTGGTTAACTCTGTGCCAATGGTAATTAGCTTCTGTAAAGAGTTTATAACAAGAAACCACAAAACAGTTTTATTCTGACGAAACTGATGGGAAAAACCCATTTGCGTCTGTCCATGGGGTGTGAGCTCCAAGGCTTGGCAGGAGAATTGAGACACAGACTTTCAGGCCAAAAAAATTCTTCACTGAACTAAAGAGCAGCTTCCTTTTCGATAATTATTTGTATAACAGCAGCATCTCTAGTCCTAGTCAAGGATAAGGGCTCCTGGTACTAAGAATGAAACAGCTAAATATAGACAGGACCTTGCTCCCAAGCACGCATAGTCTCATGCCCTGATTTAGCAAACACTTCAGCTAAATCCTTATTATATTTATGTCAAAGGGATTGCTGTCAAAATTAGGTGAAATTTTACAGAATCAGAGTCTTAATTACTAGTTTTAAATGGTGCTAATTAATAGTATTGACCCTAAAAGAGCAGTGAGTACATGTTCAGCTGTGCAAGTAGGACTACTTAATTTTGGTGAGATTACATCCATTTGTAAACTAGAGAAACTGCTGCCAATTTATAGCAAAAAGGCTTGCATTAACATCTACAGTGTGCTGAAATAGGTATTCTGTTCTGTCCTCCTTCTGTTAGCACACAGCATATAGAAGCCCCGACCAAAGGGGCTCACTGCATTAAGTCCTGGGCATATACCAAGCTCCTCACCTTACAGTGGAACCAGTAAAGGAAAAGAAGTGAAAAGATTCACAAAGTTAACTTTATCTAGCTACCAGTGGCTGCATGCCAGATCACGTGTATCATAGTTGTCATTGAAACACATCAATAGATAGTACCTTCCCTCCCCCCCCCCCCCCCCCCCCCAAAAAAAAAAAGACATAAAAAAATATAATCTGGGTTTCTTGGAGAAAGTCTACAGAAAAACAGGCTCTTGCCAGACTACCAAGACCGGAATTTCCCAGTAGAGGAAGCCACTTCAGGACGAGATCATGACTGATCTGAACCTGGGGAGTAACTGGGCATTGCACAATTGTGTGCTCCTGCCCTGCCTGTGCTAGATGCCGGGCTGACACAGCCAGCTTTGGCAGGGTGCTGCCTCAGAACTTGTAGCAGTGGAGCTGCATTGCACTGCCTTCAAGAAATCATGTTCTTAGAATCTGTGCCCTCTTGGCCTGATAGTCTGACAATTTACGTTGTCTTTTGTATCAGGTGCTATGTTAACCAATCAACTGCTCATCGGGCAAAACTCCAGCCCTGCCTTCTGCTCCCACATCTCACCTCTTGCTAGCAGGGCAGCATCTACTAATTCCACAGATTTAACTGATCTAATTTCACAGAATGAGTCCTGACATTCTACAAAAGAAAAATCTTAAACAAAATGTGTAATTCAGCATACCTTTGGATACATGTATTTTTCTTAATGCAAAAAAAAAAAAAAGGAAGTGGGCATGGTAAAGTAAGTATTTTATTAGCTATATGGGAGATGTGGGTTCAGTATTTGGTTTTTCCTGACCAAGCTCTATCACCAGCTCTGTCATCACATTCAGATTACTACTCCTCCTTCTGCTTTTGTTTCTCCTCTCACTGTTTCATTCATTTATGCTGTAGTTTCTCTTGACTTGTTTTCAACAGTACACAGCAACCAGGTCCCAGACTCACTCTGGGATTTGGGGTACGACTGCAGTAGAAATAAGCGGTAATTAAAATCTGTACTGTTGTTCCTTGGCATAAATGCACTCCCTGCCAATTTAAATAAGGAAGAAAAAAGAGCTTTTTTTCCTACAGTCCTGTGATTAGATCCCTGGGTTCTGTACCAGGGCTCTGAGCAGAAAGTTTAGAATTCAGAAATAGTACTGATGACCTGTGCCCCTGTTGACAGGAAGGCCAGCTCACTCTTGTGCTTCTGTAGACCATCACAACCAGCAGGTCACAGACTTTCAAAATTTGGTAATGGTGCAAATCTAATTCTGACTTAAACATTTTCTGTCCAACAACTACAACAGCCCTAAAAATCTAATCTTAGAAGTGACTTTATGTGAAGCAGTGAAAGAAAGACGAGCTGTGGGCTTTTAGTCATTGGCTTGTTGCTGTCCGATTTTATTAATAAGAAGTGGCACTGGTTCCTTGTTCTGAAACTATGGGAAAGTCATTAACTTTGGCTCCGAAACCAAAACCTGCTGCATTCCCTTTTAACATCAGCCAGGAGTTCGTGATTAAAAAGACGTATAATTGAAAAGGATCTAACAGGAAACCGAAGAGAACCTCTAACCAATTTAATCCTGACTTTATTCCATTGAGAAAACAGAAAAGCTTTAGGCTCTATCTCTAGCTGATTCTAAACAGAGTGCCATTAAAACTGGACCCAGTGAGTGTCGCAAGAAAGCAGATGAGGAGAAGAGGGTAAAAAAGAGCTAAGAGGGTAAAAATGGCTGAGCTCCTAAAGGTGTGGAAGAGCGTTCTCACTGCATCTTCAGTTTCCAGGAGACAGGGAGTATTCTCTGTCTGCATATGCTAAAGGCATTCTACCCTTGGGCAGGGGGCATCTTCAGGAAAAGCATTATGATCAGCTCCTAGGAGGGCCCATTTTGCCTGTCACAGAAGCACCAGGGTTAGCTCAGGGGAACAAGGTCGTCCTGCAACATTCTGGCAGGCTCCTCATCCTCAGAGAGAGGGAGGAATCAGCCCTCTGCCTGGTTATAATCTCCTGCAGTCTGGATGAATGGATGTGGATGCAGCCCAGCCATTCAGATGGAAGAGTGGGCCAGGCTTCAAGGAGAGAGGAGGAGACACAGGCAGAACAGACAGACCTAAGGACAGATTTTAATTCCAAGTCTGAACTAAAAGCTTGAAATAAACCGTGTGGGGCCACTAGGTTCCGATTCTGCATGGCTCTGGGACCATGAGCCATGTATTAGCCCATCCATGGCACTGGTCCAGCACTTACAGTATATTTTTGTTTCTTGTTGCAGTTACTCACTAAGAGCAGCAACAGCAGCATCAACAATATCCACCTCTGCCTCTTTAGGAAGGTTTAAGGCTACTTTTCTAGATCCATGTTGAAGTGATAGGTATTTTCAGTGGAGAATAAATAAGTTGTGCAGCTGTCCATGACAGACAGCCACCATTACCGTAGCTCAGAGCTGAAATGGACAAGCCACATGGGTTCAAGCAGAGTGGATTCCTCACCAGAGTGAACACTGTGGCAGGCATCTGCACAATTCTGTGCACTCAAACCTGCTTACTGGTAGAAGTCTAGAAACTCAGTTAGGTTTACCAGCTAGTCAGCCCTCTGATAATCTTCATTGGGCAACATATGCTCAGGACCTCACTGCTGAGTTTTCATTATCTTCTTGCTAAGATATGTCAGTGTGCAGGAAGCAGCTTTGGGGACAGACAGGGAAAGATGCTGGAAATAATGTGAAAGGAAAAGAGGGCAAGAATGCACTGCTGTGATGTTTCTGTGTAAATAAAGACAGCAGCACTGGAAGCTCCTCTAGCTGGGACATTAGCAGAACTTCAGCAAATTACTTTAGCACTAGAAAATATACATGGAATGGAAACAAGGCATTCAAAGCAAGTACATGTTTAACTAGGCAGAAAGCCAAAATTATTTAAGAAGTAGAGTTGGTTCCAGAGCAGCTAATTCATGGCTCCTTATCTTCCTTTGGCAGGGGATAGCTGCTTAAAGACCACTTGATGTATGTCTGCTGCTTCCTCCCTTCTCCCCACAGTTGTATGCCTGGCAGGAAACAAAAATTAGCTCTATTGCAAATGACTCCCATTCCCAAGGGGTGCGGAGAAACATCTCACAGCTTATTGGGCACCTGTGTGACATGCTGGCATTCAGAAGTGGATGAATATTTGCACTTGCTCTAAGATCAGCTATACGCTAAAACATTTGCTGAAATACAAATCCCAGCAACAAGTTCTTTTTTTTATTACATTTCTGTGTTAGTAAAAGGTCTAGTAAACACTGATACATTGTCATAAAAACACTTTGCAAGCAGAACTTTATTTGCTTTGCAAAACACAACAGACTACAAATTTTACTGCCTGTAACATTTTTTGTTGGAACAAGTCCGCTATAGATTTCGGGGGAGATAATGAAAACAACAGGTTTGATGTCCACAAGGTATATATTTTCCTATTCTCTGACAGTTAAATTGATTTTTTCCACAGTTCAGTTAACAGAACTGATATGATGTGGACAAGAGATAGAAGAACATCATGCTGGACAATTCTGTCACAAAGTAAGTTCTGGTTTATACTGATATTTAAAACAAAGTTGGTCCTGTTTATTATGCCTCATCACTTGTATCTCTTACATTCACAATGAGTTCTGTATTTGCAAAATGACAGGAATTGTTCTTTGGATGACTTCTCTTTATTTCCTTGATCATCTGAATTTACAGACATAGAGAAAACAAGAGCAGTATGGAAGGATCAGAATCAGGGAACAGACTTCCACGTTCTGACTTGACTCTTCTGCTCCTAATAGGTTTCAAAACATATCAGGGTTAAGACAGGCCTAGGCCAAACTGGTTATCAATCTGGGTCAACCTTGCAACTACCATCTCAGCTGATACTCCAGGTCTGAGCTACATAGTCATCAAAAACTGCCCTCTGAGCTTTGCAGTGTTACACTGGTGACTAATAAAACTTCAGTGATACTTTTAAACTCCGTCGCAATTGAGAAGCTGCTACCATCATCCCCTTCCTTCAGCTCCTCTGTCTGAGGAGATCCTCTGTCCATCCACCATGATGGCAGTTCTTTAATCTAAATACAAGCAGTCCTTAAGTCTCTCTCCTCAGTCATTTTGTCACATCACAACTGATGTTTGTATTTCTTTCTGCAGCTCGTCCAAATGTGGAGGCAGACACTGCTCAAAGTTGTACAGCTTGGTTTTCCCAGGAGTGAGGATCCATGCCAGGATATCTCCTCTCTGCTTCCTGTCTATGCAGCCTAGCGCTATGACACTTCTGCATGATACTTTCCCTACATGTTTAGCTTAATGCTTTGGAACAGGTGGAGAAGAGGTTGACTCAGTTCATCCCTCTTCATTTACGCTGAACCGACTGTCATCGCAGACAATGTGAACTCACTCGGTACACTGACCTCTAGTTCTATAGTTTGGTGGCTTCCAGTGAATTTCCAATAACCCCTCAGAAAACACCTCTGCACTCTTCATGGCTCTGAGCTCCTCACTTTTTTTCTCTACTACCTCCATTATTTTATACTCTCTTAGAGTATAGAAGGGGACTTATTCTGCTATACTTGTCTAGTAACAAGATGGGTGCATTTCTAGGATTAATTAACTCTAAGTATTTATAATCAACTGGGACGCAATCTTCAGCATTTTAAGTAAAGCAAAGTGGCAATTGTCTTTGAGCTGCAAGTCATAGAACTGTCAGACTCTGCTAAAACAGCTGTATCCACAAATTACTGGAAAATCTGGGTTGTCAACTTAGTGCTAGCATCAGTTACAGTAATGGCAGTGACATTTTAGAATACTAAACCCAGTTGGTAAGTTATTATTTTAGAGCAGATGTATAGATTCAGCACACTTTCATCAAAACCAGAACATGCATTAGCAAACTGAAACTTGAAGTCAGCATTTGTACAGTGAATACAAACATGCAACATGAGAGAGTTCTGTGTCATTCCTTTGGTAACCCAGCACCAGGCTAGGGGTAAGAAATTGTTTCACATTAGATTAGCTTTCTTGACTGAAGAGACAAATTCACCAGAAAAGAAAAAAAAAAAAAAAAGCCCACGTGTGCAAGTCAGAGACAGTGACCTGGCCATATGTGATATCTGTTAGGCAGAATCTTTTATGCTGGCTAAAGAACTAAACTGTTCACAGACAATGTCTTTGACAGCCTTGCAAACTTCAAAATACAGGGACTGGTAAATGTAAGAGAGCATGAAATCCGTTCAGCCCTGTGTTAACCTCATGACTGTGGCTTTTAGAGCCAGGAACACTCAAGAACATTTTTGCTCGGTTACAGCACACCGAAGGACAGAAGCAACTGAGGCAAAGAACAGAAACAAACAGCAGAGTCATAGAAGCCGTGGCATGAAACAGTTAAAAATACTTGACTCGTGTATTTTCAAGAATTGAAGGACTAGCTGTGAAAAGCTCCACTGACTTCCAGGGAACCAGGCTGTAAACAACACAGAGAACTGAAGATGAGGACAGTGTAATATATCTGACGGGTACAAATATTCCACATGGCCAGCATCAGGCGAGGTGCTTGTCAAAAAGGCATCTGCAGCTGTTCCCTTTTCGGGCTGTTTACTCTACAGGAGGATTTACCATCTGTGCAGAAAAACAATACACACACCAGAAATCAGTGTCTGTCAGATGAAGCCTAGTCTCGTGGCAATGGCACAGGACTAGCAGTCAGGAGATTTGGATTCTATTTATTGCTCTCCTGGTGACTCCCAGAGCAAATAAGGGGAAATCACTTTGCTGCTCCGTGTCGTGTTTTCCTCCAACATACTACTTCACCAAATTAATAGTATGAACACCAATTGTTTGTATTTATAAGGTGTTTTTTGTTCTTTGGATTGTAATGCTAAAGCAGAACTGAACAAGATGTACATCCACAGCATTTCTAAAGCTTCAGGAATAGCAGCTCAACCTTTCTACTGTAGCAAAATAAAAGGTCATAGATCATCAAATGCAGCTCCTGGCTCCACACAGGACTACCCAAAATCCAAACCCTACATCTGAGAGCGGTGTCCAAACTCTCCTTGAACTCCAGCAGCTCAAGGCTGTGAGCAGTGCCCTGGGGAGCCTGTTCCGTGCCTGAACTCCTTCCAATTGCCTGTAAAGTATACCGCAAAAGACTCAAAACCAGTCCAGGAGTCACTGCGCTCATCTCTCCTCCAAACTCAATATACTAAAGAAGTGATCTTTTAGAGATTGTGCCAATAAGAACATCAGAAATATTTGACAAAAGAGGAAGATCAAATTTGTTCAGAAGTGAGCCAATGCAGAAGACCACAAACGTGGGGAATTTGGATATTCTGCTCTGATTTTTTTAATCTTACTGATATTGTCAATTAATGACATTGAAAGGTCAAAGTATTCTTTGTTCAGAATGTACAGTTCACAGCACCATGCTTTGCAAGCTCAGTAAGTTCACAAACTGTGCCAGCAGAGATACATAACATGGAGCTCCAGTTTGCTTAAATGTTTCATGAGCTTTGTGGATTGCCCTTACTCTGGGATTAGTCCTGAATCTGTATCAAAGCAGATCACATAGGGGTTTTAAATTAGAACACTTTTTAAAAGCCTAACAAAATAAAACAGTTATGATTCAGGTTCTAAATAAAAATATGTAATAATGATCTATGATTTATGGAGCAAGACTGAGTAAGTAGGATAAGTACTGTTGTCAGTTCCACTGCTATTTTTTGATGGGATGTGTGCTGGGTTATGCTCCTCTGTGGCACTTAAAAAAGCTTTGTTGCACTAAAATTAATGTGGCTGCCAAAGTACTGTAATATTGTAATTAATATTTCCTGAAAGTTCTGTCGCCCACTGAATAACTGTATGATCAGTCCTACTCCTTTACTATCTCAGTGCGGATGATAGTTTACATAATGAAAACAATCCAGCCATTTGTTGTGTTTCCTTTTAATTCTCCTGTTGTTATTGAGCCCTAAACAATCTTTTTTTTGTTTTGTTTTGTTTTTACTGCTCTGTAATGAGTCACTAGCTTATTTAATTTAATTTTATTGTAATTGTTATCTTTTCATTCTTGTTTTTTTCCAGTCAGTTACTCATAAGACCACAAGATATAAACAGGACACTCTTGCTTGGACAACTTCTGAGGGTAATTTTTTTCACCACTGCCCAAATCCAGAGCAAGTTACAAAATGGTCCTCACTTCCAAAGAACTTTCACTTCAGTCCATATATATTTTACCATGTCACATTTCTGTTGATCTCCACGTCTTCCAGCTAAAAGAGATCTGCCTGTCTGGTTTGGATATTTTCTGGAAGCTTTCTTGGGCTTTCCTTCCATGTCTGATCTAAATCTTTCCATGGAAGTTTTAGTGACAGAAAATAAAGCTAACTTTTATATAATTTCTTCTGCAGCAAATAAGTTTTTAGACTTTTGCTTGCTATACTTCTCTTTAACCAAGGGGATTTATGTAGTTGTGCTGTTCTTGCGTATGTTACACACGTGTATCTTTATCCATCAGTCTTTTGTAATTTTCTACTATAACTAAGTCTGATATAAAGACAGATCTAAATTTTGTTAAGACTGTATGTATCACTGCAGTAGTCAGAGATTTTATTAATGAAGAGAAAAGCTTCTGTAGTCAGAGATTTTATTAATGAAGAGAAAAGCTTCTGTAGAAGTGACCTTATATTCAATACCACCGAGAACAGATGAGAGAGAAGAGCTATACGAAAAAATTTTCCAGTGGAGGTTGTACCCATGAGAACACACACTAAAAGATGTAAGAGCATAGAAAAGGAAAATTCATTAGTTTTGCTATAAGACTATGTTTATATGAGACTAATTGTTTATAAATGTGCAATACATTTTATTAGAACTGGTTCAAATTTTGGACCAAATAAATTCTTTGTACTTTTGTTTAAGTTGAGGCTTTAAAACTCTTATATGTACCCACAGAACTTGCAGACTTAAAAAACTTACAAATATTAAATATCTTTTGCATGGCTCTTTGCAGTTTTTATATGAAGTTCATGGAGTATTTTGTCGTAGTGTGTAGCACAGAATCTCAACAGTCTCTGCAAATAATGCCCATTAGACAATAAATTATTGATATAGATGCCACTGAACTGCTGTAGGTACTAGCCATTGTCCAGTACCATTAAACAGTTTGGGTACACCATGCTTTGAAAAGCATTTTTAATAGGGAACTTTGGAGATGTTATGAGAAGTGGTGCTTTGACAAATTCCAGGTGCTGTGGAAGAGCCTTGGAGATTAATAATAGTATAGTGATTTTCTCTGAGTCAACCTTGAGCCGGCCACCACCTCACAGCAGGAGGTACCAGGATGCTTGGAATGCCACCCATGGGAGAAGAGGTCATGCTGAACTTCTGACCAGTGTGATCACTGAAAAATCTGTGGCTGCTTTTGCAAGAGTTAACACCAGTTAACTGAAGTCAGATTCCAGCTTGGGTAATTCCATTCTGCCTCTTTAAAATTCCCCTTTTATTTCAAACAGATGCAATATTTTTTCACTTCCTTCATTAACAACTGCCAAGCAGTTTTGTATGTTTTGTTGAGTACTTGCTGTGTTTTACTCCAAATGTAGCTACAGTACCCAGTGAATGTCCCAGCACAGTGCTTTGGTGCAGTCAACACTATTTGTGGGAAAAATCCATATGCAGAACTGCTAAACATATATATACAGTGCTACAGCTTGTAACAAACAACCACCAAAAGATAGCACTAAAAAGATTTTTTCCCATGAAGAGATCTACAGAGTATGAAGCAGAAGAACCTAGCATTTAGTTTTAGCTCTACTACTCATCTCCAATAGCAACATAGTTGTGTTCATTCATGATCTTTAGGGGTCAAAAACCACCTTAATTTTACTTTGGAATAAGTTATTTGGACCCTTAATTTCTGTGCCTCAGTACTCATTAGTAACAATAAAGCAGCAATGCTCATCCAGAGAAGTATTAATATTTGCAGCAATGGATGCTTGGTCATTTTCAGAGGGAAATGTACTTGCATTTCCCATTTCTTTTAAGAAATATAAATTGACAGATGAATAGGTTGATCAATTTATACCATTTTCAGTGCTAAATAACTCATAGTGCTTGGTGGCAGTAAAAGGAAACACAAAAGTAAAGCTAGCAACTCTAATTAAAAGCACACTCAGTGAAACACAACTGGAGCTTGGTCTTAATGAGCAAGCAATAGAGATAATGTAAAAGCAATTACTTTAGCAGAGGCAATTTACTGAAAAATTGTTTTCACTGAGCACCAACTTACTCAGTTCATAGGCTTGCTGCCAAGAAACAGAGCGAATTAGTGCCACTTCCTACTGAGAGACTGAGAAGTGGCCATCTGCCTGCTGAGCAGATACCTGCCAGCACAGCTTTTCACACATAGCCTGTGATTTCTCTGTGTCAATAAGAATACCATTTCCAATCTATACTCAGCAATCAAATATGTTGATATGGCATCTCTTGTCAAGAATGACACCACAGTATATTATCAACTTAATAAAGTAATCTACAATTTATCTTTCATAATGTGCGACCAGATATTGAAGTAGTGTGAGATATTGGTGTAAATCAGAACTGCTCCAAACTTCTGAATTTTCATCAACATAACTGAAACAAGAATCTGACTCTTCACTCATAACATGCTTCTTCCAGGACTGAAGTTCAGTTGACACAACAGTCTACTGAGAAACTGGAGAGATAACTGAGAAATGCAAATGAAAGGAATATTCAAGTTTCCTTTTCAAGGACAGCTATGAAATAGCAGTGACATATACATCTAAAGGTAACCCTCTGGGTTTTTCTGCCATCCATAGGATTTTTAAATTCAAGCAACACTCACTAAAATTTTATTAAAAAAAAAAAAAAACCCAACAGTGAATGTGTAGCCTCTTGGTTGCAATTCAAGTTCTAATAAAACTGTTTATTGAACTCCTTGACCCCTTCCTGGAATCTGCCTGAGCTTCCCAGAACTTTGTGTCATGTGGTTCTCGGTCATTAATAACTAAGTATGACACAGCAGTTTAGACGCACAGCAGCCCTCTCTGCTCAAGCAGGCGCCAGGACACAGCGCAGAGAACACAAACAGCTCAGCCCAGGCTTCGTGATCCAGTCCCAGAGCAGCACTGCTGTGATGCAGCAACAAGCAAAAAGGGCAAACACAGGAAGTGATTCATCCAAGTACAGTACAACGTGTGGGACATGATCAAAAAGATCCCCGTGGTTGGTCAGCACAAGTACAGTACTGGGCAAATGGCTGTAGGCTCCAGCCTGGATATTAGTTGATCTCCCACTCTGTTTACATGGAAAGACTCCTCCAGCAGCCAGCTGTGCATTAAAAGCAGCTGGCTGGTGCTAAGGAGGGTCAGTGAATCTAGAGACCTCTGAATACATGTCTGATCCACTCTATCCACCCACTCATTTACGTTCATGTAGCTCTTCTGGCTTCTGCCTGGAAGTCTTTGGCTTTCAAACTAGAGATCTCTCTAGCAGTTCTCCAGCTTTTGGCTTGCTTTAGTGTTCACTGACTCTGTTTCCTTGCCAGTTCCCAACCCCTAGCAGCACCCCTGGCTCTCTCCAGCCCCATAGCTACTTAATCATCTCTTCTTGTGACAACTGGACTGTAGCTAAGAAACTCTGAGTGTCAGTTTCCAAAGGGCAGGGCTGTTGCATTTGCTGCAGCAAGATACATCCAGGTATAATCTGTTTCACCAATTATATGCTTAAAAGAAGAAAAGGCAGGAATACTGCTGTACAGAGGAGTAAAGCACATTCTAGTGGAAGATGCAGCACTTCTGAGTTATGCTAGAATGAGTAGGACTCATTGTGAACAGACTCAAAAGTCATATTTTTGCCAAATTTGGATTTAGTTACACACATGTCTCTCCTGTAAACAGATTTAAAAAAAAAAAAAAAAAGGTTCTATGGACCTACGGGCAAAACAAGTTTACTTTCTGTCCAGTTTCTTTCATTGACATTCATTGGAATTTCACTGGACTGGCTCAGAACTTGTTATAGGAACAGCTGTAGGAAGAGAGAAAATTGAAATTTCAAAGTAGGTAGATAGTAATACATTAAATTAAATTATGACACTATTTTCTTTCCTATTTGTGGCCTAAGATTCCTCTTCTTATTTCTTCTTGTCTCTTTCCACTGCATCTACAGTGCATATTTGCAAATACCATTCCTCTGCATGCTTGTTCAGTTAAAGTTCATTTGTTAAGGAAAGAGAAATAGCCCAGAGCCCCTGGAATAAAGTCTCCAGCACCGAACTCCATTACCACCTTCTAATACAAGTATCCGGCAAGCCTTGACTCACTCTCTTAAATACAAACACAATTCAGGTACAACATTTGAAACAGAGCCTATGGAAATAAAAGCATTTGCCTACACAACCAGTTCTCTCTTTGGTGAGAGAATGAGAGAATAAACTGCCTATGACAGGTCTTATTTGTACTGCTTTAAGCAAGGCTGGGAGGTGTTCAGAAAGTAGGGTGATGGGGCTGATACTGATGCTACTCTAGAAAGAATCCATTCTCCTCAGAGAAATGAAGGGCTGTAGACCATGAGACTTTTAATCTAAGTGAATTCAGAACAAGCTGAGTACTTGCTGTCTTATCTACTCTAGACTGCTAACTGGGGTTAGCTAACACATTCCGCACCCTGGTCTAGACAAAGCCTAGAAGCAAGGAAAGCAAACGAATGACACATGGTGTAAAGACTGTATCAGGGAAAAAAAATGAAGAGAGACACTGTGAGAAAAGCAGCACTGACAAGAAGGAAGACAATGAAATGGAAAAAAACCAAAACACTAGAGTGAGCAGGAGCAGCTGAGCTTTGGAGGGTGCTCTTCTTCCTAATCCATAACACATGCTTCCTCTTAACTCCAGTTATGTGTTTGTTTATTTGTTTTGTGTTTTTGTAAAATGAATCACCCTTATAAAAAAAAGTACGGATTTAAATTACAGAGGGCAGAAATCTCATTGTACGTCAGCTGCTTTGGCAAACTCCATAGGTAGTTCAAGAGGAAAAGCTACTTGGGAATGTTCCGATGAAGTTTCTCTGATTTTTTTTAAAGGAAAATGACGCTATGTTGGAACTGAAACTTCTCATGAGAACAAGCATTGGAGCTATCCTATTTTGTACAAATATTAAATATGCATTCACTTTAGTCTCCCACTTCCCACAGAAGAGCTCTGAACAAAATCATCTCTTTATTCAGATCCAGTAACTTGCTGAATTTTTAATCAAAATAGAAGAGTACAACAGCAGAGCCCTAAAGCAACCAGTCTAATGATTAATATCTTCACATTAGGCTTAGGGCATGAGTTCTACTTTTGAGTTTGACTTAGGAAATATCTCACATCCCAGCTACTTGCCCTAGCTGCAGGGCTATTAATGATTTTGGGCTAGGGCTCAAGTGCTCCTCAAGGACAGCTGGGGGAGGTGAACTTTTTAACTCAATGTAGAGAAAAAAATGCTGAAAGAGCTTGAAAATTTTAACTGCTTCCCCAACTCTATTCAAGAAATGTCCAAAAGTTCAAATACCATGTGACAAACCCATCCTTTGTAGGTTGTAATTTGTTTGCCAGGTTAGTGTTTGCCAGGTTTGAAGATGTGTATATGTAGCATGTGTGTGTCTGTCTGCAAACCCAGTACATGGAATATGTGGCCTGGTATTCAGAGACTGTTTGTCCTGTGTATTTCTTGTGGTGTTGGTTATGTGCTTTATGTTCCTTTGTACATATGGCTTAACTGGACATCTATATCATTTGCATTTCTGAGCATCTACCAAAACCATGAAACAAACCTGGAGAAAATCCTCACATTTTATTTTGCCTCTTAAATGTCACATGTAGAAATAAATGCAAATACATCCTTCCATCCAGTGCACTTACTCTAATGGTGTGAAAGACTAGTATGATGTATAACTACTATTTCCTTATTCTGAAGCCCTACTGATGAGAAGAATCTGTTTGCTACCTCTGTTAACCAAAGAAGAGTTCTGTCCAAGCACTATAGGCCTTCTCCATCCGAAGCAATAGGCTTCCATAGTTTACTTGGAATCATACAAATGAATGTGAGAATTCAAAATAAAATTTGACAAATACTAACTGGCTAGATAACAATGTTAAGACTGAAATCAAAATATGTGAAGATGCTTTTCTCCACATTTTGTGGAGGAAAGGTGTTTTACGTATGTATTCAGTTTGGGATACAAAAGGTGATGGACAGGAATAGCAATACCCAGTCTCTTGGTAATATTGGTTCTTATGGTGGAAGCATTTGAACACAGCCGGCTCCGGCCCTTTGGGCCCAGGCAGCCAGACATATGCAAGTAACTGAAACAGAACTGTTTCACTGCTGCATTTCCGGGTGGATGTTCTGCCGCAATATGGAATATATTGTGGGTACGACCTTGCCACGGCATTACTGTTACACAGATAGAGGGATATGTACACTTTGATCACATGACGGAGACAGTTCCCATCGTCTGACAGAGAAGAGGCAGAAGGGAACAGGATGGAGACCACCACCACCAGGCACCTGTCCCCCAGAGAGGGGTGTGGGGCAGTGGAAGTCACAGGGAAGTTCTGTTTGCAGTTAAATCCTCTAGGTGACCAAAGCCTTGAACCTGTTTTACTTCAAACAACGTTCCATTCAAAGTGTGACTTAACTTTTAGGGTCCCATCCAAAGCCCACTAAAGACAATAAGATTTTTTCCACTGAGTCTAGCAGCGTTTGGATAAATGCCTTGATCCTGAAAGCCTGATCCACATGAGAAAGACTATGCACAAAAAGAGCAAATCCAGAAATCCTTTCTGAGATTTTACCCAATCCTTTGGAAGATAGGTATGTATAGAAAATTATGCCAACGAAGCCAATTTTGTCCAGTTGTGCACTATCAACTTCACATGCCATTTGTTGATCACAGAAATATGTAAGGATAAATCCTTTGGTCCTACACTCCCACATAATTGTTCCTTCTTGCTGTGTTGATAAATTGATTTTCTCCCTGCTTGGCTTTACTGTACCTGAGACAGTTATCAGAATGTAATTCAGAAACCATTTAGTACAGACTTCAGCATACACAGTATAGTTACAGCCTATGGTTCAGTTCTACTTAAAAGCAGACTTCATTAGAAAAAGCTAAGCTGTTCAAACTGTAGTGTAGGTAAAATAAGTAGGACTAAAGCTTTCGCATGCTATTTTTGGAGACCATGGTATTTTTTAGTAGTATCTATACTATCTTTTTTGTCCACTTTGGAAGACATACCTTGCTGTGTTTGAATAAGACCTCTTTAAGCCCCAGCATTCAACCATAAAAGAAGATAAAGCTCAAACAATGCAACATTTGTACTTTGCAACTCGCGCCCTGAATTTTCACAGAAAATACCATCTGAAAATATTTCAAAAATTCCCAGGCATTACTCTCTGTATAAACCTACCATCCAACTGTAATTCTTCGACTGAGCAGTTATCTGCTGGGACACCTGGCTTACATGCATGCAGCTGGGAAGCACGTTGCATGCCACTAGTCACAGACTCAACTCAAAATGTTTATTCTACTCTGAATTTTCATACAAGTACTGTTAGCCCTTTTGGGGCCCTGTTTTTTGTTTTTGTTTTGTTGTTGTTGTTGTTGTTGTTTTTGTTTGGATAACTGTATTTATGCCCTGGCTGTTCTGCTGTCTACGGGGTTATTTTGGTTAACACAGAGAATGAGGTCCAATGTGACTTATAGCACAAGTAATATAGTAAGTATTGGTAATGAGGGAAATGGAGGTAGAACAGTTCCTTTACCTTCACATTCAGCTCTGATGTAAATCTATTTTGTTGATTTCTGTCATTGCTTTATCTTGTAAAGCCGTGCCACTTCATTTTAAGCACAACCAAAACCTCAGATTGCCTTAGAAATGAGTGCACAAGGATCCAGAAATGTCAATTCCCAGGACAATCCTTGACTTTTGTTTGGGTTTGTTAATTCTCACTTAATATTCACAACTTTGTAATTTGTTATTATTATTTTGCATTATATCTGAAAAGTTTAAGAGTCTCTTAAGAAGCAGAAAAGAGGGAATAACTAAAGAAAAAATGCAGAGAATAATTCAAATGCAGTGTGACTTTACAGATGTGACAGACATTGATTTGTGCCCTTAAGGAGGGAAACAGGATGCTGTGGTGGGCCAGAGCTCTCAGCCATCATTTGACTGCAAAATATTCCCTTAGGACTAATTTTGTAACATACAGTCACACAAAAACCATCAGCAGCTTCTGCACACAAGCTCTGTGATGTAGTTTGTACTGTTGCTGTGCTTGCATTTGGATGATCTTTTACATTATTTTGGTGCCAGTGTAATACAATGGACAATTATTTACTTGATTTAGGAACAGCCATTGAGCTGCCACATGACTTTGAGCAAGTTACTTTGTGTGCTGGTTTTTTTTAATTTGATATACTTTCAGATATTTATATTTTCTAATCATAAATAAAAGTATTAATAGTGATGACAGGAAAGAATGCAACATGAGCACTATACATGGAGACTGAACAAGGCAATACAATACAATTTTCAAACAGCATCTGCACCCAGATTTGATAAAAACCAGACTAATTTTATAGGTATTGATCCTTTTGCATCCTGTTTTGAATGATGAGCTTGTTTGATTGGTTTGCTACGTAAGTTCTTACATACTCTTTTCTAGTAGTAAGCGCAAGACCAAGCTTCAGCTTTAAAGTGGACAATCATAAGAAACAAAGAGTTTAACACAACACACCTACCACTGATGAGTGCTGAGTTCATATAAACATGGCAGCATTGGATTCTAGTTAGTACAAGATTTCACATGCTGTAATAAAGACTTTACTGTTTTTCGTTATTAGACTTAAGGCGCTGCACAGTCAGCTCCTTGGATGCCCAACTGAATACCCAGTGTTCCATGCACTGTGACAGCTAGACATGCTTCATGGTGCCTGTAAGATACCCAGATCATACTGTTGATTTAAATTCAAGCTCGCTTTCAGAATGCAGCCTTGAGAATGAAGAGCTGCTTATCACAAAGAGAGGATCAGTAGTAACAGAAATGGGAAGATTAGGAAGAAGAGACTGGAAAGCATAAAGGCTCTGTCGAAGACTCCCAGTGCTTGAGTGACTTTAGCCTGAGCAATCCAAGATGGGTGATTTGATATAATAAGGATGGTAAACAGGACAAGATCAAGGACAGAAAAGAAAAAAACAAACATTCAGGGCTCAGATAATACTGATACAGAAATCCCATGCGCTGGTTGTTGTTAGCAGCGTCTGTGTGACACATTCGCACCATAGCAGGGTGGGTGGGGCTGGTTGCTGATCTCAGTCTGATTGACGTTAATGACATTCTTCCAATGGCTGTGGCTTTCCTCATACCACACCCAGGAGGGGTCAGAGGCAAATTTCTCCTGAGTACTAATGTGAAAATACCATACTTTTAGAGAAGTTTTTAAATGATGCCAGGTGTTTGCTCTGGTTGCATTAACTATCGAGTACAGTTGAAGCTCAGCCTGCACTTCCCAGCAATGTACCTACAACTCAGCTTGAGATTGCAACTGCTGTTTTTAATTCAGTTCCAGACACTAACATGATTATACACATCTCCATGATAGTGCCTCTTAAGCAGTGAAGACAGCAACATCTGTGAGTGTGGATACAAGCCCAGCATAGTATTGTCAACTGTGGTGTTTATTTGTGTTGCCTAGAAGCCCCATTAACAGATCAGGATTGTGTGTGACAGACATAAAATAGTTGCACTTTCCATGGAAGGATAATTTACTTCTGTTGCTTTTGTTCTGTCTGCTATGAAATGCTTTACTTCTGTCAATGAAGAGAAGCACCAAAAGTTGAAACTGTTGTAGGACCACCGTCTTCAAAACAGCAAAGCTACAAAGCCTGAAGCAGTCCCAGAGCAAAGATATCAAAGCATTGCATTTTCTTGTAGCAAGCCAGACTGTGAGCTTCTGGGACCAGATTGCAAGACCACTGAAAACCAAAACTAAACAGCAAAAAGGAATCTTAGCCTCTTAAGACAGAAGTCTTTCTTAAGAAGAGTGCCATACAAATGCATTGCTTGCTTTCACATTTTCAGATGCTGTATATCTAAAAGTCACAGTGCTGTGCTGAATACTAAGCAGATCCCAGAAGAGCTAATGGAAACTGTTAAAGATCAAATTTCCTGAAAATCAGAATCTTTTCCTGTTAAGCCATTAATTTTAGAAATTTCAATTGATAAATATCTAATTCATGCCACATCTAAATTCAATAATGTCAATGACTCAAAATCAATGTGCTGAAGACTTTAAGAGACAGTTTCATAACAGCTTGATAGGAAGTCTGTGAAACCTGTATGCCATGGTATTCATGCCAGCCTCATTACTATCCCCCTGGCAAGGCTGGTGTTTGCATGTTCTGTCCTGTTCTCTTTTCCAGCCTCACAATCTCTCATCAGGATCAGTAATAGCCCTGTGGAAGCAAAATGCAGACTAGCCTGGATTGTTCCAGTGTCTCCAAATCTGTGGCAGAGCATAGGGTTGCACAAGTGGAGGAGGAAGGACACCTTTCTCTTAACTACCTCATGTACACAGAGGCGATGGCTCAATCCATACCTGGTTGAAGCAGACAGCCAGGTGAGCATGCACACTGCCTGCACAGGTCTTCCTCACCCTAGCAAAGAAAAATGATGGATGCTTTTAACCAGAGATGCAGTAAGTGCCAAGTTCCATTACTATGGACCCTCGCATGAATCGCAGACCGCTACCACCTAGAGCTCAGGTGTGAACTCATTTCACGCTGGCAGGTACAGCATGACATATATACACAGCCTGGAGCCTTTCAGGTATAGAAATTCCTTCAGAGTCTGAAAACCTAGCTAAGGGTAAGTGCAGATCATCTACAAAAAAAATACTTGTTGATGCATGTGTAAACATAAAGAAAGAGAAGACAAATCTTTAAATAAATTAGAATGCATTCTGAAAAGGTGAGATTAAATAGTGAAATGCTTTTAAATGCTTTTAAATAAATATTCTGGACTAATTTTCTACATCATATTTTCTAGAATAGAGACCTGTATTAGCCTTTTAACAGTCTGCCTACTTCCAAATTTTGCAAGAACACATTCTTCTCCTTTTTTTTCCATTTTCCTGGTGACCAAGTAACACATATGCATTTTCGCAGGGTTGGAACAGTGATTCCTTTTTGAAGGTGATTCTATTCGGCACTTCATGTTAAGGCTGAATGTTGAGGCTCAAAATGCTAATCAAAAATAAGAGGACAGAATAAATTGGGTGTTGCTTACAGAGCAGTGAAGTTGCAGATCAGCTGCTGAGGACAAATACCAGACACCAGAAGGCTCCGAAAGAACAGAGTCCTAAGATACTTAAACACAATATACTTCCCCTAACATAGTCCTTTGAGGTTGCGGTCCTTTCTAAAACAGAATGTCTTTCCCACAGAATATTCTCTACATCTACTCTAGGCCTTTCTAGAGGAAAACGGGGATGTGGCACAGACTTTCCCTGTGCAGTGGGGTTCTCATTACAGCCAACTAAGTTCACCACTGCCTTGTGACTGAAAATGCAACCCCTGCACAAGTCATTCTAATAGCATCTGTTTACGTTTTCGGATATATAATGCTAGTTGACTGTATTCAGTAACTTAAACTAATCTCAAAAAGTAACAGTGGAATGTTTTGACTATCAAGGTATTACAGAGGAAAGCATATTTTTATTATTATTCCTATGTCAGCAAGATTTGCAGACCAGCCAAAGACTGGGGACCACAAAATGACATTCCAAGCAGACAGGCAGTAATAATGACTTGTTTACCATGTAAAAGGGCATGCTGAGAGAAGAAAAAGGTAGAAAAACTGAGGGATTTTTTCCTTGGGTAATAGCTTTGGAAAAAGAAGCAGAAAGAGTCAAGCAATCAGGAATAAGATACATTGTCTTTGAATGGCCTGTGAGTTTTTAGTTGCCCTCATCAGCAATTTAAGTTTCAGAACTATTTACAGAGCAGAAAGAGAGTTTGTAATGTAATGAGACTTGTAATGTCTTCAAACTGTTTTGAAGTGAAGGAGTAGTAAGCCAGGAAGTCTATGACCAGAGTGGGTTTCCAGCTCTTCTGCTATGCTCTAGAGTATTTGAGCCATGAGATAGCATTTTCTCTTTCTCGGTGTCCTGGTTTTCTCCTAAACCCAAAACATAGCATCGTAACACACTATGAAGAAAACATCAACTCTGTCCCAGCTGAAACTGGAACACCTAGTGAGATACGCTGCTCACCACTGCAGCAATGTGCTACGAAAGATTGGAATCAGAAAAACATCACATCTGATCTACACTTCCTGAGTGCAGCTTCTTCTGCACACCAAAATCCTTCAGCTGGCATCTTTGATGGAGTCACTTGTAAGCTACGCTGATGGCAAGAGACTGGGAGTTTGTGAACAGTCTCTTATTGCTTTGCAAATCTGAGTCAGGCACAGAAATAAGAGGGACAGGAAAAAAATAGAAAGGGAGAAGTGGTTAAGGCATTCCTATGTGACGCAAATGCAGTGATGTCAGAGTTAGAGACCACAGACATCTCTGCCAAAATGAATGGGATTCCAGCAGGCTCCAGCTGGTCTCAGGGTTTGTGCATTCTGCGCTGTTTCCTGGATACCAGCAATTCCCAGCTGTAAACTGAGCAACCATTAACCCCTTCCCTATTGTGGGTTTCCAGACAGCCACTCACCAGGGAGGTTTTTCCCTTGCTGGTAGAAGATTCCAACATTTCATAATCAAGCACCCTTATTGAATCAATGGCTAGTTTAAAAATAACCCCTTGACCCAAACTGTCTGGGAGATCTATCAAGAACAATGAAAAAAAAGATGCTTCTATATAAAATATCATTTCTCATCTGATCTCCTAACAGCATCCTCAAAGTCTTCATTTTTGTTTCCCACTTACACATGCAGGTTTCTACCGCTTCCACTTCCCTACGACCTTAATTTTTTCTTTCCTATTTCTCCCCCCTTTTTTCCTCCTCCCTTTCTTCCTGTCTCCGGAATAAGAAGATAAGCCACAGCTCTATCACTCTGAAGTGGGAATAGATCTGAAGCCCTGGGCTTGACATACAACTCACACAAAATTTTGTGAGGGAAAACTTCCAAATTCTTAATCTAGTGCCTGATTCCGTCTTGGCACAAACTGAAAACCTAATTTTGGATCATGAAACCCCGAACTTCCCGAAAGTAAAAATCTAGGCATGGATTTTTTTTTTGGCTGAGCTGGCTCTCCCACACTGGGAGTGAACAAGAATCTGAAGTCAGGCCAGACCAAAATAATCAAATATCTGAATTATTAATCACTAATAAAAAAAGGGAATTTAAGCTGCAACTGCAAGTTCCACTGCTTTTCTCTGGGTATGGATTAAAGGAATAGAGAGCCAAGGAAAAAAACGTGACACAGATTGAGACATCAGAACAAATCTCATAAACCAAGTACTAAGCTGGCAAGCAGAATGTATGAATTACTCTGAAAATTGCTATGCATCAAAGTAAAAAAACCAAATACATATAACATCAGAGCATGTTAAAATTATGATTATTGCTTTTTTTTTTCAGCAGGGAGGGGACAAACTTTAGGTCCAAAACCTAAAAAAGTAAAGTAATTCCATTAAGAGCTAAATTCCATTTATAGCCTGATCAGCATAAACTTCTGCTGCCATCACAATGAGCCCATATACACAATGACTAATTTAGCCAACAAGGAATGTCGGTTGGTGGTTCCCAATCAATAGGTACCACTTTCTTTGGGACAGTCTCTAGCAGAGCACTGCACCTGAGCCCAATGCAGAGAGGGATGGGCCCTGCTCTCTGCACTGCACAGCCAGTCTCACCTGCCTATTCCCAGTTGTCTCAGCTAGCCAGGAGCTTAAATAGGGCAGATGCTGGGTCCCTTTTGCTGCTTTTCTAAGTATTGAACTTTTATGGTTCGTGCATTCATATTTTTCTCTACTAATGTGAAAATTGATAATTCTCACATGGCTGGAAGAATTCTTACTTTAAAAAAATACCGAAATCTGAAATTTGTAGAAGTTGATCCTGGAGTCTCATTTCAGTTGGCACGTGGTTGACACAGTAGCTGGATAGATCCCCATTCAAGAAGCAGGCCTCACAGCCCACAGCAGTGGACTATCAGAAGACAATGTTTGTGAATGTCAGTGAATCCTGAGCACACAGATTACCACTCTGGCAATCCTGCAGAAAGTTCTTTGCCACTTGCTCTCTATTCCTCATATTCCATCTATTCCAACTCATAAAATGCTGTACATTAGCCCATTTAAGATAAGAATCGTTGGGCCTTATTCTGCAGAACATTTTATTTCTTCCTGCCTCACTGCATGGATGTATTATTTACCACTGCGGGGAAGTGCAGTTCCAGACCCTCGAGTGTCCTTCAGAAATAATGAAGGTGAACATTCCTTCAGCAAGAAGAAAGTGATACAAAAAGAAAGGTCAGTAAGCTTAACAAAATGCAGAGTGAAAAAGTATATGATTCCTGGCTATAAATACAAGAAGAGGAAAACAGAAAATTCAGGAAATTAACAGCTTAAGCTAGACATTATTGCTGGTGTATGAGCAAATAGGCATTAACTGACTACTAGTAAAGTAAGGCTGAAAACTAGAAGGCTCACAGCCAGTTCTACAGTCTAATTCTAGGGCTGTCAAACATGGGAGCAGCACAGACAGAAACTCTTGTGGTAGAATAAAACTATCAGGGCAACAAGAACAGTTTTAAAAAGCAGTACTTTTGAGAAAGCCTCAGCAGGTCTGTATGCCTGGAAGTGCTCCTTTTCTTCTTAGCGGCTTTAGCAGAGCACCAAGCATTTCACTTCCATTCTCCTTGCAGTAATGTTTGCATTTCTGAGACCAAAGAGGAAGAGGAGAGGTTGCATGACATTTAGGGGCTAAGACACAAAACCGTTTGCCTTTCTGTCTCTTAGTCACTAGCTTCTTGCCTGCTCCTTGACCATCCTGCTTTGATGCAGTTTGATTCCATTTATACAAGTTGAGAGCTAAAAATACACACACATCTTTTATTATTTGTTCTGTGGTAGTGCTGTAGAGCCCAGGACTGCCTTTCACATAGAATTACCATGGCCATCCTACATAATGTTTATTAGTAGGTACATTTCACAAGCAAATACGGGAGCAAACACAACTCAAAAGGCCTTGATCCTGATCAGTGTGACGAAGCAGCCTTATTAGAAAAGACCTGTGGGATCTTTGAGTCCCAGAAAAAGGACACCACTGAAACAGGTTAAATTACCTCTGTAAGGCCTAAAGATGCACACATGGCACTAATACTAATTAACTAAAACAGAATACAATGCAACAGTATAAAAATATAAACAGTACAGTTATACAACAGTTTAGTGTGGAAGGGACCTCAGGAGTTCATCTGGTCCAACTACTCACTCGCAGCAGGCCAGTTTGAATCAAACTGAATAGACCAGATCTCTACCAAAGCCTTTTAAAATTCTACTGTTGCAAAGAATGTGCAATCCTGCAGATCCTGAGCCAGTGTTTCTTTGATATTCATTGTGAGACTCACACAGACCTCTGGGTTTCCCAGCTAGATGGAAATGAATTTCGTTTGAGTCTTGCTCTTAAAATCATTGTTTGTCCTACAGTAATTATCAACACAAAACCTCATAGGAAGATGCTACGAAGGCCAGTCAGATTAGTTACATCAAGCTGCATTAAAGAGCAGCCAGCCCAGCGTACCATTATTAGTCACAGCAGAGATTAAACAAACCTGCTTGGCCTCTTTCCCCTTTGCTTTGTACTGATGTTCACAGATAAACCCATGCGGGAGAAGCTGGAAAGAACTGAATGTCCTGTGGGAGCTCTTATCATGACCAGGGAGTGAACACTGAATAACCACTCAGCAAATCACCTTCTAAGTTTAAAAAGCAGCCTATTTTAAAGCATGTTAGTCATCAACAAATTGGCTGGAATGTTCTTCATTCCCTCAGTTCCCCTTCTCCAGTCTCCCTCTGCTTGGATTAGAGAAACGTTTTTCCTTTTGTATTCTTCATTGACAAGAACAAATTCATTTGCCTGGCTTTAGAATCACACTCACGTCATCTTGTTTGGAATGATAACATATATTTGTTCAAATGTGTGTCTCCCTTTTCCTATGAACTGTAAGCTCTTGAGACAAGGACATTTTCTTATCCAGCGTTTGCCCAGAACTGGTACAACCATCTTCATGAGAGCATGCCTCCACTCCTGGAATACAAGTAGTATTTCCCAGCCACACTCTATTTGCTGTTGTCATTCTTCACAGTAAGAACAGACTCAATTCCTGGCAGCTAGAACCTGATCAGAGAAGATCTTCACCAAGCTCAATACTGTCCCATGTGTCTCAGGGATAGTTGCGGTGGAATGGGTTTCTTATGACTGTGCCCTTCTCTTTCTGCCTCTTGTATGCAAAGATAACGTTTCCCAATAAAAGTCACATTTTTTCATATATATATATTTTAATATACAAACAACAGCGCATATTGCCTCCACATAATTTATTAATTGAGGCCTCTCTCCAAATGAGGGCTAAAAAATACAAAGAACATCAATTTATTCAGTCAAAACTACAAAACAGATACCATGCACTGCCATGACTCCAGGAACGGTGATTCCAGCATTTGCTGTTCTACCCCATTTTCATTCTGACTTCACAGCAGTTTCACCTTCTAGCCTTCCTTTTTCTTTACAGCTTCTTTCTCTTCTGATCTTCTTCCATTTAAAGGAAGAAGAAATTAAAGATTTACTTTTTCTATATTCTTCGAAGATGTCAAGATACCCTACATTGTCAGTAGCTACTATTATTAGTCATCCGTAATTGTAGAAGTACAGTTAGTTTGCTCAGCAAGTATGAAAAGTGGAATTCTTTGGGACAGTAGGAGGTAAGTACTTTCAAACATCACTACTCATAGTTCTCATAAAATCATGGCTAATTCTTCAGTACTGCTTCTCATTAACACTGATTTTCCAATTTGATTATAGCATTTGACTCCAATTTGATCTCAGGATCTCCTCATGTCAGGAAAAATGCCACCACTGCCCTCTCCTGTTCTTTGCTTGTCTTCTGTTTTCATTCCTTCTCTCATTTTTAAATTAACTCTAGACCTATAATTTCCTTATGGATGTAACACAGAAGAATACCTAGAACATTTTTGTGCCCTCTTCTCTGCTGTACTTAGAAGCCTTTATGGCACAGACTCTCTCTCTTCTGCTTTTGTTTGTATGGCACTCAGCACAGGAGATCTTGCCAGGGGCACTGACTACCAACATAATATAACATAATATAATATCCACTCCTGTGATTATTGCAAGATCTGCACAGTTTTCCAGCTCTCACTTTTCACTAATATTAAAGTAAGTTAGATGATATAATATGGGCAGCACTAAGTTGTTCTTTTTCTGGCACTTCATAGCTGTTTCTGAAACCTCTGAAAGCTTAGACAATGTTAGAAATGTTAGAAAAGTTAGACAATGAAGCCTTTAATTCATCCATAACCGAAGCCCAATTATATCTCACTAGGAGAAAGAAGGGCAGGTGCTTCTATAATCAGCTTAATTGCTAGTAACTTTTGTATTATTTATTGGAAAGATTCATTTCCTTTTTAACTTTTGCTTCTAGCATGGAACCATCTTATGGTCCTGTCTGTACAGCTGAAATATCCTAACAATTGCATGTCTTTCCTCTTGAAATATCTACACAGGGAAGTCAAGTAATTTCTAAAATACTTTCTTTGAGGTTAATTTCTGAACAAATTCTGAAATTTGTTTAATAACTACTGGATTGTTTTCATCTTCTCAGCTCCCATTCAGGATTTTTGAATCTTCTTTTAAGTAAGTGGACATTAAAATTAGAAGTTGTGTATAAGTGACAGTGTCATTAATGCAAAATCATTTGGATTTTTTGGGCAGACTGAGCTTTTTAAGTCTGTGCTACTTATGGTGACAGCCTGGCTCACTGACCATTCATTTCCCAATTCCACGTATTTCAATTATGCAGTTTGAAGGAGCTTCTATTTTTCTTTACTTTTTTTTTTTTTTTCCCCTCTGGCTTTTTGTGTGTTTGTGCATTAAGAAAAGAGGCTTTTCATGGAGAGCTAATGCAAAAACAATGTCCCTTGACTTCTCTACAGTTCCTGGAGGAAGAAGCACAACAAACAGTATAATTACATAAAACTGACAAATAATCTATGCTATGTTGTTCCTAATTAGAATCTATCAGTCTTTACAATGAACTTGCACATTCTGATACTTCGCTGCTGGATGATTCACTAGGCAGTGCTCCTATGTCAGGTTTGAAGTGGAACAGTGGCCTTACTTTAGGCAGCTTAGAGACAGTTACAACTTAAAGAAAGTAACAGCTTAAAGATAGTTATTTCACATGTTCATTAATACGTACATAATCATATGTATGACATTTAATGGATGGAGAACAGCCTAGGACATATGATTCTAAGGCAGAATCCTGATCCCAGTTCAAATGCTAAAGTTCTCATACACTGCATTTCAGCCAAGAACTTACTGCTGTTCCAGTCCTATTGTTTAACTTTGGACTAACCATTTAATCTACATGTATGTCAAACCATCCCTTGGCTTAAGAGTAGGACAAAACTGTTTATCCTTTGAAGATACTCTGGGATGCTACTCAGAATATACCCCCAGCGATTCAGGTGGAGACGGTTAGAGAGCTCCTCCTCCATCTGGACTGTCACAAGTCCATGGCACCGGATGGCTGCACCCTCAGGTGCTGAGGGAGCTGGCGGGGTGATTGCTGAGCCGCTCTCGGCCATCTGTCAGCGCTCCTGGTTAACTGGAGAGGTCCCAGAGGATTGGAGGCTTGCTGATGTGACTCCCATCTTCAAAAAGGGCCGTAAGGAGGATCTGGGGAACTACAGGCCTGTCAACCTGACCTCGGTACTGGGGAAAGCAATGGAAAAATCATCTTGGGTGAGATCACACAGCACGTGCGTGGTGCCCAGGGGATCAAGCCCAGCCAGCACGGGTTGATGAAAGGCAGGTCATGCTTGACCAACCTCATCTCCTTCTACAACTGAGTGACTGGTAGCTGGATCGCTGGGCTGAGGTGAATGGGATGAGGTTCAACAAGGCCAAGTGCCGGGTCCTGCACTTTGGCCACAGCAACGCCATGCAGTGCTACAGGCTTGGGGACAAGTGGCTGGATGATTGTGAAGAGGAAAGGGACCTGGGGGTGTTGGTTGATGCTCGGCTGAACGTGAGCCAGCAGTGTGCCCAGGTGGCCAAGAGGGCCAACGGCATCCTGGCCTGCATTAGAAATGGTGTGGGCAGCAGGAGCAGGGAGGTGATCATCCCCTGTACTCAGCACTGGTGAGGCCGCACCTCGAGTGCTGTGTTCAGTTTTGGGCCCCTCACTGCAGGAAAGACATTGAGGCCCTGGAGCGTGTCCAGAGAAGGGCAATGAAACTGGTGAGGGGTCTGGAGCACAAGTCTTATGAGGAGCAGCTGAGGGAGCTGGGATTGTTCAGTCTGGAGAAGAGGAGGCTCAGGGGAGACCTTACTGCACTCTACAACTTCCTGAAGGGAGGCTGTGGTGAGGAGGGATTTGGCCTCTTCTCCCAGGCAACGAACAGGACCCGGGGAAATGGCCGCAAGTTGTACCAGAGGAGGTTTAGGTTAGACATGAGGAAGAACTTTTTCTCTCAGTGGTCAGGCACTGGAATGGCTGCACAGGGAGGTCATGGAGTCGCCGTCCCTGGCAGTGTTCAAGAGGAGTCTGGACGAGGAGCTGCGAGATCTGGTTTAGTAGCTTGTGGTAGCAGTGGTAATGAGAAGACGGTTGGACTAGATGATCTTCTAGGTCGTTTCCAACCTTGTGATTCTATGATTCTATGATTCTAAAAAAGTTGAAATCCTTCAGTTTAGAGAAAATGAATAAAAAAGCTAAGAGACACCTGAAAATAATAGCAGAGCAGTTAAAAAAAACTTTTTAGTTACATAGCAGGTAGTGAATTTTAGGAACTGGATGCCAAAGAAAATTGCAGAAACAGTCATTACCAGCAGGCATGAGAAAAGTTTGACAAATTAAAGGATGGCAGGCCCATTAACAGACACTAAGCAGAGAAGTTCTCTGCACTCTCCCTAAAGCAGCAACTCTGGATGTCAAGGGAAGATCAGGGAAATGGGCTTCTGAAAGTGGTCTGGCTCATGGCTTCACCTTAACCATCTCCTGTTTGTCTTGCCAGGCCACTGGACTGGCCCACGAGCATCTATCCTCTGCTCAAATGTTATTATGCTGAGATTATTTATTAAGCATAGCATATCTTGAGAGCTGTATGCTGGCTATCATATTTTAAGCAGAATATTTATTTCAGTGAAACTAGATCTATTTTTAAATCATTTTTAAATTAACATATGCAGTTACAAAACTTTTATGACTACCTTCTTTGCTCTTTGAACGTGATTCACCCCTCCACTAGTACAGGCCATGACTTTGTGCTTCTTATGAGTCTTGTTTTAGTAACCTGGTTGTTACTTGGCTCTAATCCATTTGGATTAGGCTTGATTACAGAACTAGTGCATTGGATAACCATAACCTGTCACAACAAACAATCATTCACTCTCATATTGGTTGGTGTGTTTTATTTCATCTTACTGAAAAATTACAGTGTTTTTTTTCTCACCCTGTGTTTTTTACGTGTTGCATTGTAAAAGGAAACATTAAATCATGTGTTATTGAAATTAATTTCTTCTTTTTCTAAATTTCTCCTTTATCTTCAGAAAGAAGGTTAAATCACTGGAAATGGAAGGTGCTTAATGTTTCTAAGATGTAAGGTCACAAGTTGATGTGATAAATGTCAAAATCAAAATTTCCTGAGGACCATGGGACTAAAGCTGAGATTTGCGTGCTAGCCTTCTACATCTGGAACTACACATTTGGGAGACAAAATTAAAAACAGAAGTTAAGCAAGTTGTAGCTTCCCAACTATGAAGCTAGAATTTCCAAAGAGACAGGATGTTGTGGTATCTCCCTGAAAGCTGTCCTCACCTTGCTGATGAATTACAGTTCCTGTAATTTTTGGCCACATGACGTTATATGATCCCATAATGTCCATAGTCTCACCAAGAGAATCGCAGTAGGTAATTCAGCTTGGCTTCTGGTGACTACAAAAAGTCTTACTAACTAATCACCGTTTTTGAATATGCATGTCAAGACATCTACTACATATGGCATTTGTGTGACTATGTTTCTCTCTTAAGAGACAAAATATAGATTTAAATGCAGCAGTTGTACTGTTGAGGCAAAATAAGTTATATTGTTGATCAAAAATGGCAAAGGAATTACAAGCATACAGCTGTTCCCACTGATACAGCTGGATTCCTGCTCCAACTGGGCAAATAATAGCAATGCTGAAAGGGAAATAATGAGATGCACAAGCGAACAATTCTCTTCACCTCTCTAGCCCTATCTCCTCTCTTAGTACTTCAGTTATAAAGCACATTCATTCTTATTTAGTTTTGAGCAATGTAGAACCTCCTGAATCAGCTAGGGTACTCACTGGTATCAGAGTAAAATTGGTAATTTTAATACTAAAAAGATTTTGTTTCTCCATACTGCTGGTAGACCAGCAGAAGAGCTGCTCTCCCTATAGCAACAGGCAACAGACAGTGCCAGCTTTATCCGAAACAAAGAGTATTTTGTAATCCAGCACATAGAAGCTGCCCTTTCTTTTGCCTAATGAAGAAAGTTCAAATGCTGTGAGGTTTGCCGCTCTCAGCAAAGCAAAGTGTTTTTACTATGAATGTTTTTGTTTTGTACAGAAGAACGGCAAAATAATTAGGAAAGTTTTGAACTGTCATATTCCCCTTTGGAACACAACATGTACACGGTAGAGTGTCACAGAAGAGCCCACAAATACTTCCTACAGGCTTCCCATATGAAAAAGAATCCTCCCATCCTCACAGCACTCCAGGCAATAGTAAGGTGTTATCAGAGAGGAAGCACACATCTAAAATAGTCAACAGCTATGGGCTTATCTGCTCATGCGATAAACACACAGTGTGATTTTGGAGAAAACATTTAAATGCAATCTTGTTTGTTACAGACTTCCCTAATGGCTAGTATCTGTCTGATTTGTTCTCAGTTTGTGTGATATTTTCCTTTAAAGAATAAGTCTTGGGTCTGAAGAAATCCTGTGGAGGGAGTGAGAAATTTCTTCTTCCCTTGAGGAGCAATCTGATCTGGGAAAGAAGCTTCCAGAGCAGAAGAAAGAACATAACAGACAAATGGGACGAGCCAGTTACAGCAAGGAGCCTGCGGCTCGAGTGGTGACACTGTGAGCAGGAGGACTGAGCAAGAAGCCAGGCCCCAAGGCAGAGCCCAGCGGAGTCATTGCCTGGGCACTTTTCTTTCTGTTCTGTCTTAACTACTCACTTTGAGTTTTCTTCATTGAAAAAGTTACGTATCCTAATTTATATTCTAACACAACTTGGCTTTTAAGAGTTTCTTTTGTTTTAGCTAGCTCTGGATCACTCGGTCAGAAGTTCAAAGAACTGCCGCAATGACAGTCGCTCTGGGGATCCTTTGGTGCTTCAGCAATATTGGAGATCTGCAGGGGGAAGAGCCTGGCTCCTCTGGCTTCCACCTCTCTTGGGCAGGAGTACAAACTCTGAATGCTGCTCATTATAAACAGTGTGAACTTGTATCATGATCAGAGCCTTCAGTTCTGATTTCTTTTCTGGGCAGCAGCTGATTATTGGTTCTGGTTTCACTGACTCAAGACCAGATGAAAAAATTTCTGACAGAACTAAGTTGGAGGTGGGCCCAGGGTCCAGGCAGGCTTTGTAAAGCCGCCTTCTCCCTTGCTCTTGCAGCTCATAGGTAGACTTCCACTAAAACGACCCTGAGCAGCCCGGTCTGGCTTTCTTTTTTAATCTGATACAAGGCACCACATTGAAACACATACTGTAATTTTGTTATTTTTTGTTTCCCTAAGTGTTCATGAAAAAAAAATTGAAGTGGATTTCAATTTGGACAAAGACAGTTCCTAATTGGAAGTAACTCTAAGGTTTAAGATATGTGCATGTAAGTGAACTGTAAATGACTGCATTCTTAAAATTAAGCGCAAGATGTGGTGTTGTCCTGAGTAGTGAAGTACTCTCTTGTATCAGGGCTGCAGTCCGTGGGATTTTCTCTTTCATCACCCGATTCAAAGAAAGACATGTACAGATAACTGAACCTTCCCTGCTGACATATCTGTCAGCAGTTATGAATGCCAATGTGTAACACTTAGAACACCTGGACAAATAATCTTTCGTAGTAAAAAAACAATTTTCACTTTAAACCACATAAAACTGTTTATTTTCCTTGGCACTGCCCTGATTAAAGTGGAATCTTGTCATTTATTAGAAGAATCAGACTTCACTAGATTAATTTTGTACTGAGAACTTTTGTTGATCCCAAACTGAACTACTGTTGTTGTTAAGTTCCTCTGGAACACAGAATGTTTTGTTTGGTGTACTTTTAAATCACCATGGGAAGCAACATGCCATGGATACTATCTGTTGCATGAATTAGCAAAAAAAAATAAAAAAAAGGTAAAGATATAGACATATAACACCACTGTCAGTGCTGCATTATTGCTGTGTCAAGATACAGACAAAGGGCAAGTAGACTTAAAGAATGAATTTGGCTCCATATGATTATCAAAGAAAAGACAGAAGTACAAGTGGAGCTGAAAGTACAATGTGTCTCTGAAGTTGTATTATTTACAGAAAGAAAATCTAAAGATTTGTCCTTTAAGAAAGATGCTTGGGGACTTTGGAATTGTTGAAGAGACAGACACTTCCTTTTGAATAGATGGTGAGAAGTTGTGCTGTGCTCCCATCACCTCTCCCGGCCAGCCTCCTTCCCACCTTCCCACCTCTGGCTAAGCAGACACACACATGGGTAGCAGGGCAGCTGAAGTACGCTCCAGGCACCAAGGGTCCGTGCCAGGGATGCAATTACTCAGCTCATCTTTGGCAACTGCTGTGTTAGATCATGTTTACTCTCTCTGATGTCTCTATGCTTTATTTCTTGTATAATTTCTGGAATATTTTTTCTTAACTAGTGCTACATTACCATATAGACAGATCTATTACCAGTTTGTTACCATAGTTTATGGTCTTGTCCTTACTAAGATCTTTATCCTTGCTCATATTCATCTGCTAGTAATTCCATGGCTAAGATATCTAACATTATGCTCAGTATAATACAAAATTAAGTTAGTGTTTTTACTCCACTCTTATAACCAGTTTTGCTTTAATTCTATTTAATTCGATTTAGGAAAACTTGCAGCTTCATTACTTGGGTTAACAGATACCTGAACAGATTACTTGTGCAGCCTTCATCAGGAACTATCGAACCCTTAATGATCTCCACTTCCTCCTTCACGTTTAATTGATTCACAAGCAACTGCCTCCCAACTCTTCTGAAGTTACTAGCACAGTGTAATGAGAACAGGATCTGTATTTTAAATAACCACAGAAGTCATCCTTTGTGTAGTGCCACAGACACCACAGAGATCACACTGGGACTTTAATATTCACTGCCATATTTTGCTTTAATACAGAATTATCTGCATCTATTTCCTTTAAATTTTACTGTAGCTTGTCTTGTCCGCACTGAGGCTCACTGAGCCTTTTGATCTGGAGTCGCTCCTCATTCATTGCAGCTACCCCTTACAACAGGGCCTGTTTGTCTCAGTAACTGGCAGATTTTGTCCTGTTATATACATGTAGTTAACAGCCTTTTTCCTGTTTGTCTGAGCAACTATGTGAGGGATCTGAAGAGGCGAATGGAAATACTGAATTAGCTGTTATGTATCTGTGACAGAATGTTGTTAGCCAAGGTAGCTGAGCAGACACTTGACATCCTCCAGTCTGGGCCATGAACCAGACCAGCTGTTAAATCACGTACTGTTAACCATCATTCAGTTGCTTTCAGGAAAAATGATGTAAGGCACAAAGATGCCACATGGTAATAAAGATTATATTAATCCCTTAGTGTTTGGCAGGGGCAGTGCTACAAATGATGTATTAATATACAATGTTGGAAAATCCAGGTTTGCAGCAGAAAAAGACTGCAAAATCCTAAATCTGGAACTCTCTCAGATTTTCAGACAATTATACCAGGCAACTCAGCATCCATTGCTGACTAACTGATGCTGTGCTTTGTGGCTGACAGGATTGCTGTCTTTTCTGTTGGCACTTAAACAGTTCTTTATGTTGCTTTCTTCACACACCTCTCAGTTGTATCCTGCAGATGAACTCTTTACTGCTGTTGTTCTGCATGCACAATAAAAGCCCTAGACAATGTAGTCCAAGCTGAAACCTACAGTTCTTCATTTTTACAAGGGAATTTTCTTACAAAGAGCTTGAATGCTTAGTTAACTGACTCTTTCTCCATATGATAATTATACATAGAACTACAAGTTGGAGAAATTCTTAAGCGCAGTGACGGGCAGTTTAACTACTTAATATTTGTAAACAAATAAATTGCAAAGGACCTCTGGACGTTACGGTGTCCAATCTCCTGCCAAACCTAGCACAACTGAGTGTGGATGTGTTTCCTCTTCCCACCTCTTTGAAGTGTTTGTGGTCTTTTATTACTTGGGTCACAGCGTTGGGCAAAAGCAAATCACTTCATATACTACAAAGAATGATCACTATACTTTCTAGAAATCAGATTAATCCTGATGGGCAGTCAAAAATTGCAGCTGCAGAAAGTGACATATCCTTTGCATTTCTTTGCAAGATTCAGCTTTGCTAAACATCAGTCAGATGGATTCTTTACTCACAATGAAATATTCTGTCTCTCATATATAGGGCTACATCTACTATTTTCTTCTATACTTTAATTTCTATTTCCTTCTTTTTTTTATATAACTTCAGCTAAAGGATACACCTTGAGAGGTGGAAAGCAGATAGAGGTTAAAGAAAGATATTTATAGCAGTATTCTTACAAAACAGTCGTGCATTAATTAACATCAGCATAGGCAACGTGAAAAATTTCATTGGGAATCTCTGGGATGCTGTCTTTTCCATCCTTTATTCAAACAATACTGTAATTCAAAATATGAACACAATGATGAAATAAAGCACGTGTTTTGTGGGTTTAACATGTGAGCAGCATGACCTATTACTCCTAGGTACACACATGGTCTGTGTTGTAAAGCATAATCAGCAGATATAATCTAACCAGGCCTAACTCAGAGTAACACAAGGACACTTTCATTTGTTAAAATTATACGTGGGAAATTTCAGCTTTGATAACATGGCATCTTCCAATCAAATCCAGTTGTTGACCTACGGAGACAGTATGTCCTGTCCCTATTACACATTCAGCCCACTCTCTTGCTTTCAAGCAGAGACAAAAAATGGTACATTGAGTCTGCGGTTGCCAGTGGCCTGTGCGATACAGGCACCTCTGTTTCAACATGCTCTGCTTTAATAGCTTGAAATACAAAGTCCTGTTCAGAACCTACCACGCTAGGAAAGCCTGATCTGAAGATAAACCTGCTAGATTTGAAAGCCAAGCAAAAATCCTCCCCAGCAAACATAGTGGATACTCAGTCAGATATGACGATTCTGTAAAAGTGATATGAAGAGCAACTAGCTCTCATTGTGCAAATGAAAGCTAGTGACTGAAAACTCAGTAGGGACTGTTATTCCTATTTGGCTGCCAATCTGAAGAAGTTAGTAAACTAGATGGAGCCTGAGAGCTTAGGAACACCATAAAAGCATTTCTTATTTGCAACTAAACTTACTGAAAAGCATTTTCGCACTCTTAAAAAAAGTGTGAGAGGTTTTACAAGCAAGTTACTAAAAATACTCCAACTTCACACCTACTTTATTTCCTACTCACTCCTATTACTCATCTGTTTCACACTGAACGCTGACAAAAAGCCACCAAAATCAGAGAGAGGAAAATATAAATCTTAACATCCTCAGCCCATTCACACAGCATAGAAGGAACATCTCTTTGAATGGCACAAGGTGGCCATTGCTAGATGGTATCAGATTTCAACAGTATATTTTGTGACATAGACTAACAATGAAACTAGCTTGAATTCCACACTGTGCCTACAAGAAAGAACTAGTAGGCTATTAGCTCAACTGATGTTCTTGGTGAACTGCAAAATAAGTATTGGATAAAACTAAAACAACTACCATTTATTCTGTTCTCTTTTCTCAAACACCAATAAATGTGGGCTTGATCCCTTCTCACCCAGGGGGATGCCCAGACTGTCTGACAGGTGCTTTAACCTGCTTCTCATTGCCTGAGAGAGCCACCCACACATTCCCTCTGGTGCACTAACGAGGTGCGTCTCTGTGTCCCAGCCATTGCTGTAACTCAGTACAGTCTTTACAGATGAAAATACCATTAGAGCACTGAAACAGCAAATGCTGTCAGCATAGCAATTAAGCTGTCAGAACTCTGATGTGTACAGCTTTCTACATAATTATTAACTCCTTGGTTTCTCTTTTGCATAAAATCTAGATTTTATTGTTAGCTCTAAAGCACTGTAGGAAACTTCAAAGGCCAGCTATAATAATTTTAATTTCCAAGTGACGTTATTTTCCTGTGCCTGGTTCACATTTCACTTCTAACCCATTGTTCCAGTTTCTCCACAGCCCCCAGCACTAACAATATATTTGATATTAAAGATGTGCTTTCATCTGAACTACTTGCCCAAAAGTGAAATTTTGAGGAAAATCAATGTTTTCTCTACTTTATGCTATGTCATAAGACAATTCCTTGTTTGCAAACCTAGCTGCCTCTTTATATGGAGAGAGCAGCTTCCAGAGATTCTGCCATCCTGTGCTGGTTTAGGCACCAACTGGCTGATGGTCAAATGCAAACTCTTCCCTACCACATGTGCTCAGCCCTCCCAATTCAGATTCATTTTGAGAAATTACACTGTTCAGAAACTTTAAAAAAAAAATCACAGATTAGAAGTACAAGGTTTACCATAAAATAATTCCCACAGTAACTCTGGATTGCATTTTAGGACGACGGTCTTCAAATTAGCCTCTTCCTCTCTATTTCTGTTAGCAATTCAGCATGTGTTTTTACTCTAATCAGTACCTCTATCCTGTTCCATGTGGTCCTGTTGGTTCTCTTCTGCTAGTTGTTTGTGTGATCTTTATTTAAAGTTTTCTTATTGTAGAAAACCTTTCCAAGTTCTCTCTGGTCATTCCTACGTGGGTTTCATGTCTGCCTCCACTCAACAGACTGCACAGCATGAGCACCATATTTGGCTCCCTCACAATCACAGCTTTTGTCCTAATGTCTCCTTCTGCTTCCAGAATTCCCGTACTGTGATGAGAGGATTCCCTTATGTCTGCTCTATGCCCATCATTAATCTCTCAGATACACTCGCTGTTGACTCAGCGTGTTATATTTTTCTTACTGAACACTGAGATCTCTTCGAAATTCAGGCTTTCCCTCCAGTTGTTTTTCTCCCTTAAAAACTCCTTTTCTCTTCTCAAACGCTGGCAGGAATTCCCAATAGCTGCTCTTTCTAGATTCAGGATGAGACTTTTGTTGCAACTACATTTATTGTTTGCTCAGTCAGAGGCAATAGATGTGTATGTCAACAACTATAAACTGCAGGTGATAATATCTATTTATTTTCACAGGTTATTATCAACACAAAGCATTTGCCTACTGATCTCAGAATAGCTTTACTATGGGCCCCAACAGCTGGTTGCATTTCTCCAATCTAGTTATGTTTGTTGTGCTGCTGGATTGCATTGCAGCTGGCTCTGCAGTTTAGCTGGTCATTGATGAAATGTAGCCACAAATGTATGAGTCACTGCTAGCAAATTCCTTTTGTAATTTGTCTTCACTTGCAAGACCTTAGATCTGCTAAACCCATACTGCAGATAGTGGCTTCTTCATGGGAAATTCCTGGATTGTAGGTCATTGTTCCTGCTGCTACTTTATTTCAGGTGAGGCTGCTGTGTCACTGAAATGTAACATGACATAACATGACAGTTTCCTATACCTTCTGTATTGCTGGTGGTGAAATAGACATGAATATTTCTAGGCTATTTTCTATGGCACACATGCTAGACCACAACACGTGCATTTTCCGTCAACATCCTCAATCCTATTAAATGTATAGCTGTGAAATGCTGCAGTGACTTAATGTCCAAACTTGTCTTATGGTCCAGCCACAAGATTTTGTCACTGGTTACGAGGTCATTTAAGTTTACTGCTTATCTGTCCTGCAAATGTCCTATAGTAGTAATCTCCTCGTCTTCACTATTTCTAGAGCTCTCCTCTCAACCCTGTGATGCCCACACTGCTGGGCTCTCTGCCTGCTGGATTCTCATCAGTTCCATCTGATTCTATTCCAGCAGACCTGCTTCCTAACCTCCTCTTGACCCAAAGGAAGTATCTCTATCTTTCTTGTGTTTTGTTTCAAGAATAAGACTACTTACTACTCATTCACTGAGATGAAATCCTACCAATCGACAGCTGCAAGTCTCCAGACTCAGTGTTGAGAATTTAAATAATTTAGAAGATGAAGTATATCATTTTCTACAGCATTCATCATGCAGACAGAAGTAACATTTAGCATTTTTACATAATCCTCTGCAAATAACCATGAACAATATAGTTGTGTTACTTAAGGTGAAAAATATGCAAATTGAGATAAACCTGTAGGCAATTCCTTGCATCAGCTTCTTAGGATTCAGGGCAGAATTCTTTACAACTATGAAGGAGAGTTTCAGCTTACGTGTTCTCTGACCCAGGGTTTATTCACTGGACCATACATGTTCTATCACCAGCCCAAAGCTGCTCTCTCTGGCCTGACTTAGTTGACTGTTAAACAGCACCTGTTTGCATTCAAATCAAGGCCTGTGAGTTTCATTTGACCCACCTAACTTTGTTGTTAAGGTGACATCAGCAGTACCAGTTCAGTTCACTGGTTCCAGCTGGGGATTTCCACTCTGTGCTTTGTCTGAGAGACTGTTTAAAGAGAACTATTTCCAGATGTGTAACAAGCTATTGCAGTATTACTAACCCAGCTACGTCTTAAAAATTGCCATTGCTGCTGTTGCTGCAGATATCAGTCCAATCATCCCCCTGCAGGTGGATGTCAGCATTCCTTTTATGATGTCTTACTTCTGTCTTCCGTTGGAAACTCCATTTGACACATAAGGAAGCCAGTGTGTATTTGGGCCTTTGATAGGCTCTGTTTGTATAACACAACCCTTGCTATTAAACGTAGACAAATCAGCCCTAAGAAGTGTTTCTGTACATTTCTGTACATGGAAGAATGAAGCCATAGGATGAAGTCTTTAAAAGACTCTGAACTTCAGAAAGAGTGTAATGTAAAAGAGACAAATACAAAAATGGAAGGCAAAATACAGCCTGCAGTCAGAATCATTCAGACCAAATCTTACACATGAACTTGAAAGATCTGTAGATAAATGTCTTCAGATTTGACTTGCAGTTATACACTAAGACACAGCAGCAGAACAGGGGTTCTGGAGTGGAACATTTTGAACACTGGAAGGCAGCGAAGCTCAAACTTGAATATGGATATGTAACTAAATTTAATTTCAGTACTGGGGAACAGCCACAAAATGTTGGAAATAGGTGCATGAATAAAAACTCCTCAGTTAAAATCACAATAAGAGAAGTGCAAATGCTCTTACTTTGTCCCCAGGAAAACACATTTGTTGAAGCCATCATGACAGCAGTTGAGAAGCACAGGTATTTTTACTGTAGCTCAATTAAGTACCATTTACATTTTGTCTTAGTATGACTTCTGCTCCTGTACTAGTGCCCTTAATCAGCCCTTAATGGATGCCATGTTGTTGGCTCAGCATTAGGGAAATCTCCATTCTGGCTTTCCCCAATGAGAAAGACTTCAACTCTAATAATTAAAAGAAAATAAATTATGATTGCAAGTAATATTAAATGAGATTAAATATTAAATATTTAATTAAATAATTAAATCATAAGCATTAATTTATCTTTCTCTAGGTAAACAATTCAGCATTTCCTAGGGAAAGGGGAAAAGACAAGGAGGTAACAGGGAAACAAAAGCCAAAATTAATCAGGCATTTTCCAATACCAAATTATACGCACAAATTGTAATTAATGAGAGCCATAGAAACCATCAAGGAAAGGTTACAGCAAATCCAGCATGTCACAACAGAATGAGATAAAAATAATAGATTGCAGTACATCTGGTCTGTCCTTTGGTTACATTTGCTATTTTTATTGTTTGCATCCACTTATTTTTAATTGCTGTTTGCTATGTTACTGTGACTTGAGTGTAATTTCCCACAAACCAGGATTTCACCTAAGAGGCTTTTAGACAGGCTAACCAAAGTATTCTGTTATAGAATACAGAAAAGTAACTATACAGTTGCAAAGAAATGTCCTTTCAGTAATTAAAGAGAAATTAAATATAATTTGGGTTTACATAAAGTAGATGTTAAATTTACATAAATCTAAACCTTATGAGCCTACTTGCACAATAAGGAAACCATAGCAGAGACCAGGGCTTTAGAATGTTGGGTGCTGTGTGCATACAGATACCTGTATATCTGTACATACACATCATGCATATTTGAGCACATAGCTGTCAGCACTTCAGCAACCTATGCTACATTTATCCTACTGTATTGTCCTAAGTTCTGCTTCTAGTTAGAACAGCACCAAGAGTAGACGATAATGAAATACAGGCAATTGAGACAAGTACTGAACTGTGCTGAATCTCTGTTGCTTGGGATGGCTTTTGTTACCATCCCAAAGACAGCAAAAGAAAACTTGCATATTGCATCAATAGATATAGTTATATTCTCTCTGTTACTATGGGTGAATTTTCAGGAGTGGCAGAAATTATTTTCAGCCATAGTAAAAAATGTAAAAAAGATACCCAGATAGAAGGCAATTACAAAAGTGATCCTTAGTCATGAAATTGTTTCATTCAGCTTGTAGTTTTGATCTATCTACCTCTTGATTGTTAAAATCTAATCCCTTACACTTCCAAGTGATATCATATTTGATGTTGTCAGCCCTCCGCAAAGTACAGAGGAAGCTCAATGTTATCCTGCTTATCCACACTTCCGTCTACTTCAGAATGTCCAAATCAATCCTGTATTCCCAGCACATTAGTTCTGCTGTATCCGATTCCATACTCCTATTTCTGCAACTCTTTGTCTTGTTTGGTTCCATTACTTCTCTCCACAGCAGGTGTTGCAGTGCTCAGCTTACCCCCAGTCAAATCTAACATTCTCCAAAGGGCACAAGCTTCTCTCACGATGAGTTCTGACTCAGTCTACTCTAATACTGCTGCTCGCAAAATATAAATCATGAGCATTTACAGCAGTTCTGTCATTCCCCACAGTAGAAGTCTCTAGATGGTGAATTGCATTGATCTAGGATCTCAGAGTATCATCTATATTCCAGATATTGAACATACAAAGCAACTTCAAAGATTTTGGTATCTCTGCTCCTGTGAGGGTAAATATGTAACAGAAAAAAAAAAATACATAATGTTAAGAATAATTTGCAATAAAGTCTGTGCAGACTGTCCAAAAGCACATTTAATTCACTACAGAATGCAACCAAATGAAGAATGGAGACATATTAGAAATATTACTCGAAGCTGATGGAAACAAATTAGTCAAACAAATACTTGCCAGTAGTATTCACCCAGCTCTCCTATGACACCTCACCCAGCTAACTCATGATTTTGTCCTCAGTTTGGCAATATTTTAGTGTTTTTCTAAACATGATGCCCTAGAAATTCCAGCCAGCTCTTGAACATAAGCTGCTTTTACAGTTCAAGATTCAGACACGAACATGATCTTGCATGAGATCTGTTCAATATGTGACACACACAGCAGGATTATTTGCTTTTGCCAAGATGATGTATATTTTTGCCTTTCTCCAGCATTTTCACAAACCCTATTCAACTCCTTTGTAAGCCATACAGCTAGTGAGCTACAGGTTGGCCACTTCTGCAACGTAAATATGGAAACCATCAACAGAAACCCTCCTCTTTCCTTTAAAAAACCTAGTCTTAGGGAACGAAGTGTAATCTGTGAGACTCTGTTTACAGAAGGTAATACTCACAGTATTGCTATCATTACAATGAGATTTTGAATCCAAACAAAATATGAGCCAGGTCCTTCCAACTGGAGAAGGGGATGTCTCACTGTATTTAATCCCTATACTCTGCTATGCCTCTCGCAGTGCAAGTACAAGTCTTGACACACACCTCAGCTCTCCTGGTTGTTTTGCTCTCCATGCTACCAGCAGGTCCAGACATGGATTGTGTTTTTGTGTACAAAGGGTGGTATTGATGGAAACAAACAGTTGAAGCTTGTGGGACAAGTTCTTCAGCTGGCTTATGGGAAGGCGCCTGGGATTTTCCCTCTTGTTCTTCTTCCTCATTGCTACAGCTGCCTCCCACTATCCTCAGCCAAATTCACTTTAGATTTGATCCATACCAGAAATATACTGTGCCTGTGGCAATTTAGAGGTGGCTTGTGAGATATACTATCAGACCTTTATAATATGATATGGCAATTTGAAGTCAAATGTTCCCTGATCAGAGTTTTCTCCTTCTCTTCCACCTTGTTAGAATTTCCATCACTGTAGCTTTCTTATCTATAATTTCCTCAGATACAATTCATCCTCTCCTTAATGAAACATACTGCTTTATGCATTATTTGCACATTTTAGTAGTTTTGCTGTAAATTCCAAACTGAATTTTTAACAGTTTACATTCACATGACTTAAAGACAGAAAGGGCTAGTTTGATTCTGGTCTGACTATAGATCAGTGGCCATTTTAATGAGAGCAGAAACTTTTGGCTAAGCAAGTCCTTCAGAAGGGAATCTCTTTAGAAGACAAGTCGTAGAGTGACGAGTGACTGTGTGTGAACTTTCTTCCAATGGTTTCTGTAATCACTGCCAATAATACGTGACCTAACAGCTGAATGTCTGCTTTCATCTTCTACTCAGTTCTTGTTAGATTTTACTCCGTGTCTTAAATATTCTGCTGCTTATTCAATTTTGCTACCTAACAACTGTATGTGGTAAGCATTCACTCTTTAGTCTTTTTTGGAGTAGCAGTTTTCTAAAACCTTCTTAGAACATGAGCAACATTTCAAAACGTGCATCTCAAATACATCAAAGATGTATTCCATTCCCTGATATAAAACATTTGGAATAATACACTGAAAAGTCACAGAGTCAGCCACAATGCCAGGCAGCTGTTGAACGTCAGCATTTGTTCTGCGTATCACAAGAAGCATGGAGGAGCAGGATAATCCAGATGCCACCAGGTCTGCTCCAGTTGTGAATGAATAAATAGACTCAAATGTGTCATAACTTCTATATGATCCTGTAGGGTCTACATCTCCTGAATAACAATTATTTCCAGTTATGAAACAATTCTTAATCATGCAACTACAGTTCTCAGCTGTTTGGTGATTATATTTATTCACTGGGAATTACTTTGCAGTCTCACTATGGCACCACATATTCCAGTCCTAAGAGACAACAGATTATGCCTTTTTTTTCTTTTTTAATGTGGATAGGAGATATCTAAGGTCAGGTCCTCTAAAGAGAGTTATCCTTTTATTTTTTTTTTTTTGTTTCAGACTGATTCCAATTACAGTTTAAGTTCCACCCAACTTGAATATTTTTTCTTTAAAAAAAAGTTGTACTGAATTAATTTCTGGTTTGAATCAGTGGGCATGTATTGAGGATAAATTTGATCCAAAGAAATAATGATGGCAAAGAAACTGAGCTACATGATTTACTGTGCTAAATACAAAGGTTGGATCTAACTGTTTCACTCAACCCTTTCCATAGAAATGTGAAAGCAAGAAGACAAGCAGCAGGACCTGCCTGGAAGAAGAAATAAAACACTATCAGAGATATGAGATGCTGTATGCTAGGTAATTTTCATATTTTTCATATGTTTTTTGGCCTTTCAGATATATGTATTGTTGTCCTTACCTTGATCCACAGTACAGTATGGTCAGAAATCCATATTTCTAATTAGTAATAAAAATAAATAAGCAATAGTACCTAAAAAGGAAATTACATTTTGAGCTACTGATGACATGCCTCTGGGTATTGGCAGAAGCACATTACTGTGAAATGGAATTTAAATTTGGGGGGGGGGAAAAAGAAAAAAAAAAAGCAGTGAGAAGAACTGGAAAGAGTATAGCACATTCAATGGCAGGTAATGCCACAAACAGGAATTTACAGACAACCAGTCACAAAATCTCTGCTCACACCAAATAGAAGCTGCTGAGCACGCTACTGTACTGCATGCAAACTGTTCATATTATGGGAATGAGCAGGGAACAAATTCAGCTTCTTCTTTAGAAAGCAAGATGTGATCACATATGTGATTATCACAGGTCTACTGGAAGCCAGGTGTGCATTAAAACCCCACAGGTGAATGATACCACAGAACAATCTGGTGACCTTGTAGGTGCAAAGTCTGATGGAAGGAAGATGTGTGGAGAGTTCAGGAATTACTGTAGCTCATCAGCAATTATAGTAGGCAAGAACGGCTGAGGCTCACTCAAATGTGGAAGGTCACACACATTAAAGAATGAAAGATTCCTTCAGGATCCAGAAATAAGTCACCAATTCAGTGTAGCTGTCAATTGAATGAAGTGACTAAAGCCTGCTTCCTTCTACATTGATAAGGAGTGATACATACAAACAAGAAACAAGAGGTTGATATCCTTTGTCAAAGGATATTCTGTTTGTGCATTTCTCTAAATTTTCATTTTGTTTTCAGTCTTGCTTTAGCACTGTAAAAAGGTGCAAGGAAGATTGGAGCCCTCTTATTCTTGGCATAGGAAGAGATGTAATACATCACATCAATCTGTGCAACAAGACTGCACTTAAAGGAACCTCTTCTAGTTGTGTTTGAGCGTACAAACATGTCAAAAGGGCACACAGCAATTTAACCCAATTCTCTACATAAGATAAGTTACTGAATTCCTTTGAACTAATTCCCATATCAATAACTGTAATTATAGTTGAACATAGATATTTTAGACAAATATTTCCAGAACTGTGTAGGTGAAAAATCCAATAAAATGCTTGGTAACTTTTTGAACCACTTACAATGTTTCTTATTGCTTATTGTTTCTGAAATTGTCTGACTTCAGATCTAGATATTGATTCATATTGTTCATTACGTCTTACAGTGACCAGATCTGGTTTTTGTGAACGTGAAATAACTAAGCCCTTCAGATTTCTCCTTAAAAGCTACGTTGTTGAACACCCTAGTTTATTTCTTAGCTCTCTCTGAATTCTCTGATCTTTTTTTTCAATCTATACCTAGAATAAGAATGCTGCTTCTATTAGCCTATAGGAACAGAAGTGTTTCATTTCTGTAGTCTACAAAATAGTGATTTAATGAAGACTACTATTTAGGCAATTGCTACCAGTTGGATTAGACCTGATAAGCTACATACAACGAAGCAGCTCAGTCAAGTGTTAAGAATGCTGAGTTATTTGCTCTTCAGGAGCCATTCTGGATTTATTCTATGAAGAATCCTTACTTACAGAATGAAAAATTGGAATGGACAATTTTGCAATCAGATCATAACATTGTCTTTAATTAAAAAATGAGAATGGTTGACTCCAGAACACACTCTTTATATCTGAGACAGAGAGGAGAGACGATTATAAAGGCACATGCATTGTACGACAGAAAAGTTTTTCATTAGAATGAACAATCTAATGTTTATTTCGGTTGTTCTAATTCAAAACCAAAGCAAAAAAAACACCTGATAAGTAGCTCCTCCACTGGGGTCATTTATGAGAGCCTATACCTAGTTTCTGACTTGGAAGGATGTCAAAAACACACTCCCTAGCAAACAGGAAACCTTATGTGAAGGCTTCATGTAGTTTTGAGTTCCAGATCACACTTATTGGCCACATTGCAAAGATAAAGTTGCCTTTGCATTATTTGTTTTTCTTTCCAGTCAATCCTCTATTTTCTGTAACATAGTAACTAACCAGAATTTCTAACTGCAATCGAAGATACAAGGGCTGCTCTGAAAGTAATGTTTCCTATTTTCTGACGTTGGCTCACAAAGTCAGAGGCGGATGTCGGTGGTGTGGCAGCAGGGCTGAACCTTCCCACCAACGTCCCGTTACATTTTGTTGCCGTGTGACAGCTGGCAGCAGAGGGGCAGTCTGACAGAGTGGTGTCTGAATGGAAATGCGGATGAAGCAAATCAAAGGAAGAAGTTACACCCATTGACATTTGTCAATGCCTGCTGAAAGTATATGGAGACCAAACAGTGGATATTGGCGGTGAGGTGATGGGTGGTGCATTTCAGCAGTGGTGACGCTGACAGTGGTGACCACTCTTCTGGTGCAGATGCTTACGAGTGTGGCATGTAGACTCTTGCTCACTGCTGGTGAAAATGCACAGCTAATGGTGATGATGGTGTTGAAAAACAGTGTTTTGCAGCAGACAATTTGCTCTATCAAATTATGCACCATGTAGCTGTTGTAGTTTCCAAAGAAATAAATAGGAGGCATTACTTTCAGAGCAGCCTATGTACACTTACAACGTGAGTTAGCAATAGCACTGGGGAAGTAGAGGCATCAAATTCAATACAACTAGTTATTTGCATACATCCACCAAATTCCCAGTGGATTTAGGCAATATTGTAAAGTTTGTGCAGTCATTCCATTGTTGCTATTGTTTAAAAGCAGGTTAATCATGCCAGTACATGTACCTTTGATTTAGTGTACACATAACCTCAGGGCTTGTCTGAATTAGGATCTCAGTTGTGATTACAGCTGAGTAAGGTCCATGCACCTAGTGTAAACATGACCTAAAATTGTGTTACACTGGCTTGAGTTCCTGCAGTTATTCTGATACAGCTCTAACTGTTGTAAAGTTTGGATCTGGGAACAGAGCACATTGGACTTCATGTCAGCTAAAGCAAATTGCAGCATAGCCCAGGGAAAGCAGGTTCAAACCATTGCTAAAGACGAGTGGTTGTAGTGGGGTTTATTCTGAATAAGAACCTCTGTCTCAGTGCTGACAAACTGCTTGGATCTCTTTATTAGAAATAACTGCAGGCACTATATCTGGCACCAGATTCCTACTCTGCATTTTCTCATTTTCAAAATAAAATTTCAGAAGTACACCACCATCACATTTTTCCCTATTTGCTCACAATTCAATGAAAGAACACTCACTAGTCCTGCCACGTACAGCTCATTGACTTTGTTGTTTATGATGCCTTCATGAGCTATTGGACGTGGTCAGATCTCCTGCAACACTTAAAGCAATTCATCCCCTAGAGTGACAGCCACCACCAGAGGAGAAAATGCAGAGTAAGAGGGTCTGGCTATGCTCCACATTAAGACTGCACAGCAATCAATGATGAAATGACATTATTCAGAACTTGATCTGTAGACCTCAAACTTTTAGCACATACCTTGCTTGAATAGAGGTGGGAATTTTTGGCAAATAACTAAGGAAAAAGCAAACCATTTTAAAGAAAGGAAGAAAATAATACATCAAAAAGCTCTAGTTCAGCGCTGAGTACTAACTTACTAACTTTTTAAGTCACATTCTAAAATTTTCACAGGGCAAAGAACTGCACCCATCTCTATCCTCGTAGTTTCCCATTTCTCTGTACTAAGACCCCACTCTTATATTATCTTTCATTGCCGTGTCTCTACATTCCATATTCCTACCTCTGCGCCTCAAGACAAATCCCTTCCCACACACAAAACAGGAATTTTCCAGTTCTGAGGAATGCAGTGGATCACAGGGCCACCACTTCCATCAGAAGCTAGTTAATTCAGCTAACATACAGTTAAGCTGGCTTTTTCCCATGTCCACTTATTCCATTTCAACTCAAATTCCTGCAGTTAACTTCTGAATTCTGTACAGAGCCTCTACATATCAGGTTCTAACATACAAGCTGAACCTACCTTTAGTACTCTAGTCTTCGTAATCCTGGTCCCAGAATTGTCTGCACATTTAGCACATTTGTACATGTATGTACATTTGTCTGTACCTCCCTGTGGGACATTCTGAATATCTCTTCACAGTTACATTATTGAACAAGGCTCATTTCCTCATCATGTGATCTTGTGTAACAGGTCATCGTTAAATAATTAGAGACTAAACTGCAGAAATTCACTGAATGTGCCATTTGGCCTAAGTGTTTGGGTTTGGCCACCTCTAGGTTCTAAATGCCCATGTAAAGGTACTATGTCTTACTGGTTAGATCTTATCTTTATGTCAGAATAAACCAAGTCTAATATAAAAGTATTCATTTAACATTTCAATAAAAATGTAAATTGATCTCAGACGTTTTTTCAGTAGAAATTCACACTTGAATAAATTTTAGACATATCATCATTCACACTGTTTCATCCTGAGGGCAGCAAGTGTAAGGCTGCACTTTCAAGCGCAAGCAGCTTTCATTTCTCTCCAGTCCTTGGCCACGCTTTCTCCCATATACCTACACTGCATGTATAAGAATGCAAGTCTGGTCCATTTTGCAGTGAACAGGAGTGCGAACTGGCAGAGCTTTAAAAAAAAATTGTGTCATCTTATTTTATTTATTCTGCATGACTTTCCCTGAGCTGATTCAAAATTCAGCCTTGTCCATCTGCGATGGTGCAAGTGCTGATCCATGATGTGCAGGGATGAGGGGAAGAGTCAGGCTGACATCAAGGATGCTAACTAAGACTTCATCTCATGAAACCACTGCCTTACTGTATTCACAGTAAGAAAATGTAAGATCAATTCATGTTTTGCTCCAACCACTCTAGTCTGATTCATGGTTAGACCTTCGGCAGCAAAGCCGATTAAGAATCCACCAGCCTTTTCTGTTCAGAAGACAAGGAGGTGATATGGGAGAACCAGCATGGCTTCAGCAAGGGCAAGTCCCACTTGACAAATCTAGCAGCCTTCTATGATGGTGTAATTGCATCAATGAACAAGGGAAGAGCCACTGATGTCATCTATCTGGACTTTTAGTAAGTCCAAATGACATGGTACCCTACATCCTTCTCTCGAAATTGGAAAGATTTGATGGATGGCCTGTTTGATGGACGAAGAACTGGCTGCAGAATAAAACCCAGAGAGTGGTGATCAGTGGCTCAATGTCTGGATGGAGATCAGTGATGAGTGGGATCTGCCAGGGGCAAGTGCTGGGACTGATACTTCTTAATATCTTCATCAGTGACATTGACAGTGGGGTTGAGTGCATCCTCAGAAGGTTTGCAGATGACACCAAGCTATGGGGTGCGATCAACATGCCCAAGGGATGTGATGGGGTCCAGAGAGACATCAACAGGCTTGAGCAGTGGGCCCAGGTGAATCTTATGAGGTTCAGCAAAGCCAAGTGCACCTGGGTTGTGACAGCCTCCACTACCAACTCAAACTGGGGGATGAAAGTGTTGAGCACAGTCCTGTCAGAAAGGACCTGGGGGTATGGTGAGATGGCAAGCTGGGCATGAGCTAGTAATGTGCCCTTGCAGCCCAGAAAGCCAACTGTATCCTGGGCTGCATCAAAAGAAGTGTGGCCAACACGATGAGGGAGGTGATCCTGTCCCTCTACTCTGCTCTGGTGAGGCCTCACATAACTACAAGGAGGTAAACAATGACAAGAAATTAACAGAACTTCCTTGAATCTTCCCAGAAAAATTCTGTTTTATTCACAGCAAATGTTCAGAACAGCTCATGTTCTAGGGAACATGGGCAGGAAAAGACAGTGGACAGTGCTTTCTGCAGCTAGTGGTGTCAAAATGTTCATGTTCACAGTATCTCCAGAATAACAAGAGAGCAAACAGCAACTAGGACAAGTTTCCAGGAGCAGCTAAGGACCAGAATCACTATAGAAGGAACCAACCAACCAGTAGTTGATAGTGCATTACAGAGTTCTGGATCATGCTGAAAAGTGGCAGAGCAGTAGAAGTACCATCAGAGGTAGAATGAATCACATGAAGCAGCTTCCCAGAACAAAACAATTTAATATACAATCCCTATGCAAGGGTCCCCAGCTAACAGCCCTGAGTTGCATCCAGCACTGTTCCAGATTCTAGCAGTTCCAGGGAACTAAGCCTAATTCTCCCCTACCTGTCTGTTGCAAATTCAGCATAACTGAGGACAGAGCCCCTTGACATCTCTTTGATTCAGTCCCAGAACACTGCCATTGCCAGCTAATGACCCTGAGCTATGTATTTAAAAGAAGCATGCTGAAGAACATTCCTATGAATCACATAACCCCAATGGAATGTTGTTTTACAATCTTTCTTACCAGTGGGGAAGAACTTACTGGCACCAAAACTTGAATCCAGATGTTTTCACCAGACACAATTTTGTTTTTCTTTGCGTTCAGTCATGACATTGAATACTGCCTACAGTTGCATTAAATTAATGCAGTTGCAAACTGTCAAGATTCCTTGCACATTTTCATCCCGCACTTTGCAATATGCATTTACTTTGTTCCAGCAACACAGAAGTTCACTCTGGCACTCTTTCAGCTGAACAGTTTAATAAAGATTGAAATTTAGCTAATTGTATATTTACAGCAGGTAATTTTTCCTGCATTTCCCCAGTATGTAAGCCCTGCTGGTGATTATATACAGATTCATACTAATGTGCCTACACTTACAAAGATTTACAAGCTGCGTAGCCATTTAAAGCTCAATAAAACTGAAACCCTGTTCAAAAATCCAGCAGCTGGTCAGACATAAGCATATGTGACATAACATAAACAATGACTGCCAGTGGGATTACCCCTACAAAGTTAAACACATGTACTGTGGCCTGCAAGCTCAGTCCTGAGAGAATAAACCTCAAGTTAAATTTCCAAATGGATCTGCTCTGGTAATATGCAGTAGAAAAAGTTGTCAGGAACCCCTCATGAACAGGCATAAAATGACAAACTGAAAGGACATTAAATGACCAAAGCAAATTAATTCGTAAGTGCTGGGAAAAATAGATGCAAATATTTGATTGTTTTGCTTCAGCAAATAAAAAAATCAGAAAAACTAGTGGAGATCTATTAATCTATCTAAGAAGATTTTTTACCTTTTTTTTTCTCACACAAGGGCTGAAAACTGTGCTTCTTTTCAAGTGCTTTTAAGGAAGGTAAACAATTTAGAGATCCAATGCCTACTCTGGAAAAAGCAGAGTTTACCCTCTCAAAACCATATCTTAACCACAAGGTCATATACACCGACACTGCCTTATGTCCTTACACTGCAGTTTTCCTCTGTTGGGTGAAATATTGACCAGGCACTAAGAGGGAGATCAACTGAAAAATGACATTTTTTCTGCCATAGCTAGATCATTTTCTTACTTACCTTGACCTGAACAGTTCACTTAGCACCTTGATTTTATTCAGAATTATTACTTCCACTGCATACATTTATGAACTAGTCTCCCAGAAACATAGAACAATATTTTCCTCGCTGATTCACTCATGGCAATAAAAATTGTGTCATAAATGCACACATTCACAGCACAGAATACAAATGGAAACTGTCATTTTGCATGTGCTCAGTCTTGTGATGGCCCATGTACTACCACATTAGGATGCCTAATGCATTTGCTGCTGCAATCAAGGAAAGCAAAGTCAATTTTTCTTGAATTTATTCTAAAAATAAACTTAGCAGTCAAACTAATCTGATATATTCTGACTAAACCAGACTTAGCTAAACAGCCTGTGGAATGAGTGATGCGCTGCTCCTGCTGGAGGCTATGGGACAAGCAGCCGACATTCGCACGGTTCTCTGTCGCTGGATGCCGGCAGGCTGCCCACACTGCTCTGGGAGCAATCTGCATCCCTGCTGTTCGCCACAAGAGCGAAATACAAAATAGTCCCAGAACTCCTGTTCTTTTCAGAGGTGTGAAATGAGTCTCAGAATTGCAGTAAGATTTCAGGATGCTATGAGTGTTGTACTTCAGGCTTCTTTTCATACTGAAATCTTGGCACTCCAAAGCAGCTAAAAGTACAGCACAGGCAGGTAAATTCTCATTAGTTGAAGTCACAAAGGTTCACGTTATCAGGTGTATCTGAGACTACGATTGCGTTCGCCAACCACTGTCAAACAGCTCAGCATTTTCAGCAGGACATGGATTTCCTAAAGCTCGGAGTTTTGCAGAGAAGTAAACTTCTTCCCTAAGCAAGGGGTTGAAGAAGTTTATCAGTAAAGGTCCCTTTCAACCAGCACCTCCATTACTCTCTTAAATAAAGACAAGACTGATATCCTGAAGTCAGGAAAAAAAACAAATGATTGCGTGTCAATAAAAACAAAAGTTCATGTGTCAATACAGCAAAATCAAATTGGGTGGGAAATAGGCATGCAGCCTGCCGTTAGTAAAACATGAATGCAATCTAAAAACACGGTCTATAACACTGCCAGCTCTCATCTGTTTTGAGATGGATCTCCTTTTTAACTATTTCAAAGCTAGGTAGGTTGCAAGTCCCGTAAATATTACACACCTTAATTCTAAATGTTGGTATTTTAACCGTGATGAATATGCTTACACTTGCACCAAACTGTAAAATACTCAATTATTCTTCCCAGCACTGAAGATCTTTACCATGCTTTTTAAAATTATCCTGTCCTGGGGCTCAGACCAATTTTCTCAACGTAGCACTATGCTCATTATCATCCTACTTCTTAAACATTCCCTCCCTCTCAACTCCCACCCTTCTAATCTTCCCAAAGGGACACACCTGTATAGCTCTTCAGACAGAAAAGCAAAGTAAACAACCTCATAGCATTGTGACTGAACTTCTTGGGTACAGTATGTTCAGGACTTGTCAGGTTTGGCAGCTGACAGCCCTTATTTTGGACCTGTGCTGATAAGGACAAATGAGTTTGTATATTTCCTCAAAAACTCCATGTTCCATTAATGAGCATCTGAGAGAAATGACAGGTCTAGCAATAATTCTGATATCCCACTCCACGCAGCTTTTTGAAGTACATATTCTAGGGAGCCATCTAATTATCTCAAACAGACTAGATGATCCCTTCATTTGGATACACTGGGCACATTCTCTGGCATAACATGGAGCAAAGTTTTTCATTTGAAAGCAGTACCTGGCATGAGAAAGAGCTGAAAGGTTGTACTACAATTCAGCCTTACAGTTCAAGCATATGAAGTTCTCATTTATGTATAATATCATCCAACATTTTTAACCACTTAAGCGGCAAACATTTTGTGCTTCTATGACATAACTGATACAACAGGTAGTAGTTTGAATTGCAACTATTTCTTTTCTTTCTTATTTTTTTTTCGTAGGCCTTCAGAGTGCTACATCAAAGAAACTCTGAACATAAAGAAATGAGAAAGTTCCAAAAATGAGACATTAGCAAAGTCTGAACAAGGTATTCACCAACACAGATATAATAATCTAGATTTTAAATAAACACTTTTTCCAAGTGACAGTTTTCTATTACAATTCCTATTTGTGGACAATGTTACTACACTGATGTGGAAATTGGTATCACTGGAGAAAAATATCAGAAAAATAAAATAATTATAGAACAGGTCCTAAGACATGGAGAGAAGACAGTGAGTAATAATGAAGTACACCATTGGGTGGCAGAGACAAATAGACATGGCTCTAGAAGATGTCATTTTTCACTATAAAAATAATTAGTACTGATGGTGAAAAGATACGTCAATAGCTGTTACAAAAAATGTAAGGCAGAAATTGTTCATCCAAAATCACTCATAAGTTCTCACTTCACAACTTGGTAACACAAGTACATATACTCAAGATAAAAATCTAAATATTAATCTGAATTCTGAAATTTCTGTCTCAGGAGATTTTAAAATTTATAATTATACTGTTAGTGTCTGAATCCTTCTGTGTGCTATAATTAAGGAAAAAAATGGTATATAGTAATGTAAACCTAAGCTGTCATCAAAGGATCATGCAAATTTGTGTACTCTATTTGCATCCCCTGTTCCTCAAAGCACGATACTAAGATGAGAGGAATCTGCTGTACTAAGATATGACATCAAGAATTTGCGTCTAGAAGCTGGTGTCTACCACCTTTACCATTAAATATAATGGATCAGATTTTGTTCCATTTTTACAATAGAAATTTTATGAGAAAAGACTCTAGAGTGACTGAACAAGAGAGACCGAATCTGGTCTCTTAAACGTATATAAACTGTTACCCAAGTAACATTTCCACTCTAAGTATTACATACATGAGAACTGGGGAAAGTCCTTAACATTTTGAGAAAACCTCTGCTGCTAGAAGAGATCATTGGACTGGACAGGAGTCGGGCTTTCTGCAAACTGGCAACAAACAGGGCTCATTGGAATGTGCTTAGCATAGCTTCCTCCTGTCCTCAATACAACACACTGCATATCACCAATTGCTGGAGATGACAGACTATAATACAGCAGAAATGGTAACTGAAAAGGTAGCAATGCCACAGTATATCCAAGAGGAAATGGTTTACCTGAGCTTCTAAGTCTCATCCTCTTATGGGATGTGTCTATGCAAAACTGATTCAGTAAGATAAGCAAACCATAAGCACTAAGACCACTTTTGTTCCCTTCTCAACTGACAAAAAGACATTTCTACTGCCTGTGTCTCTGCTTCCTGAGAGAGGGTAAAAGACCTCTTTGTGGAATTACCAATCAAGTATTTCACATACTGAGAGAAGTGGAAAAGCAAGTAGAAAAAGTCTGAAAAGAAGCCAAATAAAACACTATCATTCAAACATTTTACACTACACAGACAAGGACAGTCCCAAAGATCGCTAACAGTGCTTTCAAAAAGAAGCATAACGTACATTACCTTTTGCTTTGCTTACAAGGTCAATTCCATAATTAAAATATTGAGGTGACATAAAACAACACATCATCAGAGACAACAGTGCTGTCTCAATACCATGGCCACGGATTCTGAATAACTTGCTCTATGTTGGTCTTGCTTTGAGCTGGAGAGTTGGACTAGATGACTTTCAGAGGTCCCTCCCAGCCACGAATATTTAATAATTCTATGATTACTTCACAAAAAATCCTGAAGTCCTAACTAGACAGCATTTTTAGAGTAATTTTTACATTTCTGCTCCAAGGTAACTTTGCATTGTCCCTGTCCGCTTGAGTCCTGATGATTTTCAGTGCTCCTTCAAACGTACTTAATCCTTACCCAATAAGGGCATTTTTTTCAGGCATAATTTTTTAAACATTTCTTTTAATTTTGTTAAATCCAAAACGTTACATACAAGCACAAACGTCTTTACTGAACAAAAATTACAGGAGTTAACCTATGAACTCACCTGATATATAGGCCTCAAAGGTAGGAATTGTTCCTTATCTCATTAATCATTTCATTATACATCAAATTTACATTACTCAGTAGAGATAAATTCTTAAAGCAGGACATAGAGAATAACATGCTTCAGCTTTATGTAGGACCTGCCAAGTTAATTTTTGCATAGTTTCTTTGAACATATAAGTCTGTGAGATTCATCTGATGATAAAACATGAATGTTATGCTGAATGAACCAGGAAGGAAGTATGTCTGGGAGGCAGAAGTTGAAACAAGGATGCACTGATGGAATTGTAGGCAGAGAAAAGAAATTTCTGCAGATATTGCACTCCTTGGACTCTGGCTGGGTCTTAGCAGAACAAAGAGGCACTGGAACCAGGCTCACTTAACTGTAGTTTTAGAATACCAGTGTCCTAGGGAGGACCTATAAAATTATATCTAACCTTGACTTGAGGTGTCTAATGCTAAGATTTTGACTAAAGGCACATAGAGAATTACGTATCAAACTGAAGAAGAGTTCTGTTTCCAGCATGCTAAGGTTCCCTTACATAATTTCGTTACTGTGGAACCTTGCCTTTGGATAATATAAATGAATTTCTCTTTATGCTGCACTGACGCATGAAAGCGAACCTTCCTGGATAATTGTTATTATAGGTAATTCAGCCCTCTTTGAGATCTGGGGCAAGTGAAACTTTATCTCTTTCCTCCAGGTGACTTCTCTAACACTGGCTAGCTTAACTGTTCTGCTTAAGATTGAGCTTGCTTATAAACTTCAACACAGAATATCACCAATGAAGACTAACGCAAGACAGTTGTGAAAATGCCAGCCTTAACTTGCATGGGGTATTTGCTACTTTTACACAACAAAGAAGTTTGAACAACAGAAGATTTTACTTATTCACATATGTAAGGACTTTGGCAAATTGAAAGCACAAGGATAATTATCATTATTACCTTTATAAAAATAAATTATGAGACAATGTAGAGTTAAGTATAAACGAGCTATTTCTCTTTTTCTTACATGTTACAAACACATTTGTTTTTTTTCCCAGCTCTTCTCTAAAGGTCGTTATAATTTATTTTCTCAAGCCATATTTGGTATTTAGAGCCTGCAGAAGCTTGTGAAAAAAAGAGCTGTTTGTTATAAGAAAATGAAAACATGTTGTGGCTTCACCTCCACTTCTTTCCTTCTCTCCCACTTCTAAAGAGAAGAGACAATTTTAAGAAGCAGAAAAAGTAAACAAATAAGATATACAAAAATATAGAGACATAAATATAAACAGAAACAACTCTTAGGTTAGGGAAAAAAATGTAACTATTGCCTGGGGTAAAGTATGTGAAAAGCTGTGTTTTGTTCAAGGGCAGAATTTTGGCATTTTTCTTTAGTTTCAAGTAAATAAATAAAACAAAGAAAAGTCTTTTCATTTGATTGTTTTACAGTGCCTGAGGCTATGTACATCGGACACTGTTTGCAACTGTTTTCATTTAGGGATGAGTGAAGTGGTTCAATTAAAACATGAGCTGCTCTGAACCTCTGCTATGAATAAAACAGGATTTTTCTGGGGAGGTTCAAGGAAGTTCTGTTAATTTCTTGTCATTGTTTACCTCCTTGTACTTACGTGTGGAGACACAGTCTGGTTTCAGAAGTGTCACCATATAAGCCAGTTTGATTATATTGTGCTTAGTTCTGATGATCAATACAGTTTGAACTGACTGGGCTAGCAGCACAGACATTCAGGAGAACTAATCCAAATAAAATGTGCAGAAGTCCACCCATTACTAAGTTCCCACACACATTGATGTGTCCTTTACTTCTTTGGGGAAAAGAAATGGATTTGTTACAGTTTCTAAGAAAAAGAGCACTGCAGCACTAAAGCCTCAGACTTGGTCCATGCTACAGACCTCTGGAGGCTTATATTAAGAGATGAGAGGTGTGAACAGGTACAGAAGATGTGCTAGGAGAAACCCAGAATGCAAAAACAGGTAAATCTGTTAAATGACCCTGAGCTGTTTATCTCTGGAAGGACAGCTATTATGTTTCACTGTACTGCTTTAGTGCAAAGCGCCCAAGTCGTTCAGTCATGCTAGAGGTACCTTCGGCTCCATGGCTTATTGGTATTTCTTATTTATCCATTTATATTTCTTAAAAGCTTACTGCTTCTAAGCCTGATATCTCAGCAAACGACAACCCCTGCAACATTCTCCTCTGTTCTGTAATCCATCTGCACTGACTACTTCCCACATGATACCACTTCATTACATTCCTGTCCACTCGCAGTAAGCTGCAAAATAGCCCCAACCTACGATGTCAACACCCTTAAAAATGAAAGACATCCTAACAGACCAGTCTGACTGTAAGCACTCCTATGGACCCCAACATCACCAGCTCAGTTACTTGTGGTCATGCTGAGCATGACCTGAGACATGGTTGCTGATGACTCCCCAAGGGCTGCTAAGGGCACATTCACTGACATCACAGCTATACTTGTCACAGCCCACATAAATTCACAGTTTTACATTATCGTCAAAGAGGATATACTAAATAGTTTTGCTTTGTTTGCAGTTGGTTTCTTTACAAAAGGCTGGAAACCACTGCTACTGCTCACATATCTATTTCATATGCTGACTGCTTGCTGCTCTCGTCTTTTCTCTGTATATCCAGTTCTACACCAAACTCCAATTGTCTGAAAGGTTTAAGGATTCCTTCTCTCCAGGCTGTCCTGAAGAGAACAGTCCCTGAGATTATAATTCTCTAATATTTATGGTACAACGTTTATAGTACATACAGTTTCACCCAATAAAGGTGGTGGTGATTAAGTGATGACAAAATTTATGCAAGACTCACACTCAGATAATCATATTGGATCGAGACAGAAAAGCAATCCACGCTAGTCCTGCTTAATAATTTTCAAAAGAAAATTCAGATGAACTGGGCATCATTATCATTGTCTTCATTATTCAGTTTTTCTTTTCCAAATTAGAAAAAAAAAACCACGAAAAAGGGCAATCAATAAATTTCTTCTTCCTCCTTTGCCCAAACCAGACTAATTATAAGGATTTGGTAGAAAATGGCTACAGTTTTTAAATATCTGTAGTGAAACCCAGACTTTATCACATCAATGCTGAAAAATGCTTAAATGCATATTTTAATACTGCAAGCAGTCCCACTGATTTCTAAAGAGTAGTCAAAGCTAAGCATATATCGTTCATCTAGTATCAAAACTGTATTTACCACTTTAAGCAATAACTAAGACATGTGAGCTAGTAAATACATCTAAGAACCCGGGTACTTTGTTATAACAGGGTGGTGCTACTTAAAGAATGTATTGCCCATTTTTTGGATGCCAAAATAGGGCTGTTACAACCATTTCCTACCAGGTAGAAAACTTAAAAGTGTATTTTTATATTCATCCAGGAGTAGCAGCAGTTAGCAAAAATCATTTAAAAATGCAAGTTCCTGGCTTTATACACCAGAAGCCCTGTAATGGACTCCAGCTGGTGTAACCATGCCACCACTTCCTCTTTGGCAGCTATTTGACTGCTGATCCTTCACACAATTCATCTATGTATCTTCCGTATGTGTATCGGTTTATTCCTTATAAAATCAAGCGCCTGCCAAAACTGTGGTTGTTCCAAACATTCAATTTACATTTTCAATACATCATGCTATTAAAGAACTCTGTGCAATTAAACTGGAGGTGAGCATGTCATAGCAGTTGTTCCTATCACGCTGATTTGTTAATTAGCATATCATGAAAATGAACAGGCAGTAAACTGAACATTAGCCTACAGTTGAAAAAGATGTTTCAAGAGAAGATTTTCATTAAAAAAGCAGACTGAAAACCCAGGAACAAAACATTATCAGCACCTGCAAATTTCTGAGTTTACAGGAGTAAATTCCAAATTGAATTGTAATTGTGAACCCTCAGCTTTGCAAACGTACAGATAAAAGAAGTGTATTGCCATGCTGAGTTAAGGATGGATTATTTTTGATAGAAATGCAAACTATGTGAGCACACATATTTCATCCCCTTCAGTTTCCGAACACTGCATAGTAACTACTGCAGGCATGGGGTTCTCTTTCCTACTATATTTAGAGGGCAGCATGCATTGACTCATATTTTTCTTCCATTATAGTTATAGTGATCATCACCAGTCTTGAACCCTCTCTGAAATTCCTTCTAGTTCTAGTAAGGAACACTGATAACATTTACATTAGCCAGTTGACTGAATATTACAAGAAGATTCCTGGCTCTGAGAGGCAACTACAATGTGAATTGAAAAATCCATTCATTCATTCACTCCTTCCCAGCAGCATTCCTTGGCCTGGAGCCAAATACCATTTGACGTCATGGCTCTAACCAGGAACATAATGTTCTGGCACTGGGACAAAAGTTTTAAGATGGAAAAAAACAGCAACAAGTAGAAACTTATCACAGTAGCTGGGAGAGTGGGTTAAGACAAGGAAAAGGGGCCAATTAGCAAAAAACCAAACACTTCTCTCCACCCTCTTCATAGTCACATCACAATCAATGTGCTGAGGAAAAAAAAGAATTTCTGAAATACTGCTAAGCATATATAAAAAAGATATTAAGAAATATGTTGATAGCAAGAATTAAAATTGTCGTTGCACATAACTGAGTAACTGCCACATGTCAAAATTTCTGTCATCACTACTATAAGCTAGCTTTTAACCTGTTATCTACAGGTGAGACTGAATCAGATCCTGCTGTGTGACACTGTCATTTTTGGAAAGCCCAACACAGACACCGATAATCAGCAGTAAAACTGAGGATTTGTACAGCTGAGGGTGTCCCACAGAGAAAGCAGTTCACATCGAATTCTTACTGAAACTGCAGGGGTAAGACTGGCAGTAGAGTAGGGAGCACAGCAAGAGATCTGATGTACTACAAAAATACTTCATAGATATTAAAAACTGTATCTGAAAAACTTTGAGGACACAAAGAACATAGCACAGACTGGCACCATCTGTTAGAAACCTGATCGCTGATTCTCAACAGCACCTTAGAAAAAAATCAGCTGATTTCAAGTTATTGCTACAGAATCTTCCACAGAAGTATACAGAATGGGTTATTAGCTTAGTAGCCCCAAGACTAGGGCCCTCATGAGAATTTTAATAGCACCAGTCTTAACTCCTTGACTTGAGAGTTGCAGTCAGTGACACTCAGAGCTGTATCATTCCAGCCATTGACTCCTGGAAGTTTATATGAGAAATCCCCCAAATCTTACGGTAGTCTGACACGAAACTGTTTTTGGAAAACAGAATCTTCCTTCAAAATTTAATACTGAAGTTATCCCTTCAAGAAAATCTGTTTCTAAACTTGTCCACCACTATCTTGTTTGTTGAAATTCTTGAGCTCAGCACAGAAAGTGCTGAGTTTCAATTAGACAGTGGAATTTGAGGTTGCTCAGCAAACACTGCCACACAGCTATCTGTATCTCAGTGGCTCTTTAAGGACTATATTCGTGTTCAATTCATAACAGGATGAACATCCTGGGAATGAGCTATGTACAGCCTTCAGTGGTTTGAAACTAAACTAGAATCATGCACATTACATTGCACATACATTCCGGAAGCCAATTTCACCGTTTTCTTTTGGCCTGGGTCATGACCATCAGACTCATGGCATTAGTAAGCAGAGAATTCAAATCCATCTCCAGATGAATATACCCAGTCATTAGAGACATATGTAGAGAAAAATCTTCACAAACAATGTTTTATTGAAATCTGGAACTACTTAGGCTGAAATTAGACAAATAGGGACAATAGCATGCCTATTCTGCATGGAAAATATGCTCTGTTCAAAGTACAGTTATCCGTTCCACGGAGAGTTTTAACTGGAGTGCCAGTGTCTAATAAATCTCTCGTATATCTTAATTTTCTCATTACCCCTGTAGCTTGCTAATTAGCAGTAGCAATATAAGGATATTTAACTGCCAATTAACAATTACAAAATTCAGTACTGCTAAAATACCATCCTGCCTTGTCCCAGCACAGTCCTTGAGATGTGAGCTGGATTTGCACCTTCTGATAACCGGCAATGATATCCCCAGTGGTTCACCCAGCAATTTTTCCAGTTTTTCATGTGTCAAGCATGGCAGTGCTTAGCACCACAATGCTCAGCTCTGCTCATGTTCTCCTAGTTACTGAAGAGCTGATCACAATGGCTAACATGGAACAAAATATCTACTTTCAGTTTTATATTATCTCAAATAGACAAAGTTAAAATTAGTTGTGAAACACAAACTTCCACTTCTCATAACATTAAAACCATAATCATAACATTCTTTTCCATTTCCTTTGTAAATTCTTCTTACTGACTCCTCTCAGTTTGAGCATTAAAGACTATTATCAAAGTAGCCACAGATTTTTCTTAATTTGTACCAATTATTCTGCTAGTTTCACATCTCAAACCGTGTATTTGAACCAGTAGGGCTACCAGGACGGCTTTCATGAGGAAACAGAACTGAGTTTGCTACCTTGAAAGTGAAAGAAAAGATCCCATTTTAAAAGTGTGTCCTCAGGGGAATAAGCCTCTTAAACAAGTTACCTGTTTCTCTGATATGGAGAATTTTTTATGAGGATCTTCTTCCACTTAGCATCACATTGCTGTCACAGCACTACTACTTACACAGCAAATGGATGTTGAATCAGGTGAAACAACTTCAGAAAACCATGGGCTACAGCTTGTGAAGGGAAAGAGGAGGGTGGCTTAGTAATGGGTAGAACTGAGCATGTTTTGCCTTGAATGATAAAGACATTCGATAATTGGATATTAGGCTATTTCTGCTTTACCAGAGTTTTATTATTATTTACTCACATTTAGGCAACAGTACTGTTTTCAGTCTTACGTAGACATAATTCTCCCATGCCTGGCTTTACAATGATATAAGCTGCTTCACAGAAGTGAAAAATTAACAATTCACAAAACTTATTCAATTTAATATTTTCCACAATCTTTAAGGCTTTGAGGGTCCAATGAACAATTCTTATCTCATCTGAACTGGATTTTGACTGAGAACAGCCTGGATTTTCTCTAATACTAAGAAACAGCTCCACTGTTTGTACAGTCATTCATTTGACAAGTTCTGTGGTAGTTTTAATAACTTATTTAATGGATCTTCTTTGTAATTTAATTGGGGTCAATATGTGTGCAATGTGCAAACCTAAACACAGGCAAACGAGCCCCAAACATTTTATTGTTCAAACACACATTTTTTGGTTTTGAGTGTATACAGCCCCACCTATTGTAACCAATAATATGGTGCCAGAATTTCAAGCCATTAGGTGAGTCATGCATCCCATGGCATTGTTCATCTGGGTAACAGATGTAGGACAAACATGATATGCACATGTCCCAGAAAAGGCAGAGTGAAACAAAGATGAATGATATTCAAAGGCTAAAAGCAATAAAAGCCATTGTATTTAAACTATTATTTGTACACTTGAGACTGGACAGTAAAAAACTACTTGAGAAAAATTCTGAACTTCAAGCATGTAACTGCATTCTGTTCTGGAACAAACTGTGGACCTTCCAATTTTTTTTCCAAGAAGGACCAGAACACAAGCACATACAGGCAGTCAAATGTCAAACAATGTTTTTTTTAAGGGTCTTCTCTAAGACAGGAGACAAAAATTGGTTCCTGTTGTGAGTCATGGTACTAACTACTGAAATTCTTCATTTTCCAGAATGGGAGGCTCTCTCACGTTCTTTAAATTTGATTAGAAATTCCATTTTGATTCTAGAAACTTTTAGTAAAAACTACAACATGTCCACAGGAGTTTTCTCTTTTAACACTGCTTTTAAACAAAGAATGTTTGGCTAAAAAGTTCTCAGTCGGTACTCGATCACTCCCCGTACAAGCTTACCTATATGCTTCAATTTTGGGTATGGAAATCTTGAGCAACAGAGTTTTGTGTTTCTCTGAAACATTGCATGCTGGAATGTACTTCATAGATCTACATGCTTCTTCACTCAAAAACATTCCAATTCTTTCTTTTTTTTTTTTTTTTAAGACACTTTTTCAGCAATTAGAGCTGTGCTCTGGCAACTGATATTTTCCACCTCATAAAACATGATGTTCTAGCACTAGAGAATGCCTTGCTGTAACAAAAGCTAACTTTTTTGTTCCATTATAGAAGTCCCTTACAGATTAAAAAGAAAAAAGAAAAAAAAAAGCTAGAACGGCCCTGAAACCAACTCTAAAATAGTGCCTCTCAAATTTTATCTAAAAAAAAAGGAAGGTTTCATGTGATTTTGATGACTCTCAGAAAGTCACGCACTGTCATACAAATACCTTTCAAAATGAATTTTATTTGCATGCCTTCTGGATTTCATGGTGCTTTTATTTAAATAAGTTAATTAGTGCATGTGGAAATAATGGTTAAAGTCTCCTAAACTGTAATAAGAGCATAGTTCCATTTTCATTAAAATTAGCAGCAAATTGTCACAAATGGTATGTTATGGGAGAAGATAATCAGAAGCCTGCCATTTATTATTATTAGAAAGTGGAAATTCACTACTGACTTGTGTGCAATTAACTGGACACCTAAATGAGCAATTAGTTGTCCTCACTTAATCTCTGTCAATACAGAATAAAAGCACCCTTGAAACAAAACTCGGTGCACCTAGCTCTAAACTGCCATATCTTTCTCTTATGAACTCAAAGCTGAATACACAGGTAAGATGTGCCTACTATGAGGAAATATGAATGCTATTCAATTCCATCATGTAAATCACAAGTTGATTAAAACTATTTTAAAAAGAAACTACTTGCCTTCATCATTAAGCAGTAAAAATTCTCTGTAATCAAAATGTATAATTAATAATCAATCACAAATTCCTTAACAGAGTTTATTCTGTATATTTGTATTTTGGAAATAATTTCTCATCATATTAAGAAACTCTTTTGACATCTATTTCACCAGTCTTTGTTATTTCTCAGTTTTTTAATACTGAAAAAAATACATTTGCAAGTTTATTTAATGTAAAACATACATGTTATGGAGTGTATAGATATATGTTCTCTGTATATGTATGCATACATATATATATATAGATAGATAAAACTGTCAACAAAATCTTTAAGAGATTTAAGCAGCACTAATACATTTCTATAAATTCATTAAAGTGTAGTTTACATAATAAAATTTCTTTACTATATTACCTAATTTTCAACTTGTCAGTAAACCAGTTTCTTATTCACCTTGAGGTGGATGCTATGTCAAGCAAATGCTCATGTGACAAAGAAGTTTTCATTTTTTGTTTTGGTCAACAAGTGGCCAGCTAACGTGACCCAACAGTGTCATTTGGCTCTTCCTGTGAGTACATCATTTGCTTAACGCAACCCACATGAGCCCAAATTTCCATAGCAAAGCACAAATTAAGTGGACCTAATTAAGTGTTATTTCCCTCTTCATCTTTTCATTCTTTTCCTTTGGGAAAAATAGATCTTTTCTTTACTCACTGTTATTTTTTAATAAATCAGAAATAACGCTATCAGAGTTAAATCAGTCGTGTAAGCATAAAAGCCTATTGAGGAAAAAAAGGACAATGAACATCTTTTCTGTACCCTGTCAGCTGGAAACCAATGTTCTTCTAAATCACAACATTACTGCTGTTAGTATGGAATATACAAGACAGATAAGCAAATATTATACAGCAGCCTAAGACACCGAAGTCTTCTAGTAAGTAACATTAATAAGAACCAGTGCCGTAGGATTTCTTGATTATGACTCAGCACTGAATGGGCCTCAGCGATAATTGTTTTATGTAGTCTTGGAAGCAGCCCATGAGATCTCCACCACACATGGGAGTCTGCACCTCTATCCCCACTACCAAGTGGATCCACATCAGCTACCTCCCTTTCTGTGCACAAAGCTTTGGAGACAGAATTGAAATTGATACAACAAACATACTGTACTATACACAAACCCCACAAAATATAAAGCAGATACCTGTAGCTTTGCAACAGTATCAGGGATTTCTAGACGGCAGGTAGCAAAAATGATGTCTGCATATGCATACCAGAAATTTTAAGATTTCCAAGCTATCATAATTTTGGTAATCATCAAACATATCCTTCAAATTCCAAAAAAGCTGACAATAATCTGTGTTCCCGTGGAGTTTCCTGTCTCAGTTGTCAGGTTTGCAAATAATGCAACTAAAATAAACCTAGCTGCATGTTAACGATCAATCCCACCTTCTCTCTTCAATCAAGTAATCCTAACTAGTTGAGAAGTGTATGTGGACTGCCACTATGCACTGTCTTTTATAAAGTCCTTAAGGGGTTTTGTCATTAATTTCTTATATAATTTTATATATATATATATAATATATTTCTCATATAATTATTATATAATGCTATATAAAATAAAGGTCTACTCCAATCTACAAGAATGCAGTAAACAAAACTAAAAGAGACTAGACACAACCTCCAAAATTCAATGCTAGGAGCTACCTTTAACCTTCACAGCAATTTAATCAAATGCATTTGGCACAGGCTAAAAATGACTTCATGGTCAGTGACTACAGCTCTGCACACAGACAACCACTTATGAGGCACTGCTCTGGGTAGCGTGGCCACATCCTAACTGTGACACTACACTGTATGCCTTTACCAAACTATAAAGAGATGTTACAAACAACTGTGGTAAAGATTCATTGTCAAGCACTTAGGCGTTTGGGTTTTGTTGGATGATAAACATTTTCAAAAATGGTTTACAATGATTCAGATTCATATTTGTGTCAGATTTTTGTCCCTTGTACTTCAGGTTTTTGCTGAGCTAGAGTTCATCAGCAAAAGATCTGACCCAGAGGAATATGATTATAGTTTTAACTGCTTGATCCTTTGGGTGGAAGAGAACAGATTAATCTTTCCAACTTACTTCTTATTTATTAAACACTACATTTATATATGATCTTTAACAGTACACTATCACAATATATAACAGAAGAACATGACAAATGAAAAGAGATTGGTATGTATTCTGTATAACATTTTAAACAGACAACTTAATTTTCAGAATTTTCACTAATTATGCAGACCCAGTAGGCAAACCTTAAGTCTGAGTATACTCTACACAATTGAAAGTTTTGCTGAATCTAATCTCACATACAAAATTGAAATTGGTAGCCTTTAGAAATGGAATGCCTTTAGAAGGAAACAAATCCAGAAAACCCAAGTCTTTGCAATCTACTTCATATTTGACCTCTTCATATTTCAGTTTTCAACTAACGTGCCTAAGGAGCCAAATATTTATATTTCTCTTTTGACTTTGCCATTTCATTGAAGATTTTAAAATTAAAGCTACTTCCTGTAAATCAGCCTTATTCTGGCTCCTGATTAAACTACAAGGCTGCTGAACACAAATCATGGGGTACACTGAACCCGACCGGTATTACTGAACTAAGACCAGACAGTATTTTAGGTGTTTTGTTAATTGTTTTACCATTTAGTTCTCAGCTGAATTCAGGCTCTGCACTCCACATAAGACATTATACACAGCTATCTTACGATTTTCACAGGCAACTACAATACTGGGGTCATTTCGAGTTTTGCGACATCTGTTTCATTATTTGTAGTTGCCAAGTAATATATCTTCAGGTGTGTGCTGCACCACCTTCCTGTGTCAGTTCAGCATCTGCATCACTCATACCACCACACAGTGAAGAAATGCCTTTTCAGCTTCTTACTTAATAGCTTCTGAATGTGCTGCCCCAAGATAGATACATGCACTGCTTACTGCATGCAGTGGTGGTAATTACACATACAATTAGAGAACTTATCCTGCATTTCTGACAGTCAAAAGTATTTATCATAGTAAGACAGTCATTTGACAAGGAAACAAGGTGAAACAAGCAATGCAGAATATATACTTCTGCATTAAAATTTTGTCTGTATTAATGAAAGTTAACTTCTCTTACAATGAAAAGTTAAAAGAAGTCATCTTGAAACAAGATCATCCAGACCTATCTGATATAAATTGCCTTGCTGGGAGCAGATACTCCATAGATAAAGATTTTTCATTGTTGGTGGTGGTGGTGTTTGTTGGTTGGTTTTTTTTTTTTTTTTGAGAACCTTAGATACATATTAGTTCCAGTTGTCATGCAGACCTGTTCTCTAAGAGGTTACTGTGACCTATTTGTATTGATCTGCATGCAGATAGGAGTGAATGTTGACATTTTGTAAGTGCTTTTATGTTTTCACAGACAGTATTTTTCATAGAAACCAGACTAACTTGGTTAAATTTCCACCTACTTCACCAGTTACAAAAAAGGGATTCAACCCTGCTAGAAGGGCTTCCTTCATTATGGAAATGATGACCAAGAAGAATAAAGAAATTGCACACGACCAAAGTAGTAAAATATGCCTCTAGAAACAACTGATTTCTAGAGGGCAATACGAAAACAGACCCCTTGTTACAAAATACTTATTAAAATGGACATAATCTTATTTTCATATCATTGCTTTTCTCCACTGGCAGTTTATCTGAAACTGGAAGGGTCTCAAGAATTCTACTCCCAGATAAAAGGCATATAGCTCTACTCTGAGCTGTCCTCAGAATTGTTTATCTACACTCGTCAGAGCCCAAACTATATCCATAAGCCATAAGGAGATGCATATAAAATTATGTCCACTCATAATCATTTAAAATACCATCTTAATTTAAATCATAATTTACTATGAAACACTGAAATAATAGATTTAGTTGTGTCTCAAGATGAAGTATTTAGTGGCAACAGTGGCTTGAGGTGTTATTGCTTGTCTTTGGTAATCTTCCTCCTGCAGCATTAATGAACTCTGTTGTTATAGAAGAAATAGTTTGTGTTGCCACACAGTTCATTGCACTGGAGGCCTGATCTGCCTTGAAACTAAGCCAGAAGAAAACCTGGTAGGTTTTTATTTGTTTGTTTGTTTGTTTGTTTATTTAAGTAGATGAGTTTCCAGATCCATTGCTGAGTGCAGCTGCACAAATCATTGGGCTGGAACAATTGAAGGGGTAGTAAACCACAGAAAACAGCAGCAGGTGGCACAGGAGGTGAGGCTAGGTCAATATTGCTTCCAAACACTTTCCTTTTGGCTATACAGCCTCAAGTCTAGTCAGAAGTTCATTTATATAATTCACTTACCTTCAGACTAAGTATACTGGCAGGAATTAACTCAGTACAGACTGCAAGACACCATAACAAACTTAGGTAAATTTGCAACTGGCTTGCTTGCACTAAATGCCATGCTATAGTAATAACGATATCAATTACACAAGGGTCTCAACATTAAACTAGCTGTCTATCAATAGCTCAGACTTAAGTTAATGTTTCCTTGCATATGTACAAACAGTAGTCACAGCTTTGAATGAACTATAGACATTTCCTTGAACACTTGCATCTTCTATTTGAGGTGAAAAATACTTATGCTTTTAAAATTACAGGTCTGCAATAAGGCCAGACTTAAATACTCACTCATTCTGTAGCTCTAGAATACTGAAGTAAAGCTGACTCCAAACTCAGATTTGCTATCTCTACTGTAAAGAAAAAGAAAGAATTATTTAAAGAAAGATTGCTGAAAGCTTTATTCTCTTATTAATATGGCATAAATCATAAAACAGCAAGTAAAAGCCTGGGATAAAATACTCTATAATTAAAAAACATGCCATTTCATTCTAGGAAAGAGCACACTGTACCTGAGTACCATATAGCAGCATCAATTGCATTTTTAAATTTATATTTAGAAAGCTAAGCAATCTGTCAAAACTTGAACAGACTTCCTAATACCTAATACTTCAAAAATAGAGTTAACTCTGCAAGTGCAACTTTATTTTATTAGAATTGGCCATTAAAAGCCTTTCCAGTAACTATTTGCTGTTAGTTACTGCTTGACAGAAAATTCTTACCCGTAGAACATTCTTTCAGAGCAGTGATTACTATGAGCGCTATGGACTACAGTGCCATCCAGTGGTAAATTGCCCTTTAGACGCTAACTCTGTGTGCTTCTGCCACATGTTAGCCTTAAACACATTCTGAAAAACCACGACGGCCAAAAAATATCAGAAACGGTAAAAAGAGCACATGTGCATATATTCTGCATACTTCCCATATGCATCCCTTGTCAGAGCATCACTGACAGCCGAAGCTGCCATGTATAGATAATAGGTAGATGGTCCTTTTCTTTCTAGACAGAGATTTGACAGATCATTTCTTAATGCTAGTGCAGCTAGCTAAACTAATGTACTTTGAGAAGGCTATATACTCTGAATCAGAATCTATTGGGATGAGAATGCAATGTTTTCTAGGGTAGAACAATTTCAGTGAGGGACTGCCTTCCACTCTAAAAGTGTAAAAAGGGTTCTGTCCTGAGATCAGACTTTCAGTTACTCAATCCTCCATTATTACAAGGATCTAAGTCACCAGTAATGCTTTTAATCCCCTCCGCCTTTTTCCTGCAATGCTGCGCAGATTTTGCAAACTTTTAGTATTTTGTAAGGTAGATCTTAGGTTCCACGCAGGCTGTTATGAAATGCTCTGCAGTGGAGAGTGCAATCTGAGGACTAAATATCTATTAAGTGGTTGTGTACATTCATGCAGTCCTCTGATCTAAGTGGCCATTTTTGGCCCATATTCTCTACTGGAATATATTTAAGACCTTTGACTCTACTGTGATGGGCATCCAGAAGCACAGAGCCTGTGGAATCAAACTCAGCATTAGTTAGCATATATATTTTCCCCACTGATTTTAAATGAAATTACAAATCCATAAATTAGACCTTCTCATAAAATTTCCAATCAATACCTTCCTATCACCTATTCTATCCCAATCACTACTAGGTAGTGGAATGAGATGCTTTTTTTTTTTTTTTTTTTCATTTGTACTACTTCATCTTGAGGAGGAGATAGTTAAGAATTCACTGAGAAAACTTATAAAACCAGCCAAGCTGATTTCCCATGCAGAAGCACAGAAGCATGTTGCCACTGAGAAAAGTGCATATTCACAATTAGAAATGGAAAGGAATAGTGTATAAAGTTAAGTGACTCAATTCTTAATAACTCTCCATTGACAATTAAAGCAGTTTTCAAAAATAGACTAACAGCCTTAAGACCCTATACCAAAGGAAAATAAAACAGAACTTTCCTTGTTACTTGATTGAATGGGTCAAAGATAGTCCCTTTCATGCAGGGCGAAATTTAGAAAGAGAGCCTAAGCACGAGACTACGGCACTGGTGCAATGATGACTTTGTGCCATACTTCCTATTTTTCATAAAATGAAAAACCATGGCCATCATCACCATACACAAGACAGCAACTGCTCTAGTACTTGTTTCAGAGCAGAAAACTGAGCAGTTAGAACACGTTACAGTCTCCTCTACATCTTGCTCTATCCCTTCCACCTTACCCACCTTTCCTTCCTTCCCACAGTATAGAAGCTACAACTATTCAGATTCTAAATTTCAGCCTTGTCCTAGGAGAATCAGAGGCACAGCAATGAGTAATACAGGATACTGATATAATTATCATTACTGAAATCATTTCATTTCAAAGAGGAAAACATTTGTTTCTTCACTACATAACTAGCTCTGCTCCTACTCAGCTGTTTACTGTAATGCCTCCTTAAAGGAGACACTGACTAAGTAAACAACTTAAGTATTTCCTTATCTTCATATAGAATAAACAAAGAAGAAGAGTAACACCAAATGATTACTCTTAATGATGCATATGTTTCTTATTGCCACCTGTGTTTTTATTGCTCAGAGTCTTCTTTATTAGAAACCATTTTAGGGCCAGGTTAAGTTACTAAGGCTTGAGAACTGGTAAGAGCCACGGAATGAGTTGGGTTAAGTTTGGAGACTACAGAGCTCTATGTTGATGCGTGAATCATCTTCTGACACTCTAAAGTTCTCTCTCTGAAACTCAAGATTAGGCTGACCATGATGACAAATCTACCACAAACACATGGCAGATGAGACACAAACCCATGACCTCCACAGCTCTGAAGCAGAGGTGTACACTATGGCACACAGTCATGGCAAGCAGATGGTGACATTAACATGGAAAAAGTGTCACCTGCTGACCTGCATAAGAACATAGCCACACAGCAGGAAATCTGTGCTGCTAGTAAAATGTTTAGATTTTTAGTTTGCCATCAGAAACATTTTTTCCATTTGTATCTCCTTTTCACTACTACCACTGATGTTCAGTTTCCAGTATGCAGCTGCTTTTGCTCCTGATCCCTTGTCACCATGTGAAACCACCCACGTTGTGGCCTTGCCCCTTACAGGGCTGCAGCTGCATAGCAAGCCAAGGGAAACCAACCTCTGGTGGCTGCAGCTGCTCTCTAGCTGATTTGGCAACCCAGCATATAGCAATCCACACCAATTCCATGCCAATCCCTTTCTCCGTCACTCTGAGGATACAGATTCTCCCTGTACAACAAGCTACATCCATAGGCTACCGAACCCACCTGCCTTGATGTTGCACAGTACTCGCTCCATCAGGGACTTGGGTTTGCATGGCACTGCAGAAGATACATAGTTGCAGTGAAAATGCTGTGATTGATTCTGTAGCATTCAGGATTTAATGCCATTTCCCACAATCATAGCCCTGAAGTGCCTTGGAGCAAGGATTATTGGTATTTGTGTTTTGGATCATAGAATCATAGGATGGACTGGGTTGAAAAGGACCATAAAGATCACCCAGTCTGAACCCCCCTGCCATGGGCAGGGTTGCCAACCACTAGATCAGGCTGTCCAGAGCCACATCCAGCCTGCCCTTGAAATGTTCTGTTGTACACTGACAAACTGCAATTTGCTTTCTTGCACCCTTGTACTCCCATGGTCCTCTGTTTATTTCCTCTTCAGCACAGCCTCCAGGGTATTATCTGTTCTCACGAGGAGGCAAGGCCAAGTGGATCACCTGAATTAGAACCCACAGGAGGGCTTACTCAGCAATGAAGCGATGCCATTGCCTTGAACATGTTTTGGAAAATCGTCCTCACCAAAAAGAGACCAAGAGTGCTCCCCAACAGATTCTTCATTAGATTGTAAGGTCTCTCAAGTAATCTGCCTATAACTTTTGAGTATAGTATTCTCTACTCTAACTCTAAGCATGCATAAAATCCCCTAAGTTTTGATAGAAATACACAAATCAGCATTTCATGTTAGTCTAAGTATCTAGATCACAAATAGATTCTTCACGCTTGAACTCCTCTACAAAGTTGGTCCTAAATGCATACTTGCATTGCATGTTCTGAAAACACACACACAAGCACTGGATGGGAATCGCCTTTCAACAAATACCTCAGTGCTTAAATCAACTGCAGTACTGGGATGTGGCAGATCTGCACCCAGCTCTTCCCTTCCTGGGGGAAAAACTTATTTCACTTCTCAACAGTATGCTACCTATAATCTCCACACTAGGCGACAGGACCTCAATCAGCCTTCCTTATCTACATTAAGCTGTTTTGCACAGACCAAACACTCACAACCAGCTGGACCAGAATTAGAGTTTCCCTTCTGGTTTCTAACACCTGGACTATAGGAGTTTTCTCCTTAACCCATGTTGACTGTAAATTCTCTCTTTCTACAAGAAAAAGGGATCTGGTTTGTATACCTCACTCCAGAAGGTACTCAGATCAGTGAATTCAGAGCTACACACTTTCCTGAACCTTTGATTTAGATGCCTAACGCTCCAAGAATAGGAAATAAAATATTAAATTTTCCTGTTCCCACTGCTTAGATTAACGCAGAGACAGAAGATATCAAGCTTGATCATACAGTTACATAAATCAAGAATAATTTTATCACAGCAAAACTGATACCAACATCAGAACAAAATCAGAAGCAAAATAGACTATTCACATCACATGACAATGTCCAGTTGCATTGTTTTTGTTTGTTTGGTTGTTTTTTTTGTGAACCTACAGGTTCTTCAGCGTAATCCAGGGCTAACAGTTGAATTGTTACTCTTGCATGATGCTGTAATATTAGTGAGAAAAATCTAGGCAGAAATGAACTTTCCATATTAACAATCCCAAATGCTTAAACACAACTAAACAGAAAAATCAGAACAAAGAATGCCTAAGATATAAAATCAAAAGGACATATTGGAAGATCAGGAGTTCTGTTTAACAAAATGTTATATTTCTGCTAAAAAAGGGGATGTTAACATAGAATAACGGCACAAATACATACAGTCAATAGCATTAAGTGTGCTGAATGTTAGTAGCAAGCTTCCCCGTTGTACAGTGGAGATGCTGTCTGCTAGAACTGGCTTAGTGTGACTATAAAGTTGCATTCAAAGTCAAACAGCAGAGAACAGCATGTATCATATTTGCAGACATTTTAATTGAGATTTATGATGTTGGCTGATTTAAACTAGGTCATCTCAAAATGCTAAGTATTAATAGAAATGTAAATTAGAAACTTGAACATTATTAAGCTAATTAAGTAAGTCATTTTATGGGCTTCAAATGAATCAAAAATAATAGAATTAGTTTCATTATTCTGTTAATGTTCACTTTTAAACTCAAAGCTAGGCTGCTTCCCATTATTTTGTGGGTAGCTAGAGCCAAGTGTATACTATGGATCATACAAAAATTACTAAAAATCCCTACAACTTTTAGGAACAAAAAGGCAGGGTGCTTTCCCCTACTCAACAAGAGGAATTCCAGACTCTTCTACATATGGAACGCATTTGATGTTTTCATAAAGTGGCTCTATATACCCATTACATTGCTGTAGCTCCAAAAGACACGTGAATATGAAGCACTACAAGATCTGAAGCTTGTTGTTTAACACAAACTAACATTCAACTGTTTACAGTATCCCTTTTTTTTTTTTTTTTTTTTTTTGCTCTGGATGTCACTGCATGTAACAGTACACAAAGCCAAAAGAATTCAATAGTATCTGCCCCAATTAGGTGTGCTTTTTGAAATAGGATTTACCATATATATCACTACTGCAAAATGTTCCTTTTATTTTCTGTGTTATTCAGTGGCAAAATATCCATTTGCTCAGGTAGAGTTTTTGTCATTCAAGGCAATTAATTATTTCTGTGACAGTAGTACATATGTAGCAGAATACACTGCTAATTAATCATTGACTGAAGAACTTGTAGTGATTTTCTTTATTACCATCCATTCAGTGGATGTGTAAAAGCCTGTACTCTCTCTTTCTTTGTAAAATATTTGTACATTACAATAATTCAGATGCATGCAGCTATAGTATCACAAGTATTGACTTGCTCCTACCTAGAGCAGGTTTATGCCTGCATGAAAAAATGGCCATCTCCACGAGCAGCTCTCTGGTGACATTATAAAGACTTATCTCTCAATATAGAATCACTGAAATACAGCAAGAGTTCCCATATGTGTTTGTAATTCTTAACCCTGAAATCACAGGGAAAAGGGAAAACAGGAAAACTGTTGAATTTCTCTTTCTGTTCCCAGGTCCAAGAGGTTAAAGATTGACCACCTATTCACCAGATATGGGTACACCCTCACAGCAGCCAGATTAGAAGAGGAGATAGAGTCCCTCATTCACTGCTGTTGCTAACAGAGAAACCAATCTTTTTCACCCACTTGACTGTGCCTGACTGGTTTCAAAAATCAGATAAAGAGAAAGCAGCAGGTAAGGCAAAAATTCTTTTTCGCACCACATAGTAATGCAGCATCTGATTAGAGAATAATGTTTCACTGTTTACTTGGTTAAATCATTCAGCCAATTAAACCACATTGCAGCTTTTCTTTACTGCAGGCATTCCCACTCTGGGCTCCTTAGCTCGTATCTCTGGCTGCTCCTCACTTCCCATTTTGTAGCCTAGTGAGCAAGTCCCAAACAAGGTGGCATTTAGGGGCTGAACACTGAAACGTGGCCTTTTTTGGAGACTCTGGGAGAACAATTAAGAAAAATGATGGGAAATCTTTCTCCAGCAGGAACAGCCAAACTGTGCAGGAGCCCCAACCATGCTAGAAAAGGCTTCAGTCTTGAATGATATTGACATATCTCACCTGCTGACAACTCCACCATTCTCACTGCTTTAAATCCATGCAACAGGATATTTATAATCAAATTCACTCACAAAAAAAAAGTCTCTTATGCAAATCCAATCTCATTTTGACTAACTGCAGGTACCAAGAATGCCAAGCCTGCACCAACCCTTAGAGGAAATACAGTCAAAAACCCAAGTAACAGTAATCTGAGAAACAGAAGTTGGCTGACAAGAGAACTCACTTTGGAAACAGTGCGCTGGAGCCCTGTGCATGGGATAACCACGTTCTTATGTACGGAACCTCATCCTGAGGCTGAGGAAGAAGCTGGCTCCTCAATACAAGATGTGCAGGCTGAAACTTCTCTTGGGGTCACATTCTTAAGAGGGTGCAACAGAACAGCATTTGGGATGGGACAAAGGTAGTAACAGCCACAGCTAAGCGGGAATCCAAGAACGGAGGGCAGGTGAACAGACTCCATCCTGAGCTGCTCATGCCGCACACTGCCTTAAATGAAGGGATGTGGAAAAACTGACAAAAAACAGTCCGCTACATTGTCCGATTTAAGGGAAAAAAAACCAAACTAACTTCTTTATCTCCTGAGTACAGGGAGATACGAGCAGAGCCCGCGTGCAGTCGGAGCAGCAGAGCCGCGCGCTCCCACCTGCGAGGGCGGCACGGCTCCGCGCTCAGCAAGTCCTGCCTCGGCCCGGAGCTCTGCTCGCGTGAGCCCAGCGTTCGCTCAGGGCTCAGAACGGAGATGAACCCAACGCCCCTCCTGCTCCCCGGCGCTGCGGGACCGCCCTCTCGGCTCCCGGCCTCAGATCGCCCCTCCGGCGGCCGCGCCGACCCCGAGGGGCGGAGGGCGCTGCCCCGCCGGGCGGGAACGCCGCCTCAGCGCCCCGCGCCTCAGCGCCCCGCCGCCTCCCGCCGGCGCAGCGGCCCGCGCGCCCCTCGAACCCCGCGGCTGCGGCCGCCCCGGACGTCGCGTAGCCGGGGCGGGCTGCGCAGTTCCGGCGGGGAAAAGGGAGGGGTGACATGCAGAGCGGGCAGCCGGGGCCTCGGCGGCAGCAGCCGGAGCCGGAGCCGCGGGTGCTGGGGGTCCGGGCCGGGCGCGGCGTTCCCGCCATGGAGATGGAGAAGGAGTTCCACCGGCTCGACCAGGCCGCCAGCTGGGCCGCCATCTACCAGGTGAGGGGCGGCCGCCCGGCCCCGCTCTGCCCCCGGCGCGAGGAGGAGCGCTCTCCTCTCGGCCGTTCCGTGCTGCCGCCCGGCTCCGCTCCCCCAGCGCCGGCCCGGAGCCCCGCGCGGACGCCGCCGCCTTCCGCTCCCCCGGCGGCTTTCCCTCCCTCCCTCCCTCCTTTCCGTCCCTCCTTTCCCTCCCCGGGCCGCTGCCGTCCTCCTTCCCCTTCCTCCCGGCGTTCAGGAGGCCCCGCGCCGCTCCCCTCCCGCCGTGGCCTCGTCCCTCGGCGCGGCCGCCGTTCGCGGCCTTGTGAAGCCGCCCGTCCTCGCCGAGCGGAGCGCGGCCCGGAGCCGCGGCTGTGACCGCGCGGCCGCGGTGCGCGCAGATGGGCGGTCGGTCTCCGCAGTGATGGAACAGATCCGAAGAGCGGCTCGTTGGGAGCGCGTTGGGAGCGCTTGCGCGGTGAACTGGTGTTATTTTTTGTTATTTTGCATTCAGCCCGTTTCTGATGTTTTTAAGCTGTGTGGCAAACGCGGATGATTCTAAGGATGCTGGCAAGGTGAATACAGATTAACAGATACAGCTGTAAAGAGGTCTTCTGCCTTGAAAGAGTTCTTTGTGCGCTTATCCAGAAGGAGGTGTGAGAGGTGGGTGTGCGCCGTCACATCAGGCAGCGCTGCCGTGAGAGCCGTGGGAACGCTTAAGCTGCAACACTGCATATTCCGATAAATTCTAATTCCCCGTTTGTAAAGTGGAAGTGAGGCTTTGCATCCCTTTGCTGCGTGTTTCTCTGGCAACAGACGTTAGAAAAAGGAAAAAAGAATGGAATTTTATGAAAGTGAAATAAATGAGCTTCTCAACAATAGTATGCGAGTTGTGAAAGTAGTAGTTTGCAGAATGGGCATCTCCAGTTGTTTGCCAATGGAAAAATAAGCATTTTTCTCATGAAATTTTGAATACCCTTTTCAGAAAAGTCAATTTTTTGGGTAGAGGATTTCATTTCCTGCAGAGCCTCAGTGCTTGCTAACTCTATTGGTTGAAAGTCATGTGCATATATGATGATGTGTTTTTGCTAAACTGTTTTTGATAGTTCGGTCCGTTGCAGGCTTAGCGCTCAGGAAATGATTTTGAGTAGCAGCGCTGTAATGGAGGCGGTATACTCCTAGGGGTACGATTTAATTACTGAAGTGATCTCTATAAGGAGCCGTAAGGTTAATAAAGAACGAGGAACTGTGGCATGTTTTCAGTGTAGCATTCAGTGATATTTTTTTCCTGCTTTCTTTGAATGATGTAACGCAGTAACCTGCTCAGACTGTCACAGTGTGCGGTTTGATTGAGGTGTGATATTCAATTAAGAAACAAGCTGAAGTGATTTGCTTCCAACTTTTGGCAGCATGAGAGCTGGGTTTTTTGTTTTCTTGCTTGTATTTTAAGGTTAGTAAGTACGTGCTTCGGCATCGTGTAACTCAGTTTCTAACTGCATCCTGCGTTTAAATATCAGCTGCTTTAAATGACGTTGTGGCAGACTGTGTACATCTAGAACAGTGTACTTCACTGTAATCCATGCTTTGGCAGTGACACAAACAATGCAGTTTTCCAACAAATACCAATCTTTGCCTGAATAATGGAGTTAAGTGGAATAATGTTTGTTACTGGTGCAGTCGTTTCTTTCTAAAGTCTTTCTGCAGGTTAATCATACCATGTACTTGTAGTGTCTAGGTGTTAGAATCATGATTGCTAAAATCCAGAGGTGTTCACCAATATTCTGAATGAAACATAATGCAGTTTACTAGCAGAATAATTTCCTCTTGTTTCTTGGCTATATCGTTGATCGACAGATACAGATGACATTTAGAGGAGGCATTAGGAGCACAACAGGGAGGTGAAGCCAACTGGAAGGATGGCTACAAGGAGGTGTGCGTGGGTGCCACATGACTTTGAAGGCATACAATTTTCCAAGATTCTTTTTTTGGACAAGGGAAAGCTATGTTCAGCTGTAATAATCACACAGTTCTGAAAGAATATAAGATTTTTTTTTAAAGTGTAAAATGGAGAGATAGATGGAGACAAAAACAGTTCAAAATAAATTTCTGAAGGTATTTGTGACAATTCTGTCTCAGGCACTGTATGGTTAGTGGCATTGTGGTAGCTAGTTGAAACGGTAAATACTTATGATGTTGTCAGTGTTGTTGGTTTTTTAAAACATCCAGTATCATCTCTTTTATTAGATTTACTTGCTACCAGAACTAGCAGCCATGAGACATTGGAAAGGTTGTTCAGAGATCTGGTACTTTACAAGGGTTGGTCTGGTACTAATCTGTGTTTCTATTATAGAGAAACATACTTGGGTCTCATTTGATCGGTTGCCTTCTAATCTAAGCATAAAAAATAATTTGAATAGTTAGCATTCTCACTCAAGTCCTCTTCCGTAAAACACCAATTTATAGGAAAATGGTCAGCAGCTTAATACAAACTTTTAAATGTGATATTGCAGTTCAAGCGTGCAGTCTAGAAAACAAATACCTAAAGGTGGGTTGAAGGATGTACACAATGCGTAAATACCTTTAGGAGTACCAGTAGGATTGAAAAGCATTCACTCTGGAGATGTCACAACAAAAAGCAGTAGCCCAAAGCTAAGAAAAGAAGAGAAGGTTCTGGGGAAACATCATTGCAGCCTTCCAATACTTGAGGGAAGCTTAGAAACAGGAGGGAGAATGACTTTTTACTGGGGCAGATAGTGATAGGCTAAGGGGGAATGGTTTTAAACTAAACAAGGGGAGATAGAGGTTAGATATTAAAAATAAATTCTTTTCTCAGAAGTGGTAAGGCCCTGGAACAGGCTGCCCAGAAAGGATATACATGTCCCATCTCTAGAGTTGTTCAAGGCCAGGCTGGAGGGGACCCTGGGCAGCCTGATGTAGTTGGAAGGCAAGCAGCCCATGGCAGGGCGTTGGGACTGGATGGCCCTCTAAGATCCCTTCCAACCTAAGCCATTCTGTGATTCTTTGAAAAGCACAGTTGAGGCCTTCAGTTAGAGGAGGGGAGAGCAAGATAAAGGAAGATAATTTGACCAGTATATCAGAGACATTGAATTTTCACTTGATCATAGTGAATTCAGTATCAGATTTTAATGGTAATTCTATACGTAGAAGTCTTTAATAATTTTGATTTCTAACTCCTTACACACGTTGGTAGAATGAGATACTATCTTAAAAGCACAAACCTCAAATACGGGTTAAATTGCTTCTTGTGTTTATATAAACCAGGTAGGTTGATGTTAGTATGTTGGCTAATGATAGTAAGTCTGATGTGTTAATAACATTAAAGAGATCTGTGAATTATTTAGCATTCAGCTAGGAATCCCACGCAAAGCAGACAGTGCAACCCATGCAAACTTGATACTTGGTTTTCACTGAAACATGAATGGCAACTGCTCAAAATTAGTTTTCCATGTGAAGGATGCAGAATTGGTACACTTTTTTTTCTTTTTACAGTCAGTACATTGTAAAATAAGAAAGAACTGATCATCTGGATTTTTAGATATGTTCAGAATCGAGAGAACTGAGAATATTGGGCACTGTGCTAGCTCTGCTGCTGTGCACACCCTGGAAAACTGACGTATGGTTACAGTTAAGTAGTTTGGTTTGATACTTGTAAGAGGAATATTGTAACTGTTCTCAATTCTTCAAAGAAGGAAGTTTGGTGCTTTTTTTTTTTTCCAACTAATATTAATATGACTGTTACTTTTTTCCCAAATCTCCCTAAACTAAACTAAAATACTGTGAAACGTACAAGTTAATAAACTTCACACAGGCTATGGGAGAGATATAGAAAGCAACCAAGGGTGTTCTGAGTTCTCTCAAAAGAGAAAAGTGGAAAACCTTTTTACTGTCTCTGTATTTGAGGTAGATTTTAATGTTGAAAGTAACAAGCTGTAAAATGGTTCGCCCTGTATACTGTGGTTGTGTTATATTTTTAAAGTAAATGAACAGGAAGTTCTACCAGTGTTTTCGGTTTATAAGCTGCTGTGAGGGTTTAGACTGTCTTGCTGCAGTGTATAAGCATTTGTGTTTCTCTTTTGCTCTGGTGCTATGAAACTTTAAACTTCTTTGGAGTACATAAACTTTTGTATGAGTACAGCTTATTGTAAATGCACCATTGTGCCTGATTCTGCCAGTTCTTGTTCCTTGAAAATGCAGGTCTCTGCATGCATGCCTTGCCACTTCTTAACTTGTGCTATGTTGATTCATTCAAGGTGTAATTTAATTGGCTCTCATTATGGAGAGCTACCTTAGAATTGGCAGTTGTAGGGATTCTCTCTTTGCCTGCAATACAGCTAAGGATATGCCATGTTTTCCAATGCTGTACAGCCGCTGAATTTTGATAGAACTGTAGGAGAGACAGAGCAAGTAACTGAGCCCTTGTGGCTTGTGAAGTCATTATCTTCTCTGTGGAAAAGCAAAGTTCTCTTTCATTTACAAGTGCTAGTATGCTTTGTGCTATTGAGAATGTTCCAAGGCACTCAGCTGCATTGGCTAGTTGTGGTAGTCACCTTTCCAGGTCAAGACTGATCATATCTGCTGATGGCGAACAGGAGATGGTGAAAGTCCTCTTCAGCTGAGCTACTGAGCAGCTTAGTTGTGCTTCTTTTTCAGAATCCAGAGTCTAAAATATAAGTACTTGAAGAGTCCTTTCTTATAGCATTGCTGTAAGTAGAATAAAAACGGAGCCCATATTTCTCTACTGTAGCTTACTGTTAAGGAGTACAATTTGCCAAAACTCTGAAAATCATACCTGTGGGCACTGAGTGTTATGCCTGCTACCGAGTGCCTTCAGAAGGATTTTAGGGTTTCGGTGGGTTCTTCTAGATTATTTGTTCCTCTTTCTTTCTTTCTGCTTGCCATAACTGACAGTTACAGAGAATACAGTGTTAACCACATGCCAAATGATGTTGAATTCAATCAGAAATAGCACTTGCAAACAGAGAATAAAGTACGTTGTGTTCAAGGTAGACTAAGCATTTCTGAAACTGAAATAACCTTTAAAATATTCTTGTCAAGTTTATATTAAACAGTTCATCATACAGGCAACTAAACATTAAAATGAAATCTTCTTGAAAGACATTGCAACTGAATGCAGGTGTTCTGCAGGTGTTTTATCTGAGACTTTCTAAGCTGTGCTTCACACTGAAATATCACTGCTACTTTCTTATCAGTTCTCCAGTTTCACATCAGTTACCATCATGACATAATAATCCATTTGGACTGTTAATTCAGCCTAATCAACTTAAGAGGGTACTGAGTGATTCCTTAAAGTTCAGAATTCGTGTATGAATTGAAGTGGACATTTTTAAATTAAAATTAAATGGAGTAGGAAAGAGAATCTGTGAACAAACGAAGAAAAGCCGTACTAGCAGTATTAGCTTGAGATCTCACTATCGCTTGTAGTCAGTGAATGTGAGCCAGTTGTATCACTCACTAGGAATGAATTTGTTTTCCCAAGGTCGAATAAAGTAGTTTTTTCTTTAGTCTCCTCACATGCAAAATGAGAACTGCTTAAAGTGCCAGAGAGCTTATAAGCGCAAAATTTTCATCCCTTTTATTTCACAGAAGGAAAAGAATCCAAATTATTCATACTTTATCAGTGTTCTGTTGTGAAGATAGGAAGCAGCTTTCTAGGTTTTTTGTTTGTTTGTTTTAATTTTATTTTTGTTGCTGTTGTTTGTTTCTAATACCTCCAAACTAGGTTAGCACTGCATGACGAAAATTTCAGCTCATGTTTTGCTTCAGGCAATGCAGAATGCATGTGGATGTTCCCTTCTGATCACAGTCATCTTTTGCAGTCTGTGTTCTCTTTTAAAACAGAGGCCTTTGTTCATCAGTGAGGATGAAATCTCTGCTAGGTGAAAGTCTGCAAAATGTGTTTAGTCAGAGGTTTATTTAATGGCCAGATGGATAAATATTTGAAAATTGAATATTATGCCATACGCCTTAGAAATTAATAACAAAACAAACAAAAAAGCCACATGCTTAGCTGGGTAATTAAAATTTTCTTGAGCGTAAAATTTTATAGTATGCCCTGCTTAATTCTGCAGTTTCTGCAATGCTGATTTGTAAAAAGGTTAATATGTAGTGAGATCAAAGACTAACACTTAGAGGATCACTTGAGGTTTTATATAGTATTCAAATGCTGAACTGAAAGTGCTGTCAATGTTAGATGTTTTACAGGATTACTGTAAATTTATTGATTTTACTGTAAATTAATGGATTTCAAAAATAGTTATTTTTGAAATGTTCAACTATAATTTTTGTGTCTGTACTTCTGTAAAAGTGTGTAGTGCATCTGGACCTGTTGAAGCACATGGTGTGTTTTTTTTTCTTGAAGGAAGCACGTTTATGAAAATAAAATGAAGAAACATTCTCTGTGATGTTCGGAAGTAATAATATAACTTGATCTGATCTGTCAGCTTTGATGTGTACAGTGCTTACCATTGAGATTTTTTTTTAAGTCATTGGTCACCATGTCTCACGTTGATTTGCACAAGAAACACTTTTTTGTTATCTCTCCGGTGTCAGTAGACATGCCCTTGCTGGTTTGGCTGGGAGGGGCACTATGATACAACATCAAAATGCTTTTGTGTGTTCACTTTGTAGATCATGTTGTACCACGATCTACACCAGTTCATTTTCTACCGAAGTTTGTGAATTTACGTGTGCTTTTTCTCTCACCCACGCAAGACAGAGCTAAGATTCAATAACTTGCCTATTGTATTATACTAAGAAAAAGCGAGTCATTCTTGGAAATTCGTGATTCTGTTAGTAGTGGTAGCTGATCTGCCTTCAGCTTGGGTTTGTGCTTTCTACATTTAAGAGAAACATTCATGGGACAGCAATGAAAAATCTGTTGTCCATGATCGAAAGGTAGAAGAGTCAGCATAGTAGGAAAGTTTGGGAATTTGTAAGATTCATTTTTTCCCCCTAGGTTCTGGTTCTCTAGGTTCTGTTTCCTTATGCTTTCACCTTGCTCAACACTTTGTCCCAGAAAATGGACTGCTGAACAAAATATTTCCATAAGTTACTGTTGTTGCAGTCATAAGCAGTGGAGTAACAAGCTGGGTATCTAGGGCATCCAGCCAGATTACTTGACAGATCTGAATTTTCAACCATTGTGGCTAGAGTCTGTCTGTATCTTTTAATTCAAAGTACTTAACGTTACACCATGTCAAATTTATTTCCTCCTTAATTGTGTGTGCTTTGTTCTTTTTTTTTCCTAGTGGCTGTTGCTTTTCACTCACACTGTCTTGCTGGCTCCTGCTTGTCCTTGTTGATTGGCGCGGTGCTGAACATGGATTGTAAAGGAAAAAAATATTTGGGCATTCTGCTTTCTCATTGGGCACATACTTAATGAAAGCAAGCAGATTAAAAAAAGCTTTTTTGCTGAATTCAGCATTAATCTCTTGGTGGTGTATTTTGGATTTACCTAAACGGCATACCAATGCATGCATTAAGGGCTTTTTTCAAAGCCTGTTTCTCGTTGTCAGGGACCGAAACTGGATCTTCACTGTACGTTGGACATTTTAGTCCTCCCATGCTGGGATTCAAACCTTGAAGTAGTGCTTAGCTCCTTCTTTTCACTGCAGTGTACTCCAGTGGAAAGAACAGGAAGAAGTCTGCTGCGTGCCTTCACCATCGGTGCCTTTTCCCACCATCTGAAACTGTAATTGTCTTAGCAATCGGTTGTTGTGGATGCTGTGGTAACGCAATTGAAGGGATAAAAAGGCACCTTCAGAATTGACAGCGCAGTTGGTCAATGATGAGGACTGACCAGCTTTCACTCACCAGCTGTTGTGATACTGTTTAATCAGATTTGAATTGTGTGGTGCAGTCTTTTTCCTGTATGCAGGAGGTTAAAACAGTTTCTACGTAAGTAGGAGTAGGAAATAAAGCAACAACAAAGCAAATTTTGCATTTGGTTGTGTATGTAGCGATATAAAAACTATGATTCTTCTCCAGTGGGGAGAGTGGAGCTGTGTGGGTCAGACTGCAGGCAGAGTGCGAATGGAGTCCTCTGCTCAGAAAGCTTACTGTGCTTCTGGTACTAAAAGAAACACTTGTTGAAAAAGCTGCTGGGTAGTATCTTAAAGTAGCTGTTCTATTTGCAATCTTTCATGTGCCTTTTCTTGTATCTGAAATTCCCAGAATTTTATGGTCCTTCTTTGAAGTGCTTGATTCATCAAGTTCTCAATGCTGTGAGCCATCTTACAAGACGCTCTGTTTTTCAGGTTATTTATATTTATTTGGAACAAGCGGTCATGCATACAGAGGAATGTTCTTCTAAACTTCTTCCCTTGTGAACATTTGAATGCATATTGCTTGTTTTTATCATTTCAAGTCTCACAGTGACAAGTTACAGTAGCATAAACCGTGTGACCTTTTGGTGTGATCGCAGGAAGAAAAATACGAAATCTATTTTAAAAATAAAATTCCTTTGACTAAGGAAGAGTGTGCTTCCTTCATCTGACAGGAAAAATAAGCCATACCAGTTCATATCTTGATTCCATTCTGCTGCTACTTTTTTCCCAGTGTCTTCTGTGCAGTCACTGCAGCTGGCTGTAGTAGGGTAGATCATTGGAGAAAGAGTGAGAACCAAAAAAATACTGTGCGGCTTATTAACAGCCCAAATCAATACCCACACATTCTGGATAATTTTTGAATATTTCCAGAAACTAAAGAAAAATTGAGAGTTTTAGCCAGCAAGGAATGACAGAGTAGACAGCTACCCAGTGCCAGAAAATGTTTCTGTGTAATACTTTTACAGTTTAAGTAAATTGAAAAGTGATAATTGTCATACTTTTTTTACACTTCTGGCAAGGACTGTGTTCACCTTGTGATTGCAGTTGCCCACCAAGAGCTGTGCAGTGCCCAGCAGCACCTGCAGCATGACGAGGAGGAATCTTGCTTCAACTTGTACTATGTTTTCATTCCCAGCATTGGTATCTTCTCAGAATTGGCCCAGAGTTTCCATGACAAGAGCAGTTCTGCCCTTCTGGTCTTTTAAAACTTGTAAATAATGAAGGACGATACATGTAGCAAAGAAACAACCCCATCATTCTATCCCTGCATATTACACTAGCTGTCATTAAATCAGTAATGTACTGAGAAATACTGAGTTGAGGAGGTTGGTTGTTTCATTTGACAGCACGCAATACTACACAGACAGCTGATCAGTAATTTCCCTTAAGCCCAGTTGCCTTATTTGAAGTGAAGTTGCTTGTTCTCACCGGAAACAGGCTTGGCGTTCAGGGTTCTGGAGCATGGATGCTCACCGTGTCCCTCAAAGTTGTCTTGTTTTTAGCAGAGAAGAAAGATTGAAACAGGAGGTTGAAAATATGTGAAACCTTTACAGCTGCTGAGTTGCTGGATTTATTAGTCAACATCAGAGCATTAGTGGAGAGGTCTAATCTTACAACAGGCTTTTTAAAGCTTGTTAAGAAGCAGGCAGAGCAGAAAGATTTTATGGCTGTTAATAACTGATAAACAAGAAACTAATGACAAATATGACATAATTTGTGTGAGGTTTACCATTCGGAACCTTGGTTTGGAACTGAGTCTGTTCTGCTGAGTTTTACTTGATTGCCTTACCATACAATGTAGCATACAGGCAGCTTTTCTGAGGCTGACTGACAGCAGGAAATTCCTTGTAATTTTGCTGAGTTCTCAGAGGGACTTTGGGTTGACAAAAATGTTATGTGCTCACTGTTATGTGCTTATTGTTTTTTAAGAGTAGCTGAATTACTTTACTTTGTTTCTAGTTAGGAGCAAACCTTCAAATATTGCTTTACAATAATAATAAATGTATATATTAGAACTTTAAGAAAGAAAATCAACAAAAGACCTCAGAGGCTTCTTTACACTAAAGTATTTTCTAACAACGTGTTCTCCAGGTAAAAGCATCTCTTTATGCAAATTTCTGTCTCTTGGTTTAAGAAAAATGGTTTAATAAAAATAATCCATTGTTTTAAAAATGCCTGCCCAGAGTACTGTTGATGCAGTAGGAGGTACTTGGGTGTGACCCTAATAGTCAATAACCTTTATTTGTGAACCAGTGCTCAGAAACCTTTAGATTATGGTCTTTTGGTGGGGACTGGCAAAAAAGGGTTTTAATGGGATAAAGTTTGGTTGGCTGTTTTTTTGTTTTGTTTTGTTTTAAGATGTTTGAAAGTTTGGTTTTTTTTTATTATTTTGTTACTGTTTCAGATGCACACTAAGAATGCAAACAGGTTTTAGATAGCCACCAAATTACAAAGCTGCCAGTGGCTTACAGGAGGTGCAGGGTTAGGAGTGGGAGTCTGGTTGGGCTATGGGCACGGTGGGCTGGGTACAGCACAGAGGTCTGGCCTGTGAGAGAGGAGCAAAGGAAGTCATAAGAGTTGTACACTTCCAGAGAGGATGCTGTAATGGTGGAGATGGCAGTTGCAACAGTTGTGTGGCTTTGCTGAATAGTTTGGTGTTCCCTGAATGAATGACTCTAAACTTGCAGTAACAGTAGACGCATGAAGTGGCAATATTGTTTATTTTGTCTGATGCATGCAATCTATTTCATTAGCATGGGGAATATGAAATAGTTCTTTGAAGTCCCAGCTTGTCTTGTTCTGCAGACTTTTTCATACGCTGGAGTGCAGAGTGCTAATCCCTCCTGCATTATCATCTCTATGGACATTCATCTTGACTGTCTGGAGTGCCTGTTTAACACTGATGCTGTTTTAAACTCTCAGTTGCTTTCAGATGGGGAGAAGACAACCTGCCTGACTGGAGGTGAAAGCTCTCTCACAGTGCAGTGACAATTAAAGCAGTCATTAGTAATGCAGGATTGCTTCTGTCATTGTCTTAAGATATTACTTTGCAACATGGAGAAATAATAAGATATAGATTGAGTTTTAGCATTTAAGGTGTGCCTTGCTTTGAATTAATGGAAGGATTCTATCTTTCCACAGGAATTTGTCAGGTTTTTTATCTATAGATTTTCTTATATGCTGTTTATTCTGGAGACATAATTTTATTCACTCTTCCTTTGTGAGAACCAATTGCTAACACACATTGGAAGCTAGGCTTATTTTCAGTAAAAAGTAATATCAATATCCACTGTAACTGAAAACTTAATGTACGTTTTGATTTGTGCTTGAAGGGCAGCTAGCAAAGCAAAGTGCTCCTAGATCCATTGTCAATCAAGGTGTCTTCTGAGTGTGAGTTCACTGAATGTAACATCTATACTGTTGGCATTCAAGGGTTAAGTTTCTCTTTCAAAAAAAGGTATTGATTTTTCTCTTTTTTTCTTAGAACAGTTTACTACTCTGGAAATAGTTGTGTAAACAGTCAACTCCAAGTGCAACTTCTTCTGCTGAACCTTTACATAGAGCAGAGGTGCCCAGCCATTCTGCCCTGCAGTCAGGTGGAGGCTGTACAGTCTGTTCTGTCCCTGCTACCAACCCGTGGGCTTGTGCACGTGGCACGTGATCTGTTCAGCCCTTACATGACCCGGCAGCCATATGGTCAGGTAAAAAAATATATAAACTTGTGTTTGTGAGGATAGGATATGGCATCAGTATTTGGCTTATGCCAAAAGCTGCATTCAGTCCATAGATCCGTTTGGTCCAGTGAGCTGGTTGTCTCACGTTTAGAAAGCTGTAAGCTGTAAAGTAAAACTCGTTTAGCTCTTTTTTGGTCCTAAGCACGTATTTGACAGCTGTGAGAAAATGGGAGTATCCTAATTCTGCTTTATCTAACATCTGTTTTCAGAAGTACTGTTTGTTCTCAGCAGGTTTTTGTGTGCACTGCAGTAGCTTGGCAACTTGTAGATTGCACCATTCGGTGATTTCAGTATGCTTTTAATCATCACTGAAATTTTCCTTTCCAAATTTGAATATTCAAAGTACAGTGAAGTGGCATCTGTGATTATAATAATATAATAGCAACAGAAATGTTTCATTTGGGATCTGTTTAACAAGTTGTTCATTCAAATTTGTAATCCAGTATGTCTTCAAATTTCAGTCCAGAAGTCTTTCGTGAAATTAGTTTAGTAACTTCTTTCTGCAAGTGATTGTTAACCAGTACAGGTACTCAGAGTTCCCAAATACCTACTTGAGTAACTTGCTGGAAGAAGCTCAGTACTAAAAGACCTGACTGCTTGCTGGTTCTTCACTGGAAGCAAAGTTTGACTTTGACCTCTGCGCACGGGGGCATGAAGACACTTTGTGTATCCTGTTAATTCTACATTCTCTTTACACTTGAATCTCAGTATGCTAGAAATGGTACAAAGCTTTTGGTAATAGCGTGAAGAGTACAGTACTGTTGCCTTACTGATGTTCAATGGAGTGAAGTGTTCTTATGCTGTAGGTTAGAACCTCCTGGGATTTTGAGTGATACCCTTATTTGTAGGGAAGAAACAGAATAGGAAACCCATTATGGAGTTGGTGCCTTCTGTAGCATATGGTTCCTCATTTGTAGTGAACAGTGATTCCTCATAATAAATCCAGTAATACCCCTCACACTGAAAGCTTAAAAATTGCATCTCAAGAAGGCCAGTAAAACAACATATGATAAAAACATCTTCAAGGAAATGAAGTTTATCATTAAATAAGATATAGATATCTTTTTTTCTTTTTTTTAAATAGGTAACATAGAGTTCACAACTTCCTATTGAACAATTCCTGCCACTTCCTTTCTTGTGTGTTTTAGTACTTCCTCTACATACGAGCTCATAACTTTTGAGAAACTTCATGGAACTAGTAGAAAGTTTGGAAATACAGCCATTGTCTGTCTCATAGTATTCTAAACGTAAGAATAATACTGAAGTGATCTGAATGTTCATGGTGAGGCTTTATTCTCTTAAATTTAGCAAATATATTAGAAAGTGTTATGTAGATTTTTAGATATTCAGAGTACTTAATATGAATGGAATCATTTATGCAAAGTGAGACCAGTTGCTTAGTGTTTCAAAACAGTGAACGAAGTTTCCTTGAATTAGAATTAAGTCCTTTCCTTTGCATATTAAACACTTTTTGGTATTGCTTTGTCCTTCTAAAAATTTAATCCATTTTTTGTTACAGTTGTTTTTGTTTTCTCTATAGAAATAGTAAATTTAAAAATTAGCCTTCACCAACATAAATAAATAACAGACTTAATGCTTACACAATTCAGAAACACAATGGCTTAGGTATGGCTTATCTTGTAAATGCTTATTTTAAACTCTCTAAGATAATGCATGCTGTTTTTCATCTCTTGTTTTTCATCAGTGATCTACCTATTTCTGCCAAGTAAGAATCTGGTAGGTGTAGTGCTTCCTGTGTTTTAGTTGTGACATCACAGAATCACCAGGTTGGAAAAGACCTACAAGATCATCCATCCAACCATCCACCCATCGCCGATACTTCTCACTAAACCATGTCCCTTAACACAACGTCCAAATGTTCCTTCAACACCTCCAGGGTTGGTGACTCCACCGCCTCCCTGGGCAGCCTCTTCCAGTGCCTGATGACTCTTTCTGAGAAGTAGTATTTCCTAATGTCCAGCCTAAATCTCCCCTACATCTTTGACAGTATGACAAATAATTGATATTCAAGCATGCTCAACACTGGCCTACCACTGCTTTTACCAAGTAAATTCAATGATGTTTTGACTGTTTACTTTGGTGAAACACTTGGCGTTTTGAAAATCTCACCTTTGTAATGCAGTGTGTTCAGAGTATTACCTAGCAGTAACTTGGGCTGGATAGCAAAGGTAATATTACAAGTACAGTTTGGCTAAAAAATACCTTTGGTTTCTAAACCATTTATTCCATCATCTGAACACAAAAGTCTCCAAAACGCAAACAGTCTGGTCTCTATTTCTAAAGCACAGCGGGCTCACAATAAAAATTCATGGCTGTTCTGGTGTATTGTGCTTAAGAAGTATATTTGAATCTATCTATTTCATGTTATTGCTGCTAAGTAGGTATAAGAGATACACTTTTGTGCAGTGATTATTGAAATTAGATTTCAGAACTCTTTTAACAAGGTGTATGTGTTTACAGGCAAGCAGCTATGAAGTGGATCATTTCTTTTCCTTTTGAGACAGGCTCTTCTCAATGTTCCAGATAGAGAGGAGATTGTCTTTACCTGATTTGATAAGAATTTATACCTATATAAATGAGACATTACAGAAAAAATAGTGGTAAGTCTCTACAGTCTGAATAAACTGTTGCTGTTGCATTTAATATGGTAACAATATTGTGCTGTGCAGGCTAATTTGGTAGGTTCTAAGAGGGAAATAACCTTTGAAACTCTTATAATATGCAAACTAATTAGAGGGTGCAGTGAACAGAACAGTGCCTGTTTCTGCCAAACTGACTAAGCTAGGAATTCAAATTACTATTTTTAGCCAGTTTATAATGTTTCTAGTTCTCAATAGCACCCATGTTACCACCTTCAAAAATTATATTAATGTATATTTATCCCACTGATTAACAAAGTACAATCAATATTTTTAGTGCAAACACTATGTTACTTTTTAGCTCAGAACAAACTGTGAATATACAGACAAAACAAAGCTCTTCTACTAGCATCTGGGCTGTGGTACACTATAATCATGTCTATGACTTGCATGAGTTGGGACTAAAAGCTTCCTTAGAGGAAAAGGCATGATCCCTGGAGTGAAGTAACTGTTGTTTTCTAAGTTCTTTACATATAATCTCTCTAGCATACATATTCCTCCCTTTTTCCCCCCTCCAAGAGAATTCCCTTTCTCCAAGAATTTCTTGCATGCTATTGTTTGCATTAAAAAATGCTTTTCTGTTTGTTGATCCTTAAAATATAATCAACATAAAGATCCTGTTTAAAAAACAAACAAAAACAACTTCTGAGTTTTGTCCAGAGATTTAGAAATCATTGTAATTACCTGTTTTGTACTTCAAGAAATAACTGCAGCAGTACAAGAGTTTGGAAAGTACTGATACAAGTCACATTGTATTAAGTGTTTGCAGTTCTATGAGATAGTGACAAGACTAACTTCAAAATTAAATTCTAAACTATTATTTCTTTTTTTTTCCCAGTAAGCTTCCTTTGGTACTTTCTGCAAAGATCATTAGATGAGCAAAATTTATTCCTCAGAATGTATGTGTAATGAATGGATGTACTTAATGTACAAATATGTTGCCTTTTTTCTTTAATTTTATATCGGTCTGATTTTAATGTATTGCTTGTATTGACATACTGCTTGCTGGTATCTAAACCTGCTTTAACCAACTGTGCTTTCTGAAAACATATGTAGCTACTTTTATTCCAGATAAGAATTCAGTTTTAAAAAAAACTATTTTAATTCTCTTTTACTTCTATTAACACCAATAGATTACTTACTGTATCCCTTCCAAATTGCAACAGGTAAGACCTGAGTTTAGTCAGTGTTGGATGTTGAAACTGATAGTTTAAAGTTAATTCTGTTTTCATAAGCTTTATATTTTTCACTTCTGTTTTTCATGATGGTAAGAGACATCCAGACCAACTCAAATAAAGAAAATAAAATCTAGACAAACTCCAGAAAATAGTTCTGATTCTTTTTGCTTTTGATTTTGTGTCATGATGGAAAACAGGCCATTGACAGTTAGTATAGATGTACTTTTCTATTTTGAAATACTTTCTGTCCAGAAACGTAAAGGAAACTCATGATTTCCAGGCCTGGCTCCAATGATGCTGAGCGATGTCCACTTCCACTGACGGGTGTGTTTTTTTTTAAATAAAGCTAGCAAAGGGGAGGGGAGCTAATCTGAAACTTTCTCCCCTTGCCTCTAGGGACCAGGAGGGACAAAAGCATTCCTATGGCAGCTAGAAAAATTGCTCATAGAAATATCCTCCCTTCTGAAAGGAGAAGTATATAGTTGTTCCAACGCAGCTGTCAACAAAAGAGAGAGCATTGCAGTGTAGTAGCTGGATTCCTAAAATGGTAGTGAGAAATGTTGGCTCCAAAGTTAGAAGCCGAGTTAGAGCACTGCAGATGAAAACTGATCTGCTTGGAAAACACAAGGAGCATCCATAATAGCAGCAAAGAAGTGGCTTCTAATGGTCTTCAGTGGGCGACTTCCTTAACTGGTATGTTTGCAGTTTTTGAGGGAAGATGTGGCTGCAGTAATGGCTGTTTGGAGAGATTGGGTAGATCAAAATCAGCAGTCTAGCTGAAAGGTGTTTTCTTGCTCATTGAAACCCTTTAATGTTTCAGCAGTTCAAGTTGACATAAATGTTTATTTTGGAATGTAATGCCAGCAACAACAACAAACTTAACATTAGAGCATTCAAAGAACAATAGCAGTGACGTGAAAAAATGCTTTCCTTTTTAAGTCCTAAAAGGACTCTCCAAGAAGCGAAAGCTCTTTACCACTAGGAGACTATCTAAGAAAACTTCTCTTCTGACTTGTTAGGCTTGCCTTGAAAATTGGAACTATAGCAATCCCTGGTAGATTGAGCCTGGCAAATATTTGCTTCTTCTATGGATAAGCAAAATGTTGGATTTAAGAGAGGTAACGATTTTGTACTAGATACTAGACACATCCTGAATGGTGCTTTTCTATTTTGTAGACACTTTTAAATCTTGTCATTTTGGTGGATAAGTCCATTCAGTCCATTTGATCACCTTGTTCCTAGCTTAAATCCCTCATGCTTCATGGATACTACTTGATCAGTTTCAATTAAGGAGAAAAGGGAAAGATGATTAGTTAGTGAGACAGTGTTCACAGCTTATTTGTAATTGGTATTGTAGGAGTAGTGCATAAAAACCTTGTTTTCACAAAAAGAGTATAAACTGCTAAAAGATGAATGCACAAATGTTGACATTTCTTTCTTTCTCTTTTCTTTTTTTTTTTTTTATCAAATATTTGAAATTTCATTTTGTTTCTTTAAAAATATTTGTCTTGAGCAAAATGACGGCAGTGTTTGTCTGTGAAGCAGTCAACGTGCTGTGCTGTTTGTTGTTTGTTTGGCTTTTAGTCAACATACTTTCCAGGAAAAGGTGAAAGGACACTAATACCACAGATCAGTTTCGTTTGTAGCTCAGTGAATGTGAAGCATATATTTTAATATAAAATGAAGTCTCTTTAAAAAAAAAAAAAAAAAGAAAAAAGACAGTAATAACTTAATCGAGGCATACATAAACATCAGCTCCTTAAATGCGTGGGGCTCCTTGCTTTGAAACTTGGCAAGTTTCTCATCAAGACCACAGAAAACAATGTTTGTGTGGGTGTTCTGGGTCCTTTAATCATTGTAGTAGTTGTTTATGTCTCACAAGATGAGCGTAGTGACCCCCACTGAGTTTTAAACAGTGACAGTAGTTCAAATATTAGTTTGAATGACTATCTGGAGCCTCTCTTTAGGCAAAAGGTTATGAAGTCTTTCTGTATTGGTTTGAGGGCTGCTCTGAAAGTAATGTTTTCTATTTTCTGACGTTGGCTCACAAAGTCAGAGGCGGATGTCGGTGGTGTGGCAGCAGGGCTGAACCTTCCCACCAACGTCCCGTTACATTTTGTTGCCGTGTGACAGCTGGCAGCAGAGGGGCAGTCTGACAGAGTGGTGTCTGAATGAAAATGCGGATGAAGCAAATCAAAGGAAAAAGTTACACCCATTGACATTTGTCAATGCCTGCTGAAAGTATATGGAGACCAAACAGTGGATATTGGCAGTGAGGTGATGGGTGGTGCATTTCAGCAGTGGTGACGCTGACAGTGGTGACCACTCCTCTGGTGCAGATGCTTACGAGTGTGGCATGTAGACTCTTGCTCACTGCTGGTGAAAATGCACAGCTAATGGTGATGATGGTGTTTATGGAGCAAAGGTGTGGAACTGAATTCCCTCATTAGGAAAATAGACATTCCCATTGACATTCATTGGTGCTTGCTGGAAGTTTATGGAGACCAACCACAGGGAGGCATGGGTGGTGCATTTGAGCAGTGGTGACAGTGTTTACCTGCACTGGTGTAGATGTTTCCGAGTGCAGCATGAAGGCTCTTGTTCATCGCTAGTGAAAATGCACAGCTAATGGTGATGACTACATTGAAAAATAGTGTTGTGTAGCTGAGAATTTGCGTCTCTGGTAGTTTTCTTGGAAGTAAAAAAGGAGGAGGCATTACTTTCGGAGCAAACTACATGCAGTACATACTACCTTAGAAGCCTTTGAAATTATTTGTTAATAAGAAAAATGCCCAACATTCAAAAATGTTCATTGTTGTCATCATGTGCCAGGCTGAGTTTAAATTCTGAACCAGTAAATCAATTAAGTATCACATATTCTTTTTTCTAAGTACACGAGTGAATCATATAGTAAGTCTTACTTATATGAAAGAATGCCAGCCAGGTAGCTTCACTACGAAAGGCATGATTAAAAGCAGTCAAAAAGAAGACTGCAACCCAACAGCATACAAACCCACAGGTAGCCTTTTGTTGTATTTATCAAAATTAAGGAAAAAGTTTGTCAGAATGGACAGCTGAGGAGGTGGGAAAAGACAGCTTCATAGAAGGTCTGGTAATGATTTTCATTGCTCACTAAAGTTGTCATACAGCTGACAGGAATTCAGGGTAACTTTTGGAAAGTTTCTGTTCCTGCAGCAGAACACATGCCTTATACCTACATAGATTAAATCACGTGTCCTTTCTGTGTAAAGGGAAAGGATGGTAGGTTATAAAATGGAACTATGCTCATATTCATTTACAGGAACCATCTTGTGCTTCAAAAATTTAAATGTTCTTGTTTCAGAGTACTGGAATGATTTTACAGGAAGTCAGGCTGAACTGATTCACTTTCTTCATATTGATTTCTGCCCAGCATGAAACTTCTGATATTAACAAAGGATGAGTGATGCTTCAGATACCACTTAAAATGACTTCAAATAATAAAACTTTCTCATTTTTCTTAAAGTTTTTCTAAACATGAAATTTAAATCTGAATAAGAAGGGGTAATTCCTGTAATGGTGATAAAGCTTGCAGTTGGTTTGTGCATACAGAGAATGAGAATCCTTACTGCCTTTCTGTCTTTATTTCAGTACCTTTTCTAGTTTTTCTGAAGCTAAATTAGCCACTGTCTGGTAGCTTAATCAAATGCCTGTCTATCCTTGTAGCAAAGAAGTTTGGGAAAAAACGTACAGATTTAAATCATGTTTACATGCTCTTGCCTTCTACTGTACTTTAGTAAATAAGATTGGTTACTGAGAGATGTAATGTCAACTAGCCGCTGTTAGATAGTTGTTAAAGAGGCTTTTACACTTGGTTTTATAGTAGAATTGCAGAAAGGAAATCATATGACAAACAGTATATTAAAAGATTTGGAAGTTGATGCCAACTATTAGTAGTAGCGTGGACTGCAAGCCAATCTAGTTGGCTTCCATCCTTGCTCTAGTATAGTCCCCAAAATTGTTTTGAAAAGGCATAATCATATCTCAAAAGACTTTTTTTTGTTGTGTTGTGGGTTTTTTTCTGTACAGAACACTGAGCTTTATAAACAAGCCAGGCTTTCTGGATTTATATATTGAGCTGCTAACACTGAACCTTAATTTTCAGTGTATATTTTATAATGGGTGTATTAATCTGGGCTGCTTTCTAAGAACTATATAAATGAATTTAAATACTTAAAAGTCTAGCAAATGTTTGAAAATCTGTGCATAATCTTGAGGAAGGGTTAGAGAATATGTAACTTCTTGATTTAAAACAATGCAGAACCAAACCTTTCTTAAAGTAGTAGTAAAACCTTAAAATATCAGCAACTAATGGCCAGAAGAATTAGCAATGTACTGATGAACAAGCAGTGAGCAAGGAGTGATATTGATGTAGATACCTTCAAAGTCACTGTATCTCTTTGTATACCTTGCAGAAAAAGGGGCATTCAAACACCAGAGAACGTGAATTACATTTATCTTTTTTTTTTTTTTTTCCTCTATCAAATGAGCTCACTGGTGTTAAGGTTAGATGGTGATAATACATTATGCAAGGATTTGGTCAAAGTAAAGTCTTGTTTTTTCAAACTGAGACTACTAACACTACGTAGTAACTCTGAAAGGTCGTAGAGTGTTCTGAGTGAGAATAAATAAAAAGTCATTCCACAGTTCTGACTTAATGGAGTCAGAGATTCAATTGAGAAACTAAACTATCAGCAGTGGTTCTGAGGGCATCTCGCATCCATTTGCTTCCAGTTTGTGACTTGTAGCTGGTCTAAACTCTTGGTTATGTGGCATATCAGTTCGGCTTTGCTGCAAGAAGCAGCTTTTCTCATCCTCAACCTTCTACTACTTACAGTTTTTGTTTTCTCTCCTTCCTCTCCACCCTCACTGAAGACTGCAAAGTCTATACATGTAGTCTTTACCTTGGTTTTGTTTTTTTTTTGTGGTGGGTGTTCTGTAGAAGATACAGTGCTGCTAGATGGCTTGTGAGATGCTGGAATGAAAAGGGTCACTAGGAAAGGAGGACTCTGTGTATAACCACAGTTGTCTGTTAATGAAGCCTGGAATAACCTACAGACCAGAAATTACACATTTTAAACTCATACAAAACCCGTACTGCAAACGAATTAAGGTCTGGATTTGTAACAGACTAAATTCCTGTGAGTTATGTGCATATCTGGATGCACCAGTCTTTTTGAGGTGAGGTTAAATCAAAGGTCTTTATCTGTAGACCTCTGTGTTTGGGTAAGTCAAGGTCTGGATCTTGTCTCTGTGATTATTTTTCTTGTAGGAGATGAGTAACTGACATAGAAGCTCTTAGCACTTCAGTACGACTGTGGTTTATTTCCTGGCACTGACTTTGTTTGATGATAAAGATAGCAAAGCTTTTCTTCTGCAAAACAGCAGTCAAGAAAAAGCCATTCCATCTTCTCAAAAGCCACTGTCCTTCTAGCAGTGTAAGATGTGCTCCTGACGTGGATTGAATATCTGGGGAAAAAATAGAGATGGACGTAGCGAAGAAGGAAGCTGCAGTTATTTTCTTATATTGACTCAGTTCAGTTGTTTCCTGTTTTGGCAGTGAGTACATGGCTACAAAACAGCAGAAGTAGAGCGTTATTGCCAACTACTCTGAACTTCTTCTGTTATGGGTCATAACTTTCAAGGACAAACTGTATTTTGAACTTACTGAAATTCGAGAAGTCTCATGTAATTATTTAACCAAGTAGTAGAATCAGTCTGATGCTTAGCACGAGTGATCAATCTCTAGTTACCCCAGTTCTACTGCAACCTTCAAAAAAATCAGAAAAAAGTTTTTACTCGTGGCAGATAATGACATTGAAGCAGTTTGACAATCTGAACAATTGAATTTTGCAGAATATAGTGATGTATTCCTTTTGACAACATGCTAAATAAATACAGTACTACTAAAACTGGCACATGGTACAAGTCTGTTAGTTTCTTGCTTCTGAAAGTACTTACCCCAGTTTGAGGAGCTGTTTGGATGTTTAGTTGAGCATTTAGTATTTGGTTACCTGCCACAGTGAGGTGGGTACGATAAAGAACTGGAGGATTTACTTTAATAATTGGTAAATTTCTAGTTAAGCATGTTGAAGCTAGTCGGTGGTGAGAAGCAATCAGTAATATCTGCTAACTGTAATGCACGCGGGCACAGAAGAAATCAGTACACTTTCCCAAGTGTTGATATGATTTAATAACACAGCCATGCCCAGTTATGTTCTCGGGGGTTATTTCCATGCCTATAACTAGCTGACTGCAGTGTCAGAAGCACTGCTTACGTTGCATTGCTGCAACCTGTTCCAGATTGCCCACACAGTGCTGAATTAGCAAGGGGCTTTCTAGGAAAACTATGTTGCAAGTGTGTGATTATATATATGTATTTTTTTAACTCACCTAGTAGTGTCGTTGAACTTTTAAACAAACTTGTCCCTTTTTTCTCTCTCTCTCTCTTTCCATGCTATTTGGCTTTGGTAAGAAGCTGGGGTACAGCCCACTGACTTTTGTTGAGGCAGATTAATAAATCAATATTACTATTATTTTTCTTGAAAAGAAAATGGAGAGACTAAGTGATTAAAAAAGAAAAGATATCAAAATTATGTTTATTTCAATTATCTGTCTGAAATTCTGCAGCTTAAGACTGACGTTATCTGATGTAAACGTCCATTTATTTATTTGGTCTTTAGATGCACACTGATGACCTTTTTGTTACCTGTAAATTCTATCCCCCTTTCTTGTACCCATCCAAATGTCCTGATACAAGAAGCCCAGTTCTACTTGTCAGTCTGAGTTGTGTGAGATATTGATCTCCATATACTTTTTATCTGTTTATCTACGTATACTTTAGGTCTTAGCAAGGTTCTTTTGCTGAGGAGTCAGTTCACTGCTTCTCAGTGACTAAATTTGCTCTCTTAAACACTGATATGAAGCCGTTTTCCAGTTGGGTAAAGTGCCTGTTTATTGTGGATCCCTTAGTAGTAGTATCTGTTTTTCTTGTAGTCCTCTTTGCTGCTTCATATAATTGTTTTTTTTTTCCCATTCTGCAATCAGCCTTTAATGCTGGCTTTAAGAAATCTTTTTTAAGCTCTTAAACTAAAGTTGCTCTTTTGTTTAAGTGGTTTTTTATGTTTTGAATTGTGTTCCTTAATGTGACTGCCTGAGTAGATAGATTACTGTGTGCCTTTGTAGCTGATGATGAGATCTTAGCAACTGCTGTTTCCTGTCAGAATGACGAAACTGTTAAAATGACAGTATATCATTATCCCAAAGTCTAGACTATTCCAAAATTTATGCTGCTGTGAAATTCCCAGGGAGGCTTTCTGTTGAATCTGAACGCCCTTCAGACTGGTCATGACAGTTTCTCTTCTTGAAATATTGACATGCAAATGTGTGCAAATTGCAACATGCTTGAACAACGAATGTCATGAATGCCTCTTCACCTTGTCTTACTTAGTACTTACTGGAAGATTTAGGGGTATATCTTCCCTTTCTTAACCTCCTGTAGGTTTCTGAACAAGATGAGAAAGGTAGCAGTCAAAAAGTGGCGTTATGCTCAGGTTTACATAGGACAAAAGTAGCTCAGGGCTGAGGAAGAGTGGCCAGACCAGGCTGTAAAATGAGGGGTAATCGACTGCTGGTACTGTAGAGTAGTTAGGGGTCAAGAGGAATTTTTTGAAGGGAGGAATGGAAGGAAAGGACTATGTGCTATGGGCTGAATTACTAAGATGAGGTTTCAGAAGGGTCAAGCATTCTGGAGGAGGAAGCTTTGGGATAAGGGGCCAAGAGCCTCCAGGAGCACCCCTTTCTGCTGCACATCTATCCAAGCAAGGATGTGTTGGCCTCCCTGATCACTTCTGTCTGAACAACTCAGCTATCCTTGCATTGCGTCCTTCGTGGCAGGTGAAATGGAACCCATTCACTGCAACTGAGACCAACCTTCTGAAAAGCCCAAATGAACTTCATATTCCAGTCATTGCCATTCATTCTGAAATTTTCAGGGGTATTTGCACTGGGTATGGGGCTTAAAATCAGGATATGAGTGTTGTGGAATGACTCATGTTCATAAACAGAAGCATTTGACCTTGTGAAAGTGTCTTGGGTTTTAGCCCATCTTTATCAAGTGTTACATTGCACAACTTTTTAAATGAAATGTCCTTTTAAAATTACAGGATCTCTGCAATGAGACTGAGCGTGATTAAAGAAGGTGATAAGTAACCTTATCAATACCTGTATCCATCCACTAACTTCAGATCTTGTGGCATGTCTGGCTGAATGTAATTCCGTGCATTGAATGAATCTGCTTTCTCCAAAGTGGTGATCCTCTAGTCTGTAACTAGACCTCCACCACCCCACATCAGTAGTTAATCTGACTTGATAGCTGACTCCTAAAGTAACCAATAACAGAGGTTTCTGGGAAACGTATGAGAAGCCTGTAATGTGGTTGTTTTTGTAACTTGTCACTAGAATGCTTCTTTCTGATAATCTTTTCTGTTGAAGGCCATCTGATTTCTACCAAAGCCAGCTTAATATCCTGAAAGAATTTTATGTTTCTTGTCATTCTAGAAGTTCTACCAACTGCTGTAGCCAAAATAAACAACAAAAAACCTCAAGTCACTTTTATTCCGTATTGTTGAGAACAGCATGCCCCATCTTTTCAGGCATGGATTCAACCACTGAGATCCAGGCAGGCATGCCCTTTGGGATTTTCTTTTTTATTGGTATTGCATTCAGAAATGAAGTTCTGTATGCTAGTTGGCTTTTCATACAAGGTAGCAGCTTGCCTGCTGCAATATCTTGATCCTTCATTTTCTCCCCCTCATTCCTACCCTTTTGTTTTTATCTCTGTTTTTTGCAACATGCTTCAGGAATTTGTAATTTTTTTAAAGACTGCCTGTTTTTGGAAGGCATGTGGGTAATTTCTTTCTTTTCATTTTCTACATGCTTATTGGTATTTTGCATCTCCTCGACCTCCTTTATTCTTTCTATTCATTTAGGCACTATAGCATCACAACAACAAAAAACCCACCATGTATTAGTTAATAACCAGATTTCTACTCCCTCAGCAATGCATTACCAGTCTGAGATCCTTAAATACGTATCTGAATCTGTGGAGCTCTCTGAGGCTGGGAGTAAGTAGCGTATAAGTGCATATACACATGAATGCTTAAGTACAGTATTTTTACATTAGAATTCCTTTGCATCATTTCATTTCTGTAATAAAATGTTTGATTTGTTTCCTATGTTAGAGAACGGATGGTTCTTTTCAGATGTTTTAGTGCCACGAAATGCTACTGCACAGACCAGTGCTGCTACCAATTTAACTCTGTATTCACAGCTATAATTCCTAAGGGTTTTTTTGTTTTGGTTTGCAGTTTGCTGCATTTTAATATGGATCTTAAGTTCGACCATTTGGTTTCCTAACTACATAGGCTCTGTGAGAAATACGATTAGAGATCTAGAAGGCCATTTTTCCTTAGTTCCCTATTTTTATCTCTTATTAATCCTGTATAGTCAGTATATAGGAAAGATAAACACCTGCAGAATACAGAATCGCCAATCTAACGTCAGAGATTAATTTACAAAAACAGCCCTTTTAGCTACTTCATGTTTTAGATATTAGATTGTAGTCAAGATCATGTTCTTCAGACAGCATTCTTCATAAGTAGAATTACTGGCAGCCATGTGTTAAGTTATAAAAAAGGTAGCAGCCGATGTCAGAACTCATTTCAGTGAGGGGCCATTTCAGAATACTGTACTAATTTTGAGCAGGTATAAGAAAAATAGAGCTGTTTGCTTAATTTGCAAAATTCACTGTACATTGGTAATTATTGGTGAATAATGGGGTAATAAAGCAAAAAAGAGGAACTTCAAAATAAACAAATAAATAAATAAATACAAATCTTTAGCACTGTAATTCTTTCTGCAAAGCTGTGAGGAATAGAAAAGCAGTTCAGTTTGGCCTGTGTTTCAGCAATTAGATTTTGAGCTGGTATAAAATCCTTCTGCTCTCATGTTGGAAGCTTGCCACAATTTGAGCTGGAGCCTGAGATGATGTGAAAGTATTGTGGAGGAGTGCCCAGCCTTTCTGTGCAGGTGATCTGTATATCACAGGCAGCCCTACAAATGTACTGCATGCAGAAACCTCTGTGCTTCTAACAGCGGTTATAGATGTGTGGATCAACACTATGCTCAAAGCATGCATGTCTGCATAGATAATTAACATAAAACTTGGCTTAGCTTGGTGTCTTTAACAAAAATAAATTGCACCTTCAGAAAGGGGGCAAATTAGCTCTGTAATTTGTTTATAATTATGTTTTTGAATGGCCTCTGGGCCAGATTCATTTTTTCATTTAATGTTCATGCACAAGGTATCTGTCTTAGGATTTCATAAACCTGGTTGTGCTATCAAAGTATCAGTTTTACAGTAAATCCATTCCTTTGGTTTTCATTAATTTCAGTTAAATATGACAACTTAATGGTAAAGTTCCTTGTACTGTAGCTTTTAAGAATGGCATGCTTAAAACAGTTTTAATTTACATTGTTAAGATGTGTTTCTTATCAACTGGGACTAATATCCAAGGACAGCAGAAATCATCTCAGATAGTTGAGCTATTGCATAGATCTGAAAAAAAAAACCTGGAAGAAACTGTAATTGTATGCTTTAGATGATAGATACATTATAGTTGCTACATTTAGTGTGAATTGAAGTGGTTTTTTTGCCATTTGCAGCTGATGAGTCAAGATAAAGTTCTGCATGGCCTTAGAAAGACGTGATTGTGGCATGTTGATGCTGACATGTCACTTCTGGGTATGCATCTGATCGCAAGGGGTAGACAGATCTTTTCTACCATAATGAATGTTTTCTAATTCTTGATTGGCCAGAGAGAATATTTGATAATTCCCTTAATAATGGTAACATTATCGTAGAGCAGTTCATATGGAAGTGCTTTGCAGCATTTTCTTGTGTTCTGATAAATTTAAACTCAGTTTTTACTTGAATCCTAAAACTGTCACACGATAAAACAAATCATGTGATTCTATGATAAAATATGAAGTCAAATGGCTAATTGTCTTCAAATAGCTAATAGTAGGATGATATTAAATGAATTCATATATTAAACTTCTTTTTTGGTTGTTTTGCTTCAGGACATCAGGCACGAAGCCAGTGATTTTCCATGTAAAGTGGCCAAACATCCCAGAAACAAAAACAGAAATAGGTACAGAGATGTCAGCCCCTGTAAGTATACTTGCTTTTCCATTGTTTGTAACAGACAATTGGCCTCTAATTATTTCTGGCAGGTAAATGCTCTGTGTAAGATCAAGACTTCTGTTAGATGCATAGAGATCCCAGATCATTATTTCTGTTAATATATAAGATTATGAGATTGATGGCACAGGATACCATTATATTCATAGGATTGTCATATAGCAACAATTACTTGCAGTAATTCTGTATTTGTGGGTAGAAAACAGAAGAACGGAACTTGTTTTCTCTTATGCTAGGGAAGAACGGTGGTGGAAGTATTAACAAAAGTAAAAATATCCTTTCTATTGCAGTACACTTACTAGAGCATCCTTTTAGTCAATATAGCATAATTGTCTCTATTGGAAGATGGAGAAGTCTTGCATGAAATATATGACCACTGGAGATAAATTGAGATTGAGATTGAGATTTGAGATAGAGAAAAGGAAGTTTGCAGAGGTGGTAATCTTAGTGTGAGACCTGTGCTTCTGAAATGATTGTCATTGCATGTTCTGTTGAATTTTGATGAGACTTCAGTCTTTGAGCATGTGTCCTCTGTACAAGGCACTGCAGCAACAGTTCTGTTCAGCACTGCAGGCAGTCTTTTCATCCATGATTCTATGTACAAAGACTACCACGTTCAGACTTCCCTGTGCCTGGCATGCTGACTTTAGAGGTGCTATTGCAGACACTAGAGAAAGTTTGTAACTACTTCGCTGAACTGATTGGCTTCTCTGCACTACATAGTAATAGTCAGGACCCTTCCTTAAAGGTGCAGCACTGGTACCTATTTTAAATACAGTGATTCTGTAGGTTCTGTCTTTGGGCAATTGTCTATATTCTACTCAAAGACAAGAGTGTTACTGTGTACCAGCAAATTCTTACATTTTAGGGGCTGAAGGTTATTATCTGTTCACCTTTCTTGTAAAATGTGAAAATTCTTGTCTTTGTGGGTTTCTTCCTGTGTGTGTGCATTTTTTCTTCTGTACAGAGCAAATAGAACCTAACAAAAGAGCAGTAACATTACATTTTCTGTAACTCTTTAATTATTATTTTTAGACATTACTTTGTGCTTATCTGGGGAAAAGTAGAGTAAAGAAGTCTTTTGTTTGTTCAATATATGTTTAGTCAGACCTTAACAAGCTGATTTTGAATGTTTAAGTTGCAAAAGATAAGCAGCTGTGTAACTAGATTTATTTTAAAACAGTAACTTGGTAACTGTACAAATGTATCACTGTGATCTGGTTTGCACCTTACCATTGTGAGTACCAGATACAATTACTTCCTTCTTGTAATGTACTTCCAGAAGACGGAGCTTGATTTGCATTCACTGCTCTGGTATAGTGCTGTTCTTGTAGAGCATACATGGTACTTGAAGCTCCGGGGATACCAGAGAACACTTCCGTGATTGAGCTCTTTTGATTCTTCAGGAAAACTCAGCTTTTTTGAGCCTTACATCTAGTGAGGCTGTGCATGTATTCTAACCAGTGTTTCTGATTTATTCTGCAGTTGATCACAGTCGAATTAAGCTAAATCAAGGTGACAATGACTATATCAACGCTAGTTTAATAAAAATGGAAGAGGCACAGAGGAGCTACATCCTTACACAGGTAATTGCTGTCTACACACAATGGAATATAGGATGATTGGAGTTTATGTTGTTTATTTTTAAGCATATGTAAGTAGCTTTGTCTGTTTAAAGATATTGTGTGCATAGAACAACTTTATATAAATGCTGCATGTTTTTCGTTCTTTTTGTCAGTACTGACTGACTTTATATTTTGGTACCAATGTGTCTCTGACTTCAGGCCCACCTTGGCTTTATAACAGAAGTTAATGTACTTCTACAAATCCACTTATGATATATTGGTTTATGATAAACAACATCAAGATGTAGTTGACATCTATCACATTTCTCCTGCATGGAAGACCAGCACAAAGGCTTTGGACCTTTGGACCATTACAATCTTAAAAGTAAAATTCCTGAACAGAAACCTGCTTCACTTAGTGGGAGAAGTTCACATTTACAGAAGAATCATGTATATAAACTTCAAGATGTTGAAAACATCTCTCTCTATATAATAGGTACTTATTTGTTAGATTGAGTGGGGACAGAAGTTACATAAAATATACTAGAGATTTTCTAACATCTGAACTTCCCTTTAAAATAGCGTTACAATTTGAAAGATTAACAGGGTGGAAGGGCAGTACAGGAATGTAACAGCAAAGGGACCAGCACAGATAGGATGATATTTCACAGAAAAAGTAAAGGTGTTCACTGGTCTCTGAAAATCTCACCTTGCAGAAAGGACTCCAGAAAGAAATCCTTCCCCCACTGCAGTCAGCCCTTAAATGAACTTTAAAAGAGGTGCAGCCAGGCTCCACCCCTTTCACTCACACAGCTGAATTGCCTTCACCTGTGCTCCCAGTGCTGACCGGGGCTTTTCCCCCGGTGCTCAATCAGTGGTTCAGGCTGGGACTCAATAGTTCCCATACATATAGGCAGTATGCTTCACCACCTGTTTGTCACTACATGTCCTTCTGAAAATGATGTTAGTATAGCATTCACAAATAACGTGCATCCTAAGAACATGTCCTCTAGAAGTGCTGATGCCTTTATCTTTAAAATGAGAGAGGAAAGCTATGATACCGACTTCAGTGATGGAGATATGGGCAGGGGGGAAATTTGCTGTCTTTCTCTGAATCTGTGAGTTACACAATTACGTAACAGTTTCAAAAACACCAAGGTACCTGGTCCTCTTACTGTGACAGCTGGCAACTGTGTTAGAAGTCCTAAACCTTTGGTTTCCTGGAGACAGTCCGGCCTCTAATCTTGACTTTTTCTTTCTCCCACACTTTAGATAAAGGTAGACTGGGATTAATATTTCCAAGTAAAGGTCAGCACCTGCTCTTCTTTCTAGAGAACAAAGATAAATCTGTAATGAAGAACCAGGCAGTTCAGCATTCAATATGAAAATGATTCTGTGCACATAACTTGCATTTCCCTTATTTAGGACAAGGTAGGCTAATCGCAGAGTTGGTAGACTTGTACGTGCAGCTAAGTGGTACTAAAGATTTTTTCTGATCCACATTTTAATGGATTGGAATGGCTTTTTGAGGTTCCTGGCCAGCTGTTCTGTTTGAGCAAGGTGGTGGTTAGTGAGTGTGAGAGGCACAGTGCTGCTGGCTGTGTTGACCCAAATTCAAAATGGATTTTGGAGTACAGAACAGCAAAATGAATTACCACAGACACGAAGCTATAAGGAAATGTGCTTTGTAAGTAGAGTATAATACTGTAAAGTATCATGAATAACAATGAAGTATTGCAGAAGAATTAAACATGCACATTAATTTTGCTCCTAATCAGTGAGGATTTATTTTCCCATTACTTTCATTTGCCCGCCTAAGAAAATTCTTTCAGCATTTTTCGTTCCCAGTTCTATTCTCACTAATGAGACTACTTCTCTCTTCCTGTTATGTGTGTGGGGAGGGAAAAGATTAACTGTCCTTTCATGGGAGAATTGGAACCTAAAGCTGCATCACTGCATTCTGTCGTTTTTGGTTTTGTTGTTGGTTTTTTGTTTTTTTTTTTTTACAATTTGAGTTGCTTGATACTTGCCTGAATTTATTGCCTAGGGCAGTAACTTTTAACTGGGGAACATTGCTCTGATTTTAACAGAAAATATTGCTTATTTCTGGTTATTCTGTCTCTGCAGGGACCTTTGCCAAATACTTGTGGTCACTTCTGGGAGATGGTTTGGGAACAGAAAAGCCGTGGTGTTGTCATGTTGAACAGAGTGATGGAAAAGGGATCCGTGAGTATTTATCTGGTGTTAGCTATGTGCTCATTGTATGTTTTGCTTTAAATTAAATTGAAAGAAAAAAAAAAAAGGAGAACGGTAATAGAGGTGAAAAATGTGACTGTAAGTAATTTTATCTAACAAATCGTGCTTAGGATTCAATACCTGCTGAATCAGTCTTTTAGTCAGAAAACTATCCAGTTTATACCTGCAGGTCTTAATTTCTTCTGAATTTGGTTGAAATAAGACGTTAAAACCATCTGTCTCTGCAAAAATGAGTATTTGGTATCTGCTTCTAACCTAGGTATCTGAATCCAGTTCTTCTCATGTACAAATTGTGCCTCCAATACACCAAGTGTTTATTCAGAAACAATGTGAAATGGCTTTAGTGTAATTATAGGGCCACCCTGATTCCAAGTTTCCTTCACAGTAAGAAATCAGATTTTTAAACCTAACTTCAGCATATACTGTTTATGCTCCAGGGTCCCTGTTTTATTTAAAAAAAAATGTTTCAGGTGTGAGGAAAATGGGGGTACAATTAAAAGCACTTTTCCTGGTGTCTGTGTTAAGCATTGATGTGCCAGTGATGTAGAAGCAGCTGCTAAGCCATGACGTGATTGGTCGTGTGATGACATCACACCTTTTAGGAAGTTTACATTAGACAGGACAGACAGACGATGAAGGGAAACAACAGGTAAACAAATAACTGAGGTTATTTTAAGTAACCAATGTGATAGATAAAAAGATTTGGTTCCTCTTACACATGGAGTAGCTGCTGTCTTGAGAGGAAATGTCTCAGCCCTTCTGGGGTTGGTGGAAACAGGAACCATCAAGCATGGAATTAATTCTACATCTGTGGGTTCAGAACTTTGGTTGTATGGTAACAGCTGCTGGCCTGTGCTCCTCAGGTGGACTTGGCATCTGTGCAAATTTGAGAAAAAAGCCGTTTTAAAAACTGACAGAAATGCACAGTTATAAGTTAAATGTTACGGTGCAATCAGTATAAAGATGCTTCAGTGGCACAGTGGGTATGTTGGGTATCTACCAATGATAACTGGGTGGTGTGTGGTTTTGCATAATGAGGAAAGAATTCTCAATAATCAGGAAATTTGTTGTGGAATCAGTTGTGTTTTTATTAACTGCAGTCTTGATTATGAGTGTTTTGCTTCTGTGTGTGTGTGTGTGTTGCAAGTGAAACTTAATCTTCAAGATATGCAGTAACTGTAGTTTTCAATAGTTTCTTCCTTTCCAGCCATTCCCACTTATTCTCTGCAGTGTCAATGGTTTCAAAGAAAATGAATTACTATGATCCCTCGGGGCTGGCTGCTAACCCTTCTGAGCAGACAGCAGTGGGGGACCTACAGTGGAGCACAACAAAATACTGTTTACAGGTGCATTTGATAGAGAAATTAGATGCCAGCCATTTGCAGTTTCTTAAATGTTAAGACTCAAAAAAGTGCTGAGAATTATAGCTGCCTTCTAGACCCTGAGAAACTAGAGGATACCATTTGAATAAAAGCTAGAAGTAATCTGGGCAAAACTAGAATTAGTGTACCACTGATTAAAATACTCCGTAGAGTTTTCTTATTTATTAAAATGCTGGCAGAAATTATCGTAGAGGTGGGATTGCTGTTCTTTTCTTACCAATGTTTCTTCACTTCAGCGTTAAATCCATGTTATTTGACCTTCAGTAAAAGCTAACCATGTCCAGCCATCCAATCCCATTGAAAGCTGAGGTATGGACAAGTGGTGGCTGTAATCCTGTTTTCAGAGGAGCAATACTTAATGGCAGAAAGAGCAGGACAGTTCCCACAGTCAGAATATCTGTAGTTTTTAATGGTTATAAACTTTCCCATTTACCTTGCTGGTGAGTTTCTTTTTCTTTAGTTTCAGTTTTTTCTCACACACTGCAAAATCTGCTGCTCGTCTGTTTGGTTGATTTATCTAATGCAGCAGTCTTCTTGCAAAAGTAAGTTCCCTTGGAAAACTTCACTGACAAAATTGAAAGTCAGTCAGAAATAGGTAATGGTTATGTTTGCTGAATGCAAGATTTTTTTGTTAGGTCCTTTACTTTCAAAGTGTGCCGTGTAAAATTAAAATGATCGCACTGCTATTTTTACTTTTTGAGGTAAGTGAAAGGAATAACCCAAAATCTCATCTGATGTTATACTTGCAAATTAGTAATGCTGTCATTCTCTAGTAGCTTATCTATTGAATTCATAATTCTTTATGGTACATTCTGCTCTCGTTAACATCTCTTCTTTTGAAATGGAAATATTTCAGTAAGGGTAATGCATAAAATGCAGCATAGACTTGAATTCACATTTTGCCATTGTTCTACAGATTTTATATTTGGAAAGTTACTAGACTTTTCGGGTTGTTGTTAATGGTCTGGTACAAGTTAAAATAAATAATGACTTTGGTGATTTTGATTATATTCCACAGAGGTACAGCCCTGTTGCACACTCTTCCAGCTTCCATGTAGAAGAAAGAGCTCTACTGCCACAAAGCTATCCTCAGTCCTTAGGTATTTTCATGAGTCAGTTGGGGTCAAAATAATTTGACTCGTACCAAAAAAAAAAAATTACCGAAGATGTGGTTTTGCAGCATAAAGGAAGACTGGTATTTTTCACATTGAGACTCATCCTTATAATAAAACCAGAGGAATATTTTAAGATAGTTATATTTGCTTTTTATGCAAGTATAAACGATGCATAAATGGTACCCATTTGCTTTTAGATAAAGTGTGCGCAGTACTGGCCACGGAAGGAAGAGAAGGAAATGTTTTTTGAAGATACAAACTTGAAACTAACCTTGATATCAGAAGATATAAAGTCATATTACACAGTACGACAACTAGAATTGGAAAACCTTACAGTAAGTACAGGAACTACTACCAGTCACTTTCTTTAATCTCTCTGAGGTGAGACTCATCTCATCACTAAGGTTATGGAAAAGACTGGTGTGAAATACAGCAGATTTTGTGCTGGAATTGATGATTCTGTATGAGATGGCTCTTTAATATTGCCTGGTATTGGAGCATTACTCTGACAGTGAACAAACACAAAAACAGTCATTCAAGCAGTGACATCTGATGAAAAGCTCCTGAGTGAAGCTGGCAAGGAATATTACCATTCACTTACACTGAATGTGGGTAACTGAAGATAATGTCTAAGGTTCCCAGCAGTGCTGAGCTTGGTGTGTATGTTGTGGCATTCTAGCAACAGTTCTGTTCTGCCCACATACTGCTCCATACTGGAAGGTATCAATTTTTGCTCAACTATTAGCATCTTGTGCCAGGAAATGTGAGAAAGCAGATACAAATTTGATTGATCAAGTGATAGCCGAGTAAGGATTTGACTGCTGCAGTTTGTTTGGTGTATTAAGAAGTATGTCTGCCACAGGCATGTTTTGGATGGTTGTACCTCAAAATTCTAACAGGATGTGAACACCACTGAGCCAGTAGTCTTGGAAAAAAATTTCCAAGTTGGGAATAAAGTGTAAGGGAACACCTGTGATTGTGTCTTTTATCTGCAGAAAGTGGAACGTGCTTCTGTAGCTTGCCGTACAACATTTTGAGAACTCTTTAAATGGTATTCTGCCATTATGAACTGGTCAGCTGTAGTGCTAGCTATCTTAGTGCAAGCATTTGAACTATACTGAAAAAAGCATAAGGTAGGTTAAGCATAAATTTACTTACCAGTCTCCTTTGCTCAAAACAGAGTCCTTTTCTAAAAGGGGATAATTGTAATTAGTTTCTTAGCTGAGCAGATGTGAAAGCCCCCTCAGAACATGGAACTTTGTCATTTGAATTTTAGTCAACTGTTCTAAAGCTGTAGTGTCCAAGAAGTAGTAGTGCAGTCTGATTGTCACACAAAGCTGGGCTGGTGCTCTCCCCTGTATCATAGAAACCAGATTTACTGCTAACATTTTTTCATAGGCACAAATTTGAAATTGACCACAGCTATAAACAGTTAATATTTGAAGCTATATAGCTATCTGACATTAGAAGCTGCCTTCCTTAAGTATTTAGGAGGATATTTGCTAGGAAAATGAACATGTGAGGAACTGTATTTGCTCATTAGAACATTGTTGTAAGCAGCTATGCTTTGAATAGTTTTTGACTTGTGTATTTAGCTAAAAGACTTCATAAGTACTGTCTTTTACAGACGCAGGAAACTAGAGAGATTCTGCACTTTCATTATACTACGTGGCCTGACTTTGGAGTCCCAGAGTCTCCTGCTTCATTCCTCAATTTCTTGTTCAAAGTGAGAGAATCTGGCTCGCTTAACCCTGAGTATGGACCTATTGTGGTGCACTGCAGTGCAGGAATTGGGAGATCAGGAACTTTCTGTCTGGTCGATACGTGTCTTCTGCTGGTAAGAACGACTGTATCTAGATGATATGCTGTTTCAGTAGAGCTCCCTTGAAAAGTGGTTTCTTCTGGCTTACAGAGAGCTGCGGTATTCTCTGTGGAGCATTCTCACATGTTATTTCTCTTATCTTACTCATATTCTGGTTTGAGACTGTCTTCCATTTTAAAACTAAGGTAGATCTCATTCTTAACTGGACATTTGAGTCTGGGGAAGAAAACTCTAGTTTTTAGAGTGATTTGTGAGGATAGGCTTTATCCATGTGGTTAAGAAAAACATTAGGTGTTTGCTAAATAAGGTGTCAGCAATCCTTAAACAGTGTAAAATACACCTACATGTTTTCTCTTACAGAGTCAACTTTACCATTTAGGCAGGGGAAAATTTGGTTTTATTCTGCCACTGTGTGAGATCAACTAATACTCAGAAATCAGGCCTAGGTCAGAGTATCTATTTCTTAAATTATTTTACTTATTACATCTGCAAAACAAGAAAGACCAAAAAAGGGGAAAACATACAGGATTATAGAAACCTAGTGCAGTTTTCCATTTCTGTGGTTTTTCTTAGTGTATTAATACTTCAATATGTAGGATGGTCTGAAAGCCTTTTTATAAAGCCAGTCATCATATTGAATCTCATCAGAGCATAAAGTATGTTTCAAATTTTTATCTTCAGATGGACAAACGGAAAGATCCTTCTTCTGTGGATGTTAAACAGGTTCTCCTAGAAATGAGGAAGTACAGAATGGGACTTATACAGACAGCGGATCAGCTTCGTTTCTCCTACTTAGCTGTTATTGAGGGGGCAAAATTCATTATGGGGGATGCTTCAGTGCAAGTGAGTATTATTGACTGCAGAACCAGATGTATAGTAAGCTGCAACACTTTTTTTAATTGTAGCATATAAGTGGGGTCAACAGAACAGAAAGGAGCCTTGAATTACTTTGACTTCAATAAATTCTTATATTATGCAGTACTTGAATACAACACTTCACTACTGACTTCAGAATACTTCCTGTAGCCCTGTAGAGTAATAGGTGGTGCCTGTGTACTTTCCAGCACTTACCTGAGGTGTAGATTGGCTGCATCTGCCATGTCTTTCATCAGCTTCCTCATATGATAGAAATTTAAGTATTGCAGTGAATTCTTACAGCAGAACTAGCAACATAGGTTCTATTTCATGCTATTTAAAATTTCCAGACGTAGATTAAAATTTCTTCCTTTTATAACTGATGTCTTTGGTGTACTGCAGATAGCTTATATTCAGTATTATTTTTGTGTCTTTTTTTCCTTTTTTTTTTTTTTTCAATGCAAATGAACAGGCATGCTAAAAATAAATGAGAAGGTAGAGTGTAAAGCCCCTGCCAAGTTAAAGTTACAGTAGTTTACATAAAATAAACAATGGAAAACATAACAGGGCATTTCCTTCCCTGAAGGAACAGTGGAAAGAGCTCTCCAATGAAGATCTGGACCCACCACCTGAACATACCCCACCTCCTCCCAGACCACCAAAGAGAACCTCAGAAATGCACAATGGAAGGATGCATGAACATGCAGAATTCTTTCCTAAGCATCAAGTGGTAGAAGAAGAGATTAGATCCTCAGTCAGCACTGCTGAAGAGATGGTTCCAGGTGGCAGAGTTTTTTCATCTGTGCCACTGATCACAGACAGGTAATTCATTTAGTTTCCCACTTCAGCTTGTCCTAAGCTTGTTCATAAGTGGCATTTCATATGGAAAATCCTGAACAGATGTTGACAGAATTAGTATAATAGCAGTTCCAAAACAAAATCTGTGTGTACCTTTCCATAAAGTTCTTCAGCATTTTTTAAATGAGATCCTACTGTAGTGAGAGAAGAAGAATGAGGTGGCTTGGTCTCAATTTGCATGTGATGTGTACGTTACAGTAAGTTACACAGGAGCTCTTTCACTAGAGGTGGAATTAGCCATGGAGCTGAGAGCTAGGCTGACTAGCTTTAGCTGTACTTAAAAATGTGAAATTAATTCTTTGTCTGCTTTTGATGAAGGGAGTAGAAGGGGCTCATGAACAGAGAATTTTTCTACCTGTCGTTGTAACCTTAATTGTCAGGTGTGACAAATATGTGGAAGTGCTGTGTGAAGTGAGGTCTGACAGTGGAGAAGCCCAGGTTGCTACCTGCTAGCCACTAGATGTCCCTCCTGCCTTATCTGAGTGGTGTGGAGCTAGATGAAGTCAAGCCTAACTGTAAACTAATTTATTCAGAGCAGCCAACAGAAAATAAACTTTTAAAAGTAATTTTCAAAGAACCACCAGAGATGACTAATGAAAAATTTGATTTTCCCCCACTAGCTGGTCTTCTAAAAAGACATATTCAGCTTCACATCTGGGAATATTGGAATAAAAATATCAAGTTTTAATATTTTCTGCAGCACCTTAAAGTTTTTTCAACAGATGCAGCTGGCAGACTTGATGTATTTTATTTAACCAGACCAGTGAGGGAGTGAATGACTCTGCAAACAGGAGATTGGTAGTATACATTCCCAGCAGTCTTCCTTCAAAATAAATTTCACAGAGCACACAGAGGCTGAGAACATGAGCTGAACCTGATATCTCTCCAAATTCTGCAGGAGATAAAATGAAAGTGTTCTTTGCCTGCTTAATGGAAACAATGTTTAAATTGGTGTTTTGTTTTTTAATTCGGTGGGGGAGATTTGAGAAGTGAAATACTCAAATTCCAAATGCCTTTACTAAAAAGAAAGAAAATCTTTGAAGTAGGAATAGGGAGAAACAAAGATGGGCTTTCTGAGCTTGGAGAAGAGAAGGCTGTGAGGAGACCTCATTGCAGCCTTCCAGTATTTAAGAGGGATTATAAAAAGGAGAGGAATCAACTTTTTACTTGGGTAGGTAGAAATAGGACAAAGGGAGGCGTTTTAAGTTTAAGGAGGGTAGGTTTAGATTGGATGTCAGGGGAAATTATTTACAGAGAGAGTGGTGAGGTGCTGTCACAGCTGCCCAGACAGGTTGTGGATGCTCCATCCCTGGAGGTGTTCAAGGCCAGGCTGGATAAGGCTCTGGGCAACCTGGGCTACTACCAGATCTGGAGGGTGGTGGCCCAACCTGTGGCAGGGGGATTGGAACTTGATGATCCTTGGTGTCTCTTCCAACCCAAGGTATTCCATGATTCTCTAATTCTATGAAGGCTACAAAAGAGAAAAGTGTTACAATAGCAGCACCTTCCTCCTTTCTTCCATCAGTGACAGTTTAGTTCTGTTACCAGAGTATTTGCCTGGGATGTGAGATAACAGCTAATGCTTTCTGTGCCTAATGAGGAATATGGATTGAAAGCTTGTATCTTATGTCATTAGCTATATAGATCTGAATTTATCAGTGGAGAAATGATTTCCTGGAAATACTTTACACAGTTTAGTCTAAATGAATATAAGGCATGTCCAGCTCTGAGACATATGTTAAATTTTATTACAGGCACCAGTCTGAGGCTGGGGCTGAGTCATCCTCTGGGACTGCTTGTCTTCCTTGTTAATTATGAGGCTGGTTTGGACTAGACATCTGCTTGTTACCTTACTAAAGTGAAATCTGATCTTATGCAGTATTTGACATTAGAAAAGGCTGGGATTTGAATCCTGAGCTCCTTAATTCCATAGCAGTACTGTAGCTGCAAGATGAGGCTTCCTTTTGATCGCTGCTATTGTCCTCATTTCTAGGACAGTGAGTCCAGAAGTGATGCAAGAAAAACATGCTAGACAGGAAGGGGGTGGGCAGGTTGATATGAAAAGATGAGACAGAAAGAGGCTGGAAGAAGTGGAGCAGTGAACATGGACAAGCTGGCAGAAGTGAGCAAAGAAGAGGCAGAAGCCTTAAGCATGGGCTTCTTTCCTGCCCAAGTAGTCTGTTGCCTGAAATGACAGACTGCTGAGTTTTATACTTCAGCTGCCAGAAGATGTATAGGAAATCCCTGTGCTATGCAGCTCCCAGCTGGTTACCACTCTATTTGTTCTCCCAGCTTGGTGATGTTCTGCTTTCTAAATTCAGATGGAAGAAGCTGTACAGTAGATCTAAAAGTTCCAGTTAAGAAGCCTCTCTGGGTGTCAGTATAGTGTCAACATGATGGAGGTTCTTTATCTAGAAAAAAAGCATTCGAGTATTAAAGATGGAGAAGTCTTCTCTTCCATCACAATGCTCCTTGCTGCTCTTACAAAAGCACAAACAAACCATAATTTCATCACTTTCTGACTCTGAGCAGCTGTGTGATTTCAGAACCTTCATGTTCTCCTCAGCTGGATGTAGGTTGGCCCTTTCTTGTCTCAGTGGCTGCGGAGGCAGCAGATTTAGGATGAGCAGTGCAAGTAAGAGGTGGTTAAGGCTAGGTCAGCTCATTCTTTAAAGGGAAAATCCAGTACTGAACATTTATTTATTTGTCCTTAAGCACTTGTCAAGACACTGAAATTCGGAGGAGAACTGTTGGTGAAAACCTGCAAGTCTCGGCCCACAAAGAGGAGTCGATGAAGTCAGAAAGCATTGAAGAGGATGATGAGAACATGATGACAACTTGGAAGCCATTTCTAGTGAATATATGCATGTTCACTTTCCTCACAGCAGGAGCTTATCTCTGTTACAGGGTATGTTTTCATTGATGGACATGCCAGCACAACTGACCCTGCAGAAAACACCAACGATTTGATCGGTTTGTAATAAGCTTCTGTACAAGAAAGCTTCTTGAGGCACGTGAGCCTTATCTCAGCAGAGATAGATCTTAAGTGGAAAGGCCAGAACTTTGGTTAGGGCTTAAAGAGAGAATTGATGCACTAGGGTTTTATCTAGCCCTGTGGTCCCAAGAACATGATATTCTAATCTCAGGGCCTTAAAATATTCAGGAGTAAGCAGAGAAAATGCCAAATAGTCTGTTTTTCTTTTTTTTTCCTTTTTTTTTTTTTTAACTAAATAATAGAATTACAACACATTGTTGTTTTTAGCCTTTTTTAAAAAGCCAGTTCTTTTTCTTTTGTGTTTCAGAAAAGCTAGGCACAAGCGAAACTTGCTTGTACTCTCCAAGTGTTGTTACCAAATGCATCACTTACATAATTGAGTTCCCAAAAAAAAAAAGAAAAATAAACCCACATGCATGAAGAATGTAAACCTTTTGGAAGGGGTAGGGGGCAGCTATGATTGGGTGGGTTTTTCTTTTAGTTTGATTTTATTTTTAACTTGCTTCATCTGTTAAAGACTGAGTGAGTTGTGGGCAGTGCCTGTGGTATTGATGTATTTAATCTTGGCAAAACTTTTCTGAAAGAGCTTATTGTTTTACGTTGTTTATAGAAACAGGCTTCTGCATTTGCTCAGGGTATGCCAACATGTCCAGCTCTTTTTTTCTTTTTTCTTTTTCTTTTTTTTTTCTTTTTTAAAGAAATGTATCTTCTCATTGACTTTTGTTGCGCTCTACTTGCACATATACCTATTTACATTGCACCATCCTTTGTAAAGCTGTTTTTACATTTGTATTCTGGATTAGGAGAAATTGAGGGGAGGGAAAGAAAATTCAACCAAAACATGTCCACCAGCATTCTGAAGCTGTTCAGTTGGCATTCAGAAGGACCAGTTCATAAACCTCGTCATTTGGAATGTAAAATGCAGTTTCAGTCTACATCTGCGTAACAGTGTGCTTTGTGCCACGGCCAGGAGGTCGTGCACTCAGAGACATTGCAGGTAAAAGCAGGAAAGCACGTCAGGAAAACCAGAGCCTCAATCCTGTGGCAGCTTCCTTATGACACAGAAAGTTCAACAGAAGACATGTTGGTCTCAGAACGTATCAGCTGGCTGTTGATGCAAGCATTTGTGTGTTTTGCTTATTTTAAAGCAAAGATTTAAAATACTGGTGTAGTTTGGCCTGAAGATAAGCTGTTGGGTGACCGCAGGACAGAGGTGTGTGTGGATAAGCCTGGCACCTCTGCAGACATGGATGTTGCTGTCCTCAGTAAGCTAAGAGATGGGTGGTTTTGTTCTGTGCCGTGCTGTGTCAGGGGTTTGCTCAGCTGGAGCCCAGCACTTGAATAATCTGAGTGCTTGCAAATAAGGATTTGGGTGCATTGATAGAAATGTGACTGGAAGCTTGCATTGCTGAGCAGCGCTTTTAGTCAATGCTGCTCCTCACATTAGTACCAAATTATTACAACTTAAACAATAATAGGAAAGAATTATTTGCTGATGTCATGGAACAGAAGAGTTAAATTCACTACTAAAAGGTGTGGTGAATGAAGCTAAACCATGTTGGCTGATCTGCAACAACGTTGCTAATCAGTTCTTTTGTTTTTAAATGCTTTATGGCACTTAACCACCATTCTCAGTGCAAACATCACTATAGAGTATCTTAAAGTCTCTTTCCGATCCACGTTTTATTTTTGCAAAGCTGTCCGTAGGTGCAGCTCTTTTCCTTCAGTGAATAAGGAGGTGAAGTGGGGGGAAGGGGAGCTGTTTCTTTTCTGTCTTTTGTTAAGCTTGCATCAAGGGCTTTTCACACGTACAATACCAAATCCTCAGGTAGTACTGGGAATGGATACTTCACCTGTGAGACTGCTGGTCAGACCAACAGTCTGTACTTTCCAGTACTGGAAAGGAGGAATGCTGTAACCAGTCAATATCTAGTGATATTACTGGAATCGTGAAAAATGAGTATAGAAAAATGGAAATATGTAACGGCTCATCTGTGTATTTAAGATACAGTGTGATTGCTTTCTCTCCACTGTTCTCTCCATCGTCTGGTAGAACACTGTTCTACAGCAACATTTATACATCATTTGTATTAGAATGCATGTGAAGTCTTCTAGTGTCCTGATTAAATACCATGTGCTTGAAAGGTCAAAGAAGTTCTATTTCTGCTTACTGATGTGCCCAAATTATATTTGCATGAACTGATCATTAAGTGGCTGTGGTTCAAAGGGTGCTGCTGAAAGCATCTTCGTTCAGCGATAGATGGACTTGGTGTTTATCAGATAACATGTACTCGCCTGATACTTGGCATGACTTCCTATTAAATTTCTGCGTATTCAGCGTAACCTGGTTGTTAGCATGGTTCATTTCAGCTGAGTGAGTATAGTACAGACATTCCAGAGTGGGTAGTAAGCTGTATTCACACCTCCTATCTGCTCATGGGTAGCAAGCAGGAGTTGGTGACTTCGGGGTGACTTGCTGTGCTGCCTTCAGAGCTGCACTGGAGGACAAAGAAGAACCTTTTTTTGCAAGACTGCCATAGTTGCTTTGGTCTGCAAAGACACAGGTTCTTAAGTGGTGTGATTCTCCTCAAAAAAAAAAAAGCCAAACAAAACAAACTGTACTGTTCCCAAGAAGGGATGTTTAGAACTTTGGCCTGGAGAGGAAAGTAAAGCATCCTCCCTTTGAATCCAGCATAATTCAGTTGCACCATGCTTACAAATTACAGCAGTATGAGAAAGTTCCTGCAGAGGAAGTTCTGAACACCCTCTTTTCTGCCTGTGTATTTTTCTTGTTTCTGTCACCCGTTCCAAATTCAGGAGAACTTATGCTGTCCCAGTGAGGTGTGGATAGGGCTTATAATACTGAACTGTAAACATTTTTGTTTTGGTGTCCTGTATGTGTACGTAGTAGTTTCGGTGTGTATATACAGTAGCATTTCAAAGTGGGTGTATTGGTTAACCTGTTCTTGGAAAATGGACAAATATCCATGTTAAACTTGTTAGAAAGTTAGTGAGCTGCTCTGCTATCTGCCTTAAGCAAATATTTACGCATCAGGTCTTTCTTTTTTTACAGATCACCATAGAATAAACTTTTTTAAAAAAATAAAAACCAAAAAAGTTAAATGTTTTGGTATAACACATTTTCAGGTATTTTGTCTTTTGTGTAAGTCACTGCAAAGACCTCAGAAGTTATAGTAAAATTGTACAGTTTTCTCAATTTCCCATACAAGTTTTCAGTTGCCATTTTAGTTGTAACAATAAAATTCTTTTTTTAAAGAACGTACCTGAGTCCCATCACTGCGTGTTTCCTCAGAGCTGCCAGCGCCTGCTTTGAATTACGCTGCACTGAACACTGTTTATTTCTCTTCCTGGAAAGGGCTTGAAGTGTTACTGTCAGAGCTCACTTATAGGTCAGAGCTCCAGGAAGAGGAGTGCCCCGTTCCGTTCTGCGCCTCTCCCTGCCACGTTTCTCCTCCCCTCCAACCCTGAAGTATGCTGGACCGGTGTGATGTATACAACACAGTGAGTGCGTTACAAGTTTGTGCAAGAGTTTCTGTTGCGCTTTAGCCAGGGAAGGACTACAGGACCGCAGCACTTCCATGCTGTTTGAATTAACGTAATTACCTTTTCGTTTAGATTTTTAAGAAGGCTACAAATGGAGAAGTGATCGAAAAGAGAATTTTCAGTAGTTCCACAAAGCGGCGCTGAAGCAGCTGTGGCAGCGCTGCACTCAGAGCCCGCCCCTCTCAGCGCCCCTTCCAGCCAAGGGGAAGAGAAGAGTGGGCGGCAGCTGCCGGGGCTGAGGGAACTTACCGAGGCAGGAACGCCTGTCCTGTGCTTGGAAATAAATCTATTAATGAAAAGCAGAGTTACATACAGTAAAAGGAGAGTTACAAAATCTATGAGCGACCGCCTCTAAGTGTGGTTAAAGCTTGCTATGCAATTGCACGACCTGAGCACCGCAGTTCAGAGCTCAGGACTGAAGAGCTGCGGGGTTTCAGGATGCTGCACGTTCCAAGGGCAATAATGATAGCACAGCAGCAGCCCGGCCTGCTTGGACTATACAAGCCTGTAGCTGGCAGAGCAGATAGGGACGAAGTGAAAGGCCTATGTGTTGGACACACACCCTGACTTGGTATGCAGAACCTTAATTGCTGTTCAGATGCACCTCTCCCCGTCATTCTGTCCATACACCCATGTGAAGGATGTGCAAGATTTGTCTCAAAAGTTTTATTAAAAGTCCAGGAAGTATGAAATCCAACAAATAAATACTGAATAGAAAAAGTATTATATATAAATATATACACAAAGGCCTTTTCAAGTATTTTACCTGAAGCCAGACTTCACGCCATGGTTACCACCCTCTCCTACACTAAGTGAAGAGTAAGGAGCCTGGCAGTGGGCATGTGATTACACAAATCTTGACCTATGACTAAAGGAATAAAATGCTTTTTTTCCTAAAAAGCTTACACAGCTCTATTGATATGACAGACTGATTTGTACATGGCTAATATGATAAATAACTTCCCCTTGTAAACTGCAGAGGATATACACTATTTGTCCTTGCCAATCCTTGCTCAAGCCTGTCCTATGTTGCACTGCTTTCCAAAAAAAAAAAAAAAAGAAAAAAAAAACAGCTTTTGAAACCACGAGCCATTGTTCCTTCTGCAACAAAATTCTATTAAAAAAAAAAGAAACCACCAAGCAATGCTGCTAGATTTTCTAATTCACATGGCAGCTGATGTAAACAATTGGCTGTCAGCAAGGTTCTAGATGGACTATTGGAACATCATCATTTCATTCCTTACAGAAATGCAAACAGAACAGATGGTACACAACTGAGTTTGTGCGGGGGCAGCCAGTTCTGTGATGTAGGCTTCACTCACACTGCAGACTGATTTGACATTCTTACAAACCCCAGTTTGTTTTTCTCTTCAGCATTTCAGATTATCAATACTGAAAGTGAAAAGAAAAAAAAAAAGTAGATTCCAGTCTATTTGATTTAGATTGCAAACTTTGGAAACAAAAGTACTGTCGGTAGGCACCATGTACATAGCAGAGTGTAAGTAAAGAAGATGCTGACAAACAATAAAACTAAACCCTTGGGTACCCATAAGTGGCTGTGAGGACAGTATGACTTAGCTCCTTATACACCACTACTAGAATACTGTGATCTCAATTTCAGCCTCCTGCTGCACAGCATCCCTTAATTCACAGCAAATCCTGTCCATTTTCTCAAAGGCTTGTCGTCCCTTTTCACCTATGAAGAAAGAAAATACATCTCATACTGAGGAAAACAAAGTAGTCAGAAACAACCTGAGAAAAGCAATAGCGTTGCTTCAGAACACTTCAGAACAGAAATACTTCTGTTGTGACAGAGCTAATAAGAACTCTCAGTAGTGACAGATCTCTCTAAAGCAGTGGTGCTTAAAGCCCTGCTACAAGTCACCATGGGAAAAATGGTGATTATTTAAAAAATAATCAGGCTCTCTGTAAACATTTCCACATGATTAACAACATGGAGCATCACAATTGGAAAATGTGTTTTGTAATGCATGTGACTCTTAGTATTTCTGTGAAGTCAGTCTGGAGATTCCCAGAATTGAGCATGACTCTTAAGTATTTTCAGGAAGAACAGAGGAGGGAAATTACCACCATCTCCCAGATAACTGCATCCTCCCTGGGAACTAAGCCTTTCAGATACTTATCCTAGACAATTCTCCTTTGCCTGCAGTAGCAGTACAAATACCAGCCAGTAGCAAAGAACATCAAGATTTGATTAGCAGCTCAACTCCATGGTACATTCACTGCATTCAGGTGAAGAAACACATACAAAACAATTCTGTCTATACTTAATAACCCTTTGGTATTCAGAATAGAGCAGTTTGTAGAACAGGAATAAGAAAAATACAAGGAGCCAGTCCGTTTGCAGGTGGCTAAAGGTGATCAACAGGCCAAAATATTCTGTTGCTTTTGTGATACATAAAAGATCTTCAGTTTAGCTAATGTCACAGAGCTAGAACCAGTGTAATTTTAATCCCTTGGGTCCAAATAGCATTTTTACAAAAGCTAGAAGGGGAAAATCGCTGATGCCAGTACTACCATTAGTAAGTACTCCAGCAGCACTGACAGCAACTTAACTTATCTGCCACCCTTCAAAAAATTTAGTGGCTCTTAAAGCACCTTATCCTACAATAATCTTGATCTGGTTTTACAAAGAGTAATAGAAGCCTTTGATTGCTATGTGTGGCACAAAGATGGTTATTGTATGTGGCCCCTTAATGGTATGAAACAGCCATTCATGAAACACTTCCATTGTCTAGGATGTGTTCAGGCTGTACACCACAAGCAGAGCTTCAGACCTGTTCTGGTTTTGCACCATTTCACACTACTTTTTGGAATCTGCATTTTAAGTTGCATTAAGACTTACCAAAGGACAGCGTTGTTTCCCTGGCTGCATTCCTTACATCCTCTGTTTCAGATTGGCACAGGTGGGCAACCTGCTCAATACTCTCTATGCCCTATTTGAGAGAAGTGCAATGGTAGCCTATCAGTAAACATTTTGATGAACGCTTTTTCAAGGTAAACACATGCAAACTAACTCCCATTTCTTCTTGTGTCTGACTGTGATCTTTCTTTACTCCCCTAAGGTATCAGCTTGCACTTATTTTTTCTGAGCATGATATCACTTCTGCTTCATCCTTTCTCTCCTGTTTTAAGACATAAAAAAAGTGTCAAAACTCTGGTCCCCAGTTCACTGCTTCAGTACTGTTAAATTAGCATAAAACAGTCGGGACCTTCACTGAAAAATTGTGCCATGGCAACACTTGCTTAGCAGATCTGACTTTGAGAGTCAGACTTGCTTTTCAGGCCTATTTTATGGCTATGTTTGTACTATCAATAATCCTTTGAGTGCAAACTTATTACAGACTTGTGGCTGTTCGGAGATTTAAATCTATTCAGAAACATATAATAGCAATACAAATACTATTTTTATTTTCTGACTATTATCAGCAGTTATTAAAATAAGATCAACTGATTTAACTTCTACAGTTAAAGAGTAAGAACTGATTCCACATATAGACGACTCCACTGCTCATTCTCCTTCACACCAGATGTCCTCAGTCAGGCACTATCTGCTGTGGTAATGCTGGAGAAACTAGAAAGCACCCCTTCTTCCATTTTGCCATGCCTGTCAGATTAAACTGACACACCCCTTCTACCTGCTGCTTTTTAATAACAGCAGTAATATTTTGGAACTCTGGAAGGCAAAGAATTCATTAATTCCAGATAAAAGGAAGATGAAAAAGTATCCCTACCAGATTTAAAAGCAATTTGCCAGACACAGCAAGAAACAAGTAGAGCTATAAATACTTACTCTGAGATTTTTAAGGGCCAAACACGCAGCTTGCTGAAGTCTTGTATCACAGCCAACTAAAACATCAGTGTAAAAAAGGAGAGCCTGAAAGATAAAAAAAAAAAGTTTTATACCTCTCAGTATGGGCAAGCACTCAAATTCAGACCAACACTAACTTTGTTTATCTATGTGAAATTGAATAAAGGTTACAGACAAAAACACCTGAGCACTGACTTGTTTTCAGTTCAAGGTAATAGATTAATGAAGTGCACGGAGGGTAACAGTACTATTTTAAGACAAAACAAATAGCATGCATTTCAGCACCTAATTAGAAAAGCTGAGAAGAAGTAAGTTTTCACCTTTTCCCTAAAGTTCTTGTTTGCTGCTGCACGGGAGAGGCAGGATGTGGCTGCTTTGCTGACGCGGTGGTTGTCATCAAGCTGTAAAATCCCAAGTAGCCGCAAAGTCTGCGGTAGAGGCTGGAGCCGATTCAGACGCTTCCCTTTCAATTTTTTAAGGGTCTTCAGCCGTCCAGGGCACTGTAGTTCCTCAATTAGCATCACTGCATGTGAAAGGACTTAACATCACAACATGGCAAAGGAAGACATTTCCACAACAAGATTAACTCCTCTCTAACTCTGCCTCCTTCAGTCACCTGAAGTTGATCCAAAGGTTATAAGCATGCTAAGCATGGCGGGGAGCAAATCAGGATGACTAACCCTTTGGCAATCCAAAGAAGTGCCTCCTTTCCTTTTCACTGTTTCATAGAGCAGTGACTACTATTTCACAGCTCTAGTTCACAGCGTGAAACAAAGCCCTGCTCCTTAACAGACCCAGGTGCATGGAGAACAACACACAATGCAAGACATCGCTGCACCTTTGGACATTACAACCACCAGAATATTCCTAAAATAAGGGCGAGACAATCAAGCATAATACCTCTTTTAAACAGCTCAGAAAGATCCAGCTGCATCAGTTGAGAAAAACTTGCCTCTCTTCAGAAAGAAGAAATGAGACACTAGATTGGCAATTTGAATTTGAAGAATATTACAGATCTTTTTCGCCAGTGATGCACAAGTCCTCAGTCTCCTAACAGATAAATAATTTCCACCAAAATAAGACTAAAGACGCAGCCAATATCAGGATCATTTTGAAAATAATTTTCTAACACAGACAAAGCTTAAAGTGCCTTCATGCTGGCAAAGATCAGCAAGACACTGGCTGCCTCTGAGAACTCATGCGTTAGTAACCTCTGAAATGTTATTGCTATTATCTGTGTCATCGCTGCAGATACAGTCACACAAAGCTACAGGCAGTTATCCAGTCCTTTAATCTAGATGTAGATTGTTGCTGAACCAGTTTCTGTTTAAATTTCAGTATATCTCAGAACCCCTCCCCCCCCTTTTTTTTTTTGGACACTTATGATGAATTTTTCTTTCACACCTGTTTTGTTTCTACCTGGGCAGATGTGAGAGTCAAGCATCTCTGTCATATTTGCGTTAAAATTGCGTGGTCATAAGAGGAATTAAGACAAATTGGCAGTGCAACGCTGGACTGTTCTCTGCTCTGGAAGTTGATCTGCACCAGTAACCTGTGCCTACTGCTGTCATTACCTTCTTTAGCAAGTCTTCCTACATGTTTTTCCAGGCTGGTAATCTGGTGTTTCTCCAGGTAGCTATAAAATTGGAATAAAGTAACTGGTTCTGTTTGGAGATATGGAGAAGGCAGCAAGCCATCACAGGTGACGATCTGCTCTAGCAATCTTCGCAAAACTGAAAGTTACAAAAAAGAAGAAATGAATAAAGGAAATGTTGCAGAGCAGCCAAAACAAGATGTTCTTTAAATGCGTAAGGATAATTTTCACTCTTGCGATAAGATTCAACTGAAGCAGCCTTTGGTTCAAGGAACAGAGTGGTACCTGCTTCTAATTGGCCAGGATACTTTTCCTTCACTTTGAGCGCCAACGTGTACTTCAGTACGTGACGGAATCTTTCTGCTGAAGCAAAGAAGATACTGCCAGGTTCTGCAACATCACTCCAGATTTTCAGATACTGCTTCTTCTTCTTAGTCTTCTGAATAACTGAAAAATCATATTTTAGGAAGTTAGTGAGATTTAGCAGATTTTGAATTTTACAAGAGAAATTAGGCACCAGATGGCATATCTAGATATGTGTTCAGATAAATTGAATTTGTGTTATATAAATGGCTTTGTTCAAAGCTGGAGGTTTGCTGTCCGTATTTTAATGTCTGCAAGCACCCATTTCAGCAAGCTTGGATTGTGGCCTCAAACTGTCACAAGGAGACCTGAATGAGATGCCTTAGCAAAGCTCTACTGCCCTTTGGATCATCATTCATTTTTCCCCATCATCAGAGTGAAGTTGCAAAAGAATTTTCTGTGAGTTTAACTGTTTTCACTTCTACCAGCTAGAGGTAGAACTTCCCAGCATTTTAGAGGTTCTTCGTTATATACCTTCACATGAGGAAAATACTGAACCTCCATATATAGGCTGAAGGAGACTTTCTTCCATCAAACACTTTATAAAAGCAATATCCTGCAGTTTCTTGGTATCACTTAACCCCTATCATCTCTTCTACACAGGGAGAGGATGAACTTCTGTTCTGCATTTAGGCCTCCTGCACTTTCACCGTGCTGTGCTACAGGCTCTTCTGAGCCTTGCTCTAAGGATCCCTCTATTTTCACATCCTTCAGATAAGATGTGTCAGCAAATACTTCCAGCTAAAATCTGCATTTCTTTCACTGCACATTACCAAGATGAGAACAAAAGCTTTCGAGGTCTCCCACTGTGCTCTTATTGTTTTGTTTTCTCCAGCAGTTAATGGAAATAGTAGGGCAGGATCACTGTACAAACTACTCTTTGTAACGCACACAAAAGCGAAACAGCTTAGTAAGCCAAGTAAAATAATAAATTTTAAAGATTTTATTAATGCTATTTTGCTGTTCTTTGCAAATTCCATTGTCTGTAACACACCCCTATTTCTAAGACACACCACACCATTCAGCTATTTCATGAGCCAGACTTCAATTTTTTATTTCCTTACAAAAGGAAAACAAATCATGACCTTTGTTTTCTCAAAAAGAGAGAAAGAAAGAGAGAAAGAAGAGAGAGAAAGAAAGAGAGAAAGAGAGAGAGAAAGAAAGAGAGAAAGAGAGAGAGAAAGAGAGAGAGAAAGAGAGAGAGAAAGAGAGAGAGAAAGAGAGAGAGAAAGAGAGAGAGAAAGAGAGAAAAACACCCAGAAATTATCTGTAAGAGCTTTTTGAATTATGTGAATATTTGTAAATAATTTAAAATGAAACCCTGATGTGTCTGGGAAAGTTCAAGTTCTCCCTGTACCTCTCACACCCCCTGGCAATACGCATTTACTCACTTTCTTCAACAGACATATCCAAGACATCCCCCAGGACTCGCAACTGCTCTGACACTTCTTCCAAAACATTCTCTTGGACAATCTGGGCTACATTTGGTGACCTCAGTTTCTGAAATGCAACATGCTCATCTCAGTAGCTGAAACAAAGGCAGCATCAAGCTCAAGATGAATAAGTATTTGTTTCATAGAAGCACATATCTAAAGTTTGTAAGAAAACACCAGATTCTCTCCAAAGACCACTTCTCTCATCACACCAAGGCCTTGTTTCTGAGCACAAAGCTGCTGAGCAGAACAGGATAAGTCATATCCTACTGGAAAAGACTGTCCAGCATTTGAGATTCATGTCTGCTTCATCCACTGACAACCATGAAGCAGATCAATACTAAAAGGTACACTGTACTCTGCAGGCCATGCAAAGCAGAGGACAAAATTTGCTTTGAGCACTGTAACTGAATTAGTTGATGGACAAGGTCTCAGAGAGAGAAATACTCTTTTTTCCCAAGTGCCACCAGTTTCTTCCTAGAGGAAGGGCTTTTCCATTTGCAAAGAAAAACAAAAACAAAACTGTTCACCTGTTATCGACACAAAATTCAACCCAAACCAGCCTCCTGCAGCCTGCTTTGGCTACCAGAAGTTCAAGGAAACCAAGAGGCTGTAAAAAGACAGCAGTTGGATGACATCTGCATGACATCTTCTGTGCACATGTATGTATACAGTGCTGCACTGCTGGAACTCAAATGCTATTCTGAATCTTTCTGCTTTCGAAAAAGAACCAGCTACACATTCATTTTTATCTGTACTCAAAAATCAACAGCTACAACGACAGCCTCAGAATCCCATCAGCTATTTCTTACCTGTAAAAGAGCTTTGCACAGCTTCAGATGAGTTATTAAAAGTACATCTAAGTTGTCATCACCAGTAGTTACATCTCTTGTTTCTGTTTTCATATCACAGCTCAGGGACTGAAATGTGCTGTCGTTGTACGTGCTGTTTTGAAGAGGAAAGAAGGAATTAAAACATGATCTCATATTACCAAATAAGGATGAAGACATGCATTCTCACTAGAGTGCAACCCTCATTTTTGCAAGTTCAAATAAGTTGCAGAAACATAAACCAGGTGGCATTTAAGACACAAAAGCATTTTTTATTGCATTGATAATACTTCTTAGAAAACATGAGGGCTATTTCTAGAACTAGAAATAAATTGCACAACAGAAATATCAGGTCAGCTGCTCCCAAAAAATTCTATTTTGGAGAATCAATAAGAGAAAAATGCTTCCAAGAAAGTGCGACTTGAGATAATGGGTCATTTGAGTCAAAACCCGCTGCTTTACTCCCAGTTTGATGACACTGGGAGTGTAACAGCTCTTCCAGAACCAGATCACAGCTCTGGAACACAAGTTCCAGTGCACACAACTTGGAGAATACAAAAAGAACATTCAAAAAAACAGGCAGAAGAGCTCTGTAAAACATACATAGTTTTCTCCCTCACTAGTGCAGAACTGTTCAAGGTTATCCAGACAATCTTGCTTGTAGTACTCTTGCATATTAGGCATTCCATCACATCCCAAAGATATCATTCTCCAATGTTTTTCATATGTTCAGTTCAAGCTTCCTGCTGTTTCAGTCTGGCATTCTGAATTATAAATCTCAGAATATTAAAAAAATAAATTGTTTCTATCTTAGATGTTCACACCTCTGTACAATCTGTACTTAGCCAAACATAGTCTATCAGTAAGTGTTCAGGGATCAGCTTTGCTTTCCCCTTTGGCTTGCCACCTACAACAAAATGCTGCAGACACCTACCTGATACTGGCTGTTCTTACGCTTCCAAATAATGAAACCTCATCAGCACTGCAGTCAGCATTTAAAAAGTTAAAACTTTCCAGCACCGTCTCCACCATTAAACTTTCCACAGATGAATGTTTGTGATGAAGTGTCCTTAGCTTTTGAAGAATAAAAGGAAAAATATTGTTATTTACAGATATTAAATCATTTTACACGATTTCTTGATTGATTTTTCAAATTGCTCTTAATAACAAACCAATTTCCTTCTTTTTTAATTCTTAACATTTCAACCCAGGCCATTCTATGATACTCTATGATATTCTATGATATCAGGAGAGTTAGTTGTTGGTACACCACTGATCCCAAAATACATTTGCTGATTAATTTCACAGCCTGCTTCAACATCTTCATTTGTATTCTTCTTTGTATTTCCACATCTCTTAAGTTTGGTACAAGAGCTGACTTTTCTGTATCTCTTGCCATTAGTGTAGATCTAGAAGTAGCAAACTGAGGGCTCTGCTGCATGACAGCATAGCATCTGTTTTAATTTCAGCTGGGACAGAGTTGTTTTTTGAATGTCTGTGTGGCGCTTAGCTACGTGTCAAGTTAAACCACAACAGTACCCAAGAATTTAACATCAGTGTGGATTTCTTGGGGCCACTCACATTCTCCCCCTTGAAAAATCTGCTCTGGGAATATTTGCTTTGTTCTTTTTTTTTAAATTACTATAACTAAGGTGATTGCATTGAAGTAGAATGTCAGTGCAGCGCTGTTAATGTCATTTAATACTTCAGATCCCAGATGAAGTCTTATAGCATCTTGTCTCCCAAGTCTGCGCATTGGTCCACAGACTAGGATGCCAAGAAATTTACAATATAGCCCAATGCTTGTGGAAAGCTTTTCGGCAGGATCTTTCCTCTAAATAAAAATTTCCAGCAACATATGGTTAAAAGATTCACTTGACAGATTGAACTGCCTACAAAGACTAGGTGATCATGAGAAATTTTGTGTGGCAAATCAATTAGAAACAAGATACAGGGACTCTGACATGCAGTCCAGATCCTGTTTGTGTTTAACCCAGATGAGCTTCCACTTTGACTACTTGCAGTTTCTTAATTTCTTTTGACAGATTATTGACCTCTGCATAGCATTTGGCCACAATCCCTGAAAGATGCAGCGCAGTACCATTGTGCAGTCAGCTCTGGAGACTGTCTTTTCTGACTAGTGCCTGACCTCTGCTGGCCAGACTTATTTTTTGGGAACATGCCATTGATATAACCCAATGTCAAACCCACTACAGGATGGCAAAATTTTTACCTCTTAGGAATAACTGTGATAACTACATCACCTACCAGTGTTAAAACACTGCCATACCTTTAATTTATCTCTCAGAGTTAAAACTTGGTATTCCAATTTCTCCAGCGGGGCTTGACCAACACTATGGAATTTTAGCAAATTTAACACTTCTTGGAGAGTCTTGTCAATTGACTTTGTACATCCATCCAGTTTTACATCATTTGCATCATTCAAGCTTTTCTGGCTAATACTTTCTTGTTCTGTCAGATGGCGATTTCTGATCTGGTTTAAACTTCTACCATCTTTTCCACGACTCAGAAAACTACACGGGTTACTTGAAAATGTGTCCACACATGGAGTCTTCTTCAGAATATCTAGAGTTGCATGATTTGGAAGAGGATGTTGCTCTTCTGCACAAGTCTCTTGAATAATCACCAATGGCAATGTTCTATGGTCTAGAGCTGGAAGTGTAATTCTGGATTCTGTCCCTCTCTGATCCTCAGAGCTGAATGAGTCTCCTTCACTTGTCTCCGCAGGACTGTGACGTTTACTCCTCTCATGTATACCAAAATCACAGGCAGCCAAGTAACTCAATATGCTAGGAGGCTGAGCTTCACCATTTACATCCCCTTGGTTCTGTCTTTGTTGCAAAACAGACTGCAAACAAATGTATAAGAAGTGAGCACATATACAACCAAAAAGCGTGGCATGCCACCCAGGATGAAGAACCATAGTTTCCTGTCCTTAAAAACACATGCACTCAAACTCATCAAAAAAAACATTGGGCCATTCTGCACAGACGAACTATGCTGCATAGACTGGACAGAGGAAACCATCATAACAATGTGGTAAGAGCCAACTGAATGAATTAAATGAAGAAGAATGGAACAGTTCTTTTGGAAAGGGACTACAAAGATCAAGTCCAACTGCCCGACCACTTCAGGGCTAACCAAAATTTGAAACATATTATTAAGGGCATTGTCCAAATACTCCTTGAACACTGACAGGAATGGGACATCAACTACCTTGATGGGAAGCCTGTAGTAACTCAAGTAATAACTACATGTTATCAGATGAAAGTTACCAGGACAAGTGTAAAACTGGATTGGAAAGAGTATGTTGCAAAGCATCTTTCTTGTCATATCAGCTCAGGACAAGACGTGAATGCCATGGTTAGAGGAAAGATTCATTTTTAAGAGTCTAGCATACCCTACATATAAGCCTTTCTAATGTTGACAACACATTCTGCTGCCTTAGTGAGGTGCCAAAAGTGACTTAGACCTGATTTTATGAGAATGTATATACGGTGTTATCACTATATAAGATCTGTGGTAGAATTGACAGGAATATATAGTACAACCATTACATTAAAACTCTCCTGAAAGCATGGAAAGATTTTTTCTACTCCCTTGGGCTACACCTGGCAAAAAGTAAAGTCGAGGAAGAAGGCAGTTAGTTTTACACAGTAATTCTAAGACAGTGTTCTGCACTAAGGCTACCAAGACTGGTTCCTATTGCAATTCCCACCGTAGAGTATTAGAACGTGTGCTCACATCCCTACCACTCTGACTGTCAAGAGAAATATTTCACAGGGATTTCATTTCTTCTACAGAATCTAAAATGAAGCTCCAAGTAATAAGAGTAAAAATAAAAATAACCCACTCTGGCTCTGGAATGTCATGTTTTCACATTTCTGAGTGTGATCTTCAACAGCCTAATCAAATCTTCAAATCGTAGATTCCAGATCTATGCTTTGCATTTTGCCTTCCTCTGCATACTCACCGGGTAGTACTTTTCTCTGAAGCTGGGAGTATTTGGAGGGGTCCAGTTGTACAAAGAGCTCTTCCTGCTACCCACAGAAAACTTGGCAGTGGTTCCAGGCGACAAGAACAGGTTCTCTGCATCAAAGGGGCTGTAGCAGAAGATACAAAGACCAACCCGTCAGTAAGACCAGAAAGTAAAGCTATGCTTAGCAACAGGAACAGCTGTTAGGATTGGAATTGTGACATTTAGTAAACAACAGAGGGAATAAAGGGAAAGAAAGACTGACTGCCTCTTTGACCAGTATCTTTGACTACACCAGCTGAAAAAGAAATAGGCAAAAACCCTGCTTATCATATACAAAAATCAAAACACCCTTTAGACAGAAACCTATGCCATAGTCTTTGGAAGACCAGTTCAACAGACCACAAAGTCTGATGAGTTTTCTGTCCTGCTGCAGTTTCCTACATAGACACCAGTGCTGGCAAGTACAGCACAGAATGCTTTCTGATAGACACTGGACAGCTGGTGAGACACGCACATCATATCAGATAGAAAGGAAACAGAAAGTAGTACTATAAAATAGTTGCCTTTAGCTGTACAAGACGGAACCACTTTAAGTCAGAAATCATCCAAACACTATTGAGGACTGACTGATTACAGGCAAATGAACTTCTGCTCTCTAACAATAGCTGAAAGGCATTGCTCCACTCCTCTCCAACATTTCATGTAACACATGGACAGTAGCCTCCAGTGCAATGCACCACTGTCTTCCTCAGCATGGACATACCACTCCATGAGCTAGCCTAAAACAGGTTAATTGGCTAAATTAATCAGTGTCACCCAGCTGGGGTTCATCAAACAGGCCAGTTCCATGGATTCACGTTAACCACCATCTGTATTGTCTCAATATGCAGAAAATAAATCTGGTTTCTGACAGAAAGAGCCTATTAGTCAAAGCCTACTATGTTTACTGAGGGAATTAAATTACTTCCATCCATGGCATTTCTTAAGAAGAGACACAGGGATCCTTTCTTCAGATTTTTCATTTTTAGCCTTTAATACATCAATGCAGTAATGCAAAGTGGTGCTTAGTAGGAAAGGGACAAGAATAACAAGGTAAATCATCTTGCACTTTTGACAGTCACTAGAACCCTCTAGCAAAACACAGATACCCTGCAGAAAAGCCCACTGTTAATGCAGGAGAGTAAGTAGAGAGAGAAAAGAAGGGTGAACGAACACTGGAAACAATGAAGTCTACTCTAAAGCATCTACTATCTATTGCTTTTAAGCTCTGTAAGTATGATCCATCATTTTGTTCCACATTCATATAGCAAACAAAGCATCATATTGGGACAGATCTACGAATCCATCTCACTCAACATCTTGACATTTTCAGAAGTCAGAACAGAAAAGCCTAGGAAAGAGAGTGACTAGAATAGGCCATCCCCCAGACATGCACTCAAGCTTAAGGCAAGTCAAAGCTTAAACATGTCATATATCAGACACTGCAAGCAGACTATCGCCATTAATAGTTATTGGGAGATGCTTTTACTTAGCTTGTCTAAATGCTTCCTGAAATTACACAGAATCACAGAATGTCAGGGGCTGGAAGGGATCTCCAAAGATCATTTAGTCCAATTCTCCTGCTGAAGCAGGAACACATAGATTAGGTCACACAGGAATGAGTCCAGGTGCATTTTTAACGTCTCCAGAGAAGGAGACCCCTGGTCTCCAGGCAGCCTATTCCAGTGTTCTGTTACCCTTACTGTGAAATCGTTTTTTCTCATATTTATGTGGAAACTCTTATGTTCCAGCATGCACCCACTGCCCCTTGTCCTATCACTGGATGTCACTGAGAAGAGCCTGGCTCCATCCTTCCAACACTCACCCTTTACATATTAATAAACATTAATGATGTCACCTCTCAGTCTCCTCCAAGATAAAGAGACCCAGCACCCCCAGCCTTTCCTCGTAAGGGAGATGTTCCACTCCCTCAATCATCCTTGTGGCACAGTGCTGGCTCACAGTCATCCTGCTATCCACCAGGACCCCGAGGTCTTTTTTCCCTATGCTGCTCTCCAACAGGTCAGTCCCCAACCTGTACCGGTACCTGCAGTTGTTCTTGCCCAGAAAAAAGACTCTACACTTGCCTTTGTTATATTTCATTAAATTTCTCCCCACCCAACTCTCCAGCCTGACTAGGTCTTGCTAGATGGAGCAGAGCCTTCTGGTGTGTCAGTCACTTCCAGTTTTGTATCAACTGTAGCAACAAAATTGCCAACATAAACCCTCTGTACAGGTTAGAAGCATGCAGAAGTTCCATTATTTAAGTTGAAATGAAGAACAAGTCCTTTGATCATCCTCTATAGCCATGTTGTTTGAAGTAGAGGCCAATCATTTCCTTTTCATGCTCCCCACAGCCTACCACATATCTAAACAGTATTATCCATCAACACCTCTTGAGGCCTGAAAAAGCTATTTAGCTTCTTGAGATAAAGGTGACTCCATATCTCTGATCACCTTTGTTGTCTCCATTCAATTTCTATACTGCCAAACGCATGTTGCTCTTTGGTTATGACTAATTACAATATTGGCACTAAATACACGTTTAATGCCATCACTAAGGATAACACTGATGTAGTTTGTGACACTCCTTTAGCTTGCCTTAGCACAATTGCAGGGCTTCAGCATTCAGGTCCAAAACACACACGCCCAGCTTGACCTTGAAGGGGTTCACAACTCATCAGAGCTCAGGTTTCCTACATTTAACCTCCCGTGACACAGAAGCTCCTCAGAAGAGGCTCCTCAACCTTACCAGTGCACGGATAATAGTGAGATAAATGTTATCAAAACCCCTAATCCCGGGAAGGGTGAAACACTTGGTATTTCCACTATTTTATCATCCTTCCACATACTTTTATTAGTTGCGTACAGAGAAATGTCCCTGAAGTACATACTTAGACAAATGTAAGTAATCAGGCAAAACACTAAAGAGTTGAATTCAACTCGGTCTTCATCTCCAGAGGTTTTGAGTTCCTTTCTCTCACTGCCAGGACAATACCATAATGAGTCTCTGTCCACCCATTCTGTGCGTTTAATATCTTCAGGGCCAGGAAGGCACTTGGTGGATAGATGCTTGGATTAATGTGAGCCTGAATCCACAATAGTTTTGGGTGAACGGATTAAGCTTACTTATTAACAGAACACAACATTCATTTTTTTCCCTCCTTATTGAACGTACGTGAAAACAACAATGCAATTTTAACAGAGTGAGCATAGTTTGGCTTCTACAGTTCATCAAAGCATAATGAACACAAATGTCAAGGCTAGTACAGCTTGTCATAGGACATGCTTTGAAACATCATTTGCCTTGAAAGCACAGCAATACATTGGACTGCTGCCTAAAGATACCCAGGTGAGTATTTATTCACATAAGCTTTTATCCATACGAGAAAGACTGGCAGTAGGGATGTAAAAAACCACCTCCAACAAAATAAACTCATATTTCCTTTTAAGTTTTGTTTTCCTCTTGCTCCAGGAACCTTTGTGAATCAGGCCAGCATATATCTAAAGCAGGCTGAAATTAGAGGAGTTATTCTGGCTGGCTGGAACCCTTAGATTTCAGCACAGGGCACTAGCTGAAGTTTCCAGAAGAGAATACAGGCTTTCCTTTTGTCATTCATGAGTGAGGCTTCAGACTGCTGTTTAGGTTGGTGGAAAAAAAAAACAACAACAAAACAAAACCACAACACTAATGTATTCTGCCAAACTAGCTAGCAAAGCAATTCTGTAATAGGCCCAAGCTCATTCATGCTCCTCATGGCATGATCTACAAAAGAGTTGAAGGAACTTTTATTAGAGGCTATAAGGTTAGTCTAGTTAAAGAAAATACACATTTGAAGTAGAAGAGTGATGTACATTTCAATCTTTTTTGCAAAAGAGGTCCATATTGAAAGTTTGCTTTTCAGGGATGTTTGGGCATAGCAGATAGATTTGTTCAGTTATTCTTACTGAAAAGAAACAGGCATTACTTTGAGTGTTCCCTTAAAATAGAAATATCCTCAATTACCACCATCCAACTTCTTTTCTGTAAAGATCTTCATCAGACAGGCTGTAAAAGTGGAGAAGCCTGCCAGTTCTGTGCAAAAGTGCTCTGGAGAATCTACTTGGTAGAGTACCAAGGCATTTCACAAGACCAAAGCACAGCAGAGACGCACAGTTGGAATATTCTCATAGACTAAGAAATTAGCAAGTGGGGATTAATGCCCAAAGAAAGTGCATCACCACTAGCCCTGCTCCCAGCTCAGATGTTGCCAACTCTAAAAAGCTGTGGACAGCTTCCAAATGCCATAGTAGTGCTCATCTTTGCTGGTCCAAAGTTACAGTGCAAACTGTGAGGTACCGCCACAATTGAATAACTAAATAATTTAAGTTACATAGTATTTCTGACTTTCTAAATATATTTGCTTTGGAGACTTAAGCTATTGTATATATAACATGGTTGATCATATATCTTTATCTATATCTATCCCAGAATAGGATATGAGTGTTTTCCTCATACAGTCCTTTTAGAAGAAAAGCTTAAATATACATTTATGCAAGTTACTGACAGTCAGGAAAGGCAAGTAAATACAGCAAATTAACTGAATCCATCTGTTACAGCAACATTTATGTGGGTAAACGGATAGATTTTGCAGTGATCTCTTTCAAACTCTACCTGAAGCGTGCCATAATTCAGTACAGCACTTAGAAAACTAGGTGTAAAATCTGGTTCTACCCTAATAAAGAACATCCTCTTTACTCCACAAATACATCTCCTTAAGACTGAAGACTTGAAGTCATAGGGAAAAAGACTTCCCATGTAAGAAAAGTACCTCTGTAAACACTGTTCTACTCGTAGTTATTTCTGCCTGAAATTTTCTTGAGGTCTTTTGATGATTTTTATATCCAAATTAAAGGAGGAATATTTGGATGTGTGTGTTTGTTGACTGGGTGGGGAGGAAAGAAACAAGGAAGGCATCAGAAAGGCACCCCTTTGCTAGGGGCATGTAGGAGCCCATGAAGCCCCCATGCCCTCTTCTCTCCCTTCTTCACCGGTTCTAATATACGAAATGTTGAAGAAAATCAACCAACTGCCCTTCATTTAAAAAGCCTTTCGTTAAAAAAAAAAAAAACATTTTAACATTAAAAAAAAAAGTTATGCAGCTTGCAACATCTTCACTCCATGTACTTTTCAATAACTACTATGAATATGTCTGCTTCCAGATTCAAATGAGCATACATACATATCTTGCTATAAAATGAAGGTTCACAGGGCATATAATGCAAGATCACAGAAGTTTCTGGAGCAGGGCTTTGTTACCCAAGCAATTAGTGACTCAGCTTCTCAAATAAAAAAGTTCAGACCAGCTGCAGCACTTCACCAAAACATATTGAGATACCAATGTTAGCTCTCAGGAGGAAAAAGTGTAATAAACAACAGGTATAAGAACTCTGCTGCGCAAGTTCATTTCTCACTGACTTAGAGCAGCATGTGCATTTGAAAACAAATTTCATGTTACTGCCAAACCTTATGTTTCAGCCCAGCTGCATTTACAGATAACAGAATGGGTTTTCAAGAACTGCACTATACACAAAAATTCAGAAAACAGTACATTTATCAATAAAGCTCTTATTTTCCCTCTACTAGAAAAATCAGCATGAAAACTGTCTCTCAACCCCTGAATAGGAAGCACACCAGAAAGCTTTCATATGGCATTTGTTCTGTTGGTGGCTTAAAAGACAGTAGCAAAGTTTAAGTCAAATAATGCATCCATAAGTAATTAAAAGTAGAAGTATGGTATTAAGACTTGAAAGTTGAGTCTGACTGTAAAACACATTCAGTTACTTTATCCTAATGGCAGGCAACTGCTTCTTTCTGAGAGATCTATTTGGCAGACCACACACTAAAAGCATTTAAAAACTTTAAATTATGTGATTTTTGAAGAAGAAAGAAACTACCTAGGTCAGAGAAGAACTGTGTAAAGCTGAGCCATGGATAAGCCTGTCCTGCAATACATTGCCTCACGCCCCTCCTAATCTACACACTGCTTGTTTTCTGCTTCCCCTGGAAGGAGTCTAGATCCACAAGTCATAACAAGTTGGCCTTTTCAGAAGGTTTGTTATTATAAGATGTGTCCAAAGTCTTCTTAGACAAGTTGGGCTGGGAAGAACTGAGAACTGCAGTAAGCCAGATACAAAAATACAAGTGAGGGTAGCCCTTTAATTGAGCACTTCAGTAAAATGGCTAGACTTAATCCCTGACTGGTACCAACAGAAACAGGTTAATAATTTTGATTTGTTGCAGTGAATCTGTCGATATGTACCGATAGTCCCAAACCTTTAGTGGTTGTCAGTTTCCTAAGAAGCTGGCATTCTTTTCCCAGTAACAATCATCTGATCTGCTGTAAGCTTAGAGTCACATAACTATTTTCCACTTAAGATAAAAAAACCGTCGTACCAGCAACTTTACGTCAGAGTATTCATACATACAAAACTCTCACAAACCCAGGAAAAAAAGCCAGTTGTTAACTAACTGTAAGATTTTTCCTCACTCCTTCAGAGATTCTCAGGAAAGCAAGTCACTTTAATATTAAAAAAAAAGTCTTATCAAGTGCAAGGAGTTATCACTAACCCTAATCACAGTCACAAATCAAAAAATATCAGATACTGCTGCTGGGAAAGGATTACGTTAGGGTCATCATACATCCATTCAGTCATAGCCAAATTGAGCAAGAACAGAACATACAACCTGGCAAGACTGCAGTGGTACACGCAAATAAGATGACACAGCAAAAGTAACAGTACTACCTTGAAGATCTGTAGTGATGTGATTAGAGTGAGAAATAAAGTTTCAGTGCAGCATCCACAAAAGCAAGAATTTAATAACATCAGTAGTCCAGTACAAAAAAGTGCAAATGTAAAGTATAAAACAGTTTAACAAGTCACAGGCACAATGAAAACAGCCAATTGTTTTAAATTTGTCTCCGTAACCAAGTTCCCCTGCAGTGCAGAAACAAGCTTTACATCAGTAACTGTGATCATAGTGCAAATATGAAGGTGTCAAGTTTTTAGAAAGGTTCATTTTGTAATGATTCTTGAGCTGGTAATAGCGACTATCTTAAATTTCAACTGAATATCTTTTCAATTGTGCCTAGAAGCTTCTATTTTCAGTTTCTTTTCATCATATTTAAGATTATTGCTCATGTTTTATAGACATACATACATCGCTTGAGTATGCATGCAGCTAGAGTTGGACACTCAAAGTAGTAGTAAAACTAGGTAAAAAAAAATCAGCTCTTGTGGCTAGCCATGGTTGTGATAACATTAATAATTGATAACAGAACTGAAGCATCAGAGAAATAGGTTCTTTCCCTCCATGTCCTTAGAGAGTGGACCCACAGAATCAGAGATCAGGCCTAGTAACTGTGGTTGCTGTGAGGAAGCACAAGGCTTCTATCTATCCCGCACCTGCTCTGCAAATAGAAAGAGAACTATGATGTTGAATGCTGCTCAGTGACATACTTAAGAGCCTTTTATTTATTTCATATATTTTTTACTCCAGCTTTTTTAATTTTAAGATGTACTTACTTCCAGAGGACTTCCAGCTGTAGCTTGATAGTACCCAGTTCAGTTATATCCACAATGATTGCTTGAGGCTTGGTTGTAAAGAAGTTTATGCTGTCACATGTCACAACACCAACTAGAACTGTGGCTAGTCCTCGCAGTTCTGTCACCTGCTAGGACAGACAAATATATCCATTTTTATCTCAAAAGATAACCCTAAGAGTCACGTGCACGGAAAGCAAATCATTCCTGGCTCAGATCTGCTCAAATGCCCACAACAAACTTAAAGCCCTGATCTCTGATCCTAAACTGCTGTGAGCCAATATTCCACAAAGAATATGCCATGGATTGTTCACAAAAAAAAAAGAGGTTCACAAGTGGAGGAAGACAGAGCTGTACAGTATTTCTAATAATGGAAAGAAGAGGACAGCACGAAAAACATTGGTCAGACTTTCATAAGTCAACAAAAAGTGTATAGCTTTGTATTAGCTTTCTACAACAAAGTGATTTTCTCAGAAAAACCTGTATTGCTTTACAACTATTATGAGAAAACTGCCTCTCAATTACCTCTCACCCCATCTACATCACGCAGTGGCACCAAGAGAGGTGTTATACGGATACCTCTAAAGGCCGTCTTGGCAAGATGACAAAGTCTAACTAAGGAAACTAAGTTCTTGTAGCCAGTTAGAAGGGAAATAATGCAGTAGCTCTTTTAAAATAGCAACCAGAACTGGAAACTACGCACTAGCACAGTTTCCTAGTAGGACAGGATCCAGCAGAGACTTCAATCTCAGCTACTTTTAAGTTGACAGGAGTCATGCATGCTGCATAGTCCAGCCCATTAAAGATGCCAGCTTACATTGGAAATACTGTTTAAGGATTAACTCCACCTGCTAGGTACATGCCAGAATCAATGCCAGGGGCAGCCGCACAAGGGTATATGAAGACCACAAGCTTCCCTCAAGGAATGCCCAAAAAACATAACCTATATATCACAGAACACTACCACTAGTCCCTTATTAAGGGCATGACCACTTTAGATGTGCTTTATATCTTTCTTTAGACATTTGATAACTCTTTAAAGTACAGTTTGTACCAGCACATAAGTGTCATTGGCTCTTTGCAAACATGGAGAATCTCTGCAGTAAAATAAGACAAAAGAATCTGCAGCACACCCACATAACGGGACACTGGAATTACGCATTTAATAGTGCACATGCGAGGTAATATATTTATGATTTTTCATTTTCAGCAGAGAACAGATCCCAAAATACTTAACTTTCCACATGGGTGATACAAGCACTACACACATACACATTTGAGTTTCTACATCTACACTTTAACTTGCAATATCCTAGATTTGAACCCAGGATTTTATTTTAAACATACGCACCAGACTCCAGAATGTGGGAAAGTAGAAGCACTACTATTGCTACCAGTGCTAGGAGCACCAAAAGAAAAACTGAGAGAATGCTGTTCAGTACATTGAAAACTGAGTAACTGCCATTTTTACATGTCCAGGAAAAGAAAATTACTTAAGTGCTTTGACAAACGCATGGTAGGCGAACAGGTAAAGCAGTATGGCAGAAGACCTGTTAACACACTGGTTCCAACCCAACCATTATACACCACACCTTGATTTCAAATGGCTCATGGAGATTGGGTATAAAGATCTTTTCTTCTTCATCCCATGTTTGGCTGTCATCAGTCTCAATCTTGCCTTTCAACCTCCATTTTTGGCGCCCCAGTCGCACAGAAACCTGGAAATCACAAGGAGAAAAGGATGTTAGGTCAGCATATCCCAGAACATTCTCTTCATACCATAAGTCTCAACTCTGCTCCAAAACTGCAGAGGCAAAGTTGTTCCTTTGATCATTATGTATTTAGGAACTTGGATAAAAGTAGAAAACTGGAGACAAAGGTTCAGGTTGTAAGTTTTAACATCTTTGATCAATGCCTAGTTATATACTAAATCCACTTCAAAAGACCTTCAAAACTGCTGTATATGCAGCGCAGAGGTGCATTGGAATTGATTTACAATCATGAGAAGTAGCAGAGGAACTCTATGAAGTACTAAGTTGCACTGAAATTATACCATGGGCAGTCTTCCTAGAAACAGGCAGCAACTGTTACTTAATTCTAAGGCAACTTTGAAGATGAAGACCTACCAGGCTGTTATTAATAGACAATCACTGCCATCTTTCAAATCCTCTCATAACACTTAATTTACATCCTTCACTACTCAATCTCAAGCCAGAGTAACCAGTGAATATGACAGGGCCCTGCCCTCATCAAGATAGCACACAGTTCTACCATAGCCCATTTCCCACTTGTCTTCTACACGTTGTACCCTTGCTCTCCAGTTCCTCAACTACAAATTCACAGCAATAACAAGAAGGACAAAATAATCACTAATGAATCACTATATACTGCACCTCATACTGGTCACCTGGGCAGAGACGTGCAAATCCCACCAAGCCTGAAAAGAGAAAAAAAGCTCCTAATATTTTAAGAGTTTTACAGTGTCCCAACAAAGCCTCAGTAACTCAGTCAATATCTCCTTGCACTTAGCCTCATGCAGAAGCTATCCCATTGGGCCAAAACAGCTTTTGTACTCAAATATAAAATAACATTCTAGATCTGTTTTACAGCACTGAAGCAAACAGAGCTTCACCAAAAATTCTGGTCAGGGTCAGATATAGAAAACCACTGGAAGCAACTCACATTAATTTTGGGTTTCCTAGGTAGAAACCTGATTCGTTTAGAGTCTATTTATTGAACTAATGAGTCTTGAAAGAAATGTGACAAGAACATACCTTTCATCTTCAAGTGAAACTCTCCTAAATGGACCTCTAATGCTCCTTCTATGAAGCACATGTCCTAAAAGAAAGATTGAACAGTCAAATAGGACTGAAAAGCAGAGTGAATATAGTAGCTCCCTTTCCATACATGTCATGTTCTTATGCTATCTTTAAATGGCTTTGGCTTATTTTTTATATGACAGACTAACACTTGCATAGTGGAGGTCAATGGAGAGAACATTCATACCACTGTTAGGATAGGAAATCGTGATGCCTCCCCACTAAAGAGTGGGGCTTTTAATCAGTTCATCTTCACTTACTTTCCACTGCTTGTTCTATAAAAATAGCATAACTTACACATTTTGAATCCAATACTCATCACATTACTTCCAATGGAAGTCACAATGGACATCAACATTACAGCAGAAATGCAATGAGTTTTTCATTCGTCTTCATAGAATCATAGAATAGAATCATAGAATTGCTCTGATTGGAAAAGACCTTAAAGATTAAGTCCAACTGCAACCTAACTATACTATCCTAACTCCAACAACCCTCTGCTTCATGAGTACTTGAAGCCAAACAAAATCAAGAAGGAAACCAGAGCTTTGCCTGAAAGGTATTTATCTCATGAGTTTCAGTTTGCATTATGTACTGTATTTTAGTTACACGTTAAGTTTCTAAATCCCCATTACTGGAAAAGACATCAACAGCTCCCGATGCTTTTTTTGCTAAGCAACAGTCAAGTCTTTGCTACACAGTAGTGGTATTTCCTACCTCTGTACACTCCTGAAAGTTCTTATAGAGCTCCACTAGGCTCTCCCTTGAGGCTTTGGTGGAAGGAGACAAGGAAAAGGCATGTTTCATATTAGTGGCGCCATCTCGTAGTCTGCACTGGATACAATAAGCTTCATAGAGTTCTTCTACCTTTAAGATTTGTGGATAATTTCAATAAGGAACATTGTCAGTCTTTAATGGAGGGGGAAAAAAAAGAAAATAGAAGACCCACAAACAAAACCCTTTATCTTAGTACTGCAACATGCTGCAACTCATGCATTTTACAGATTGGTAGAAAGGTAACAGTTTGTTTATACTCCTGAGAACAAAGAGGAAGGGATATTGAGAAATAATTTGCTCTACAATTATTAGACTAGAAGACAGGAAGTAGAGTAACACCTTGTTAACGGCAAAATTACTCACAAAACAGGAAGCTGATTCTCTTAAAACACATTAATATACCTACAGCTTTAGCTATGTCTAAAGAGAGATTGAATTCCTTTAGAAGCAGACATGCACATTTCAGAAGTGATGGGGGATAACATACAAATGTCCTAAAAGCAGAAGTACTTTGTGGAAAAACTGGTTGAGTACACAAATTGGTTTCACAGGTAAACTCAGGTTGGGCCGAGGCAAACATTCAAGAAATTCTGTTGCCTGAACAGGAACATTCAAGAAAATAAATGAAAATCCCCATCTTCCATAACAGAGTGGTTATAGCTTTCAGAAAGTATCCAGTATCATTTATCTTTAGAAAAACTATAGTCAAACTATTTTCTACTCAGAGAGTTTGTTTATATAGAAATGTCTCACACAAACAAGACAAAATTCCCTTACTTTGCTTATGTGGAACTCCAGTTTTCTAATGTATCTCTCCACAGAGCGAATTTGCTTTTGAAGTAGGTAGGAAGAGAGAGAGAGAACAAACTTGATTAGATTTTTCAGTATTTCCTAAACAAGTCTTTAAGTAACACAGTAAGCATCATTACTTTTTCCATTTTTGCAATACTCACAATTCTTACCTTATCAAGGTCATAGTAGAAGGCCTGAAAGACAAATAGCACAAATTGAACAGGAGATCACATCTTTGTATTAAATTAACAACTTTTTATATTTATGATGGAACTCACCATGCATTTAATCTAGATGCACTAAATTAATATGTATTGTTTACTACAAGGAGACAGCCCAAAAACTTTAGAAGTAGTCTCGTTTTCTGTGTGTGGTTGGTTTGCTTCCCCAACTCCACCACAGATGCTTGAATTGAGACAGCAGCCCTCTCACCTTTAGATGTAAAAATGACTTGGATGTAGTCATGGCACATAGGACTTTATTTTTTTGCCTATCATTTCCCAAATGAAAGAAATTCTGATGTGTGAGTTATCTCTTCATTAGCACTGTTGCTGAAGGTACTTTTAGGGAGTTGTGAACAGATCAGAACCTATGCTGCTAAGATACATTTAGCAGCTATTAAAAGTGTGGTCTTTCTACTTCAGACTTGAGGAAATAAAACCCTAGTAAGAAAAGGAGTGGGATCTAAACAACAAAGGTGGATGCTGAAAGAGGGAAATTTCAAGCTTACACCTGAACATAATTTGCTCCATAAATTCTAGATTGTGATGATTTGCTGGATCTCACCTCAGTGCTTTAACTAGAAAACCCCCAAGAGTTCCAGATGTGAGAGGTATCACCTACTTTTGTGCCAGCCTTTTAAAATTCATTTAGTTAAGATCTACGTACCAATCTGGAGTTCCTTTTTGTATCTTTGTGTCGATCAGAGAGATAATCCAACTCAGCCTGATGTGCTTCTAGGTACTCGCTGGAGAGAAAGAAAACCAGAAGCATTACGTTTTTCTGGTACATTCATTATGATACCTTCTCAAAGATTTTTTTCAGCAGAATGTTAAAAAACATATTCCTTCTCTAGAAATTTCCCTTTTCTTCTCTAGAGGGATGAATGGCCTTACAGATGGACGTGGATCAACAGATGAGGAAAGGTAGTTTTTTCCATTGGTAATTATTTGTTCTCAATGCCAAGTTATTCCTAGAAGATCAAGGGACAGATATACAAAAGCACCTGTAAAAGAGAAACCTACGGCCACTAAAATCTCAGACTACTTTTTCTGAGGTAGAAAAATCAGTTCATTTGTTCAGCAAGTCTTTTCTTACAGCTATGGAGGAGTAAGTCTTCATCGACCAACCCCATCTTAAAAAAAAAAAAAAGAAAACAATCAGCAGCATTAACCACTTGCATTACAAAATGAAACTTACAGAAATACTCTGTATGCAAGGTAGAACAGATATCATCCACTGTTTTAGTATGCAGAACTGAATACCACCTTCTAGAATCTAGACAACTCCTTAATGCAACTGTCACTTTTTCCAGAGCAGGAACTATTTTGTAAAGTGTGAAGAACTTGACGCCAGTTGGCTTCTTTACAGCTGCTTGCATGCAAATGTTGGCCCTTAAGAACTCTTATAAGGCCTTTAACTATTTCTGCTGAGAATATCTCCTTCCAATTTTGCTTTTAACGTAGGTAAGATTTTCCTCTCATATTTAAAAGGGAATTAAAGCCACTTGGTATATACTACATAAGACACAGTTACAGAGCAGTTAAAATAATATCATATTAGTCAACTACACTTCAAGTTAGCTTTGATGCATTTGATTTTCTTACTGTTACAAGATCAGATCACCCAAGATACTCAATGGCAGAGCATCCAGCTGCCTGCTCTTCACACTTGTCTGTTAATAGCTCACTGCAGGAACATCCAGCACTGCTGGCAGGAAAGTCTGTTTTCCTTTTAGGAGAGCTTTGTCATTTTTAGGTTAAAGCATGTTAACGCTGCCAGATTGATGGAATGGTACCCAGATGGTTAACAGAAAAAAGTTATTTGCTACAACTATTAAGAAAGAGGCACATATAACATTCTGTACTAAAAATTCAAGTTACTCCAGCACCAAGCAGTCTTAGTCTGTATCTACTTAAAATTTGGACTTCATATTGCCATTTGATACAGTTGTTTTCTGTAGGTTACTTTAGTCAATTAGTTAGCTACTCAGTTTTGGCAGGAGTCTGATCACATGGAGCTCTTCACAGAACTGGGAACAAACTCTGATCCACTTTATACTTTCTCCTCCCTAAGCTGTGCTAAATTCTAAACTCTGCAAAAACATTTAATTCCATTATTTGTTTTAAATCTAAATTCTATTAAGACATCTACTGATTCTTTTATTTATTTTAGGACCAGGACTTCACAGTGCTTTATTGGAAAAAAAAAAAGTGACACTTGTGAGCATGTAAGTTATTAGAGTGCTTTTCATGCTCTTAAGAAAACTATGATCAGAATTAACACAGTAGAAAAATTCTGAGGAAAACAAAAAAAATACAGGAACAAATTTCACGGGATGCCAGCAGGAAAAAGTTACAAGTTCTGCAAATCCAAGGGATGCTATTTTATCTTCTAACAGGAGCCTGAGAGCATAAATGAAGTCCCTACAACATTAGACCAGGTTCACTGACATCAACTCCAATGATTTAAGATGTATATTTTCATATAGTAAGATCTGAGGATGCAGTTTAAAGTTTAGTCACTGGTGGAATCAAAGATGGACACAAATGGCATTTTATCACCACATTTATTACAGTCTGTAATACCAAGAATGCAAGCTCACCCATATTTTATTCGCCATTTAAGCGCTGAGTAGTATCAGCATTTCAGTGATGAAACTGACAGCTTCCTCAAAGCCAGAACACCCCAAATTCACACTGCCAGCCCTCTTTGATTTCTATTATGCCTGCTGCATAGACCCATGTCTGCCAGACAGAGAGAACAGACACATTGGACCTTTCATCCTTTTTAGTCAAATTCATACTAATGCAGCACTGTCCATGTCGTCAATTATGATCAAACCTCTGAAACAGTACTAGCTTTAAAGCAATAAAATTGAAGTAAGGAGCTTAATCTTGTTAGTACTGCCATTGGAAAATGGGGTTATACTACAAGATTTGTTTCATCACCTCAAGTCAACTAAGTTTTTCAGATTGATCTGCTTAGACCTTTACCTTACAGCAGCTCTGTAATATCTTATGTATCATGTTATCAGCATAGAGATAACAGAAACAGCTCATGAATAGCTCCTCTTCTAGAAGCTTTCTTCAAATCACCACCAAAATCCAGCTGTCCTATCCCTCTTCAATTATCTTCTTTATCCTCAGGCTTTCTGCTTCCTACTCTGAAAGCCTACCTTTCTTGAGATATCTCAGCTGCCCCAGAAATAATAGGCAATTTCCCAACAAAATTTTACTTGTCACTGATTTTTTTTTTTTTTTAAGAAGCACAACAAACAAGGAACAAACAAAAACATCAGAGGACCTAGAACATTTTGTTTGTGAGCAGATTGGCTCAGCACAAATGAAACTGTTGTCTTCCAAAATTTCAAACCAGTGCCTAGAGAAGTTATTACATAAATTTAAGTATGACAGATGGAGACACAGAACAACATGATATACAGAGTTAAGCAGTATGATAAGTTATAGTATTTAAGAGAGTCCTTACTTAAGTCCTTTCTTCAAAGCTTCAAAAATTTTCTTCACTTGCAGTGGTTTTGGATCCCAGATGACTGCCCCTTTCTGCAGTGAAGAATAAGCCTTGGGGGATTTCAATGACATTCTTGATCTCACTGAGCTTCTGCTGAGAGACTTTCTGTAGGAAAAGAAAGGAAATAAGGAAGAGATGAAGAATGCATCACCTGGAAGAAGAGGTATCTAACCTACAGTTAGTTTCCAGGCTACAAGTTATATGTCCCATCCCACACAGCTTTATTGAGAAGAACAAAAGTTCTTGATACAGCAAGAACACCTTCACAGACAATATTAGAAAATTAAAGCACAGCCTTAAATACCTAATGCAGAAAAGACACAAGTTCTTTTGTGACTCCAACAGAACTACAAAATGGCTCTTCCTACAGGCTAGAAGCAGACTTAAGGAAGAGCCTTCAGGCAAATAAACAGTAAACAATCACATTGTTAGCATTTCTCTTAAGACTTGCTTGGCATTAGCCAAGTCTCTGATTCCACACACACATTCACACTGGCTATTGAGCCAACTACAGAGACAGTCACGTAAGCCATAATGCAGGACAGGATCACTCTCATTCTGTCTCTCATCTGCAATCTAGTAAAATAAGGCAACAAACCTTTGCTAACAACTGCAAACCAGAAGTAGATTTCAGGAGACTTCTGCCCTCCAGCTACCAGTAAACTCTAGAGAAATACTTAACAATTTACATTTCTAAGCTCTCACTTGGGCACAAGTACACAGAGTAGGACAAACACATGATTAGCCTTAAAACATTACCAAGAGGCTAGATAAGCTATTATCTTTTGGACTGACAAAGCTAATATAAAGAAGTCTTTAGAGTTCTTTGCCAATCTTCATCAGCCACTTACTAGATCATCTAGACCCCCAGCATATTATAGGAAAGCCTACTGCCAAGCTCAAGTTACATACAAGATATAATTATCAAAGTGTTTTTTTCAAAGTATCCAACACCTCACTTACTTTCAAAAGCAACAGCAAAAACAAAATTAAATACTGTCTCTAACAGAAGTCTCATACATAGGGCCATTTTCACTAACCTGAGGAATTACAGCACCCTATCTATATTCTCTTTAAAGTCTCAATTATTTTTATCCAGCTTTGTTAATACTCCCCAAAAGGCAAAGCTTCTAAAATAACATTGTCTTAAAGAAGGTTCCTATTCCATGAAGCTGAGCCAACTAGTTGCACTCAGAGAAGCTTTCCACCTTCTCTATTATCCCCATCCTAAATTCAGTTCACCTGGGAAAATGGTGAACTCAAATAGACTTAATAATTATCCACTGGTTGCCTTAAGGTGTAGGCATGTGACTCAGTGCCTAACAAGATTATCAAGCTGGGTGATGGAATAATTATCCTGGTGCTCAGTTTCTGCTTTTCTTTTAACATCTAATCTGCTGCCAAAGATCACGAGATATTTAGTTTCTTCACCCCAATGATTATCTTAAGTGACTTTTTTTTTTTTTTTAATGATGGCTTAATGTAAAGCATTGATCAACGAAATCATTTTGAGCTTAGGTTACCTATACCAAGGAACATAAATGCTGAATTAAAAATCCACAATACCATTGTGAGTTTTTTCCCCTCTAAAATAACAAATCTTTGAGTATTTTGTGCAAAGTGAGAATCTTTCAACAGGAATAACACTGGAAGTAACAGTACAGCCAGTAACAACAGTTAAAACTATCTCCTGGAATGATCACTAATTAAAATTCTTTCATGCAAAGAAGCATCCATATTCATATTTTAGATGAGTATTCTAAATGGCAAGGTACCATACAGAACATAATTCTATCTTTTGAAATTAAAAAGCCCAAATTACTCCTGTTTTTGTTTGTTTTTTGGGGGGGATGAAAGGCTTTGATGTTTACCTTCAGATTTTTGGGCTGCAAAGCCTAAACTTAGGAAACCACCTTCCGTCAGTTTCAAGTATTGCATATAAGCAATAAATAGGGATGGACTGTGATTTAAAACTCACTTTTCCCCACTATCTTCTGGGTGACATAGCCAATAGGTACTCAGTGCACTGATGTTTAGAATCCTATTTTCATACATTGAATAGAAATGTTGAATAGCTAGCTTGGGATTTTAAGGACAGCACTTAAAGGTGGCTGCTACGTCACTGCTTTCCCTTGTGAACTTAGTAATGTAAGTATCAGACTTCCTATTTTATAGGTAACAGTAATAACATTTCCTGTGGAGACCACTGTGAAGAAAAATTAAACAGTGTGTCTGAGAGCCTCAGAAAGTTGCTAAACAAATACAAACATACATTTAGCATCTGTTTAAGAATCCATGTGGACCTGATTTGTGTGTCATCCTTTGAATAAACCTTGCATTGGGCCCCTGCAGTCTCCTGCTGTGTTTTGCAATGCTGCTTGAGAGAGAATTAAGTTAAGAGAGGGTGATTTTAAGACTTACCACGTTGGAGAAGGCTCCTGGGTATTTGCCAGGTTATGATTGAGTAGCTAGTACAAAGATCTCTCCTAATATCATGATTCCTGAACAAGACTACTTGACTAAACACTTAAATAACAAAAAGGAATACAAGAAAAAATGCATAGAAAAATGTGTAGGCATTTGGCTAGAAAACCACTGCAGCTAGAAATAACAGATTTATCTTAAGGGATAAAGAAATTTTTCTGTTTTGAGCATTCTTAGACTTTCTTTATTGGAAAAACAGCTGTACCCCTTTCCTGGTAGATCCTTTGCCTGCTACAACTCCCACAATGTACTTGAGCTCAAGTCTGTTTATGTAATTTATTACCAGTGTAATAATTCTTCAAGATCATTGGTGCAATTTTAGATGTCTAATTCTTGCTGAGTGTAGGACTATTTTCCAGCTTCCACAACAAATTAATTTACTCCAATATAAAGACTTCTTGATTATATCACAGTCGGAATTTCATTTCTGTACATATCTTGTACTTTACTATGATATGTTTACCTAAAAGTTAATGCAGTCCTTTGGTTCTTTGAAAATATATTTTACTAAACAAGTCCAGAATTTTAGTGATATACACTTGGATTTTTTTTTAGTACAATACTTTTAGAGGCATACTTTCCAGTAACTCTAAGATACTTGGAAATAATTTACTTTGTTATTACTCTAGTATGCACTGGCAGCCAGAGATAATACTATTTTGAATTTGTCTATCACATCTTCAAAAAGCCCTCCACAGGCTATACAAATAAATTAGGGATCACTAAATGCAGAAGAACAAGAACACTTCTAGAGGGAAAAAAAGCTGGATAGTCATCTGCATAAAGCAATGCTACACAACAACATCAAATAAGCAAAAAGGGAAAAACAGTGCTGGATGGTTTAGCAGTTACTGTGTTGGACTGAAAACCGAAAGACTGGACAGCAACCTTGGTTATACTATTGACCCGTTACTGACAGCAGTGAATTTGCAATAGCCTTCTTGACCTCTTGGTCTCCCTCCCTTGCTCTTGTTTGTGGCATTGCCAGAAAGCAGTCCCTCCTCTTGTGTAATGCTATTCTGCTTAAATAACTCCAGGAGAGTTTTAGTCGAGCTCAATTACATATTTCGTCAGGATCCACCATTAATATCTCTATCTTTTCAAAGGTCTATGAAATTTTTAATTACCATAGCTATTCTGAACACTTCCCATTTTATCAGAAAGCTGGTATTAGTCAGAACACATCCCTTATTATAAGGGTCATTAGAACAGGCTTGAAGGAAAAATGTCTCCTACTAGAGTACTAATACTAATTCTTGAGCACACTGAGATCTCAAGAACTAATTTCTGGAAATTAGAAAACTGTTTTTTTAATATCATTTATCTGTATCCTTTTAATTTTAGTATCAGACCTCCTTCAGCACTTGCAAGTGAGGTCATCTCTGCAATCATATCCGCTTTTGAGCTCCAGTGAAGTGGAGGTCAGTAATTACAACAGAGTCTCCAGACTGCCTTTTTTTTTTTTAAGAAATGAATGCTATCTAGTTTTTGATACATAACTTCTCTCACAGATCAGAAATCCAGCCATCTCTGCAGTACAGTGTGTACAGCAGTACAATAATACAATGTGAAGTGTAACTGTTAACACTGATCATGACAAGAGTCAATAGTTTTAAATGAAAAATGAAGGAACAACTCCTATATACAGATGTTTTGGGTTGAAAAATACATTCCTAGTATCTAATATTTATTGTCTGGAGGGTCAGATACTTTTTTGTTTGTTTGTTTTACTTACGCTAATTTTCTGCTTTGCACAGTGCTGAATCCAGTGAAGGAACAGCTCCTACTGATACCGCCTCCATCACCAGAAGAGACGAATGTGAGTTTGACCGACATGATTGCCAATCAGTAAGTCTGCTGGATTCTGAAATAAACAGAAAAATAAATGAGTTGAAACCTTGGCAGTTCAGGCTTACAACTGCACTGTTGCAAGTGCTGAGCTGCAAGAAAGTGGAAAGCCAGAAAAAAGGAAGATTAAATAGAAAAAAAAAGCTTGTCTGCTATACATGTTTCCTCTGTTGCCACGCACAGAATCAAAGAATCACCACGGTTGGAAAAGACCTCCTAGATCATCAGTCCAACCGCCCACCTAACACCAATACTTCCTCACTAAACCACGTCCCTTAGTACAACCCATGTATTTCTACATTGGTTTGAATGCCAGAAAAATACTCAAGCTCTCGGCTTAGTTAGGTCCAAAAAGTGGTTCCTTACATCTGTGCAGAGCCACACTCAAGTCTGGCAGAACTGGCTTGAGTGTGGTACTTAAGCCCAGAGCAGAAGTCTGGTTTCAACAGTAAATTTCTGTTTCGTGCTCCTCCTCCAGCAAGATTTCCTTCAGATTGCTGTTTTCTGTTTTCCATCAGTCAAACTCTTGCTTTCTGGAGAACTGTTCTCTTTGCCACGTGTCTGTAGAATCCAAGTTACAATGTAAGTAACAGACATATTCCTCAAAGCAGCTGCAGAAAATCACCCAGACAGTTAATATACAGAAGAATTCCCTTCCTTCTCTCCTCAAGCTGGTGTAATGTAAACATCACAACTAGCAGCTTTGGTTTTAATGAGGCCAAAATGGGGGCCAAACCCTAATTTCCTCTCTTAGTTCGTGCTTCTGACTCACACAAAACTCGAAATTATTGAGAATTCTTAACTGATTAAAAAAATATATGCTATAAATTTGCATAGAGAAGAACAAACTCCTACAGAGAGCTCTAAATGCAGATGCTCCATGCAAAAGTTTTTCCTGTATGAATGTGCTTCAAAGATTAGTGAGATCACCCAATCTATCAATGTAGATACTGGAAAGGAGCACCTCCACTAAACCCCAGTGTCCCTGCATTGTCCCAGCAGCATGAGTACAGCTATCATAGAATCACAGAATAGAATTCAAACTAGAAGCCACAAAGTGTCAGGATAAGACTTTTCCTGGCTCTGCCACTAACTTGGAGAGCAATCTAACTCATTCTTCCAGACTGTATATAAAGAACTGAACAGTTGAACAAGACAGTCCAAGAGGGATGAAATTTCAGTGCTTTGCTGAATCTGGGCTAGTCTACAGGTATATAGAGAATTACTCTCAGTTACTATGCTTTAGGTATCCTTATACAACAAAGTAATAATTAAAGTTGTCATGAGTTTCTGTTTGTAGTGAGAATTTATTAGTTCTTTAGAAGCCACTCAGGGCTATAAACTGAGGTCAAAGACTCCTATTTCATTGCCTACAAGGTCTGACAAGCTCATGAATAAAATCATGGAAAAAAAAAAAAAAGAAAAAAAAACCATTTTAGAACAAGATGTGAGAATGACAACTTTGAGGCAAACAGCTATGTGCTTTGCAAGCTACCTAGTTTGTTAAATAGAAAAAAAAATGTTGGGGATAGCTAGTGGTTTTGTATGTCAGTGCATTGAAGCTCACATAACTCCATAGCTTCAGTAGCATCAACAGAAATCTGTTACATACACAAATATAGGTGCACATTAATCACCTTTTTATCAATCTCTTCAGGCCCCTTGTCTTGAAACGATGCCTCTTTAACACCACGTCCCTCCTGAAGGCTGAGCCAGATTTCCAGGAACAATCCGTCAGCTCCCTGACCTGGGAAGTTTATTTCATGAGTAAATAGGAGGGAGGAAATGCAGGAAAAGCATGTGTGATCTTACAAGACTCCTAAAGCCTTTATCAAATGAGACTGGAAGCTTTTCAAATATATACATATGAAACAAACTGAAACAGAGAGATCCTTAACGGGGAATGGGAAATAGAAAATGAATTTTAAAAACGTACTCCTGAAGTAAAAATGCGTGGTACTGAATTGCAGATGTGAAGAGTTGAGTTTGAAATGTACAGATTCAAACCTCAGTTGGTGAAAGAAATAAACTGCTTAAACTGCCTAGATTTGCCACATGTGTTTTAATAAACCGAATACAATTTCTGACACACACATGAGTAGAAGAGAGGAAAGATGAATTGGATCTCACTTATGCATAGCCATAAGCACTTACAAATACTAGTAGGTTGTTTTTTCAACAGCACAATGTTCAGTGCTCAAGGTCACTAACTGTGTCATGCCCAGCTGCCATGGACAGATACATTCAAACGCAGCTCTCAAGCACATTTTCACAGTTCCTTTAAGAATGAGAGAATCTGAATAATGTTAGGAAAGCACCCTTAAAGGGATTATCTCTCTTACTTTAATGTTGATAAAGTCAAATATCTCATGGTATTCACCTGCATATACAATAGGAATGTAACAGCTCATTTCTACACAGGATCTGACAAGAAGGCCATAAGAAGGATGTCATGGCAACATTTTAATAGTAAGAGAGATTTACAAATGCAGTTGTTTAAACATGGGTTTGCTAGCCAGACTATCCGTATAGAAGTGCTGAGCTATGTTACAACTGCCGTGAGAAACAGCATCTGGTCATGTCTCAAATTCAACTGTCCCCTTAGGCTAAGAATAAATCAGATAAGGACACCCCACACACTGCTTCCACAAAGCAAGTCTCTATCTGTCTTCAAAAGCGTAATCTCTGCTCCATAGGTCAATGTCTTCAAAACTCTTAAATACCAGGATTATACCCTGGGGAGCAGAGGTACTTCCTCACTCTTAATCTTCCTGAAAAGCACGGAATGTGAACACAGTAGCATGAGGGTGGCATATGTGGCGCATGAAAACAAACGTCCAAAATGAAGGAGTTTACTGCTAGAGGCAATAGAAACACTAAACAACTGGAATAAAACACAGCATCTTCAAAAAGTCTTGTAATGTCTCTGAATCCTAAACAGACCTACAAACTGCTACGTACTCAAATATATTAATACTTGCAACTTTGTGAGATCGAGTTTTTCAGGTCTTAGAACATACGTTTATAATATAAATCAAGTGTTTTTTTGTAAAATTAAGGGAGTATGCTTGTCTGTACTATATATTTCAGTGACCTGCCATGTCCCAATAGATTATTAGCATTTCACCCTCAGTATGACCAATTATCCAGACATACAGGGACAAATGTTTGAGTTTTCATGCAGCAATGAGTCCACTCAATCTGCATGTTCTCCTCAGTTAGCACTAGGGGATTACTTAGGCCAAAGGACCTTCATCTTCTACAAAACAAAATTTGGAGTCTGTGTTTGTGGTTAAACTTATCCTACCCTAGTCACATACTTAATTGTTTTAGGGCACAATGGCTTCAACAATTTTATGTGGAAAACATGACTCACTGACTTCTTGCAAAATACTTCTGCTTGTGTTTTGCACTTTAAACTAGTAGCCGTGACTTTCTTTTAGTATCTCCAAGAGGTTCTCTTGAACTGGGTAAACTACTGCTAGAGTAAAGTTTTTGTACTTTCTTAATGTTGGATTCTTTCCATTTGAGAATAACCTTTTAGTTAAGACACACACTTCCTTCTACTTGTGCATCTGCAAAAAACTGTACCAGACTTCTGTTTCCTTCAGCTAACTGGGGAAACTTGCACCACACTGACAGCCTGGGCAACAAGTAGCTCTGCATCTCATTAGGATGTTGGTACCCACTGTTCACTGCCTTCAACAAGCAGCAGCTGCCTGTTACTCACAGACTAAAAACCACATAAAAATCAAGTAAATTATTAGTAACTATAAAAAACACCGAAGAACAAAAGACTATTTGACTCTAATGATCAATGTAAGGTGATTTTAAGATCCCATTTGTAATTCTGGATACATGTCGTGATAATGACAATTTGCCTTATACCACTTTATGCTAACGCTTTCCTTTATTATTGCTGTTATTTTTATGATTTTGTTTGAAAAGTTACATTAGCTGTACTTGGGAGGATGACAGAGCCATTCTACCTTCTGTTAACTGAGTTAATTTAATTTTGCACATAACAAACGTATTTTCACAACATAACCCTCTTCTCAGGAAAATCCCCACATTGGAGGGTTGCTAACTACAATGTCTTTTTAGTGCTGGGTTTTAGAAAATTCAATTCTCCACCATGATAGCCATACAAATTTGCCATTTTTGGTTCTATAACATTTCTCCCAAACCTCAGTTTTCACTGTACATAACTAATACAAGATGAACATTTAAGGACTTCGGAAACATACAATATTGTCAAACTTTTGAACGAAGTCTTAGTGATGTTTGGCCTGAACCATTGAAGCTTCTTCCTGTGATTTCAGTGTACCTTGGAACAGGCTGGAAATTTCTAGACTCAGCACTTACTTTCCATCAGTGGAGATCCAAACAACCGACTTTTAAAGTTAATGAAACTCCTGTGATGTGACAGTGTCACAACTCAGCCCTAATTACTCTAAAGTTATACATAATGAAGACTGACAGAACAAAGAATGAAGTGACCGTCCTGTGTACAGCACAGTGTTGAATTCAGTGGGAAAATAAACACTATATTTAATCTTTGCTCTCAAGCATTCTTTAGGAAAACCACTGACCTCAGTGGCAATATCTATTTGCTAGAAAAACATTCCAAATTTATGATTAAAACCCCTTAACTTTTAAGCATTTTTGTTCAGTTATCACACAAACATTCTATTTATACTGTTCTTGGCAGAACTAAAAAAAATTCTCAGGCTATTTTTATAGAGATTAACAGACACTTGATTTAGGGAGACCAAAGTGCCCTAGATGCTGCATCTCAATACAGCTATTCTAATTCAGATTTAAACATAAACAGGGATCCGTTCTTCAGATACATCCTTTCCATGAAAATTTGCAGTGCAATGTGAATAGGCTTTATGTAACCCACTGCAACACAGAAATTCTGATTTCTGGATATCATTCATCTAAAACTGGCATCTGGCACCAACACATATAACCTGTAACCAGGCCACCATATGGGGCAACTACAAATAATGGAAAACATATGTTTGATATTTTATCAGATTTATATGGTAGAACAGCTAATGGTAACAGAGAGAAGTAGCTGCCTGCAATGAGCTTGTGAATATTTTTCCCCTAGTACTTGTATTATCCATTTCTGAACCACAAAGAACTAAATTTTGCCTTTTCTTTGCAATTTTCCTGCTCATCTCTTTCTCCCCTCTGATTCCTATAATGAGAAGAAATCACAGTAGGCAGCTGACCTTGCTCAGAGTTCTCTGCTGAAAAATGCAATCCAAGCAGGAAACCCTCTTGGTGCTGTGAAGTCCACTGGATTTAGCTGTATAGATCCACAAGCAATCATTCTACCATATTCACCAGACATTTCTGCATTTTTAAGACTGAGCAATATGAGCAATTACAAAGCAGCTTTGCAGCAAATAGAAGATTTTGCTTCTCTATATACCTGCACAAGCATTCCAGCATCTTTTGGCCTAAACACATCTAACTCAGATTGTTAGACCACACTTCCATGTGTCTGATAGTATTTTCAACATCCCAAATAATTTGGGAATATAACTCCAATCTCAGTAATAATTTAGGATCCTAAGGTCTAGTTACACTGATTTTTAATAAGTATTATATTCTTATTTCACATTATTTAGAAAGATAGGGCCTTGAATTATTACTCATTTAGGTACTTCTGAAAATATTATTTTTTTCTGGACAGATTCAATTCCTAAGTATATAAATACTACATTTCTGACATACTTTCCTCCTAGCTATATTCAAGCCATAAAGACAAAATCAGATAAACAGCTTTGATCCAAGTTACTGCTTTAGTCGTTAGGCCTTTCTGCAGCTTTATGCCAGCTTCTGGAAATGACGTATGCCATGCAGCAATAAATTTAAATATCATAAGCAGTTACCTCAGAGAGCTTGAGTTAGGCTCAGAGAGCCTAAGACAGCTTCTCCTGTGCTGGAAGTAGTGTCTCTGTTGTAACATTTCTAGTGTAGCCCTCTGAACACAGGACTCAACTTTCAGGTCCAAGATGACCTGTTTTTCAGGCCTGCAATCCAATATGTTACTGTATTTCCAATTACTTTTCATCTAAGCATACAGACCCAAGTTTTAATCTCAATGACAGTGGTGCACAACCAGAGGAAATCAATCAGTCATTTATTCCAGACTTCCGCTAGAATCTGGGCAGCAAAAGTTGGCCCATATTCAGTTAATGACCTGGAAACTATTTTTCAAGGCACAATTTTGTGGTCAGTTTTGTACCTCCCTCTAGTGGCAGCAGATATCAAACAATGAGGCACAATAGAGACCTAGTCACATACTGCACACTGCCTGTAATAAGAGAAGGATCAGAGACCGCACATAGCCAAAATCCCCGTTTATTTCCTTTGCCAGTACGTGGCACGTTCATGTAGCCACGTGCAGTTTCCCCACATTCTGCAGACATCACAGCTCTTCTGGTTGCTGTGAGTACTTCAGCGCTAAGTTTTGCTTTCCTCTTCAGGGAAAAGCACAGAACAATCCACTCATTATCAGCTGATTTATGAGCAGAGGGCTTGCTCCTAGCTTCTCTGGTTTCAATTTCAAACCTGATGACAAACTCGCAACTTGAATCAGAGATTGAGGAATGTGGCAGGCTCCACACGCTAGTCTGACTTGCAGCTTTTTCGGCATTGGCAGAATTTGACTCTGCAGTGAGCTACATTCTAATGAATACTTAAAAACAAATTCCTAACAATAGAAGAAGCAGATGGCTTTGGGAGAGAGCAATTTACAAGCGATGAAGTGGCTCCTCCATTTCTGACAAAGAAAAATTTGCCCAGCAGCAAGACACTGAGTGCTGCATTCCGTCTTTGGGAAGTCCCTCCTTCTTAATTAAAACCCCAAGGAAAATTCTTCTGTAAGATATTTCTCATTCTCCCGGCTTTCCCCAAACTGTGCCTTAATATATGTATAGATAGACTTCTGTATGTGATCCTGTCTTCATTCACCAGCTAATGCAGGAGCCTGCTAAAAGCCAATTGCCAGGTCAATTATGAAATAAGAAATGTCCCTTATCACAGCCTTAGGGTTACAGAAAACCCCAGATCTAAGCTTCAGTAGAATCCACTAGGATGTATATATATATATGTTCTGACTATTACTCCAAGAAGGGTATATTAACCAAAGCAGATGACAATCTTCCACTGCTAGCGCAATGTGACGTTCTACAGGGCGTGGAATGTCTTCTGATACCTTCAAAAACTGAAGGCTACGAATCACACTACAGTGATATGTCCTGCGACATGCTTCTGAAGCAGGACAAACCATTTGTCATTTTGCCATCTGATCATGAACACTGTCCCTTTATTAGAGGGAATGGCCTCAAGTTGTGCCAGGGGAGATTCAGGTTGGATGTGAGGAAATGCTTTTTGCCAAGAGAGGTCAGGTGCTGGAACGGGCTGTCCAGGGAGTGGTGGAGTCACCGGGGTGTCCAAGAAATGTTTAGATGTTGTACTGAGGGACATGATTTAGTGGGAAATATTGGTGACAGGTGAACAGTTGGACTCGGTGATCTTAGAGGTCTTTTCCAATCCTGATGATTCTATGAATTAAGCCATCAAGTCAACTTTCTATTGCAACAATGTTTTATTCTCACAGATATTATTAAGACAATATTGTACCACAGAAATAATGAAGTTGCTAAGTTAGGACCAGAATCTCAAAGAATACAGGAAAAAGAAGCAGAATACAAAACAGGGAAATAGCTGTTTGGAAAGAGATAGAAGTTGTATTTTAAAGTAAAGTAGTTTCTTTAATGCTAAGTAGGCACAGCCTTACTTTCTTCAAAGTCAGTATTTCCAGTACCGATTAGTGAATCTTGGTACCTATTTTAAGATAATTGAAAAGGGTAATTTTTAGAAGGGGACATCAAAATTATGACAATCAAGAACGTTTCTCATTGGCTAACAGCTGAATTTTCAGAAATAATTCGGCATATTTAAACATTTTATCTAGGATGAATTTCTTCAGTATCTTCTAACACAGGCTTGTACTCATATTTTCTAACAAATTAGGGAAGGCGTCATAGCACACCAACACTGTGTTCTGTGCCAAAGTTCCCTTTCTGTAGACACTCCAATGCCATGTACATTTCCTTTTGGAAAAAAAAAACAAAAACAAAAAACCCAACCTCCTAGTTTATGTGTATATATCTGTACTTTCCCCTTCATTTCCTACCAATTCCTAATGCATATGCTCTGACATTCATGGCCCACATTTTTTTAACACTATTATCCTCTGCATTTATTTGGTTTGAGTTTGCTCTTAATGAGGTGAACTTTGCACAGCCCAACTCCAGCTCCTATAAAATCTGTCATAAATGGCCTGATTTAGAGATTTTGTATGGAGAAAAAAAAAAGTGTACATACCACACAGCTGTACTTGCAAACAGATGTTTTACTCCCTTTAAACTGAACTAATGAGGGCGGGAATATGGAACAGATAGGACAGGAACATTTCTGTCTAGATTTTGAATTTGAAATTTTGGAAACGGTGCAGAAAAGACTGGTGCCTCCACACAAGGGGAGAGGAGAAGGGTGGTAAATCCACTGACAAAATCTGCACAGCTGTGCTGACATCAAGGCTCTCCCCATTGTCAGTTCCATCCACCAGCTCACAAGAGTATCCCATAAAGTGAAGGCCAGATCTTCATTTGATATCAACTGCCGTAACTCTATTGAAATCAATCTATTTGTAGAAGTTCAGGATCTGGTCCTCTGTGTCTTTGCATTCAGCAAGAGTAAAATCTCTAAATCACATTTTTCAAGGCTTCTGTAAAACAGAAAGGAGATCAGATCAGATGCTCCAAAAACCTCAGCTTCTGATGAAAATTTGATGAAAGTGAATAATTTTTAAACTAACTTAGCCCACCAGTGTGGCCTTAAAATATGGAATCTTATCTTATGCTGCTAGTTCAGAAACATTTTTTAGCACCATTGCATCTCTGCCCAAACGTGCTCTCAAAGACATGTTCAGAGAACGAAGAAACTGTTGTGATCATGATTTGGCCCCAAACTGGAAAAAAAAATGCATCAGTTCTGATTTTGTATAAAAAGATGCATCAGGTTTCCTCTCTGATTCCTAGCTTAAACTTAAAAAAAAAAAAAAATTCTTGATTTGTCTTCATATGTTGTTCATCAATCTGCTCACTTACAGCACAGATCAGATGCACAGCAGCAAGAAAGAATCATCTGTGTAAGGCCATGTGAGACACAGTCATTACATGTAGAGCAAACTGGGTTTAGTGGGGCCCTTCTTCCCCTGGGGACTATGGTAATATAAATTATTAATAGTAAAAATAAACATTGGCTAGCTTGAACTTCTCTTCATTCTCCTAGATCTTATTTTTGTGATGGAATTAGCTAAATAAAGCCCACTTGAAAGAATGTTTCATTGCAAACTATCCAAACAAAATAAAATTGAGATAATTGGTTCTTAAACATTAAACACTCTAAAGCAGATTGCTTTGGAAAGAGCCAACAGAGTAATGTATATTAGGATACATATGGTAAAATGAATAGTTAATCAAAATGTAGCTTAAACGAGATTACATTTACTTTTAAACCAGATCTTCAATTTTTGTCAGTCTGATTCTGCCTGGAAGATACTTTTGGATTATTTCAGACCTAAACAGAATTACAACAATACACTTTTCAAACTTATAAATCAAGAGTTAAACTCACAGACTCACTTCTGGACATAGTTTGACTTTGAAAGATCAAGATCATCTATATTGATTGTAAAACCTACTACTCCTTAAACTTATTCTAGTCTAAAAATGTTGTCTTAGCAAAGACAAGTGCTTTGTGTTTCAAGTGCTTATTCTAAAACATTTACTTTCCTGAAAGTTGCATAGGGAGAGCTGACATAAACAGTTCTGACAAAAGATCTCTGAAGGAGCATGGTAATGCCTTCCACCAGAACAACTGATTATGGAGTTCACATCTGTCTTGGCCTCCACAAACTTCCTTTCTTCAGCCCTGTGATTTTGTTACTGCTATTAAATTCAAATATTTCACAGTCAGCAAATACAGAGTGTCTGTTTTGGTATGTGAAATCTCCCTTTTGTTACTCATTAGAAATTAATACACTTGCCATGTATTTCTTAAAAGTATTCCTAGCAAGACAAGAAAATGATCTCTCTCATGACAGTGAAATTTGCAAAACAAACAAAATCTACTTTAGAAAGGAGCAAAAAGGAGATGAACGGTAACCAAAATCACAGAGTAAAAATGATTTTAAAAACTAATGAACAGTAGAAGAATTTTGCTTTGGAGGTCCACTGTGTGCTGTGGCATGAAAACAGACTAGTGGTAAAGCACTGAAAGTGCAATTCTTAATGAGCCACATGTTTACCTTCTCACTTATCAGTAACTGACATTAACAAGACTTCTGCCGGAGATAATAAATTCCTGGAAGTGACAGGCTCTTCACGGTCATCGAGCATAAGCTACTCACTGGAAAATAGACATTACTTGAAATGCTAAGCAGAAGCAGCAGAAACATTTGAGTTGAAACCACTATTAGGCCAAATGCTAATCTAATTTTAAGGTCCCTTGAAATGTTGTGAATACCATCAACAAACGTGACAAGAGTCACTCATGAAAATGAGTTTTGTTTGTGCACAAAAAAAAAAAAAACCAATCAGATCACTGTCTCAAACTTCTTCACAGACCACGAACTCTAGTCTTTGCTCCCCGAGGACTCAAAGCTTTTACTATAACTAGCAGTCACAGCTGCATAGTGGTTCGTATTTTTCAGCATCCCACAGAGTTTTCCTTAGACCTTGGACTGCTTTACTCTGCATCTATGCTGAAGTATGACAACAAAATTCCCACAGAAGAGATAAGTGAGTACTTCCAACAGTTTATTTCTTCTTCTATCCCAAAAGATGCAGGTAATTCTGGCGAAAGAAGTATCCTATATGATTATTTTGCTAGTAGAGCTAAATCTTTTTGAATTTTAAATGTCAGCATTTCTCTTAGCACTCATAGCTATGGCAGAACCTTCAAAACACAAGTCTTCTATAGAGCTTCACCAGAATACTTAGGGTGCGTAATAAATCTAGAATAGTTTTGATAGGTAGACTGTAGATAACATAAATAGTAGTGTACAGCTACATTATCAGCACCTCACTGCTATCAGAATGTTGATATTATTTATTACTGAGATGCTTCTTGAAGGAACAAAACAATCCAACAAGGCTGTACTTTCTATCAGCACCCTTTATACTTACACTATCTAAGTTTACTGTGCACTCTAACAGCTTCTATACACACATCTTCTGCTAATTCAGCCATTTTGACCAATAAGAAAAAGATGGGAGGTGTCAAATCAGTTCATTGTACATACTGATCCTTAATTCATCAACTCCTACTGTCTTAAGAGAATGAGGTCAAATAACAGTCACTTTCAGAATGTGGCATGTAGGAAAATGACAGTAGGCTTGTGTTTAGTTACAGTTCATAGAGCTGCAAAGAGATCTAAAACAAAGACAGATGGCCAAATGCATAGTTTATATTCATGCAGCTATTGTTCCACTGACAATCCAAGAAACTGTAGTGATGGATGAGATCACAATCAAATAGCTTTAAATTCCAGGAGAGCACACAGGCAAAACAGTTAAATACCACAGTAATGTTAGGAGTCCAGTGACATTAAGCCACATGCGCAATGACCCAACCTTTAGCATCAGGTAGGCATCATTTGTGGAAGACACACACCTTGATCACACACCTTGCCAAATGAGCCCGATTGATAGCAGCATCATCCAGAAAGCTGAAAAGCACCGCAGCGATAAGCCTTTCTGCTAGTGAAGAACCATGCCTGGCTGACAGAACATCCATGCCTGGGATGTTCTTCTATCTTCTTATACCCCCCGGCAGCTTTCCATCACTTGCAGTACGACCCCCCAAAAACCAGTACGTGGATCATCGATCTTATGAACTCACGTTTGTGTTCCTCGACAAAACCATCAAGAACGTACAGCCAGAGACTGTACTGGCAGAAAATCACTTGGGCACTCCTCAAAATTCACAAACTGACATTCGGATATAAAACGCACACACTGACAAGCAACCCCAGCAACATACAAATCCAGATCCAGAATTAAATCCAGACACACAGCAGCAAGGACACAATACATTCGATATAATAGACAAAACAGCATTATGTTCCAAATGATTTGGTTTACTCAAGAAAGATATTTTACAATAAGCTACAGCCATAGTATGTTGTAAAGATAATCTGACAATTCTAGGTTATAGTACACTTGCTTACTGCTTTATATTTATCTAGAAATGGAGACAAATTCACAAGCAGTGTAGAAAAAGATTTACCACATATTACTACAGATCTGGAGATAGAAGTCAGTCTGGGTAGATGCAGAAAGTATGTTTGGACCAGAGATTTTTCCAGAAGATGCAGTACATGCTCTTTTCCAAACTCTTTCAGAGCACATATGCCTTAGACTTGTGTTATTGTTCTTGAAGAACTCATGTTCAAACAATTTTAAGATACTTTGGGCTGCTACTCATTTGTTTTGCACTTCTGATGTTCGTTTGCATTGATTTTCTAAGGTTATTTAAATTCTTCATTTGTTAACAAATGATGTTGGCAGCAGAACACACTGGAATGCGAACACTCCAGAAAAAAAAGGGAGGGACAACTCAGCCCCAGTGGAATTAGGAATAAGATCCAATGACTCCCAACAGGGTTTCACAAGGGACAGCTCTATTGTTTCCTTCAGTGGGAGTTGTGGATCATTAAAGTAGCATTTCCCATCAGCCTTCTACATACAGTACTCTCATGAAAGGCGCCAGTACCTTCAAGATTGCTCTGTGGGCTCACATTACAGACACTGAATAACAAAAATATAATTACAGGTTTTCATATAAGCATATGCATATGCTGATGTACAAAAAGCATGAAATAAAGCACACAGTAAGGCTCAGTTAGGATATGTCAACACAGAAAACATATAGTGATGTTAGAGCTGTTATGTTACTGATGGAATTAAACATGATCCATCCAAACCAACTGCTTTTTTTTAAAAAAAATCTTCCATTGTAAAAAAGAAAAAAAGCCCAACAGATAATATAGCTAAGTAACTGTGAACATTCACAAATGGGGAAAAGCCTGTGAATTATCTGTATAAAACACGCACTAGCCACATTTTTACACTCAATCAGGTACGTGTGCACTTGGAACAACTGTGTGTCAAACCTGTGAAAATGATGGCCTACTGCTTTAACTTCGCAGATCTCATCAAGCAAAAGCCTTCCTCACAATCTGGAGAAACGTACTAAACCCTTCTTGCAAAATTTCAGTTATGGAATGTAAACTCTGCAGAAATTCAGTGGAAATTCAGTGCACAGAAAAACTGTATGTTATTTTCATCATATTTTGCCTGCACTAATAGAAATGTAAACCTGTCAAGCTAACTCTAACACAGTGAACACTGTGACCCTGAAGTACGCTGGGGTCTCTCAGTTTCCTCCCTATTTGGTTATCTGTTGAGTCCTAGCACTGGAGGATGACTTTTTTCCTCTTCTCAAATGTGGCAGTTTACACAGAGGTTATGTAAGTGCAAAGAATTACAGAAAAAATGTAAGTGGAAAGTACATATTTTTAAAATGCATAACTCAAATGCAGCTGAACTGACACTATTCAGATTTTCCAGTCTTATTCAGTACTGGATTGAAACCAAGCACAAGACATTTCAGGCCCAAAGGACATTTTAAAGAAAACTCTAAGTACCTATATTTCAAGTTTACAATATCTGTCTGGGAAATCTCTGCTACCTAAAGACAGACAGACTTATCTCCTCACAGAACCAAACAGAAGGGATGTAAACTAATTACAGAGAAGTCTGGATCAGCTTGGAAGCACGAGGACTGACTCAGCCCCAAAGAACACCCAAAAGAGAAACCTGGATTCAAATGTCTGCATTCTTCCAGCAAAATATAGATGCAGATTCAGATCCAAATTTTACACTGAAAATTCATTTCTAACCTGTGCAGACACGAGCTCTAGGCCCAGTTCTGCATTCCTTCCACACCCAAAATTGGAGTTCAGCCGGAATAAGGAATGCCAGAGAGAAGTGAGTTTCTTATCCTTGTGGCAGATCTTGTTTGGCCATGTACATGCCTGTGAACCTGCCAAAACTCAAATGTGTGACAATGGTGAGTAGTTCAGTTCCAAGACTGATTAGGTTCTGTAAGATTTCTCTTCCAGGACACTTAAAATAAGGTGGAACTTTTTCATAAGCATACCTAACTGTTTGTACCTCCTGAATACACTGATAGATTCCAATACTTCTGCTTACAAGCAATTTTCAACAATGGAAAAGATCCTAGATTTGTATACAGAATGAGGAACAAAGGAAATAAGTTATATATTTCCAAAAGTGGGGAACATTTAAAAGTATGGTTATACAAAATGCAACAGAACAATGTAAAATAAGATTTTAAAAAATTAAATTTCATAGAGAGCAAGTAACAAATGAGTAAATAAATAATATAAGAGGGCACCTTGGCCCAGCAGTCCCTGCTTATCATTCTTCAAAATGACAGGTGGCGTTGTGCACAAAGATGCACGTAGGTTTTTTTTCCCCCTAAAATGTTGAATTGAATAGAAATTATGTTTTCAGGCACCAAGTATGTGAAGATATATTTGTTTAAAACAATCTGCTCTTAGGGAGCATAAACTGATAACAGAAACTGAAAACCTGGAAAAAGTGGATAAAAATTGCTAAGTCCAAAACCAACCTATATGTCTCTCTTGTACTAGTAGAGGTGTCATCTTATGATCAGAACTAAACCAAGGATTCTGAGCACCTGCCGCCATCAGAGGCTGGCTGACAGTCTTAGCATGACCTTGTATCAGTGTAATTTTGGATTGTCACCAGCCAGTCACCTTCCAAATCCCATTCTGGCCAATAACATTCTGGTTAATTCAACTCTGTCTGTTCCTTTTTGCTCAGTTCTTAGGCCAAGATCAAGTTTGCACATTAAACTAATATTAAATCCACTATTTTACATAAAATGCCTATTTCTCTTCCAATCCTGTCTTACTGTTCATTTCATCCAAATGGCATAATTATGAGCCCCTCTGAGCCATTTCTCACTCCCCTGCTTTTGTATAACTTTCTATACCCAGAGTCTCTTTTCTGTCCTGGTGCACTATAACTCTACATCATCTCTCTTTCAGCTCTTAATAGAGAGATACATTAAAATTCTACCTTTCCCCTCCCAGTAGACTGACTTCCTTTTTAGCTATAATGGTCCCTCTCCACCTTTCAGGTTCTTTATAAAGAAGGATACTGCAAAGGAATATTAAGAAGGAATTAGCTGCAGAAGAGTGTAAAACGATATTGGTGGATCTGCAATTTACATGGTCCCAGGTCCCTGCCTGGACTGCTCCTAAGGGAGCAACCCAGGGCTGCACTGAACACTGCAGAGCAACTTCACTGCTGTTTTTCATCTTGACAGAAGGAAATCATCTCGTCTTAATACTGCCCCTTAGGGAACACCATTGCATAACACACTGTTGGCCTATATTTCCCTGTTCTTGGCTCCAGGCTCTTACCAGAAATGCCACTCCTTCACTTCAGTTACTGACTCTATAACAGTGTACTGCACAGACACACAGGATAGACACAAAGGAGCTGCCAACTCACAGATGCCTTTTTATTCCTCTGAAAAGTATCCAGAACCTAACTAGAGGAAAATTTTAACAAGCTCATTGCTCACTACCACATCGCAAACGTTGCATCTCTGAAAAGTTTCTCTCCAGACCTGAGGCCCAAAGTGAGCTTGGTCTGCCCCTCTGTAAGACCTCCTCCCTGTTTTGGCACTATTACATGTAGCGCTTATGTCATCCACTCCACAGAAATCAGGGCAGCAGCATGTAAGTGAGCAACTGCATGAGAAATGAACAGAAGTGAGAAGCTCGGAATATTCACGTTCCATTAAACACCACATCCTTCTTAGACAACTCTCTCCATTCAGCACGAAATGTTCCCTCAGATATATGCTGCATTGTTTACTGTCCTTACAAATGATCCTTCTATGCTTTTTTTTGTTTTAATTAAAGCCTTTCCAAAGGGAATATGCAATGTCTCTCATTAAAAGGTGTAGCCCCCATATTACAGCTGTTCACAGTTAGAGACAGATTAAGTCTTGTTACCAATAAAGGAAATGACAGAACCAAGGGTTTTGAGCGCTGGTGTTGTACTCTGTCTCTGGTTCAAGCTCCCATGTTCAAGAATATGTAACGTTATTTTTCTAAATTCTTTCAAGTTTTTCTGCTTGATGAACAAGTCAATTTCCATATGGCCCAACTTACTTAAAATTTATTAAAAGAGGAAACTAAACTGTCTGAAGCAAACTGTAACTGAGCCATGCCCCAACATTTCAATCCATATTTAGGAGCAAATAAAATACAACTAGCCCATATGACAGCTACAAAACACAAAGCAGAAAGGATGGTGTAAATGTTGTCCTGCTTCTTCTACTCTTCCACCTGCTCCAGCCAGGCAATGACCTCCGAAGGAGTTCGCGGGTGTTTCCCGGTACGAATTGTTTCCCCCTGGATAAAATGCTCCCGCATCTCCTAGCGCCTACGCAGCCCCTGCAGAAACTCCAGCATTCCAGCAGCACGCAAATTCCCGGGGAGCCCTCCCCATCCCTCTGCAGGCGACGGGCACCCCTCTCAGTGTCCCGCAGCTCTCACCGGTGAGGTGCCGGTGCCTCGGTCGCCCCGCGGCTCTCGAACGCCGCCCCTCTGCCGATGCCCGAAGCGGTGCCGCCGCTGCCACGCCGCTCCCCGATACCTCTCGTCGCCGGGGCCGGGCCGGAGCTTCGCCGGGACGCAGCGGGCCGAGCCGTTGCCTCTTTCTCTCCGCCCGGAGCCGACTCTCCGGGCTCAGCTCCGCAGAGCTCCCGGCCAGCTGCCGACTACCCGTCCCCTCTGCAGTCCTGCAGCGCTGCGGCGGCGGCCGTGGGGGACGCGGAAAGGCCGCGCCGCCGGGAGGGCCCCGATAGCCGCCGCTTATCGCCGCCGTCCGCCACCCAGCTGCACTCCGCTTCCAGGAAGCCGAGGCTCCGCAGCGGCTGTTTGCTGCTGGACGCCGATCGCCCCGTCCCGCTCGCTGCCTTCCTCCCTCCCTCCGACCCCCCTCATGCTGGCAGGGGGGCTGGGAAAGTGCAGCGAGGCTCCGGCACATGCCGAGCTCGCGGTCCGGCTCGGACCCTCCGCTATTAAGCAGGGCGCACCCGCAGCGCCCCCTCGCTTCGCGCAGCGTCGTGCTGCTGGCCGGCTCCGCACGCCGGGCCATCGGCCCCTGCCCCGCGTTCCGACCTTTTCACCCTTTCATCTCCTCCCTTCTCATCTTTCCCATTCATTGCTCACTCTTCCTCTCCCTTTCTCCTCTCTGAGACTCTGTCCTCCTATGACCCTCATCTGTCTTTCCCTAATCACCATTTTTCTGCCTCCCACCGCCTTTACCCATTCTATCTATATTGGTGATCGGTGGATGGTTGGACTGGGTGATACTGTGGGTCTTTTCCAACCTTGGAGATTCTATGATTCTATCCTCCCCCGGGTTTCCTATTACCAAACACGTGCAATGTGTTCTTTTGAATCCCTGTTAACCAAAGCCCCTCTGACCCTTCCCGCTGTACTCACCACTGACCTTGTTGCCTCTTCCTCAGGCAGGCACTGCTCCTCAAGGACGAGCTCCCTCCTGCTGACTTGCTGGTCACCTTCCAGATAAGCCTAACAAAAAGATGTGAATTGGTGATGTAGAAAGCAGCACGAAATCCTCCAAGGTTCCTTGCCTCACCATATGAGTCCTCCCAGCCATTCATCTTTGCTTTTGAACAATGTCTTGCCAGGCCTTTTGTAAATACCAACACTCAAACACGTTCCTGCCTTGGGCACAGTACCTTGGGTGATGGTGTGTCTCATCCATCTGCCATTCTCCCCTGTGTTTTTTAGCATCATTTCCCTATAGAGTTAGCAAGTTGACTGACACAGCACAGCAAGTGAGGCAGTGCCTCTGAAGAAAATGAACTGGCCATACAGATGTTGGACATGTTCTCAGGAGAACTTCATTATTAATAGGGTTTGCTTCCCTTTTGATCATTCAGCAACATCTAGGGCATACACAGGACTTTTCCATCCTGTATCGGGAGGATAAAACACAAACTAAAGATCTCAAAGCATCAGGTGACCACAAAACAACTTTAGGACAGAGCAAATGCTTTTACAATACCTTATAAAACTGTTTACAGGAAAGTCTTGAAAACAGAAAATATCTCACACAGCTGAAAACTTTTTTAAAAAGGTGAATGATGGAATTAATACTCATGAAGGTGAGAACAATAGGAGACAAAAACAGACGGGCTGATGGAGTTAGCAAACAACTCAACTTCTTTGGGTTTTAGATGTCTTATGAAGACCAGACTGACGTTCCAGTAACAGCGAATTTCATACCTGATCAGCTAAGTGCTTGCTTGGTGGAAAAAGATGACATCAAAGGCAGTGTTCCCAGCAAGACAAACTGCATGGGGATGTAAATATGTGGACCTGCATATGCAAACACATTGCATACCTAATAATTGTAACCCTACTCACTGTTCTCTTGTTTTTTTCCTGGTATCATGGGGTTCTAAGATAATCACACTATTTGAAGAAACACTCCCTTGGCAAACACAGCCACAGTGGTCTCACTGAGAGCGAGCTATGTGCCCAGCCCCTCTGCTCACAGCTGCCAATGGCAGCTGTACCACATCATCTCCCCCTGCACAGGGCTCTCCTGAAACACGGACTGTGAAATGCAACAGTGTGAGTACAGACGCACACCTCAGAGTGCCAGCTCACAGCAGGGTGGAGCATGCTGGGACTATTTTAAATCAACGTAACTGGATTTGCAGGACAGTTGTCAGAACACCAAATCTCGGCAGGAGCCCTACAAAACCACTGCTGAATGAGAAACCTTTACTGTCAGTGTCATTTCCTCTCGACCTATAACAAACTTCACAGACCAAACCCTCAGCTAACACAGACGTTCCCACTATAGACGTCCGTATTTAATTCAGATGAGGATTGGTCTTACTTGTTTGTATTTCAGTTTATTTTTTTACAATCTTTGTTTGCTCTGTCTTCATCTGGTGTGTTTATGCGGCTCACGCTTGGTTTTGATTATATTTAACTGCATTTCACATTACTTGCTCAACCGTTTTGTTCACATTCTCCTTTTCCATGAAACTGTAATAAAACACTTGGCTACAGAACTTCCAAATTGAGTACTGATGTTTAGTGCAGCTAACTATGCAGCAGGGTTCAAAGCAAATTCTATAATGCAACAATTCACATATTCTTGAAAACAATGGATACAAACTAAAAATTATCGTTACAAGCTAGTTTCACATTCTTCTGCAATTTCCTGTAACAAATATATTTAGTAATCTCATGCATATAATATACTAAACTGTTGCCACTATTATGATATTTACAAAGAAAAACTAAAACACAAACACTGAGATGTCTCTCAGACCTAAAGGGACCAAAAAAAACTAAAAACCAAAAAACACTGGTACAATTTTCTCTGATGATCTCAACACACTTCATAAGTACCAATTCAGCCACTCAACATTCATCACAGCTCCTAAGGCACTGTACATAGTTTGCCCATAAGTAGGAGAGTTAGTAATGCCTTCTGTTTATTTCCATGGAAACCCTAAGAGATGCAAAGAGCACAATACTGCTATTTGACAGAGCAAGTTCTCAGCTACACAACACTATTTTTCAATTAGTCATCACCATTAGCTGTGCGTTTTCACCAGCGATGAACAGGAGCCTTCATGCTGCACTCACATCTGCACCAGGGGAGGCGACCACTGTCAGTGTCACCACTGCTGAAATGCAGCACCACAGGCTCAGCACCCTCTGGTTGGTCTCCATAAACATTCAGCAATTGTCGATGAATGGTAATGGAAGCCATTTTTTCCACAAAGGCGAATTCAGTTTCCTCCCTTCGCTCCATCAGCTCTTCCATGTCAGACACCACTCTGTCAGACTGCCCCTCTGCTGCCAGCTGTCACACGGCAACAAAATGTAACGGGACGTTGGTGGGAAGGTTCAGCCCCTGCTGCCACACCACCGACATCCGCCTCTGACATCACGGGCCAACATCACAAAATAGGAGGCATTACTTTTAGAGCAGCCCTCATAAAAAAAGATCATTCTACAATGAAATATTCAGGATGATTGAAAAAATATACATTGACTGTTCCAGTCCCATCAGTGTTCTGGAATAATCAGAATAACATCATTAAGCCAAAGTATTGGCTTAAGTAACTTTTGTTTGGTTTCTAAACCAACTGAACTACAGACAGAAAAGCCTGAGTGGACTGAAGTACTCAGGAAGATCCAGACTAAAGCAATTTCTAACAAAGGCATCTGTAAGCCAGAGCTCTGCTTATGCTAGCAATAGCTAATAACTCTGCAGTTAGTCTTCTTACTAGAGTCGTTATGCTGACCTGGACAAAGCAATCCACTTCCTTAGTGCTCTTAGTGCAAGTAATATGCATGTTAACTGCTTGTCTCTCCACCCTCTTTTCATTTTGCATCTGTTAATTTTAAAATGCTACTTGGATGCTTAAGAACATGAAGTAATTTGCACAGAAGTAGATCATCTATCAATATACTCACTATGCACTTTTGCTACTATAACGCAACAAACTTTAGACATCATCCCTGTATGAAGGATATTTACTTAAATCCCTTCTGGGTGTGCTATAGTAAAACTAATCTGTAATTATATGCCTCCAGAGTTCTGAGCACAATATTTCTGCTTCTTTGTGCATCTCTCTGCCTGCACTGGAATATTTTAGCTCATGGTGTTACAGACTGGGAGGGAATGCCCAAGTAGCTGGCAGAGCAGAGTTCTGAAGCAACAGTGGGCAGAGGCTGAACTCCCACAGCTTCAGTATTTCCAGATGTGACATACATGGAAGAACTGAACTGCTTTTCCTCCCATTGGCTTGCTCTTTTCTGTTTTCACCTATTCTCACTGCATCAGTTCTATTCGGTTAATAAACAGTGATGATTCTATAATATTATTGTATACATGTCTGTCTGGGTAGCTCTGTAGGTTCACGGTGGGTTTGACTCGTCCACGTGTGCACGCAAAAAGTAAGCTCAGGAGAGCGAGCCAACAGTACATCTAAACACAATTGTTTTATATTTTCCTCAAATGTTGCTAACCTCGGTTTACGATTTCAGCAATAAATCTACGAACATTACAACGTAAACCGCGCAAATTACCAATACGCGCAAGGCTACGAGCGTACGTAACGCACCGGGATACGTAACGCACCGGGATACGTAACGCACCGGCAGTAAACGTGAGAACCACCAAGCAGCGCGGCGCGCGACGGCGCCACAGAGCGACAGCGCGCCCCCTGCTGGGCATCGCCGGCACAGCCCGCGCCCTCCGAGCAGCCCTGCATGACTCAGTCGTTAACTAATAATTCAATTATAATAAATGATAATGAACTGTTTTATAAAGTGCTGTCATTCTTTCTTGCGATTGGCTGCAGATATCATTTGCAAAATTAATACATTTTCTCACAATCAGACAAGCAGCGGAAAGATTACAGATCCTGCCTTCAGTTCTTCAACCATCTCTGCCAAAGCCCTTTGACTCGGCCCCGGATCCACCCAGAGGGCGCAAACTCGTCCTGAGCGGATCAGAAAGCAGCCAGAAGAGCCGGAAGCTCAGGAAGAGCTCCATGCCGGGATCCTGAAAGAGGCTGCGCAGGCAGGTGGTGGTGGGTGCTCCATCCGCAGAGACGCTCGAGGCCAGGCTGGACCACACTGAGCAAGCTGATCGAGCTGTAGCGTCCCTGCTCACTGCAGGGGAGTTGCACTACATGGCCTTCAAGGGTCCTTTTCAACTCAGATGATTCTACAATTCCATGAACCTAAAAGTGCATCTGGGACAGCACCAGCAAGGGACTTCCCTACAAAAGGGATTTCTTACCGACTGAAGACAGAACAGCACCCAGACCAGCAGCGCAGAGTGCTGAGCAGCAAACCCTGCAGGATGTGAGGACACGAAGCCGCGCTCTCCAGCCCAGCTCCAAAGGAAGACATTCAACAACAGGGGCTCAGCAGACAAAAGATGGAAATATCAGGAGCCATGGTAGCTCAGATATTCTCCTTGTTTGGTAAGAAATTGATTTCAACAGCAGAAAAGCCTAATGACTTGCTCTACTAAGCACACTGTGGGTAGTGCCAAGCAATTTTAACTGCTATTGCAGGCCTTTCTGTATAAAACCATTCCTTTGTAGCAAAAAGTTATGTTCCTACAGTTTCACAGATAGCACTGACAGCGTCATTTATTCCAGGCTACAGCTACGGGCAGAGGATCCACAAACAGCAGTAAGAATCTTCTAAGAAAAGCTCAAGAATCAAGTCTCTGTTCCAAAAAAGTTTATGAAGCAGAGCTCTTTATCTAATTCTCTCTTTAAGAACAAGACAAAACTAAAATTCCAAAATCTACCAATGTGAAATTTAAAAGAAATTTCCAAGCAATTTTCTTTGATCCATCATATTTTTTCCTAATTTTTCATCAGGAATACTCAATAAGCACTGGAAAGGTAAATAAGTGCTGCTCAAAAAATACCTTTTTCTAAGGTAGTTATCTAACGCGGTTACCTAATGGGCTATGCAGATCCAGTGCCAGCACGATTCCTTTTGAACCACTTGGCCTTTAGGTTGCTACATACACACATGTAAGTGTTAGATGTCAGCTGAATAGTGCTAATGTGTTTAAATAATGAAGAATTTTCAAGGAACACAGAGTCATTAAGTAGAAATGGATTGCGAGATGAATGAGGGCTTTAAAATTCTGTAATCATTTTAGTTAGAAACCTCAGGGAGAACAAATTAATTTAACTCGTGGCTTGCTAAGAAAGTATTTTCAAAAAAGGTCAGACTTTTTCACAACTAAAGCCCCAACCAAGGAAAGTCACAGAAATACTCTACAGACCACATACTGCGAATGGCATACTTACAGAATTATTTGCAACAGATCCTCTATTAAAAGTCTGATATCAAAGTTTCAAGTCAGATTTTTCATTAAGAAAAGAAAGAAAGAAGCCTGAGGCTGAATCGGAGCTCCCGTTGTCTATCCCATCTATCCTCAGCAGGTGAAATAGCATTAGTTCTTCAGCTAACAACATAAGTATTTACTGAGCAAAAACAGTACTTGAAGTGATCACTAGTATTGGATACCTGTGCAGAAAGTACATGAATCAGATCTGGCCAGAAAAGGAGAAGCAATCTGTAAGAACAAACTGTGTGTGTAAAAAGAAAGAGGCAGAATCTGTGGTACGATGTTCCCTACTATCCTTCTTTCCTTATTATCCTCTTTATATATATATATATATATATATATATATATATATATATAATATTTTTAAATAGAGTTTTATTTTACTTTTTCATTTTTCTCTTCCCATGGTAAAAATAACAAATTACTCTCACCAACCGATGATCACTTTTGAGCTAGCACTGATTTATGCACGTAAAGAATAGTTTTAGTTAAATGTAAAAACTGCATAATCTTCAAGTTATACAATAAAAGATGTCACAGGTCATCGATAGCAGCCAATACGTATTGGCAGATATTTGGCAGATATTTTCTGTTCTTTATTCTTGGAAGCAATCTTCCATCTCCAGGGAGAGCTGCATGGAATACCATTCCACTTAGAAGTGGAAAATCTTCAGATAAGAAAGAAGCATTACAGCAGAATCTCACTGTACTCTATGGTGGACTTTGTGATCTCATTTTCCAATGAAAAGAAACAGAACAAAAGTCCTCCCAAAACGTCCCCAGTGATCCAGAGATTACCAAACCCAACCTGTCTTTCAGCTTCACAGAAGCTGAAACTGAACGTGCCGTGAATAGTCTCGATCAAGTCACAGGTTTTGTAGAATCTGTGACTAAAATAGCTCTGTAAACTTGTGCTACTCCTGGCCTCTCACAGCATCTTTATCTGAAATCAAGCTGTTTACTGCATTCCTTTCTCATACGTCAGCTCCTAGTGATGAAAGCACACCAGTGATTAATACTTTTTATTAGGTCAGTTCCAGAGACTCGAAATGAATTTGCCCTGACTCCTCAAGTACGCTACCACACCCACTGCATGGAACTCCAGCCATTCTAGGAATGCAAGATAGAAAAAAAAACATTATCTTAGGTGATACTCCATAAATTTGTAGCAATAAAATTAGCTATATGCACAAATCATCTTCAGGTAGTTCTTCTTCCAAGGAAAATGGCAAATCAGCTGCTTTCAAAAACTCGAAAAGGCATTCTTTCCTACAGCTCTTTAAGCAAAGCATGCCATAGAAAACAAAAATGGAGAATAGTCCAAACATTTTCCAATTTTGTAATTACAATGTGACAATGTGAAAGGTTTTATCCCGGTCTTGCTCACACAGCTGTAATCCACTGTCTTCTACTTACAACAAGATCACGGATTTTACCTAAATTTACGGACTGGAATCTGCACACGTTGTTTTGCAGCACAGAAACAAAACATGCTGGATTGAGGATGGGAAGATGCGAATTAGCCTACAGGCGGTCTGACAGCAAACTAGACTTAGCAATATCCTCTGTACTAATTACAGCTTGTCTCGGCTTGAGAGATAGCTGCAATTCCTTTGCCTTTGGCATGACAGCAGTAACATCAACTGCACAAAACGGCACTGCCTTAAAGGCCATTCGGGAGGGATTTCTATATACGGACTCCGGCTGAGACTGAAAGCCCGGCCGGGCGCTCAGCGCCTCGCCGCACGGAGCTGCGCGGCTCCTCGGGACGGCACCGACCGACGTGTGCTCTGTCAGCCCGCCGTCAGGAGGAGACGCGTTTCAAAGGGCTGCGGACTCAAACACGTCAGCCCACACACTTTCTGCCTGCACACACACAGCTCCCTAAACGAAAAGTCCTTTTCCTTCAGGTTTTAAAGCGCACCACGTTAAGGCTTGCCGACACCTGTGCCGAGGTCACTGCGCGACATCCACACAAAAACAGCTGTTCTGTCCCGGCGTAACGCCAATAAAAAGGTCACAGAAAAGCCTTCAGACGCGTCACCGGATTATTAGAGGTGCTTAAAACAGAAGAGTCCACCAACAACTCCACAGACAGGATGGACTTTGCGAGGGCATCCAGAGAGGAAGAGCTCGAGCCTGCAGCCCGACACGGACACTCCGCGCCCGGCCACAGACGCCCGGCCGCACGCCGCACCCCGGCTGACCGCCCGGCCCGTGAGGCGCGCAGCCCGGCAGGGCAGGCTCAGAGCCGGGCTCCGTCCGCCGCAGCGCCGTGCTCGCGCGCCAGACCCGCCCGCTCCAGAGCAAAGGTTGCCAAGGCAGCTGCCCGCTACAGAAAAAACCCGCCGTACTTCCTCATAGCGTTACGCTCCGTCCGCCTCCTCCGCCTCCGCCTCCGCCTCCTCCCCGTCAGCGGGGCGCCGCCCTCCATCTTGGAATCCCGCCGAAACTCCGCAGGTGCGCGGCCCCGCCGGCCTGCGGCCACCGCGCATGCTCGGGAGCGGCAGGTGCGCGGCCCCGCCCGGCGGCGCAGGCGCGGTGCCGGAGCCGCGCGCTGAGCCCGCCCTCCCGCGGGCGGCCGCCGGGCTGGCGGGGCGGCAGGTGCCAGGAGCCGCCGTGGCCCCGCCCCCTGTCCGCTTTGTGAGGGCGGAGGCGTCGCGGCGGCCGCAGTCGGCGGAGCGGCCGCGGTCGCGGTGGCCGGGGCGGTCTGCCGGCCGGCTTCGGGCCGCGAGGATCCCGCTCTTCTACCCGCGGGCGCCCGGGGCGGAGAGAAGAACGCAGACACCGGGCCTCCGGCGGCATGAACCGGCCTCACCGCGGGGCGGCGGGCAGCCGGGGCCTCGGCACCATGGAGGTGAAGAGCAAGGTGCGTGCGAGGCCCGGGCGGCGCGGCCCTGCGGGGGCTCCCGGTCGCGGCGGAGCCCGGCGGGGGGCGGCGGCCGCTGCTGACTCACACGCACCTGCCGGCGGCGGCGCGGCCTGGAGGCCGGCGGGGCGGGGCTCGGGAGCGGTGCGGAGCCGGGCCTGTGTGTGCGGCGGGCGGGACGGGTGGCGGTGGCAGCTCTGGGGGCGTCGGAGTCAAAAGATGCGCTCTGCTCGTTTCTGCGCTCCGAAGCGCGTTCCTTACCTACGGGAAGGAAATACGGTGAACTTAACGGCTGTGCTCCTCCCTTTCGGCGTAGCGGAGCAGCTCTGGCGGCTGCTGTCTGCGCTGGCCCAGCCCTCGCTCGCTGCCCGTCGTGCCGCTTCTCCCCGTTCCGGCCTTGCTGAGCGCCCGGGGCTCCGTGCGGCCCGTGGGCACTTCTGCGTCCGCTGCCATCGCTTGTTTTCTCCTGGTTGGCCGTGGAATTGCTGGCAAAGCTTCGGGGTTCTGAAACAGATCTTGCTTTTTATTTGGCTTACGGTCATAGTGTTTTGTTAGCTTGTTCTTTTGCAGTTAATTGCGTTTACGGTTGTAACTTTCAATATACATTTGATGTGAAATCTTAACTGGTGTCAGGCTGCTAAAGAAATGTGTTAAAATCCTTTTCCATCGTGTGGGCGAACTGCAAGCATGTCTCTACTTGAATATGTTTTCTTTCATTGGTTTAAAAAAAGAAAGGTACTTTTGTGCCTCTCTTTTTTTCTAAGCTACTCTACAGTCTGTTTGCTGCATGTGCTCTGTTGCTTCCTGCAAGCCAAGCATTCATCTGCAGGGTAGGTGAGGCAGCCAGGAGCTGGGGATCTTTTTCTTTTCCCTTTTTTAAACACTAGCGTGATGAGTGCTAAAACTTCTAATAGAAAATATATGGTTAGCTTTTGGAACTTGCATGGATGATGATGATTATTATTTCTAAGTGTTTTTAACTTAACTGTCATATGGGCCAAGTCAAAATGCTCAGGAATACTTGGCTGCCATGATTCCAAGTGCCAGTTAAGTATAGATGTGACTGTAGTCAATGAAGTATTTTTTTAATCTATGCCCTTGTAGGATTGAAAGCATTCAGAATAATGTGTTTATAAACAATACTTCCTGTCTCAGCCCAAACCCCTGTAGTGTGCTGTGCCTGATTAGAAGTACACTGAGGGATCAGCTGTGTGATGCCTCCTTTGGCATTCTACAGAGAAACTCTCATGAATTGGGACTGTCTCTTAAGAGTGTATTAGGAAGATTTTGAGGCTGAACTACTTGTCGCTAATGCATCATTTTAAAGTATCTAGATTTAATGTAGCAGAGGAGTCACCTTCCTTCTATGAAGAGAAGAAGCTCTGAAAAAGAAAGAAAAGCTGTGTGGGAGGTAGAGGGGAGTGTTCCTGCATAGTGCTGTAAGTTTTGAAGGCTTGTCATCAGTGTACAGTGCTGTATTTAGGTAGCCCAGGTCAATAATCATGCCCTGACAGACAAAACCATGCCTGCACAGCCCATTATGACAGGGAATAGTATTTTATTTTTCTTTTTTTGGGTACGGAATGAAATCTGATACACTGATAAGACAGATGCAGTTGCTAGAGCTTATGTTCTGTCATTGTTACTGAAGATTAATAGTGTAGCAGCAGCATGCAGCATTAGACAGGACATAAAGATGCTCCTCATAAGCAAGTCTTACTTAGGCAGGTATATCTGGTGATTTCCTTGTATGTTGCCGTAGCTTGTGATGTGTTTTTCCAGATGAGTCTTCTGATTTTGCATTTCTGTACTTCATTAAGGTTGCCAATTTTTGTTAGTGCAGTGTGGAATGTGGTGCAGCATTTGATACCAAATGAGAAATTACATGATATTAAAATAGACCATGAATTTGTGTAGGTTTTTTCCTGTATCAGCTTTATAGTAGCACTGAGCATGTGGCAAGCTTTGTTAGAGAATAACAACTGTGGAAATCATGGGGAGCAAAAAATTAACACCACATGCTTGAAAATCTGACCATTTGTATCCTTGCTGCAATCGCACAGTGTTTGCTTCAAGTTGGGAATAAGATTGTTGGTGCTGTTCTTTTAAATCCCATTGTTGCTTAATTGTTCATACTATGTTGTCTTTCAAAACCAAACAACTGAAGATTGATAGAGGGCTTGGAGAATTTCCGTAGTGCTCATACTTGAAATAGCTGAAGCAGGGTTCAGCAGGAACACGAGTCTCATTTCATCTCTGACATCACACTTCAGCACGCTGCTTCTGACGTGCAGGAAGCTCCTCCTGCAGGCTGTTGTTTGCTTTGTAAGCATGTGTGAATCATCCCTTCTAACTTAAAATTACTGAAATCAGAACGTTTCTAGAATGCCCGCAGAGAATTCCATTATTTGAGAACTTTGAAGATGAGGTGTTAGAGGGTGTAGGCTGTTCTGCTGTGTCTATTGAGTCTGCATGGTGTTAATGTGCTAACAATAGGGTCCTTGTCTCCTTATTTTCATGCCTTGGTATGTGAGAATTCTAAAGCCTTTATTCTCCAGAACTGTTTTAATCAGCGGTGAGGTAAGGGTTGTTCTGAGGCCTGGTAATTTGCACCTTTCCACCTGCTGCGTGTAACACTTACCCGAGTATGTGATACTGAGACTTGAACTTCCTGGCAGTATTTCATTCTGCGTGCCCTTGTTTTCTTTATCTAGCTTAATTTTAAGCAGAAATAATTCAAAGTGATGATCATTGTCATCAGTGGCAGAATTGACAAAAATGCCACCAAGCTGGAATCTTCTAGTAACCTGGTCGTTATTATCTCTTCATTTCTCTTAGCATCCTTGTTTTCATGTTGTGAGTGCCTGATACAGAGTGTTTGGAGGAATTGTTACCTAATACTCCTTGTTCTGTCCAGCACAGACAAGTCCCAGAACACTGTAATCTGACCAGTTATGTTGCCAGAATTTGTCTGTCCATTCTGTACCAAGCATTTACTTCTTAATTTGTGCTCAGTTTAGTCTTTCACCAGCTACCACTTAAGCATTGTCAGTATTGTTAAAAAGTTACAGGTGATTTAAAGGAGTGATGTTTGAGTGGAATAGGGAGCTGGATTGTTTCTTAGGTCTTTATTTTGTGTTTTTTGTGTGAGCATGCTAAGTGCAAATGCTTCCCTTAAAAGTATGATACGAGTGATTAAATGTGTGGGGATTTCGTATCTTCTCAACCTTGTTTTAAGCCTTGAATACAGCTAGATTTTAAAGCTGTGCAATCACGATTCATTTATTGATGGCAGAGGCAAATCTTATGAATGCTCTTGTGGAGCAGCTGGCTGCTCCCTTTTATTTCCTTCTTCCAGAGAGAAGCAGAATTGATATAAGAGCATCTCATGAAAGCTTTTAGTTTGTACTGAAAGTCACCAGCTATTCTTTATGTCCATTGGGTCAAGGTGGCTTTTCACTTCTGTACAGAACAACCAGGAACATGAGCAGTACTGTCTTGCATATGTTAACCATAGCTATATATTAATGTATACGTGCCATTCTAAAGCGCTCTGAAACTTGTTTGAAAAATTGCAGAAGGTCATGTGCCATAAGAAGCTGGTTGTACTCCTTCCTGATCTTTGAGCTGCCAACATCAGTTCTCCCCCTTATCCAGAACATGGCTTACCTCATAAGTGTCTGAGAATCTACAATTATTCTGGCACTTGTTTGTCACCCTATTGCTGTTTGTAGTTCATAGTGCACTCTTAATTGTAAAACATTCAGAACGTTTTTGTGCTTGAGTTGTATGTCAGGTTTCCATATTAATAAAGATGTATTTTGTTGTAGTTTGGAGCAGAATTTCGGCGGTTTTCTTTGGAGAGGTCCAAACCTGGGAAGTTTGAGGAGTTCTATGGATTATTGCAGCATGTGCACAAGATACCCAACGTTGATGTTCTAGTGGGATATACAGACATTCATGGAGATCTGCTGCCTATAAATAATGATGACAATTATCATAAAGCGGTTTCCACCGCCAATCCCCTACTCAGGATTTTCATTCAGAGAAAAGGTAAGCGTGCTTGATGTGGGTAATAAGTTGTTTTATAGTTATACTGTTTACTCAGTATGATGAATGAAGTGAATGCCCTATTTCATTGTGTTGAATTCCACAACTATAGATGATCAGATTTATTCACATCTGTTGCAGGAGTTTCCTCAGGCAGCCCGTTTATATGTCATGTTTTTTGCTTGTATTCAGTTTGGTTGGATAAAATCAAGTTAAATCCATAGCAAATGTTTCTTTCTGGTTTCATTCCAATGAAAATGAACTTACAACTCAGGATTTCTAGGGTTTTGTGCTCTGTATGTTGGATGTATTTCATTTAAAATTCCTGTCTTGATTGGACAAGGAAAAAAGCTGTTACATGGTGGAAAGGAATCCTACTGCATAAAGAAAGTATTCTGTGTCAGTATAGAGACTAACTTTTAATATGCTGCTTTTGTAACACTTTTCTGATAAAACAATGTGGAGCTTTCAAAATGACATTGATTTCAATCAGCCAGCTTCACGTGTGAATGCTGATTAGTTTGTCAGTTGGCTTTTAAAAATAGCATGTATTCTAGGTCTAAGTTCTGTTGTCTTTTTCTAGGGTTTGCCTTCATTTGTGAAGCAGAATTCAGTTTTGAAGTTGTATGTGTTCTTGTCCAGAAGAACATATTCAGTGTAAAGATCTTAAGGGGATGGGGAGGATGGGGAGTGTGGAGTCCTAGTCCTAGTGATGTGACTTGAGATTGTTTTAATTCAGAGAACAAAGAAAACCTAACTTCCAAATTTGTTGATTTTCTACTTACTTAAATACAGGGGTGTGTGTGTATATATGAATGCAAGTGTGCAATTCCTGTAATGACAAACAATGAAGTGATTGTTCTTTAAGTAACACACCATTTATTGCTCAGCTATTTTGTAAAGATGTGTGCCGTTTCTGGTTGTTGCTTATCAACAGGCTTGTTTTCTCTAGGAAATACTTGGGCACCAGAAGCTTTTATTGACATTCTCACTCCAAAGTAATAAAGTCCACAACAAACAATCTGACACAAAAACAATATTCAAAAACGGTGGCTGCTTGCCAGCTGCTGTTTCTGACAATGCATTTGTTTTGTTTGTGTGGAGTTTAGTATAGTAAGGCCTGTATGCTTTCATTTCTGAATTGCCAAGGAGATGAACACAAGGAGTATTAACAGAAAGTAAATGCGGAAAGGGTCTATGATTCCATTTAATCTCCTACAGTAGCCATATGATGAGGACAGATAAGCCACTTTGTCAGACCAGGATTATTGGGGTTACATTTAACGCCATATGGTTTTTGAATTGTTACTGGTGTTAAACACTTAATGCTAATTGTTACTAGTGTTACATCTATAATGCTTTGTTCTTCATACTTTCAGAAACTATGATGGATTACTTCTACGTTTCTGGTGCATGGAATTGAGAGTAGAATTGATAGTAATGCACAACCAGAAATAAGATTATCCTAGTTAAGTTTGTAATGCCAAGAACTGATGGTCAGAAAAAGCTGTGTAGAAAATAGTCTCTGTCAATAGGAACTGTATAGTCTTCTGGCTATGGAGTTTTAGCTAATAAGGAACCTAGATTGGCATCTAAATCCAGCACTGTACTGCATTGTGTTATTTGATCACTTCTAATTGTGTTGAGGCTGTGAATCTATTAGCATCTTAGCTGTGTAGAACAGGGGCCTGCACAGTGGAAAGCAAGAAAATATTTATTCTATATATAATTTTTGATAATTTAGTTACAAATAAGGCTGAGGTACTTGAGTTTGAGATCTGTGTGCAGCATCTTACTGCTTAGGTGTGTGTAGTCCGTCTAACAGCACAGCTTGTCTGTACATCTATGAATTTGAGAATTGAGTGTTTGAACCAGTATGTGCTATTAATGGGGCTGCTTTGAAACTATAATTAATGATAAATAATTCAAGTTAACTTTCTTCCTGTATGGTTCATTGTGGCTTCCATAAACTCTGCTGAATCACTTGAAGATTTTGCCGGAAAAATCTTTTTAAGATTCTTATAAAGCAAAACTTTCTTTTCATGTTTACCCAACAATAATAGTTGGGAATTTAAGATCTTTGGCAAAAAGTTATTGCTGACTTGGAGGAGCGGCAGCACAGAGGAGGGAGTTTGTATTGTTTTAAAAGAGGAAACTTTATTATGTTCTCTTGCTGGTCTGAAGATTTATTTTTGAAAGCTGGTGTAAGATATGAGTGAACTACAATAAAATCAGGTGTAAATAATTCTGTCCCTGTATCCAAGGAAAGCTTTAAGGTGGTTGAAAGGAGGGCAACAGGATTCTCTTGTAATGTCAGCAGTAAGTGAAGTGATGATGCACGTCTAACTTAAGGAATTTTAGCATGTCAGAGTAAGCATGCTTCTGTTTAATGTTCACTTTTGATTCTTTATTTATGGAAACTGGGAAGTTATGCATCCAAAAGACTTACATTTACTAGTTGATGTGGTAAGAAATCTGGGTATCCTTTAATGAAATGAAAGTATTCATCCCCTCAGGTTTTTCTAACTACAACTAGTACTTCTGTCACACTTGTTTCAGCATTATGTCTAAATTAGAACTTGTTATAGCACAGGTTATGGCTGTCAGTTTGAGGAAAGTTGCCTATTGGAATTTCATCTTGGAGTTTAAGAGATTAACAGGTACTGCTGACATCTGGAACTTAAACGTTGGACTGCTGAATCATGATTACATCCAGATGTGTGGGAGTCGCTCTGTCTGAGAAAAGTCTTACTGTGAATAAAAGCATGGAGGGGGAGGCGGTTCCCGCAGACACTGAAGGGCAATTTGGTATGGGGGGTTTGTTTTTGAATACATTAATCTTAGGACAAGAAGTTATACCATGATTTCAATTTAGCATCCGTGAAAATTACTTATAGTTGTATATTGTAATTTCCTATTTTTACGCATGATGCCTGGTGCATGGCTTTACAGAATAAAAAGTAGGTTCTTAATTCACTTCTATTTCTTGAGGTGGACTTTTTCTTTTTCCACGAGAAATAAATTTTTAAAGACAACTTTCTGAAGAAGATTCCTTCTGTCTGTGTCCTCTTTCTAAGAAAAATATGAGTTTGTTGTAATTTGGGCCTAGTTAAGAGAGATGATTTATTGGGCCTTATTTGAAAATAGTAAGTTGCATTCTTATTCCAATATAATCATGATTTGGTGTTTGTGCAATTGTTAAATTACTCTTTGTGAATTACATTGGTTTGCCAGTAGGTCAGGAAAACATTGGGAATGTCTTGAACAATGTTGAATTGAAACCAGATTCGACACTTGAAGGCAGTTTTAAATTTCCTGCAGTAAGTACATACAGATTGGTGCCACCTTGGGTTTGAAACTGCTAAGAAACAAATCACTTCAATGCTATGTGGCCATTCTCCTTAACGTTATCTGTAGTTAATACCTTGTCCTTTGGCTTTATGCCAAAATATTTTTCACTGTAGCTTTAATCTGATTAGCTAGGTGCCAGAACAAAGATGCCTTTGTACTCAGGAGTATTGCTTTAACTTCTCCACTGCTGAACAAACTTTCTAAACAGTCATGCTGTTTGGATGAGATATGGAGAGATGAGTTTTCTTCATTGACCTTTCATTGTTTTTTCTCCCACAAATTATGCAACTTCAACTGTATTTCATAAGGTTTGTACTCATTTTGCATTGTTAGGCTTTTAAGACTAGCTGTGGTACAAAAATCAAAGCCTCTGCTTAGATGTAATGTAACTGACATGTAATTTGTAATTTTGGTATACTTCTATTGGAGTATTATGTGACTTGAAATATATTTCTAAAAGCAGACGTGCCAGTTCAGTGTTAAGAATTCTAACGGTATTTATTTGCAAAAGACTTCTGAAGGTCATAACTATTCCAGTAAATATCTTCTGTTAGTTTGATTAAAAAGCACTCCTGAGTCTCTGTTAGTCCACACTGAATTCATGTATTTCTTTCAAAGCTAGTCCTCTGCAACTACTCTTCATGTTTCACTAGGATGAGAAATCTGGTTTGGACAGAAGTGCTAGGCCACTTTGGCTGATGGTTCCTTCTGTGTGTTCCTGGCTAGTGAAGAAAGCTGTGAGAAGCTGCGTGACTAGTTTTAGAGCTAACTGTTGGGTAAGGAACAGAGAAACTAAGTGGGATCACCTGTGAGATCCAGTAATTCTTCTGGGTTGTATTAAATGCCTGTTTGTATGACTGGTGCATTCCAAGTCTACCATCCAGGCACAGAAGACCTGGCTGTAGCAGGAGAGGGACTGTGCTGTGTGCCTTCCATGAAGCTGGAGTTGTTTTCCTGGCCAGCTGGAGGAAGCTGGGAGCTCAGATATGACATACGTTCTGTCATATCAGATGTAAAAATTACTACATACTGCATCTGAATCTTTGACAAGAATCTGAATTTGTGCACTTGAGGTTCATGGAGGAAATCCACCAAAACTGAATATTCTTAATGTTGCAATACTTCATATGAATAGAAGGTGAATACCTACCTGTTTTGATACAGTTTTCCTGTGTACAATTTTCAAACCACTTCCTGCACTAAACCCAATGGAAACCCAGTGCTTCAGGTAAGTTAGTACCTGTGTACATCAGCATTCTGCACTGCAGGCCAGAATGTTTTGTCTACAATCCTCCTCTTCCTTTTTTTTTCTTAAGGAGAGCCTATTCTAAATACATGAATGTATGGCCCAAGGTCTGAATAATATGGAACTAATCAGTCAAAATACATTCAACTTGGTAACTAGCTTTATGGAGAACTTCCACCCCCAAAAATATATGTGTATATATATTTTGGAGCAATGTTGTATTAAATGCCCAGAAACCTGTCTTGTAAATGCAAACCAATATGGAAGTTTTTGAAACAAGGTAAAGTGACTTATGGGCATGCCTTGTCCATGCAGTATTGCTCTGGTCTTTCAGTGTTTTTCACTGATTTTGCTGCTTTAAAATCAGAGTTCCAGAGTATTAAAAATCTGTAGCACTTAGGCACGAACTGCACAGAAGTTTCTTGAGAGAGAACTGAGTTCCAAGCCAGCTGCTGGTAGGGAAAGGGAAAACTCATGATGTAAAAAATAAACTTTGCACTCATCAGCATTCTTACTGAATTCTAATATTCAGGTCACTGTTATCTGTTTTTTGTATTAAAGTCTGTGCTACTGCTTCCTTGCTTCCATTATAGATTACTCCGTATTTAAATGTGAAGGCGTTTAAAGCAAAGCCCTTCTAATTTATTTCACATTGCCCTTGTTCTGTAAGCAGGGTAGTTCCAAATTAAAAAAAAAAAAAAAGAAAAGAAAAGAAACTATTACAACTCATTGAATTACAGAAATCCTCACAATGTAGTGACCAGGTATTTAGTTGAAACTGATCTGGTTTGTCAGTAGATAAAAGCAAAGCGTCTACTTGTACTTTGATAAATTTAATGAAAAGATTAAAAGAACTGCTTCATGTTGTCTGAGAACTCAGTGTTAGTTCTCAGCTATGGAGTACAGGATTATTAATGGCTGATCTCCAGTCAGATATCTCAAAATAAATTTTACACAAAGTGTTAAGCTTGCATTTGTAGAAGTGTTTTGCAGTAAAGTCCACTTATTACATGCTTTGTTTGGGGAGGTGGCTTTTATCTTGAGTATTTTTAAATTAAACCACCTTTTATTAGAAACTGACTTGACTCTCTTAGACATCTGACGAACAGATCTTACTCTATTTGCTCTATTTGCTCTATTGAAGAACAGCTGACTGAAAGAACCTTTCAAACTCAGTTCAACATTTTTGGAGTTAGAGTATACTTAAAATGGAAACTTCCTTTGGAAAATGGGTGCTTTTTTGGACAAAGTTACTTCTGTAGAACACATTTATTTCCATTAGAAATATTTGAATGGCTCAGATTCCTCTTTTTTATAAAGAAGGCATACACAAGTCATTTGTGCACTTTCCTATCAAACAGTGGCAACTGCAGCATTGCTTGTACATACAGTGCTGCTAGAAGTACGTATGTGCAAGGTCTCTTCGTTTCTGTTCCACAGCTGCTTTACCTACATTGCATGGGGGTGGGGAGAAGAGTGCAGAATGCAATAAGGTTTCTGGAGTTTGAATCCAGGTCACTTGGATCGCTTCCAGGAGCTGGGCAATAATGAGTACTCTGGCTGCTTTCCCTTTTTCATTCTTTCTTTTCCAATGGTCTGAAACTAGAGGAGAGAAAACTAACAAATAGAATTACTCTGAATAAAATTAAGATGTTTTTAGGAATGTGCTTGTCCTTTCCATTTCTAACCTTTCTCATGCAGCTAGTTCTTTCTCTTTGCTCCGTTAACTTGCTTTAATTTTTCTGAACTGTTCTTTCCTTTGGTAACCTTGCAAGCCTTGATGAATTGTGTAGCATCAGAGCTCTTGTCTCAAGTATAGAAAGGAATGTTTCTACTGTAGCAAACCAGAAACCTTCTAGATTAGATTGTTCATTCTGCTAACCTAAAACATGAAAGCGATGCTATATGGCCTACATATAAAGTGACCTAATCATCAGTGTGCTATGTCTTACAGAAGATGCAGACTACAGTGCCTTTGGTACCGATACTATGACAAGGAAGAAGAACGTCTTAACAAATGTGTTACGTCCAGATAATCACAAGAAGAAACCACATATTGTCATTAGCATGCCACAAGACTTCAGACCAGTGTCTTCTATTATAGACGTAGATATTCTTCCAGAAACCCATCGCAGGGTACGACTTTACAAGTATGGAACTGACAAACCCCTTGGATTCTATATACGGGATGGCTCTAGTGTCAGAGTAACGCCACACGGATTAGAAAAAGTTCCAGGAATTTTCATATCCAGGCTTGTCCCTGGGGGCCTGGCTCAAAGCACAGGCTTACTGGCTGTCAATGATGAAGTACTGGAGGTGAATGGCATAGAAGTTTCAGGAAAAAGCCTTGATCAAGTTACAGACATGATGATTGCAAACAGCCGTAACCTGATCATTACGGTCAGACCAGCAAACCAGAGAAATAATGTCGTGAGGAACAGTCGGAATTCTGGCAGCTCTGGTCAATCTACTGAATCTAGTCTTCCAAGCAGCACACCAAATATTTTAGCAAATTTCTTGCAAGGAGAAGAAGAGAGTGACGAGGAGGACATCATTATTGAAGATAGTGGTGAGCCACAGCAAATTCCTAAAGCTGCACCTACCAGCCTAGAATCATTGACGCAGATTGACCTGCTCCATGAGCCAACACAAAATGGCTTCCTTCCTTCCAGTGAGGTGAACTTGAATCACTCAGCATGCAACATTAGCATGGAATACGAAGTACAGAACCCAGATCATAAGTCATTAGAAGAAGATGGGACTATAATAACACTATGAAATTACATTGGTATACTCTGTACTGAGCAAGGATGCTGTACACTTTTGATTTGGCATAATATATAATGTTTTATACCTCTCCATCTACTGTGCACTGCAATTTGCTTAAAAGGAGGAAGAGATAGTAAATGTAAGAAATTCACAATGATGTAAGTTGACTGACTCTGCACTTCCATGTAAATACTTAACAAATATAAAGAATAGTTGATAACTGACTGAAACTTAAATTGAAGGTGAAGGATAGCTAAGAGATGGCTGTGAGCTTTCTCTTAACGGTACTTTTGTTTGTTTTTTTTTAATGCAAAATACTATTGGTTCTATGGAATTAAACTTCCATTAGTGTCTGAGGTTGATTATCTAATGTGCTGTGGTTTCACGTTCAACTGAAGTGCTGCTTATATACGATGGAGCTGCTTTAGTCAATTAATTCCTCTTCTGGACCTCTTCTGGACAGCTGTTTAGCTGATAGAGCTGTCTGTGTAGCTCTGCATATGAGAAAACAAAATAAGCAGGAGATGGGCTGGGAAAGAGGTACTCTTGGTTGGTGAGGTTCCTGAGTCATTGAGCAACAGCAGTATGTGAGGTCAGCAGCTTATCCTCAGACAGGGCCTTCTGAGGCTGACTGTCCCGTTGTGGGTGTGTAACCACTGGCTCGTTAGTCACGCATCTATATTGTTTTTAATTTGCCTTTTATCATGAGGTTCATTTACTTTCAATTACACTATGATTTTTAAACCCAAATGTGAAACTTTTTAACACTTCTGTATCTCAGACCTGTTCTCATTTTAGTTTGCAATATTTAGGACATCATCAAATTTAGTTGCTAATCTCAGTGAATAGTAAAGAAATCAAATGTAAACTTAATACTATGGAAATAACATTACATAATCCATGTTTTAAAAAACAAAAAGCAGTCCTAGCAGAAGCTGTAAAGATTCTGCTAGTGAAGAATTGTTGTTATGAGTCTAAATGATGTGAAAAATGACTTTCTTCATACCTACACATTTAAAGCAGCTTAGATTGACTTAAATCCCTGTACTTAAAAAACAGTTCGAAATCAGGATGAGACTTCAATAGAATTTGTTTGAGCTGTATGATATTAAAATTATTCATTCTAATGAATTAAACTGTAAATGCTGATCTTCCTGTGCACCACTGACTGGGTGTCTTGAATATTACAGAGCTTTATACAGGTATGTATAAAGCAAAATACAGATGACAAGTCCTGATACTGCAAAAGCACAAGCAAGCAAATTTCCTAAGAGAATGGCAGGGAGAGGCTTCTAGCACTCTCTCTGTCCTTCTTAGGATCTTCTGTTTTACCACCTGGCACTCTGTTCCCCACCTGACTATTTTGGGAATGTAACTCCTTGCAGGAAAATTAGATGGGAACTAATAAAGTTGGGAGGAAGGTGAATGGAGCTTCTCAGCAGGGATCCAGCAGTCTGAGTCAACCTGTAAGAAAGCAATAGGATGTGACCAGTTCTGTACTGTGCTTCCAGATTCTTGGAAGCCTCTTCTGCCCTGTGGAGAGAGATGTAACAAACAGGAAAGGAGACAAACTTTTTTTTTTTCTCCCAGTCTACTCTGGGGAAACATCTACCTCTGGTAACTTTATTAATATGGGGCTATCTAGAAGTTTAGTATTAAGGCATCTGCACAAGGGTTCATAGTGTATCAGAGGCTAAAACTGTAATATAAACAAAATTGCTTCAGTTATTAGTGGCATTAAATTTTAATGCATTTGAATTTGAAATTAATAATCTTAACATTGGAGTTCAAATCTCACGGGCGTTGAAGTGTTTTACTATTTTTGCTAATTATTGATATGATGCAACTTTATCTACTTAGTGTGAAATGAGGAAAATCTTCATTCTGCAATATGTAAACTTCAATAACACCTTTTCTGACAGTGCTGCTCTACACTTCCTTTACTGAAGGAAGATTGTTTACTTTAAAGTATCGTCTTCTTCCTTTATCAAAGACTGTCCTTCCTGTACGAAGTCATCAGCTGATGGTGACTTTCATTTATTATGCTAGTTTGCACTTCTGTGCCTTTTGTTTACTTGAATGTATTGTGAATAATTAAAGGACTAAAGGCACTTGGATGAGAAAAGAATGAGGTCCATGGATACAGAAGATGAACTGGTAGCATACTGAATGCAAGTGTGATGCTCTCATTCAGAGGATGTATGCTGTGGGTCTGCTGTGGTGCATTGGCACTTTGCAGCTTGGGTGCAAGATGAGCTATTAATTTAGGCAGGAGGGTTGATTCTGAGAATGCTAATTACAGAACATTACAAGGTAACCTATTGCTGAAGTACAAACACCCAAAGTTAGAGTGCTGCCAAACTCCTGTGTTACCCAATTTGTACTTTAACAGATGCATGGATATGTTGGATATGTATGCTGGTATGAAGGATTTGTAGAAAACTAACTAGGGTCCCACTATAAATTGCATGGAAATTCATTTCTTAGGACCTTTTCTGCAATTCTGTAACCTAATTGATCTAAATATGTGAGATAATACTCTTGATGAGTAATGTCCTGTTTTACAGGAACTTGATTACACACATAGCAAAACTATGCATTTGGGATTTGGTTAAAACAAAACACTACATATATGTACTAAAAACTGATTTTTAGATGTATTTATGGTTACAGGGACGGGCTGCACAGCATTGCTGCACAGTAATTGCTAAATGCTGCAGTGACCATGAAGTTTCTAAAGTTCTTCCACATCTTACTAATGTATACACTCTTAATTATCAACTATTTTTAAATTATTATTTCAGGATGATCAGTGGTTGATTATGAATGGCTAAACTTATATATATATAAAATGGTACTAAGGCTCAGTATAGGGTTTTAAAACATGCTGATATTGTTAGCCTTTCATTCACTACCTCCTAAATTTTTAACATCTTTATAATTTTCTCCTTGGAAGAAAGTGCTTAAAGGCTTGACTGTTTCATACAGATTTTTATCTTTAGCTAAAAGAAATCCAGAAGTGATAGTGAGGTTGCTACGCATGATTGACAAAATTAAGCTGCTATTAATGTAATCTTTGTGTATTAAGTATCCTGTATATGTAAACTGTATTTTCAACCCAGATTTTATAAATTAATTTATAAATATCCAAATTACTTAAAAATGGAGCAGAAAACTGGAGTTTCTTTGAGTAGTGTTATATATTGTATACCTGTATGGGGGAAGTCCTTCACTGCAGATGGGGAGATAAGTGCACCTTACTGGGAAACAAGCAAATTCTTCATAGAATTAAGATGCATTTATTTCTGCTCTGGTACTGGGTAAGTCAAGCCTAACTGTGAATCATCTGTTTTTCCACAGCTGAATTAAATTTAGGGCAATGTTCTCACAACCTGTCTTTAACACGTGTATTTTTGTGAATATTATGTATTTTCTAATTAAATTCTACTTGGAATGTGATTTTTACATCAATGAACTTGTTTAAAATGTCAAATATCAGTATTTTTCTTACAACTTCAATGTATAATGTACATTGTTAGCTCACTGAATGAAGATCGATTTTATGAATCTAGCTAGCTGTAGCTGTATATTAGTCTTATATTTTTACAGACTGGAATAATAAATGGATATAGAAATAAAATGGCTTTTTTTTCTTAATTACTTCTAGACATGTAAAAGTGAGGAAGAATGCAATGTTTGCTAATTCTGAAGCGTGACTGTAGATGGGCTTCTGTTTCCTCTTGGGCACTCGGTGGGCTATTTTCACGTTAGCTTAATGTTTGCTTCCTCTGCTCCTTTCTCTGAAGCAAATCTTTACATGTGGAAAGCATGCACTGAAACTTGTCCTTGGGTGCTGTTGACTGACCTGTGATGTGCTCATGCTATGATTCCTATGGTAGCTGCTAATAATGAATTTTGCATTTGTATCACTTGCCTGAAGACTACTTATGGTAAAGCATAGGACGTGAGTGTGGGAGATGGTTCTCTCATCTGTCACCACTGCCAAATGCTGCTGGCGATTTGGAGGTTTTCCTTTACTGTAAGTATTTCTTACAACTGTATTAATGTTTCTAACTTTACCCAGTCCCCTTACAAACGTTTTCTTTCTTATCAAATGTATTGGCAGCCCTTGAAAAAAATTTACCTGGTGACAGAAGATTTGAATTTCTTTAGGTCTTTGCAGCTGCTGTTCTCAGGGCAAGCCATAGAACTTCTGTGCTGTACCTTCCCTTATACATGCATGACTGTAAGTTCATTTGTTTGGTTCAGAATTCTTCATGCTTATCTATGGGAGATAAGAGACTGCAAACAAACGCTGTATTTTAATATCGATATGCAGCTTAAGGAATCTGTTTACTTCATCTGTGCACTTGATTCTGAATGCCTTTTGTCTGGAAGAAATTTGTTTGCACGGAACCTGACAGACCTTTCCTAAAAGGAATGCTGAAGTTAGCAGGGTGTTCTTGAATTGGTGTCAGATTTAAAAAATTCATACTGTATGGAAACTTAGACGTGGTGTTTTTCTAACTTAAAATCTTCTATCCAAATGCATGAAGCTCTGAAACGTTTCTGAGTTACTGCTTTTCTGTAAAATGTGAATTGTTGTGGGAACAAGTTAATTCCTAGTATTGCTGTTGAAATTTAAGGATCGGATATTCTGAATGAATTGAATGCTATAAAAATAAAAAGAGCAAAATCTGAAAGGTTAATAAGGCTTTTAAGCTGTTAATACAGACCCGGAGTGAATCTGAAGTGAGGGCACAGTTCAGAAATCAATCAGACGCTTAAAGAACAAGACTAAAATGCAACACCATTTCTACAGATTACTGGTCTCTCCATGTTGCTTTCCTAAACTGAGACTAATTGTAAAAGGAAGACTAACTTCCTGCTGCTGCTGCCTCCTTGAGGAAGAAATGCAACTGTTAAATACCAGTAATAATGTGTGGAGAAAAATATTTGAGGAAAAATACTACTGACAAGAATTTAAGGCTTGCAGGAAGACCCAAAGATTGCTTTTGTGACAGCTGTTAGCTGCTCACAGCCGTCCTTGCTCTGTGTGTGATCAGACTTCTAGAAACACTTTGCTTTCTGTATGAAAAGAGAATGAAACTGGAGAAGGATCTCCCCACACTTACCTGTGCAATTCAACCGAGGAAGAAATGTCAGCATCTCTCACAAAAGAGCCTCGAAGTGGGACTTGGTCTCTGCAGCAGTGTTGTACCCAGCTTGTATGGAAGCAAAAAATGAAGAAAAGGAGTCAGACACTGTCAGTTAAATATTTGCTATATTTTGTGACCTTACGGATGTAAATATTTTACCTGTGAATGGCATTAAGTTTCTTACCTTATGCAGATAAGGTTTTAATCTCAACTCATTATACTGAATTCTCAGGATCATTTCCAGTGCAGCTCAGAATTGGTGTTTGCAGATACAGACTTGTTTGGATTTTCAAAAGGAACACATTGAGACACATGTGGTGTAACAAAAGGAAAAAGACTGAGATCAGTGCTAAACACCCCATTCACAGTTTTCCTTTTATCTTGAAATTAGCTGTGGCACTCCTCTAATCTAGGTTTGCCTGGGTTAGTTCTGCTGATCGTGAGAGCTGTATTTGGTCCTGAAGAAGAGAGATTGTCAGCTTCAAAGTAGCTTCATAGACGCTTCCAGTACTAGCTTGAAGAAAAATATGCACTGCATGTTAGCTGTGTTGCTTTTGGATGCTGTGGAAGCAAGAAATGGTACGGCTGGTTCTTGGAGAAGTGAGATTGTAGCCAAGATTAAAGAATTCAGACTGCTTATGCAGCAATGATAGATCAGTTGTGTACTTTCCCTCTCAAACAGGAGACAGATTCCTCTCTGATGACTTTATGTAGAGTGTTTATTTTTTTTAAGTGGTTTAGAAACATGAGGCACAAAGCAATTTGAGGAAGTGCTGTGCTATTTTACCAGCACTTCATGTTAAAGCCATTTGGGAGTGTTGCTAATAATTCCCTGTCCTTTGAATTAACATTCCTTTCTACTTGAACTGGTACTTTATTACCCAAGGAGATACCTTGCATTTCATCAGAGAGGAAGGTTTGTATTGGGCTCTGTGATGTTGTGCCCATGTTTGCTCTCCAGAGGAGAATGTTTTTTTCTCTGGTTCAGTGATGCTTCTGAATGCCTTCTTCAAGCACATGGCAATACCTTGTCATTCAAAATGTTTTTGGTGGTGATTTTTTTTTTTTGACACGTTGGCAATGCTCAGAAGCAAAGAACAGAGTCTGAGGGACACATGGATACAGATGGTCTGAAAGGCGTTGCAGAGGGTAAGAAAATCATCCCATTCAGAGGTTCATGCTTATATAAAAACCTTATTGGTGTGGTTCAGACAAATCTGATGTGTATCTAGCATGCCTGAACAAATTCTTCAAATAAGTGCCTTGTTTTTCACAGCTGCAAGACAAAATGGAGGGAAGATTAAACAGTAGAAGGCAAACAGGAGATGTACTAACAAAGGATGCAAAGTGACCCAGTACGATACAGAGCAATATTTAACTTTGCAAAAGCCAAAATTTCTTTATTAAATTGTACCAATTAGTCTAATGAGATACTGTCTCTGCTTGCAAGCCTTGCTTCTCTCTTAGAATCATGACTGTAACTGTGCCACCTCCTGTTGTGAGACCCCACATTTTCTTCCAACGGTTTCAAGTTTTGTTTAACTTTTTTTTTTCAAGTTATTTGCTGTTATTCTGAATACTGCAGACCCAGTTTGTTTGTTTTTAAAAAGTAGGATTCATCTTTTGGAGGAAGCAAAAGACTTTAAGGTCTTATGCAAAGAGACTTCTGTGACTTTGAGTGCTACATGAGGTTACATAAATGGAATTTACGGTTTAAAAATTATAAATATTAGGAGCTTAAGTCCTGTAAAAGCCTTGTTATTCAGCCTGCCCTTTTTATCCCGTGCTGTGAAATGAGAAAAAGATGTATTTTTGCAAACTTAAAAACAACCAATCTAAAACTGACTTGCAAAAGATGATCTGGGCACACTATTAGATGTTGAAATTCTGTTAATTGTCTTTCAAAAATATTTCTTTCAAAATATGTCTTTCAAAAATAGGTGGTGTTCATTCTGAACATACCCCGTCACACACTTCCTCCTATCTCATGTAACTTAGTTTCAAAACAGTTCATCTGTGATACACAACAGAGGCCAGAAATGTTTCATGGGGATCTGGACTTCATGCTTCCCAAGCACGCTTTCCAAATCTCACTGATGTTTAACCTCATGCACCTTTCAGGCATACAGGGTAGAAACCATTGGAGTGTACAGCAGCAATGTTTGAGCAGAGAACAGAACTACGCATGGTTGTCGTAAATGTTTGTTCCCTTTGCTGTTTTCTTTAAAGCAAATCTTTGGAGTGCAAATACCTAGCAAGAGCTCTGCCCTGAGCTGAAGGGTTTGCAACTGAAACAAAGCACGTGCCTGGAGTCTCAGGCCCAGAGGTGCAGTGTGTTTTCTCTATGTAATGTGGAGCGACAGCAGATCATTTCTGCAAATACCGTACAATTTTTCAGGTAAGAGCTTTCTTGTCACCATTGTATCATGAAGTTCTGCCTGGTGCAGTTACCAGAATGCTGCAGGCTGGGCTTGGATCTCAGGCTGTTCAGATCGCTGGGGAGAGAAACTGCAGGCTGTTTGCTCCTGCTGCTGTTCCTCCAGGTGCTGCATCAGGCCTGGCCCTGAGCAAACCACGTGCTATGAATTGAGCGTTCTCTTGGGAATGCTAGACCGGGTTTGAAGTTCTGCCATTATTCAGTGATAACTGCATCTTGTCCCAAGCCAAGGGAAACTTTACAGGCCAGTGTGTTCCTGTTGTAGTCTTCGACCTCTGCAAGCACTCAAAATTAGTTTCCATGGTATTTCTAATAACTGCATTGCTATTAGGGTAGGCGGTGGATGATGATTTATCACAGAATCACAGAATTGCCAGGGTTGGAAGGGACCTCAAGGATCATGAATCTCCAACCCCCCTGCCACATGCAGGGCCACCAATCATCGCACCTAATGCTAGACCAGGCTGCCCAGGGCCCCATCCAATCTGGCCTTGAACACCTCCAGGGATGGGGCATCCACAGCCTCTCTGGGCAGCTGTTCCAGTAAAAGAATTGAATGCAGGAAAAAAATATCCTCCTTCGCCCAGATCTGCAGGCAGCCCCACGCTGCTGCTCCCCTCCCTGCCTGCAGGCGCGACTTTTCCGCCGCGGTGCGTCGGGCTGATGGAGCCGTGCGGCGCCCGCAGCGCGAGTCCGACCTCGTGCGGCCACGAGCGTTTCTCGGTGTCGCTCTCCGCCCTGTGTCCCGCTCCCAAGGTCGCTATTAGCGATCGAGCAGCTCCCAGTGACTGCGCGGAGGCGAACAGTCAGCGTGTTGGGAACAGGTGGTTCTTGTCTCCGCTGGGAGCGTGACCGTGATCCTTCATCCTCCAGAGCGCTGCTCCGGCGTCAGGCTACGTCCTAAATGCGGGCTGCGAGGACGAGCCCCGCCGTTCGGAGCGGCGCTGCCGCGTGGCCCCGCCCCGCAGCGCCTGCCGTTCCCGCCTGCCGTTCCCGCCCGCCGCCGCCGGGTGGCGCGCGCGTCCCGCTCAGGGTGGCCGTGGGCGCTGCGGGGGGCGGGGCGGAGCGGGGTGGAGGCGGAGCGGGGGCTGCCTTCGAGTCGGCCGGCGAGCGGCTGCCGGTGGAGCGATGCTGCGGCCGGAGGAACGGCCGGGGCGCTGCGCGGGAGCGGCGGCGGCGGCGGCGGCGGCCGAGGAGATCGAGGCCGGGCGGTCGGCCCCGCAGCGCGGGGAGGCAGGCGGTAAGTCCTCAGCGCCCCGGAGGACGCGGCGTGACGGCGGGCAGCCAGGCACGGAGCGGGGGCTCGGGCGCCCCCGGCTCTGCCCCCGGCTCTGCCCCCGGCTCTGCCCCCGGCTCTGCCCCCGGCTCTGCCCCCGGCTCTGCCCCCGGCTCTGCCCCGCTCGCTCGCCGCGCTTTCCTGGTTCGGATCTGAGGGCGGCGGAGCGCTTGCGTGCCCTCCGGCGTAGCTGTTTATTTGCCGGTTCACGAACGCGGCTGCCGCTCTGGTGGCGGCGCGGTCCGGTGAGGCGATGCCGGGGCGGTTTGCGGTTCCCGCAGGCTCGGGATGGCCGCGGGGCGGGGCGCGGGGCGGCGGCTCCTCTCCCTTCGGCCTGCAGGCGACGCGGGGCCGGCGGCGGCTCTGGGCGCACGGCGGCCGGCGGTTCTCGTCCAGAAGGAGCGCTCCGATACTGTCCTTAAAGCGGTTTTTTTCCCCGTCCTTCGTTTTGGCGACAGAACGTTGATGTGCTGTGTATTCGTCTCTAAGAAAACAAATAACGGGAAAACTTTTCTTCAGACGCGCCGTGCGGGGCGCTTTCCCCATCCTTTGCAGCATCGCTCCCTCGATTTTATCTTCCCTTATCCGTGCTTTGCAATGCATCGGACGTCTTTCACACGTCTGGAGTTTGGAAGCACGCTGTGCTGTGTGCGGTGCTCGGGGAGGTGCTGTGACGCAGTCCTCGATACCTGCCGCGTTTCTGTCTGGTTAAACCAGGGCCAGCCTCTGCCTTGCATCTGGGTTCAGACCCGCTCAGTTAGTCACCTCTGCATCTGTAGTGTGCAGCAGCAAGCATTGCTAAAGTTACTGACAGTCAGAAAAATGAATTTTCAAGCTTGGTTAAGATGACGTTGCAAAGTGAACTGCTTGGGGAAGAAGTTTCATTACAGCGTGGTGTCAGCCGTTTGGGTTCTATTGGTACCACCGAGTGCCACTCAAACTGACGTTAAATAAGAAACAAAGAAGGCTGCCAGTTAACAAAACCAGGTTTCCCACGTAGTGTTGCATGGCAGATTGTGTATTTTTGTAACTGACGTTAAGCCTGTTGGTTCTCACAAGGAATACAGGAACAACTTGTACTCTTTGCTACTTGCAAGTCATTGTGTTGCCTTTCTTCATCTTCAGCTGAAATTATACACTTGTTTTAATACCAAGCTTTCTGGATTGTTGCATATATTGGTAGCTCGTTCAAAACAGTGATATAATTGAGGGATTTTCCTACTCAAGAATTAATTACAGATTTTGTGGAATGTTCTTAAACGTCTCTTCCCTTGGGCTCTGTACTGCCAGCTCAGCTTTGTGATGTAGCACAGTGTTGCTGAAAACCACGAGGACTTTCAGTTCTTTTCCACGGAGAGCACTGCTCGTAATAAAAGCATAAAACTTTTGCTTTTGTTATCATGCAATTAGCAATAACAGTTGTCTCTACATATAATTCCTAGTTTGTTAAATTTTGCTTAACAGTTGTCGCAAATGAAACCACAGTAATAATGAATGAAAAACAAAGTATTTGCATAGTTCTAGGAGAAGATTGCTACATGAAGGTTTTCAAGACTGTGGTGTGTTATTCTGCCTTGAATCTACCCTGTAAATTGGCACAGAAGACGGTATACTCTTGAAATACATCTGACACTCTTTTTCCTTCCCTTTACCCACTGATTGTTTTTTCCTTGTAGGGTTTCTTCAGTATTCTGAAGCTGGTATAAGAGGACGTTGTACCAAAGAGCCTATTAATTTCCAGCGATATTGAAATGTGCCTTTCTGATGGAGTTTGTAATGTTATAAGGAGGAGTGTGGTTCTCTGGTTTGGATATTTTAAATGTCTGCTATGCCTACTTTTTCATCTTAATGACATGCTAGGAGAACTCTTTGAGATCTAACAAAAGCAGCTTAATGTTCTGAGTGGAAGTGGAATGCTTTTTGGAAAACTTTGATGCTGAATTTTCTTTCTCATCCCCCCTTCTGTAATAAATAAGTTACAACACTATTTATTTATTGTGGGCATGAAGGGTTCATGGTGTACACCACCAGACCCAAATGTTTGTACAAGGGAGCAATCTCGAAATAAATATGTATATCCTGGGGCAAAGCAAACAAATTGTTCTGAGGTTGCATAGGGGGTTCTACTGAGGTTGAGACAAAATGGAAGTACTGTTAGAGTTAAACAAGCTTCTCTTATTCAGGGCTTGGAAGATAGAAGGAGAAATTTGCAGTTGAGGAACAAAGGTGTTCAGGGAAGTGAGAAAGGGATTTTACTACGGTTACAGTACATACTACATAAAATAAAGCTATCTTCAATTTTCCCCCCTAAATTACAGAAAGAAATTATGGTTTAAGTGGGGGAATCAACAGTGAATAAAGGGGAACACTGAAATGCCCTCTGGAAGTGGTGCTGTTGAGCCTTTGGCTGAGGCTTCAGGATAAGTTGCTATGGAAAGGCCCAGCAGCTTTGCTCTTCCCCTCACTACTTGTTGGCTTTGTCAGTACTGGCCTTAGCGTGGCCATGTAATGAACTGACTGAAACAACTGATCTGAGCTAATGTGATTTGACAAAGAAAGTAATGGTTAGTTTTCATTTTCTACTCAAGATACTTCTCTGATTCATTCTGCTGAGAACAGGACAGTAACCTGTACAGCTAATGCAACTTCTTTATGTGGATGTTTCTTTCATGCATTCTTTCATGCATTAAATTATTGGAATTTATCTTCATTTTACAGTTCTGCAGTTTGTGATAGCTACCGTTAAACAGTCATTTCAAAGCTGTAAGCTTTATATCAGTTTTGAACTACCTGTTTAAGCCGGCTCTGCTGTAGCACGTGGCTGGATCAGCAGCTTTGGGCCTGTGAAGCTGACAGTGCACAGAGCTGCCAAGAAACGTCTGTTTGATAGGATTGTTCTGCTGCCTATCTGGTGTACGCACCACCCACTAAGGTTGCACTGCTCTAAATTGCACTTAGCAGAAAAGCTAACAGTTATGTTTTTCTGCCTTATGAAGACTGCAATAAATCAGGCTCAGTGCTTCCATGTTTTTTTTCACAAATTAAGTGTGACTTTTAGCAACATGAAGTGACTGAGATCTTTCTTACATGAAAAGAATGTATTTTTCTGTTACTTCTCAGTGATCTTTCCAGAGCTAGGCTGTGTGCAGCGGCATAAAGGAGCGCTCTTTCACTCTGAGGAGGAAGTAGATGCGGAAATTCTGGTCCTTTATTTAAGCATGCAAAGGAGCAGCAGAAGGACAACAGATTTTCCACACAGAAATCCTTACCTCGGGCAGATGTGGAACAGATTGTTTGGGGATGTAAACTTGTGTCAGGACTACTGAAATCCATGTATTGATATAGCAGCCATGGATCTCTTCAATAAACCTGTCTAGATGTGCGCACCCAGAAGGCGCCGGGGTTCCTTTGTGGATAGGTTTTAGATCTTGTCTAAGTGAAATTACACTGTGAATGTAACGGCTCATGCTGCTGAAGATTCCTCACAGAGCTGTTAGACATAAGGACCATCAGTGGGCTGTCAGGTGTGGTCACTGAGCAGATGCAGAACCTCCAGCTGCTCACCATTCCTCCGATACCAACACACAGATCTAGCTCAGTGCTGCTCCAGATGGTTGCACAGCTTTTGGGCCGCGTTGGATCACGTTCCTGCTGCTCAGCACACAGCTGGTGCTCATATCTGCATTCCAGCAAACAGCTTTATGTCCTCAGCCGTGCTGTGTCTTATACAGGAGCGTGTGTTCATCCTTGTGAAAACAGGCAGAACTTCTTCCAGTGCCGAAGGATTTTTTGTTCCCTTTCTTTGTGATATCACAGTTTGTCCTTTCTGCTTCTGGAATCGCTGTCCTCAGTACTGGCTGCGCTCACAGCTGTGGCACCACAGCACAGAAAGCCGCCCTGGCCTTGTGCATCCCCACAGCACCCCGCTCATCGCCTGGGCACCAGGTTAGCAGGTGGTGGTGAGAAAGCTGCCGGGGGAAGGGCGTTCTGTGGAGAAAACGGAGTGTGATGGCGAAGCGTTGGTACGAGCTGAGGCAGCGACTGTACGTCCTCTCACACTGAGAGAGCTGGTGGAGTTGAACGGGGCCTCTGCAGGGCAGCCGGCCCAGCTCTCTGCACGCCTCGACTGCCGCAGTTGTGCCATCCCTGCGCGTCTCACGTTCACCTTCTGATGCCCCAAACGTTTCCTTCTGGGGCAGCGGGGTGGGCAGGGTTGGCCATTTGAGTGAATATCGTGAGCTGTAACATCAGAATGGCTTCTGTAAGTCACTTTTTGTTATTTATTTTTGCTCTAATTTCTGCCTCCTCAGCACGGCCGGGCGCACCGCCCGCTGCTGGGGACGCCTCTGGGCGCGTTCTCGTGGCCTGACGCCGCCGGGGCTCTCTGCTCTCCCCCTGGCGGATCGCGGCGGTACAGAAAGCCGCGGAGAAGCCGCTGGGCCGTGTGGAGCGCCGTGCCGGCCCGGAGGCGGCAGATGCCGCGGCGCGCGCCGGAGGCCATGTCGCCGTCGGGCCCGTGACGCCGCGCAGGGCGGCCATCTTGGCGGCGCGGCCGCGTCGGGCGGGGCTGCGGAGGGGAGCGGCGAGCACCAGGTGGCGCTGTTGAGTGCGCGGCCGCGAGGCTCCGCCCCCCGTTTTGCCCCGCCCCCCGTTTGCTCCGCCCCGCCCCTCGGGCGCTGCCGGGCGGTGCGCGTGGCGCGAGAGCGGGGTCGCGTGTGTGAACTGCTGGGTGCCTTTGGGTCCGAGGGCCTGGTACAGGTGGCATAACTGGTGGGGGAGCGCTAATTAACGGTGGGGTTGTGTCTGGTGCGCTAGGTGACGTTTGCAGCACACCGATTGCCTTAGCCGTTGCCCGTGCCTTCCTGCGTGTGGCAGAGCAGGCGGGCAGTCGGTGTGCACTGCTGTTCTGCTGACCCCGGGCAGGCAGTGGTTCTGAAGGTCGCTTGGCTTTGGTGCTCGCGTCCAAAGAATGAATGCAACTTCTGTATTTCCCTGTGTTACTGCTTACCACGTCCTTCTCTGCCTTCAAGCACCTTATACGACGTCCATGTCACTGTCACTGCGGTGATGCTAGTTGCCACTGAGCATCAAGTTCATTTTAAAGAGCAAGAAGTGAAACGTTTCCTCAGAGCCTTTTTGTCCGGAAGCTGTTCTGGTGGAAGTTCCGCAGGTGTTGGCTGCGGCCATTTCTGCCCCTTGTCTGCTGCTCACAGAACAGGCACGGTTCTGCCTTTCAGTCTCTGAAAAATACAGGATACAGGAGACAAGTTTCACGGCCAAAATTTTTTTAGCTTCATTCCTGCAAGGTGGTGATTGCTTCAGTGCTATGACATCGGCTGCTCAAAGTAAGTGGTCTGAACACACAGTTCTTCACTATTGGTTACGTACTGTCTGATTTACTGTTAAGTTCATTAACTCAATTTTTCTGTTTTGTTGCCTGGGCTAAGTCTCTATGTGTCCCTTTATGCTTTTTTTCCAATCAATCAGGCATTGTTGGCTCTCTGTATGGAAGATGGTTAGGTTGTTCACAGGGACCCAGAGAGCTTTCTACCTGCTGTGAGATGACTTCTATTGCCAATCGCTTCTACAGAAAATATTAGCCTAGTTTCAATGCACTCTTTGCGTCGCCCATTACAACATCTTGCCACAACTGGCAGGCTGAGAATAATTATCTAGTATGCAGATCATTAGCCTTATCCCGAACATCAAAGCATTGCCGTAGGTGTGCTGATTTTTTTGCCTTTCTATCCAGTATTCGCAATGTCAGATTCCTTTCAGCAGCATACCAAGTAGTATCTGGGAATCTGATTAATACAACACAGTGTTTGAAGTGATTCCAACTGCTGTGCGTAGCAATAATTTAGTCTTTTGTCTGTGCTAGCATTTGGTAAGGAAAACCTTGCTTATTTCAGCTGAGCACTTAGTACTCACATTAAGGGATTTGGCTTTCTCTGAGCGTGCTGCTGTTTTTCAGTTATAAGTAATCTGGATGCACAGGTTTGAGTAGTGGAACGGGAGAAATCTGGCTCTTCAGTGCTAAGGAAGGCAAAATGCTATTTCTGGGGTCAGACTGCTATACCTGTTTAGTCACAGCACTTAAAATGGGCACCTGTACGGTCGGTAGGATACAGCGATGCTGTAAATGCGGTTCGTCTTGCCTCATGCTTGTCAGGGAAGTGGTAACTTGGAATGAAAAGGTTGTGCTAGAAGAAATGACTGCCAGGTACTTAACATTTTGTCTTCCTTGGGGCACTAAATAAATTAATGCTTTTTAAGTGGCTCTGTGGGCCTCCAGTTGTAATTATCAACTTGTAGCTCAGCTAAAATAGCAATTTGAACTGGTGACAAAGAGGGCAAAGGCTTCTTTGTAGCAACCAGACTCTTAAGTTTGTTGTTCTCATTTTGTGTTCGGGGTCACTGTTGTATCTTTTTGGATACAATTTGGTGTGCTGCTTGCATATGTTACAGGGTGGTTGGAAATGATAGCTGCTCAGAGATGCACACCTGGTTTGGTTACAAGAGGAAATTCATGACTTCCTTTTCTTTGGCTTCTTGTATGGATATATCTAAAATCTCTACTTGATATTCTGTTTTTTAATTACAGATGTATGTTGATTCTCCAGCATTCTCACCTCAGTTGAGAGCTTAGTGGCTCTCAAACCATTGAACCTTCTTGCAGAGCTCAGCTCAGGGAAATGTGCCAATAATTTGGCTTTGTTATGGTTCCACAGACCAGCTGCTGGCTGCTTACCTTTGTCTCATAGGCTTGTTTGGGAATCTCCTCCCCAAGGCCTTAGGCGTGAGCTCCGGCTACATCACTTGGAAGAAGAGAGGTTGTTATGCGTGGTTTGCTGTGACTGGATTTGTTCACAAATAGCAACATAATGGAGCTCAGATTTCTTATTTGTTACCACTGAGATGATTGGTTTACCAGTGCTGCTTTTACTAGCGATTCTTTGATGTTACTTTGTTAACAAATGGGATCAAATGCCTGTATGGTATTTGACAAGTTCCTGTGACAACTAGAATTCGCACAGTATCTTTAAAATAGCTAGCTATTAAAAAAAAAAAAAAAGTTGTTATAAAATACAAAAGATCAAGAATGTGTGCTTAATAGTGCAGCTTGAACTGCAGGTCTTGCTGCCCTACATGCAGCGGGCTGCTCCTGGTTTGTGTCCTAATTCACTCATACGGGCTGTGCTGCCTCCTAACTGCCCTCTGTGCTGCGTGCTGCTGCCTCCTTGGGCTTTGTCTTGCTGACTTGACCTGTTAGAGGACAGGTACAATCAGACCTTTGCTCTTCACCCTCTCCTCAAATTAGCACAGTAAAACCCATTAAGAGGAATAGATTTGATTGGTGGTATTTTTTATATTTTTGTTTGTTTTCCCCATGGTCTGCTCTGCTCTGGTGCTTGTGCTGAGCACTCAGCGAGGTCTTCAGTAAGATAAGGTGAAACAATTGCAGGGGAGAAATGAATCTTAATTTATAGTGCGGTTTCAGGCCAGTCCTGCTTTCCCTGCCTTATGAGAGGCTGCTGTACCAGGAGGATCGTTTCCCTTTGTCACGTACCGGCTCCTTTTGAACCCCTCTGTCGCTGTGGTTCTGCAGACTGCTGCAGAATGACTCTTACTGAATCACATTTGCATGTCATTTCCTTTCATCACAGGCTGCTTGCTGAAAAATCTACTCTCCTTTGTCTTGTGTTGGTTGTTTGCTTTTACTCTGAAAGAAAGGTGGCTTAGATTTGTTCCGTGTCTTCTTTGACCTGGTTGCATTGATGGCTTTGGTACTGAATCTGTCCAACATCTCCTTCTTCTGACGTGTCCCAAACTGCGGCTGTGTTTACAGAAGTTATCGAGCACTGAGCTGTAGGAATGGCTTTTCCCTAATCCTTTTTGAGTTGTTGGCTTCTCACCGTTCCTTTGGGAAAGGTAAGGGCCCCCATTTTAATCTGATGTAGTTTATTGGAGTATGAACTTCACCTTAGGTCACCACTCTGTTTTTCATGTTACTGTATGATACAGGTTTGCGGTTAGTGGCTGTTTGTTTTTCTCTGACTCCATTCAGGGATTCTACCCGATGTCAGTGCTCGTTTTCTATTGGAAACGAAGTATATATTGTAAAGATAACATTGCGTGCCTGTGTGTGCAGCTGTGCTGCTGCTGGGTGTATGTAGTGCTGAGACCAGTAGTACAGAAGATACTGTTGGTTTGTGTACAATAGAAAGTTATTACTACTTTGAAATGTCTGTTAGATTTGCTGTCACAGAATGCTTATAGCTCTATTAAAACACATGATCTGCATGTGCTGGTAATAAAAATGCCATAAAATCTTACCACGAGTCATTTTATAAGTGTAGCATTGTCCATCCTAAGCTTTTAGAAACTACAGTTTGTTGTAGGAAGAAAGAAGGAGGAACAAAGAAAGAAAAAAGTCATGTAAACATCATTAGAACTTCTTGCTGCTTATCAGAGCTCACGAAGTATTGCCCAGCTCTTGTCCTATCGTTTTTTTTTCTCCTCATATGGATATCAAAAGCAAGCTTGGTTGTATTAGGCAGCAGAAAGGTAATATCACTGTTCTTGGATGAAGGCACTTACTAGAAGGGTGAGCTGATGTGATGACTGTGTTTTGTGAGAGAAGTCCTGCTGTCCTGAGCCGCCGTAAGTCAGATGCTAGAGGTGGTGCAATCAAAATGTGACCCAGGGCAGCCTTGCTTTGTTTTGCTATTAGTGTTGATTGATTGCAGATTGAGTTGTATTATTTAGGTGTAAGTGGTCTTTTACCTCTTGTTGATAGATGACTGACCTTCTTACTATTCCTGAACTAGGATCATTTGCCATAGGCTCTGCCAAATCCTTTTCAAAAACTGATTGATCACTAAGTATGAATTAGCTGCTCTCCAATGCAGTCAAAGCATGGAGGATCGAGTAGAGGTAGTTTTCATTTTGAACTCATCAATTCCCCTTTTCTCTACAGTATTTTGCAATAGAAGGTGAAAGGTCTCTTGGGAGGAGTGTGGAAATCTGGGGAAGGAGAGGGAAGGGTCTGGTTACATTTTTTTATGTGGAAGTACTGTTGTCTGCTATTGGTTATTTTGTTGTCTCATTGATTACTTGGAAATTAAGTAATTTTCCAAGACTCTACTTTACAACACGCTTATGAAAGGGCCCTTGTGATATTTGTTTGAACAGAAGTGATAGAAATGCTTTGAAATATTCATGTGGAAAAAAAAAAGAAGAGTTTATCTTCAAGATTCATCCTCATCCGAGATACTTCTCTTTTCTAATGCAGGTTAGAAAGTGATAGATCAGAGATTCTGGATGAGAGCGTTCCACTCATTAAAGACAAGGTGAGGGAAATGAACCGTGTCTGTGCCTCTGTGCCAAAATTGGTTAATTAGAGGTTTGTTAATTGTAAAGTTTACATCCTTCTTTCTGTGTGCTCTATAGGTTAATTGTCCAAGTATTTATAGGGAGCACTGATAAATTTAGAGCTCTTTATTGTCTTAGATTCTATGTTTGTTTTAAAGTAGTATGTTAACATTTGTGTCAACTGAGGGCAAGTTTGCCTCGAGGAAGAATATAATTAAAACATGATGAGGAAAATTGTGTAATGCCCCAAATAATTTTTAACTGACTCAGAAGTGAGAGAAATTGCGTGTTTGTGGCATTCATTCCAGATAGATATCTCTTAAGCCTCAAGCTCTTCTCTTCTATGAGTTAATATCCTCTGGTGGTGTTTATAACTGTGGGAGGGACAATGCAACTGACTTTGCTTTCAGCAAGTTTTCTTTAAATGCAATTCATTTTTGCTTTCAAAGAAAAGTTGGCATTTATCAAAATGCTTCATATTTTATGGATGTGTACAGCATGGGGAGAACGGTGAAGGGCAGGAAACAGATGTAAGGCAATTTGGAGCAAAAGTGAGAGTCAATTAAAACCTTCTAATTTTCAGAAGTGAATACCTCAGTGTAAGAAATAGCACACTTAACAGATTAACTATATCGTGACATGTACTTATGTTGGACCTCAGAACAGAGAAAGGAAATTAAAGCTAAGCAATTACTTATTACCAAAGTATGGTAAGCATCAGAGCTCCTTATTCATTTTTTTTCCTCCTTCTAATACAGAGAGGGGAAGAACACCCTTCCTGACCCCTCACCCCATTCCCTTAAAACAGTGATAGGGGCATTGTAATGTGGAATATGAAGAAAGCAGCAGTTTTTGTGCTAGGCTACAGGTTACCCTTGAAAGATGCAGCAGAATTTTGCTGAGAGGCTTTCTGTGTCATCAGACAAAGCTAATATCTTGATTGACTAGAAATCAGTTTTTCTCCCTAGCATTATCATCTGTAATGGCAATAACCTGAGAGCACAAGACTAAATGGGTAATTTAAGCAGTAGATAATGTTTTAATTAGAACTTTGAATTTAAAACCCTAGCATCCATAGGGATTTTAAAAGGAGAAATTAATTTGTACTCTCAGGAGTAGGAAAGGGAGTAACTGTTGTATAAAGGTTAAATAGGATGAGTATCTGCTGGGTTTTAGTTTTGAAGTTGCCACTGATACAATTTGTACAACTAATTTACCTGCTGAGCCTCACCTTACCCCTAAAATGTGCAATGTTCAGCCTCTGTATCTCAGAACAAACAAACTAACAAAAAAAAAACCAAAAAAACCCAGTCCCCCAAATTGCTAATAGGGAGTATCAAAATTCTTTTGTATTTTTGCAAATAAATGCTCTGTTTTTCACTAGCAGGCTTTCCTTTATGCTCAAATTTCAACTGAAACTGAACTTGAGCGTTGGTTTGTTGGTTTTTTTTTGAGCTAAAGTCATCTGCGTTCACCTTTTCACCGCTGTCACTTCCCTCCTACCACTGTGGTCTCTCCCACCAGAAGCAGCCGTACCTGTGTGGCTTCTGAGGGCCTTTCCACCTCACTGCTGAGCTGCTCCTGGACCTTTGGACAGTATGGACACTCGTCAGCATACAAAACTGGACCTTTAGAAAAGGAGAAAATTCAGCTTTAGATCATGACAGGTGGTTCTTCTGATGGCTGTAAATGTCTGTACTCTACCTCTGAATATGTGCCCCTAGTTACTTACATTAGCAGTAGTGCATTCTGAAATCTTGATAAACCTTCTTTGACTTCTGGTGCCTATTTAGGATAATGTTGAAACTCAGCACAAGTTCTTTTAATTTTCATAAGCGGTTTTTCCTCTCTCCACAGCTCCACAGGCATTAGAACAGTTGCACACCACGTTTCCTTCCTAGAAGAGGGAGTGCCTGAAGCAGAGAAGAGCTATTTTAATATAATTTGCCAATTGTTTTAATATGCAACTATCCCATCTTTAAAAACGTGAGTATTTTTAAAATTGCTTTCAGCAGATGAGGAAGAGCTGTAAATACCCTTTCTAGATCTAATGAGTCTTTACAGAAGTTCTCATTATTAATTGAAAGTGATGTAAAAGAACTACCTATGGTTTGTGTTTGTAAAGGGGATTTTTAAAAAACAGATTGTTCCAGTGAAATTTAGCAGTGGCCATTATAGGTGTGTTGTGTTGTTTTTTCCCTTTGGAAATGCTGTAGCATTATGCTGGTATGCATAACCCTGGGCAGGCAACAATACACAGGTATCAGCTGAAGGAACAGCTGAACCAATCCAAATTTTTGTTTGGTGTCAGCACATCCTCTGTTAATTTCAGTTGCAGAAGGCTAGTTCATTTTCTGCAGGTCCAGGATGTAACTTAACGGTGTAATGAACATCATGAATATGCAGTGTGGTTAACAGGCATGGAAAGGACACGGTACATACTGATGTGTTCTTTGGATAATTTAGCTGTCAAACTCTGGTGAATCTTTAAAATACCTCAGTTAATATATACACAGTACAGGGTGTAACTTAGTCAAAATTGGTAAGATTTTCATAGCAATGGGAAAAGATGTCTCTGAAACCAGGGCAATTTGTGCCAATTTAAAATTTCTGCTGTAACTTACGAAGGCATTTGAGATTCTTAAAAGAGCTAAACAGCAGATACTTTTCTTTAATTTTGTTCTTTCAATTTTCTTACTTTTGCTTCCTAAAACTTTCCAAACATGTCAAGCCCACCTCAGATACCCAGTCAGGGAAATGCATCAAAGCTGAAAGTTTTGCAAGGTTTGTCTGCCTATTCAAATAATGTTGTATAACTGGGATACCAGGAAAGAAGTGGAGAAGGCCAGGCTTTTTACTCAGATGCTGGCTTGATTTATGCTGGAAGACAATATAATCTTTTTAGTACTTATTTTTGTCCTTACTAAGTGGATTTTCAAAATATTGTGTGACTGTATATTCGTGCTTGCAGGCATCTTGGAATGATAATATTAGTGAACAAAACAGAAAAATAAACAGGGAATGGTGTAGCTTCATACTGTACTGCTCTTGTGCTCTTCCTCCCATCCTTTTCCCAAAGTGTAGTGCAATGGGAAAACGCTGTGAGAGGGATAACTAGGATGAGCACAGATGAGAAGAGTTCCCCTGCAGAAATCTGAACAGATGAGATTTAGCCTGGGGAAGAACAAGACAGGGTAAAGGTAAAGGTTTGGTTTGTGCAGTCTTTCTTTATGTGGAGCAGGTGAATTGAGAAGGATTATTCACTCCCTGATGTAATTCAAGAACTACAGTCTTCCTAAGAAATTACCAGCAAGCAAGTTCACCATACAAAAAATGGAGAAGGAGGTACTTACTTAACGAGACGTATTAAAATGCCATAGCACTTATGCTCACAGGGTGTTACATTCCCAAAGTGGTAAGGCATTCATAGACAGTAGTCCAACAATCGAGACTTAGAGAGAGAGAGAGAGAGGAACCAATTCTTCAGTCTCTTGGAAATAAGTTGGTGTAATTGCCCTTTAAACCTTTCCTTCGTCAGTCCATTCAGTTGGTCATCACTTAAGTGGGACTGTTTGGCTACATGGACCTTTGAATGAATGATGCAGCACAGCTGCTTATTAACAAATTTTACACTGTGGCTCTCGCTGTAAATTCTGCCTCTGATTGGCAGTGCTCTGTGTTGGTAAGGAATTGTTCACTTCTAGAAGTGTGGAGGAAGGACTGAATTATTTAAGGACATAAGTGGAGTTAGAATTTCTGCAGCTACTTTCATGTAGGTTTGTCTGTTGCCTGAAACGTAATAAGATCTCTGCCAACTACCGAAGTTTCCGCACTCTCTCAGCTCTGTTTCTTTGTAGCTGTCTATCCTCTTTCCTCTGTTTTGCAGGACACCATTGCAGAGTTGCCCCTCAAGCATTTTTTACCATTTAAAAATCAGGGCCGTCCATTTTTGTAGGTGAATTTATCTTGTTCTGAAATGACAGTATCCAACTCGTGCAGCTTCTTTCCATAGCCTTTTTGGTCAGACTGGATATAAGTACTTGAGAGCTGCACTCTCTGAGCAGCTAATTTTTTTCCTCTTTTGATTAAATGTGTGCTTTTTCAAGTGCAAGAAAAATCCCACTCTCGCTGTTCTGCCATTATATTTCAAGATGCTGCAGCATGTTGGGTTTTTTTAAATCTTTGAATGTGTTTGGGTATTCAGGTTGTTTCACACAGACTTCCAGTGCAGGGAGCACTGGGAGAAGTGTCAACTCTGTGGGTGAAAAGTGAGTAATTAGAATTCGCTCTGTGTTAGGAATAGCCAGGGGTGGTCTGAAAAGAAATGACCTTTGACTAAATATAAATTACAAATATGACTGTAAATCTGACAGATTGTAAGAATATAACTCCTCCTGAGGGAACGGAACTGAGGAAATAACTTTCTCCTCTGAAGTTTGCAGATCTGTGGAAGAAAAGCCTTTCTCCTGTAAAGCTTGAACTCTGCATGAGTGAAACTGTGATACCAAATCTTTTGTCCAAAGATTTTACCTGCGCCCTGACTGAATGGCTTTCAGCAATCTTAGAGAAAGTACAGGAAATCTATTTTAGAAAACTATAGGATGTGGATTTTTGGGGAAAAAAAAATCCCTAGTATCTTCTCCAATGGAACAAAACTGAATGTCAGTAACTCTTCTGTTCTTTTTTCACACATCTTTTGATAACTGGCGTTTTCTTAAAACCAGGAGTTCTCCTAGCTGGTATCACTAGCTGGTAATCTTGGCAAGTATTCAAAACTGAGTCTGAGAAGCAAACAGAGAACAGGGCTGGTACGTACTTCTGAAATTTTGTTTCATAGTGCAAAGAATCAGTTTTGTTTTGCAAGTAACAGCTAATTCCTATTGCAGAATTTCAGTAGAGATCAAGTGAATGAAAAGAACAGTTAGGAAAAGCTTGATTTTTCAGGAGGCCACCTACGTTACTGCTTCAGAATGCTTTACAAAGCAGAGACGTGCAGAGTTAAAGTGGATTAGTTACAGAAAAGATATTAGCTGGTGCTAGAGAAGTCAGTGGTGAATGCTTCTCCATCCTACTTTTTTCTTACGTTTCTCTTGGCTGCTGCTGTAAGCAATGCAGCATTCAGTGACTGCTATGGATTTAAACATTTGCATGCTATACATTGCAGCTCTGTACTGGCCCGTGTCTTGGGACAATATAGGATATCTTGCAAGTGCAAAGAAAATCTGACATGTCTTTCTGTGTTCCAAATGCAGCTCTGTGCCATTATATCCATTGTTAAGCAGGACTGTGTGCACTCATTGGTACAAAACAATGCATGAAAAATAACAATTATTTTGGTGTTTTAGGGTTCCTGTTCATAAACCTTCACTGTGCTGCCATAGATTAAAGAAACAAAAGCAATGAAACACAGAAAGCTAAAGCGTGGCTGCGGTGTTCCTAGCAAGAATGTCCTCAGGCCATTGGAGCAGCATGCTGTGGAAGTACAGCTGAGTCACTTCTTTGAATTTTTCACACGACATCCCACTTTGTTACAAGTGTGCCATTTATATCCTTGTGTTAATAGAAAGGAAGTATGTTTTGCAAAATTTTAAAATCATTATCTTCTAAACAAAGAATGGCTGTTTTCCCCCTTCCTGCATTTCTGAGGTGATACTGTTTTCCCCAGTTTAAGCTCTACCAACCTACAGTTTAAACACCAGCTGAGATGCAGCAGACTGCATGATGTTAGGGTTAAATATCTCAGATGCATTTTAATCCACTGAGAAATTATGTTCTTGCCAGCCATAGTTGTGGTGAGCTTGTTGGGAACTTTTTGGTACCGTATTTCTGTGGCTTATTATCTCCACAGCATGGTATGTATGCTTCTCCACTTCTTTCTGTAGCCGAATAATGCATACTTTTGTCATGGTGCCTCTTGAGAGAAATGGCTGTAGAAATCGTGACAAAAGGAAGGTTTTGTTTTAATTTTGTTCCTACTATTAATTCTGCACACAGCAAAAAAATAGACATCTTAAATGATGTTCACTTTACAAGCACTCTTCTCTAAAATAAATTGGTAATTTATAGCAAGGTCTAGGTGGCGTTACTGGAATCAGTGCTACATCTCAAAGCTCGGGGCTGACGGTAGTTCTGGGCACAAAGCACTCGTTGGGTGAACACCAGATGAACGGTGGGCAAAAGGAAGTGTAGGTGCCGTCGTGCTGGCGCAGATTTTCCTTCACATGTGGGGCCATTCGTCAGGGCAGTTTAGCGGTTGCTGCTGCAGTGTGGAAGTACAGTAAGGAAGAGAGAAAGATGTCACTGAGGGCTGAAAATCACAACAGCTGTCCTAATGCAAGCTGTTCTCTCTTTGAGCCTTCCATTTAATATATGCGGTATTGAAGTAGCTGTGAAATGAGTAGCTGTGAAGGGGGTGATCTCAGTCCAATATACTTCTGAAAACAGGAGCTTGAATATTTGAACAGGAGGTACATGCATCTTTGTTTTCTAGACTCAAAACTGTCCTAAGTAGATCAACAGTTTCAACATTCAGAATTATGGAATATGCTAATAAAATCTGTGCAATACTGCTTTTAGTATAAAGTGTCTCACAAAATGAATTCAAATCTCAGGAAAAGGGCAGTATGTAAGGAACTAAAGACAGTAATATTTAAACATACGTGTTTTCTTAATGTGAAAATGATTGAAGTGCTGGAAATGCTGAGTGAATTTAAGGAACGCGTGGTCTCCTTTGTGAAAAGGTAAGATTGATCTGGTATGGAAGTAAAAAGACTTGAGGTTTAAGTATGAAGGATCTGGGAATAAGTCAGGGAAATTTACTCTATAAAGAATGCCACGTGTTTAATTATTAGTGGCACAATCAACTCTGCTGGCATCCTTTTTTAGTCATGTGCGTCATAGGCAACATTTGTTTACTTTGTTAATGACTGTAATTCTTTTTTTTTTTTTTTTTAATTGTTTTTGATCAATTCCAGACATCAGGAATAGGAGCCCACCAACTAAATAAAATTTTCCTCGTACCAAATCTCAGTAGTTATTGTTAGGAGTACACCCAAAGTAAGGAGACATCTGAAGAATCCTACTGCACATGGTCTTGTGAGGAGAAGAGAAGGCTCCACTGTGGCCTGATAATGACCTAATGACCTAATGTACCTGAAGGAGGCCTCTGGTGAAGCCAGAGGGACTCTTTACAAGGGCATGTAGTGATAGGATGAGGAGCTATGAACAGAGGAGCTATGAACGTTTTAGGAAGAAATTCTTTACTATGAGAGTGGTGAGAGACTGGAACAGGTTGTCCAGAGAGGTTGTGAAAACGGTTCTGGGGACTGGAACTAGGAAATGGATGACATGGATATTTAGCCAGAAGTCAAGAGTTCAAGTTTCACGCACTGACTTTAACATTATAACGGGGGTATACACAGAAGCCAGTGCTCATGCACAGCTGCTGTGCAGTGACATTTGTGAAAAGGTTTTGTCCATTTTCCAATCAATAGGTTTCCATTCCGTGAACCATCACCACACGTACTTCTCTCCCCAGTAATTTCTGCAGAGGAGCCTGCTTTGGAATTTGCTTATCCAGGTCAGAACAATAACCCCTGCCCTGCTGCTGCTCCTCAGGTGCGGTACACTAACGGCAGGCGCCATGCACCTGAGTACCCACTGGATGTTTTCCTTGCAAGCACCCATTTAAAGCATGACAGTTTTAAAAAGGCACAAACGCAGATCTGACGTGTTTTCGTTTTGTTTTTCTTGGCAATAGCTAATCAGAACCTCATGGTATGTAGCTTCAGAAATGTTTATTCCTTGATGACCTCATGCCATAGCAAATTCCTCTTCCCTCATATAACCGAAATGCTTGATGCTCTTTAGGAGTACCACTAGGAATACTGCATTCACCACCCTCAGTGTCAGATGAAATTCCATTTTGGCCAAAACAGAGAAACAATGCTTACTATCATGTCTTAGAATCCTCTAAGTCATAGGCCTAACTTTTAGGGTAAGATGTTGATTGCCTTCAGTTTTTGAGGCGATAATGAATTAGGACTTCTTTGTGGCTGATTTCTAATCTTCACTGCAGAATTTCACGTTTCACACAGTGGGGAAATGTTCTGTCTGCCATCCCAGTCGGACTGGGCCATTTTTTGTGGCCGGCAGGAAGTTCTGTCTGTGTAATGGCTGTGTTGCAGGAAAGGTGCTTTGCTGTGCTGGAGCCTCTAGGAGCTGTGGTGATGAATATTTTCTTCCAGGGCCTCCAACACGAATGCGCACGCACATTGGTTCCTCATGCACTCCTCTCCCCGCGTATTTCCCTTCCCCCAGCTCTTCTACAAACTGTTTCTCCCCGAGGCTAATTTCTTCCTGTCTGGAGTAACAAGCGTGCACAGGCACTTTCTTTTTTTTTTATCTTTAAAATTTCCACGCATAGATATAAAAAGCAATAATTTAAAAGACTATTTTACTTATTTTTTCTGCTCTGAATAAAATGTGTATGCGCGTGTCTAAAAGAAATAAAAAATGAACCCATAGTTTATGGCTAAGTGAGGCCAAGTTACTCCTGTTTCTATTTTTTTGAAGTGTCTTTACTCAGCAGACACTTTTTTTTTCTTGTGGCAAAAAACGCAACATGAGCAGATGGCAGGATTAACACATGAAATGCAGTGCCTGCTTGAGTTGATGGAACAGTGCTCTAGGTTTCTGTCACTGGCGTCCAGCTAGTTAAGTAGTGTTTACAAGTTAATGAATTTGCTCCACTTGAAATATTTGATGGTATGTGCTGAGGTTAAGCAGTAAAGAGATCCTTCAGGAGCAATTGAGGAAAGCATGAGGTTTCTATACACTGACCTTGTGGGTTTTTGCATTTTTGCCATGGATATGAAGCTGAAAAGAGGCAGAAAGAACAATAGCAGATAGCAGTACTGCAGTCTTTTCTTTTATATTAGTGATGCTTGGAGCACTGCAGTAATACCATGCTTTATAGCAGCCCCATTTTTTTAATCATATAGTTTATGACTTTATTTCTGTCTAATGCTTTTGAGCCTTAGGCAAGAATTTGAGAAAGCAACATTTATGTAGCAAATCAAGCAACATATTTCTATGTGGTCTGCTTGCATGCATGCTTTGGAAGTATGAATACAAACTATTAAATAGGATGCTATATATGCCAGCTGTGTCCTGGGTTGCATTAAGAGAAGCATGACCAGCAGGGACAGGGAGGTGATTCAGCCCCTCAACTCTGCTCTTGTGAGACCCCACCTGGAGTACTGTGTCCAGTTCTGGAACCCCCAACACAAGAAGGACGTGGAGCTGTTGGAGCAGGTCCAGAGGAGGGCCACAAAGGTGATCAGAGGGCTGCAGCACCTCCCCTATGAGGACAGGCTGAGAGAGCTGAAGCTCTTCATCCTGGAGAAGAGAAGGCTCTGAGGAGACCTTACAGTGGCCTTACAGTGCCTGAAGGGGCCTGCAAGAAAGCTGGGGAGGGACTTTTTATAAGGGCAGGTAGTGACAGGAGGAGAGGAAATAGCTTTAAACTGGAAGAGGGGAGATTTAGACTGGATATTAGGAAGAAATTTTTCACTGTGAGGATGGTGAGATACTGGAACAGGTTGCCCAGGGAGGCTGTGAATGCTCCCAGCATGGAAGCACTCGAAGCCAGGCTGGATGGGGCTGTGAGCAACGTGGTCTGGAGGGAGGTGTCCCTGCTTATAGCAGGGGGTTGGAACTGGGTGATCTTAAGGGTTCCTTCTGACCCAAACCATTCTGTGGTTCTGTGATGTATAAATAAGCTCACATTTGGCAAAAGTGTCTAGAATAGGGTGATAACGTTCAATGTATTTTCAGTTCATGCATAAGATTCCCCCTTACATTACAGTATGCAATTTACCCAGTAATGTTTGAAGGTGGGCTAGTTCCAAGAATTGTAGCCATGGTCAGAGCCAGAACAAATCGGTTGCTGGTAATTGAGAATCATTCTCATATAGTATTTTGCACAGCAAGTTTATCTCTGCGTGGGTTGCTTAGTCTGTCAAAGCTATGTAAACCTGCAAAATTTCTGGCATTAGTTTTTGAATTTTCTGAAACTGCACGTTTCAGTTTTGTTAAGACTTCTGTAAAAAATACAGCTCTCACTTCACCAGTAGAACGTTGTTCAAACAGGACTGGAGGTCAAATTCCTACTTGTAAAGGCTCCACTGTTTAGTTAACCTCCGACTTGAAATGTAAGATCATGACTACCAGATAAGACCAAACTTACGGCTCTGAACGTGCACAAGTGCATCTTCGATACCTTAAAACTGACAGTGATTCTTTTGGGAAGGCGCCGAGCTAAGCGCTGCTAGAGCAATCTGGGAGCACGTTTCTGGCAGCTGGAGGGCAGCCTGCTCGTCTCTGAAGCCTGAGGTCACTGGGTTTCAGCTACCTGAGAGATGCTGTCGGTAATCCTGTGCCTGGCCGAGGTTTGGACTCCTGCTGTGTGGAGTTTATACATAGAAATAAGCTTTGTTAACCCATGCATTTTATTGGGCTTTATGGATGTGTGACATCATTGACAGCCAATCAGGAAGTGCTTCAGGGCAGAGTTGAAAAGCCATTTCATAATGTATTTATATTCAGTGCAGATATTCTGGGGCCTCGGTAGCATTCATTTTGTCGCAGAGTCCATGTGTCAATATGGCTTGGAAAAAAATGTATGAAAATGACATGTTTGCCCTTAGGTGTTGTTTTTTTTCATGCAGCAGAGTGGTGAAATGCTGTAGTTGGGACATCATAAAGCAGTTATTATGGAAATTATTTTCTTCTTCCAGCAGCCGTAATGCTGCACACCCATCTTGTGAGGTTGCATGCTCCTCGCTGAGCTGCTCCTGCTTACGCAGCCAGACCTGCGAATATTTCCATCCTCCTCTGGTTTGCCAAGAATAAAAATGCAAGACAGTCTGCAGGAAAGTGCATGCGTACGTGTGTGCGTACGTGTGTGTGCATGTGCGTGTGTGTGTGTGTGTGTGTGCGTGCGCATGTGTGTGTGTGTGCATGTGTATGTGTGTGTGCGTGTGTGTGTGTGCGTACGTGTGTGCATGTGCGCACGTGTGTGTGTGCGTGTGTGTGTGCGTGCGTGTGTGCGTGCGTGTGTGCGTACGTGTGTGCGTACGTGTGTGTGCATGTGCATGTGTGCGTGTGTGCGTGTGTGTGCGTGCGCATGTGTGTGTGTGTGTGCATGTGTGTGTGTATGTGTGTGTGCGTGCGTGTGTGTGCGTGTGTGCGTACGTGTGTGCATGTGCGCATGTGTGTGCGTGCGTGCGTGTGTGCGTACGTGTGTGCGCATGTGTGTGCGTGCGTGTGTGTGTGCGTGTGTGTGTGCGTGCGTGTGTGTGCGTACGTGTGTGCATGTGCGCATGTGTGTGCGTGTGTGTGCGTGTGCGTGTGTGCGTGTGCGTGTGTGCGTGCGTGTGTGCGTGCGTGTGTGCGTGTGTGTGTGTGTGTGTGTGTGTGTGTGTGTGTGTGAGAGCTGGGCTCAGCTCTGCCTCCTCCCGCCTCTGCTCTGGGTCCGTGGTTCCCCCAAGCCCGGCCCTGATGGGCGCTTCTTTGCCTTTGTGTGGTCACACACAGGTCTGTGTGCCTCTAGCTGGCTTTACTTGACTGTTTTGATGATAGTGGCTCTTGGAGAAAAGCCTGGTAAGTCTGTTCCACCCCCACAGCATTCCTGCTTGACTCCTTCCTTGCCTCTTGTAGTGGGACCATATGGGTCTGTAAAACCGAAGTGTTACAAACATTCCTAGAGCATAGGAATGACTTTTGATATTAATTGTTACTAAGACAAAACCTATTTCTTCTATATAAAATAGAAATGGGACCGTGTCTCAGTGGTGGGACTGTGCATTTTTTTCATTCTTTTATTTTTAGCTTTGTCTGCTTCTCCTCCCAGTGAAGGACTGTGGCTGTGCTCATGTCAGGCTGCTAAAATCTCCGTTCACATACGTTCCTTTGTATGCCTGCAAAGCATACTTGCGCAGTGCTGACTCCTTCATCGTGTCGGGATCCCAAACTGTTCATCTACTCCTAAACAAACACTCTGTAGAAGCTTTTCAGATGCTAGCTGTATCTCTATCGCGCTGTTCAGTGCTCACAAATGACTTAGAAAATGAGGCACGCAGTGAGATGAGAAAGCTTGTTGACAAAGTTATTTTGAGATCACAGAAGTGAATGCCGACTGCAGAGAGCTATAGACAGCTATGTATCTTAGTGAGAAACAGTAGAAAAACTTGTTGCCAAAACAAAGTCAGTAGGTGATGTGAATGGGCCTTGTATGGTATTGGTCTCTGAGCTAGTGTCAGTTTCATGGAAACCTTCATCTCATGGGTCATTAGCGGAAAGAGAAAATGGAATTTTAGGAATTAAGAAAAGGTAAAGAAAGAAAATAAAAACCTTTTGTCACTGTAAATTCGTGCTTCGTACTTCAGTACTGACTGAAGTTCTGGTCCTGCCAGCAGATCTAGAAAAGGCACCTGGAACAAAATCTGGGAGACAGTTCTCTTTGAGAAGCATCTGAACACAATAATTTTAGTCTTGTCTTTTCCACACTGAAGAAGGATGCGTTAGAGTTCCTTGATATCTAAAATTGCATGAGACCGCAAGTGAAATCATCAGGAAATAGACTGAAAACCAACAAAGGGAGTTTTTTGTCATGTAAGATGTCACTGAAGTTTGGGAACTTACTGTTACAACTGTAAATAAAAGAAGATTTATGTATGTGGAAGTTAATCAGACGAAGTCATTTAGTAAAGTTACCTTTCTGTTTCTGGGGATCCTCAAATTCCTGTAGGTTTGTAGAAAAGTCAGGGCAGCAGTGCTGCATGCTCACACTGTTTTCATACTTAAAGCATCGGCCATTGGTCTCAGATGGAGACAAGTTACTAAGCTTAGGTTTGACAGTGTATGCATGCTGGCTGCTCTTGTTTTTATGGACTGATTTTTTCTTATTATGCTGCCATAAAACAGCGTTGTGTCTTCTGACTACAGGCTGACATATGAGCTAAACCTCACTGATCTTTGTTTCCTGGTGTATTACTATTGGAAATGGAATGTAGTTTTCCACTTGGCTTGTGAACGGGTCAGTTTCTCTGTCTGAATGACTTCTCATTGAACACTAGAATGTTGACTCTTTTGTCAGGCTAGGTTTAATGCCACCAGTTTTGCCATGTTTCTAGTATCTCTTGAATTGCACAAGGTGCTGCGTGTTTGCTGTTCTATTGCCTTACTCGAACGTCTCTATTTTAGTACTTTTCCTTTATGAATTTTTTTCTAGCACTATTTCTCATTTATAAATTTTAGGTTTGTTCTAAATGTGAAGTCTTCTGGGTTCAGTCTCATAGGTGTGACTGGATGGCAGGAAGTGATCACATCCCTGAGCCTGCTAATTGTACTTCTGCTGATACCAGTGTACTGTTAGTTTTCATCACTGCCAAAGCACCCTGCTGATTCCACTTCGGCTTGCTGTCTGTGAGGGTCTTCATATTTTTTTCTGCAAAGCTGCTTTTTAGCCAGCTGTTAATCAGGTTGGCTAACAATTGTTTGCCCTAGTTAGGGCGCTCTCTTTCCAATCACTTCATTTTATCGGAAGCACTGGAAATTGATTCCAAAAGTATTTACTCTGTATTTTCTTGGGAACTGAGATTAGGTTCAGCATCCTTTAGTTTCTAATATCTTCCTCCTTGACATTCTTGAAGATAAGGGTGACATTTGGCTTTTTTCCCAGTTATTAAGGACTTTCTCTGATTGCCCTGACCTTTAAGGTGACGTGCACCAGCCTCAAATTATGTGCACCAGCAACTTAAGCATCCTCAAATGCATCCAGTGCACCTGTGTGTTTTGTTTGTTTTTGTCTTGCTTTTACCAATCTGTTGTAACAGTCCTCACTTGGATCCACCCTGTTTTCCTCATATCCTTAGATTGTACCACCAGAGAGGGACCTGAAATTCTAGGAGCAGACCTTTCACAAAATATTTCAGTTGTCTTATTAGTAAAATGAGCAGGCTTGTTTAAGGAAGGATACCGTAAAGATCAGATGTCTAGTTTCTGCTTTTTGTGCTCCTGCAGATAGAGTCACAGGATCACAGAATCGTAGGGGTTGGATGGGACCTCCAGAGATCATTGAGTCCAACCCCCTGCCAAAGCAGGTTCCCTACAGCAGGTCGCACAGGTAGGTGAAATGCTAGGAATTATTGTTTTCCTTACTCTGCTTCATTCTTTCTTTCACTCCTATTCCACTTTGGCTTTCCTGAGGATTAATATGTGAGGGGCTGCCCCAAATATATCACTGCCTTAGTTGAGAAATAAATTGAGAGACTGAGAGTGCTGATACCAGAGCAAACTGCCTCATAGGAAGATTCACTGATGCAGGCTGTCAGACCAAGCACAAATGGCAACAACAAAACAAATCCAGACTTTATTGTTTAAAGGACATGCTCCTTCTGGCAACAGTATTTTGGGAAAATTATATTAATGAGATAGTAGATTAATCACTGAAGGGAAGGAGGTCTGGTGGGATAACATGCCTAAGCACAAGATCTCACACTATATGCGTAGAATACTTTTTGCTGTAAGGTTCTTCAGAACTATTGCATCTCTATTCCATCCCACATTCTCTTGGCAAAAGCCTCTGCATCCTTGTGTTCCTTACTAAACAGCTAATGAACTGCTTTCAAGCCTTCACAGTAATCCCACAGACTTGAAGGAAAAAGGAGAAAATAAGATTATCTTCAAACAGAATTCTGTAGAATTTCCTGAGGTTGGCACTGGACGCTTTTGTGGGAGAGGTCAGATGTGCAGCTCTGCTGACTTCAGCTCATGATGGGCACAGGCACCAGAGTCAGAAAAGGCTTTAGTATTTTCTCAGGAAGAAAATTCTGCAGCTGATGCTCCTCATCAAGTTGTACTCCAGTTTCAAAACACAAGCTTCACAGCCCAACTTATGCTCATCTCCCACATCATTTTTAACTTTTCTTTCTCACTACTTTTATTTTTTGGGAACTTCAAAACATTCGAGTGTTGCACTGAGAAGGCAGACTGTAACTACAGCTTCTTTTCATTTCTTTGGTTCTCTTTTCTATTTTGCAGAGGTGAACCTCATTACCAGTAGCACTCACCTCACTGATTTTGGCTCTTTATCTTCTCTTTCCCAGTGGTTGTGAGTGACTGTTGATTTTCAATCTTAGACGAAAAAGAAGTTACCTTCTACATCACACTCCCCTGGTACTCTGTGCATTAAAAGGAGTGTATTCTCTTTTTGTTTGGGTCTGCACTTAAAAGTTCAAACCCACGTGCTTCTGTTGCTAACTCACTGTCAGTGTTTCTCTCCCAAAGCAAAGTTTGTATATCCTAATAGTTAACAAGCATCCTTCTCTGTGGATGTGGAATTGTTCCCCCAGTTGTGCAAATCGAGGGTTAATCAGGATGGCCGGGATTCTACCGACAGCTTGGACAGTGCCAGCAGAGCAGTACAGCTTAGGTAGCAGTGCTTAGGTCACAGTATAAATGAGTATTTACTTCTTAAATTGTGCCTGGGTAGATGTTATCCCAGAGGATTAGCAGTGGATGCTATCAAGAAATGTATGTAAACAGGTGCGTGGCCTGAAACACATGAATGGGAATACAGATAAATGTGAGGATTACATCTAAGCAGCCAACTGTTACCTGGAAATACACATTTGTAAACTGAAAACCTTTAATTTTACAGAGGTTCATAATTTGCCCTTGAGAGTGAGATTTTAGCTGGGTTTTTAGGTTTGAACTGTACTGCCGAAATATTTGATCTCCTCATTACAGGATTAATGTAATAAATTATTTGATTATAAATTATAAAAAATTATTTGATTTTTTTCAAAGCCCCAGAAGCAAAACCAAATTTCTTTCTATATTTCTTCTTTAGTCACTCTTTTCTAGCATTGCTAACTAATTTACATTTTTCTGTGCTTTAAAATTAATTTCCCTTGTGTTCTACCCTATTTTTAACTGTTCAATATTAATCCTGCTAAGGTGATTGCTGAGGTAAATCTGGAGAATCAGATGTGACAGCAAATGTTTTTCAAATAGTTTACAAAGCCAGTTACCTTGTATTGGAAAATGACTTCTAATACAAGATGTTGGTTTTCTCCCCCGCACCTCTTGATCATACGGTCAAGAACACATGCAGATATTGGTGGCTGAGAAGCTTTACACGTGTGTGCACATATATGTATGTGTGTGAGTAGATATTTCTGCTAGATTGAAACTGCACTATCAAAATTCTGCCATGGTCACTCAACATCACCCGTGTTTTGGAGTATCATTTCACCAGCGTTAGCCTTTAGTTCATATTAAATGCAACTGAGCTGAAATTGCTGGCTAGAAGTCCCTCAGCTTTTCACAGCTTGTGGGTGGATTCCCAAGATACGTATTGCGAAAGGAGTTCAAACACAAACACTTGTAATTTTACCATTTCAGTCCTGATGCTCTCGCCTGTTTGAGAGTAAAGTGTTTAGAAAGAAAGATGCTGGGGGAAAAAAATAGTATCAGGCATAAAGGAACAAATACAATAAAGCCAGATTTCTGAGGAATTTAACTTCCCCTGGTGTTAGGACTTGAAGGTACTACTACTGTGTCTAATAAACTGTATTATTATCATAGATGTAACAGTCTGTGGTTAAATATGCATTGTAGGATGCAGGACATTAAATCAAAGTAATCAAAAGCATATTCCTGAAACCAAGGAAGCAGAAAACCCACTCATTTTAAAAACAAAACCACAGCTTCCTAGTGGGGGATAGCATAGTTTCCTTCATGAAATAAAGCAGAGTATATACAGTGTTTGTTTGTTTGAAGAATTGCAGCTTGAAACAATTAGTTTTAGCTTTTTCTTAGCTTTTTTTGTTCTGTTTTTGTTTGACATTCATGCAAGCTACCAAAGGTTTAATCTAGCCACTTCATCTTCTGCATCTCGTGCCTCATTCGGTACATTGAATGCAGCTCCTACGCAGGACAGGCTGAGAGCTGGGGCTGTGCAGCCTGGAGAAGAGAAGGCTCTGCCATGACCTGAGGGCAGCCTGTCAGTATCTAAAGGGGAGCTACAGGAAAAAAGGGGACAGACTCTTTAGCAGGGCTTGTGGTGACAGAACCACAAGGGGAAATGGCTACAAGAGGGTAGCTTTAAGTTGGCTATAAGGAAAAAGTCCCTTACAGTGAGGGTGGTGAGGCACTGGAAGAGGTTGCACAGAATTGTGGTGGATGCCCCATCCCTGCAGATGTTCAAGGCTGGGCTGGATCAGGCCCTGGGCAACCTGATCTAGCTGTGGTGTCCCTGTGCATTGCAGGGGAGTTGGACTAGATGACCCTCAGAAGTCCCTTCCAACTCTGAGGATTCTATGTGTTGTATTTTGAAACAGATGCTAAGAAATGATTCCATGATTCTATAAGTGGGCACCATGGTGATGGGTTGATGGTTGAACTTGATGAGGTCAAGTTTTTTCCAACTGTGACAATTCTGTGATTCTGTGTGTTAAATTTGGAAGAATTACTTAACCTTAAGCTGCAGGAAATAATATTTTAATTTCTGTCCTGTTTTTGTTTCAGACCTCCTCCATGAGTGGCACTTTACGATCTGCCAATACTCTTCCAAACCGAAGACTTTTTCCCTATGAACAATGTAGGTACCAAGTATCAAAATCATTAATTTGTGTCTCTTTTATAAAAGGCTGGATTTGTTCTTATGGTTCATACATATACCTGTATAGATATATAGATACATATATATATAAGAAATTAGAAGCAGCTGTTATATTTCAGATCTTTAGTTAGCATCTCTAAAGGGAAGCTGACACTTTCCAATCACACTGTGGCCACATGGAGGCTGGAACGTTTATTCTATGCTTTGATCACAATAGTTTACACCATAAGCTTACAGAACCAGCAAAGCAAATATATAAAACTTCATATTTTTACTTAAAATGATCATAAGGTTAAAGAATGTGCTAGTACTGCATGCTAAAACTGCCAGCCTCACAAATGATCAAGTTATACATTAGAGCATGAAATCGGGGGTCAAAATTTAAAAATTCCATAAACCACATATGGCCAAACCTTCTAGCACTCCAAAGCAGGAACAGGGTTTTAAAAGCTGTTTTGTAATGTAAGTTGAATGATATGAATAAACTTTCTGCAAAGTTGTAACGGACCTTTGGATGTGCCATTTTGTAATTATGATTCTATTTAACCAGAACTTGACATAAAATATTCATTTCCCCACCTGTAGTTTTTTTTTTTTTTTTTTTTTGCCTTTTTTTGGTCTATGTGGACAAAAAACAATTATCTGAATAAGGAAAATTAGAAAGAGAAGGTTATATACTTAGAAGATACTTGTCTCCTTTATGTACAGAAGATCTCACTATGGCAATAAGGAGGGGTTGGTCAAGATGGTAGATTGCTTCTGAAAGATAAACATTTCAGATAGTTGGCTTTGCAAATAGTACAATTTGAAGAAATAGAAATAAATGCTCTTGCTTTAAAAACGCCTGTGTCACATGCAAATACTAGAAAGGGAAGCAGGGAGAAAGAAGGAAAAAAAAGCTTATGGTGAAAGTAAAGCTCTGTGGCTTTGAGCAACGATGGAGACTGATGCTTTTCCAGTGCTGAAATAAATGAACTCGATATTTACATATTTATTAATGGAATTGGTGATGAAAGATAAAGTGAATTAAAATACAAAGCAAAAGACAGACCTAGTGCAGTGCAGGCTATTGTAATGGATTACTACAAATTAACTAGTATTAACTAGAGACGAAACTAATTACAAAAGGCACAAAATACTCATTATACCAACCTTTCAAATCATCAGCTGCTTTATTAACAGAAACGAAGAGACAGTACAGACACCATGCTCCTGGAATCTCTTGGTTCTGATAAAAATTGAGGTAAGTTGTTTAGGGACACAACTGAGAGAACTGTACTTGCGGAGGCAGTACATCTCACTGCAGGTCAGTGCGAGAAAGGATGGTTCAAAGTTACAGGAATAACGAGCCCCCATGACCATCCAGAGATATACAGCTAAACGTGTCATATAAAAATGCAAATACCTCTACCATTCTCAGGCTGTCCCTCCCAGTCTCAGGTACTTGTCAAGACAAATTACCAGGTCACACTTCCTTAAAGTTTTTGTTGCACAACGCTGTCTTGTATCTAAAGTAACGTGTATGATAATCATCCACTTCCTTCTCAGGAGTTAAGCCTTTAGCTTTCAGATAATGTTTCACATGAAAACACGCTTCACTTTGCTTCAATTCAGGTAAACTGGCTAAAGGAAGTTCTTTAGATAAGGGATCTGTCTGTTCTATTATGCTGGCCAAAGCTGGTCACAAACCATTCTCTCAAAGCTGATTTAACAGGTCAGACTGAGCTGGTTACTTTGCAAGCACAGCTAGCATGCTTCTAGAGTTCTCACACAGAACTCTAATAATGTATGTACAAACCAGGTATCTTCATCTCACACAATTATAATGCTGCAATAAACTACTATATTATAAACACAATCTAGATTTGATCCAGTTTTATTGGGCATTCACTACTTCTGCTTCACAACTACTACAAAAATTGTGGTATGCCTCAAGTGTAGAAAGGAACTCTTGCCCAGGCTAAGGTGCAGATTTTAACAGTAGCTTGTGTGAAATACTGGAGTTTTAAAAACTTAAACATGTCTTCCTTACTATTTCTGTTAAGTACTAATTTTACGCAAAACCTTTACTTTAGTCACTATGTAAGACTGTATTTCCTATCATGGCATTTTCTGGCAAATAAAATGTTTCTAAGTTTTTATTTCAGTCTTAATATTTACTGATGTCAACCAGCAACTCTCTTTGGAAATGTGACCTCAGCTGTAGGCTACCAATGTGAAACTAACCTGAACAGATACTGAGAAATATGATGCCTATTTCTAAGATTTTTTTACTTTGCTGCCTGGCAGATGGTGGTTTTTGTACTGTGTTCTGTAAGAGTTTAATGCAGGTAATTCATAGACTTTTTCTCCAGACTGCATGATGATCACTACATTTTTAAAATGAACTAGTGTTCTAGAATGCTAATAGTAAAGGCAAATGCAGACAAAGTTACTTTTGTAGGGTTTTTTAATATTACAAGGTTTTGTATTTCTAACATTATTTAATCTCTTAAAGCCTCAGTGATATGCTACGAAGTCTGACATTTAGTTCTGTTTTTGGACTGTAGCATTCTGGGAAACAGAACAGCCAACAGAAAAGGGAAAGGACATTAACACCTCTTATTAGCCTCTTCCACGACTTCCCATGGTTGACATTGCTGGAAAAAAACACCACCCAACCAGCATCTATGGAGAGTAGTTAATAGACTCAGCTGACTTACTGCAAAGTTACTTTCAAGAAAACACTTCAGAAAGTCTGGTAACAAAATAAGACCTGAGACTTGAGTTTTCTCTTATGGCAGAGAAGCACAAGGAGCTCTTCCTCTGATGTAAACATCAAGAACTTCTCTTCTAATACTTGAGTGTATAGCTGAGGCCCAGCCCAACAGCCACACCTGTTACAGGGGAAGAACTGAACAACGTACACCTTCTGTGAAGGGGGGAAATAAGATCAAAAGACAAATCTAAACAATCTTAGAATCTTAGCTAACTGTTTTCAGATACAAAACAGGAATGCCCATTCCAAAGAGCGTCAGCAGCATGAATCAGTTGCAGAACAGAACACACACACATTTTGGTATTTGGCTTGTTCATTGTACTAGTAGCAAGTACAGTTTACACTTACCTGAAATGGCCAGAGATTAGTCTTCTCAAGATCTCTATGAAAGTTTTGCTGTGTAATATGTTGAAGAACAGAACCATTTCCTCCTTTATAACATTAACGGAGATTTCACATGTAAAGTTAGTCCTTGTAAAGCATCAGAAGGTAAATATTTTAGCATTTTATTAGATGTATACCTAAATCAAGCTCATTGCTCCAGTTAAGTATACTTTGGTTTTCATCACAATTAGATTCTCTGGAGTAAATAACTGTCTCAGCGACGTTCTGGTTAGACAGCTGTCCTGTACTGCACATTTGAGGAAATGCAGAACTGATCTGACCAAAGCAGTCCTTCATTTCGATACATTTTTGTGGGTTTTTCAGTACTTACTTTTTCAAACTCTCCCCATCCCCCCAAAGGCTGTAGCTTGTAAGGCAGGCACGTTCCTTTATGTTTAAATGATATTCCCACACCTTCCCTATCATTTACCCTCAACATGTAGTGTTTTAGAAGCAGGCATAGTTCTAAGAAATTTTTCAGTACGTGCAACTGATCTTCATTGGCATAAGTGTAAATGAATGGAAAACACAAGTAATTGTTGGACTGTTTCTATGGACAAAGGACTACAATCACTACAACTTTATTTATAAACTACCATTCTAGAATGCTAAATAGTCAAGACAAATTCAGACAAAGTTTGTTTAGTAAGATTTCTCGATGTCCTTGAAGAGATTAGTCTATTCAGTAAGAAAATACTATACATACATGCCCAGCAGTGCTGTGCAGCATTTTTTAGGAATTGTTAGGAAACAAACAAAAAAACCCCACAAAATTTAGCAAGGGACTGCCCAAGCAGGAACGTGGCACTTGCATGTAATAAAGCAGATATTTACAGTAAGCACAATACAGCAATTTATTTAGATGTTTAAATGAAGAATACAAAGGGAAATAAAGATCACAAAATTATACATACTACAACAGTGTGTCATATATTAGATGGTATAAATGAATACAACACCTTGTTGGTGTTAACTAAAGATAAAACTAAATATCCAAAACACAGCACTGTTGTTTTAAGTGTGCTGCTTCAACACAATACACTTTTATACAGATCTAAAAGGTGTCAAAATTAGTAGCTGCAAACTTGTTTCTTGCATGTGATTTTTCATCTTTAGCTTAAAAGATTTCAGAAAATGGCTCTGAAATACGTTTGTCATCAGTTGTAATGTCAAGGATATTCAGAACAAGAAAATTCTATAATACAATAAGAGTCCAGATATATTTTTTTATGGTGCTGGCCTCTGTTTTCGAGATTGTACAAGGTTATGTGCAAAAACTAAGTTTGTCAAAATTCATACTATAGCAGTTTCAAGCTTTTGCTAGGTAAACTAAATACAGCATTTATTACACAGCAGGGCAACACTAAAAAAGAGAAACAAATCTATGATGGGTACACAAGAACAATTTCATAAGCTTCACTTGAATAGGTCTAAAAGACTGTACAAATATACATTTCAACTATTCAGAATGATACATGAAAAAAATCAATTCCCCCATAGTCTACTATACACGTTGAACTGGTAGCTTGTATGTTGGCCCTACACACTACCATGTGAAAAAGGGTAATGTTTAAAAAGACATACAACTGAACATGTACAAGAGTGAAATAAATGGTGAAAATGCAGATAAAATAAACCTCTGCTTTTCTCTGTGTGCATTCTTGAGCCACCAGCTTATCTGTTTTCACATTAAATTACTGTGCTCATCCCAGCAAGTACTCTCAAGCAAGATTAGCCAACGGCATCCTTAACCACTGGGGTAACAGTGGCCATGAACACCACTCACCGTGACCTAGCACTTGGAAGGCAGTACCAGTCAGAAGCTTAGCAGTCATACTGAAATGAAAGTGTTTAGACAGTTGTAGGTTGGATCATATTACTGACACTTCTGAATCGAGGAGCTTATGCTTGCTGACTGCTCAGCTCCACACCAGATAAGCTGCCGTGCATTGGTTCTGCTACCCCATCAGTCACACTGTCAAACTGATCTCCATCCTCACTGTCAATTGTGCTATTCTGCCATTCCATCTGCTGATTTGACAAGCTCTCCTCAATCTCTGATGTATTTTTCCATTGCGACTGGTCCTTGGCCCAGAACTCTTCTACTTTTCCATAGGAACGATTCTTCCACTTTGACTGCTCCTCATCACTCTCAGACCCACCTCCTTTTGTCTCTGCAGTCGGTTTACTGCTACCAACATCTTCGCTTTGTGAGGATTCATCCGTCCACACTTCTGGTTTTACTTCTGATGTGTTATCTTCAAAATCAGAAACTTGCTGAGAACCAGGCCCACTTTCAGACTGCGAAGCTCCATCTTTCCATTCGACAGCGTCATCTTGATCCTCCTGATAGCCTTCACTATCTGAAACATCACCAACCAGTTTTGTCTGCTCTTCGGCAGAAATAATCTCCTCATATTTAGAGCTTTCTTCTTGTTTTTGATCAGACTTTTCTGGAGATGGTAAGGTACTTTCTTCAATGATTTCCTTGGATATGCCATCCTCTGGGTTCTCTGCTATGCTATCAGGAGAAGCTTTCTCACCAATGTCAGAAATATGTGGACCAAATGGACTACTGCTTTCATTGTATTCCTCTTCTATATTCTCATAGCTGTCTGATGAACTTTCATTGTCTTTTTCTATGTTTATTTTTTTATCAACAGTCTTACTAACATTAACTCTGGAATTCTTTTCATCATGGTTTTCAAACAGCCATTCAGCATCAAAATCCATTTCATGTTTAACTTTGTTTAATTCTTTCATATTGAAACCAAGTAGCACACCAGGTTTGTATTTTTCACAATCTCTAACACATTTTTTCCTTTTGTTGCTGAAGTGAGATGCAATATCAGATTTCCATAGCCACAAACTGGCAGCCAGCTTTTCAATCTCTCTCCTAGTTGGATATGGTTGCTTATTAAAATATTTTGTGAGAAATGTTTTCCTGGCTTCATAGGAATCATCTTCATGACCCTTGGGGTCCAATGCTAGAACTACCGGTTCTTCAGGCTTTTCCTCAAAGGCAGAGGGGGAGTCGTCATCATCCATTTTCCTTCTCTTCATCAGAGAGAATTCCATGTGTTCATAAGTACGTTTTACAGGTGCTACACCTGCAGACTGACTTAGCCGAGATGATGAAGTACCTTTGTCCTGGCCATTCTGAGTCTTCCCAACACCTCTGCAGTGAACAAGGTGCAACGTTATAGTTGAGGCAGTCATGTTACTGGTATACACACCAAGGCAATGAATGCATTTGTAGGTTAGTTTTTTCTCAACTGGATGAACCGTCTGAATAACTTGATGCCTCTCCCGTAGATGATGTGCAAGTGCATCAGAGATGGGTCCTTTTAGGATTGAAAAGCACAGAGGACAGAGAGTTTTCCCCACATCTTTCTTGTAGGGAACTGCTGCTTGTGGAGAACTTTTCACGGGTACATCAGACTTCTCCTGGATTTTCGGCTGTGGTTTTGGAGGAACTGGAGGTGTATTCTGAGCATGATAAGCTACAGATTCAGCAGGAGCATCCCTCAGGTTGTAGGTCGTTACGAGAAGATGTATATTTGTGAGACTACCCTGCTGCAGCGTCAAATCAAACGTTAAAGTGGAATCAGTTTTAGGTCCCATTTCTTCATCAACATGAACCATTCGCATATGAGCAGCCATCTTTTCAACATCATTGAAGGTTGAACGGCAATACGGACAAGACAAACCATGTATTAACATATGATTAAGCAATGTATCAGTGGGTAAATAGCGATTACAGTATAGACATTTGCTAGTGAAATTGTGTATTTTCATTATATAGTTAGCTACTGCAGGCACCTTTTCAGCCTTGTGCTCCTTTTCAAAGTGAACACTATACACATTTTCAGGAAACAGCTCATTACAGATTGTACAGATTTTCCACTTTTGTGTGGATGATGTATTGACAGAAGAAGGACCTGTAGCAGCTACAGGAGATTTTGAGCCAGACTGACCTAATACTCTTGAAGCTGCCTGTGACTGAGATAACGACGTTTGTTTCAACTGAGCTGATGACAAAGAAGTTGAGTTGGCAGACTGAAGAGAGTATCTCGCTGAGGCCTGAGATCTCTGTTCCCCAAGAGTATAAGGCCTTCCATTTCCACTTGAAAACTGCTTCATTGTTTGAGATTGCTGTGGAATAGAAACTGGTGCATTACCACTTAAGCTCAGCCTTCCCCCTGGCTGACCAACATAACTTGGTGGTACTGATTTGACTCCATAATTGTTTTGCTGTAAGTGAACATTTGACATCATATTCACTCCTGCAGAATTTAATGTAGGCTTTGGTATAGTGAGTCTGTTCATCATCTGTTGTGATGAAAGAGATCGAACGCTCCCAGGGGAAAGGGGACCCATCCTCTGAGGGAGTCCCATAGGCTTCTTGTCCTGTGGTTTTGGAGCTATTAGCATCAAAGGTTTTGACCTTGGAACCACTACATTAGTGTGACCTATCATCGCTGTTACCTGATACCCTATGCGTTCATGGTCTTCAATAACGTGCTGTACTAAAGCTTCATATGATTTCGGCATAAAAAGGCATCGTTTGCAATGAATACTACCCTCTTCCCGGGTACTGGAACTTAATGGAACTGCACCATTGAGTGACTTTTCACCTCCCTTTGCTACGTAAGGAGCAGCTACGTGTTGAAAATGTTCCCTGTAAATGTGCTTTCTAACAATTTCATACAGCGGATCTCGGTAAGTGCACTTCTTACAGTAATAAACAGCTTGTTCTACACTGTCAGCCTGCTTAGGTTTAAGGCTATCATGCTTGTTTTTATCTTTAAAAGTGCTGATGCCTCCACTTGGTGTATTGGCATTTGGAGCATGAAATATTTTAATGTGCGTTTCCAAAGTCTTTTTGTCCGCATTGAAAGTACAGTATGGACAATTAAGGAGAATCCGATTTTCAAAGTCTTCGCTATGGACATTCCGGAAGTGGCTTTTGTATGCTGAAAAGAACTTCGAGGAAAATGGACATGCACTGCAGCAAAAGGGCTTTGTCCGATAGTCCTTAAAACAAAGAACAAAGCAGAAACTGAATATGGAAAAGCAGTTTTTGGAAAAAGACTCTCTCTGAACTTCTCTGAACAACTAAAGTCTCGAGACCCAACAATCTCCAATCTTTAGATCAATTTATTTTCTGCAATTCTTGGCCACAGATGAGGTCCTATGTTTATTATCTGAACACACACAAGGCAATGACAGCCAATTTAAAAGGTCCCTCAAGAGTTTGGCCAAGCCCTCAGCGTTCAAGGATAAAGCATAAATATTTCTTCCACCAGTCAACAGAAGCTGTGTTCCCTGCAGCTGAGCATGCAAACATTCACCATTATCTCATTATTTTGGAAAAGGGAAGCATGACTGTTGGTGTAGAATGAGACTGCATCCAGAAGACAGGAGTTATTTCCCTTTGGTTCTGCCAAATATTTATAGAGATAGCTAACACTTCACATCCATTCTGTTTAAAAGTCTTAATCAGTTACAAACTTTAAGATAAAGAATACTCTTCAAAAGTTACATACTAAGGCCAGACAATCCCTTAAAGCAACCACGTTTTCTTTCAGATCAAAGCACAATCCTGATTTCTAAAACAATAATGGATCAGGGGAATTAAAAAAAAAAAAAAAAAAGGGGGTACTTGAAAGCTCCACACTTGCCTACTTTCCCTGCTGATGGCAGTTCTCATCCAACTGTTTTAAAAGAACTGAAATTATGCTGGCCTCAGAGACAGCCACAAACAACTTGTCATTTCAGATGAGACAAGATATGAATTTCACACAATTACAATCATTCATAATGTGTGTCAAAACAAGTCTCGTCCACCAAGTTGCACAAAGAGCATTTAAAATAGCTGAGAGTTGTACTACCCCTTTGCACACGTAAGCACAAATGCTTCTGTCCACCTTTTGAAACCTCGGCTATCTCACAGGCTGGAGGCAAGATGCAATAAAAACTAAACAAAAGTTGTCTACTTTTATAGTAAGGTTTTTGTTTTTTTTTTTTTTTTTAAATTCTGGGATTAACTAGGAAAAAATGCACATCAGTATATTTTATGGAACATAATAAAGGGATATTTTTAGATGAAGACCACACTAGGAATCCACCATAATGTGGATTCCTAGTGTCTCAGGTCTTTCAGATCCTGCAAGTGGGCTTATTTTGTGCAGATTTCTCACCTTCTCACTGTTCTGTAAGTGCTGGTATTAGTCTATGATGGTAGAGGCTATTGCAATCCATACCTTAATACATTGCCTTAACACGTTAAATCAGTAAAATTAAATAAATCACTGTAATAGAAACATTCCCTCCTTCCACTTTCAGCTTGGTTCAAATCTCCTTTATCACCGACTCAACATCTAAAAAGTAAAACTGCCAGCATCACTTCATCCTCTGTACAGAGCTATATATCCCAATAGACCAAAACCTCAGACTCAGGTTAGGAGAACCCTCACATGACACACAGCTACAGCTGTGAAGAGAGCGGTAGTTAAATCTGTTCATTTATAGTTTTTCTAAAATGTTGCTAACAAAAAGGGTAACAAAATTACTACAAACTACAGAATTGGTGATCCTTTGACTGAAAATAGATGGAACTGTGTTAAGCTTGATAACAGATGGCCTGTTATTATGTAGCTGACAAAGGGTAAGATATTCTGACGAATCATTTCTCCAATATTTTGCTATCAGCACTTCGTAAAATAAAAACTGAGATTATTGCTTCTGAAATAATAAAACCTTTTTCTGTCCGTTAAAGCAAAGACAATTGATCAGAGGGTAAAATCACAGGAAAAGCTCCTGGCACATTTGTGAAATGCCCCTTAATATGAACTATCTTCAGAGTCTGATGTATCAATATAAACTGTTACCAACCTGATTTTTCGTAAGTGATGGGTCCCACAATCCTACATCTTCCCATGTAGTGTTTTTCAAATAAAAGTCATTAGGTTCAAACTGTTTAAAATCCTGGAGAAGGGGAAGATGGGAAGAGAGCACAGACAATCAAAACCCAGACCAACTGCTCCCTTAAGCAACTCTTGTAAGCATTCATGCAGTCCTCTCACATGCTGCTGGTGAATAGCAAAGAGCATTAATTAAAGAAATCTGCATATTTAAATGCATTATTTGGAGGTGAAAATTTGTGAACTCTCTCAATAACAAGAACTATTTTCAACATACGTTCTGCTCATTAATGCAAGACTGTCATTAAATACCTGCCCCATCTTCAAAGCAGTCCCTGATACCGACAGCTGAATAGTGATACATTAAAAATCATAAATTCTGTACCACAAACTTGGTGGTGCTGGTTGTTGTTTTTTTAAAACGTTGTTGGTTTTGTTGTTTGTTTTTAAATGTATTTCACAGAGGAATTTAGATCCAAGTTTGACATGCATGGTGTCTAAGTAGCCCAATTCCTATTAAAAATAAATAAGTGCTCTTTATTTTGTCTTAGGCATTAGCAGCACATACTGACTCAAAGGTGGTACTTTCACTGAAATCAATACTTCAAAGCAACACTGTCCCTATTCACATCTTTACCCTTAAAAACCAAATGTATCCACAGATTTCCTAAACAGGGAGAACAAGTATTTCTCTTTCTCTTGAAGTACCTCACTTCAATCCTCCTTAAAAAGATACTAATGAAATACAAGAGCAAAGTCATGGTCTGGTGGGTACTTTGAACAGCCCAGAGGTATGAACTGACCTACCGAATGCTGTGTTCAGGAAAGAAAGTGCATTTTTTAGTGAATAGTCACGCCAAGCTTGTCCAGCAGAGTAGCACAAGTACCTTTTCCTTCTAGGAACTAACACAAGTATATAAGTAGCTTGTTAAATTGATGACCTATATTTCAGCACCAACAAACATTCCATGAAAATCGCAGGATCTTCTGTCCCACAGGAACACCCTGCACCACACCATCTTGATTTATTCTTAAGTGCCCAGTTAGCAAATGTTATACTTCGGAGCCAAACACAAAGGACAACCTACCTTCAACATACACCAAGTCACTCATAAATAGCCTGAGGTCTATCTCATCTCCAGCAGACTTTCTAAGAAGCGTTTGCAGCACATTTTAGCTCAAGTTATTAATTCACACTTTGTATAGAACTTTAAAAAAACCACAAAAAGTGCAATAAAAAAAAGATAGCAATGCCTGAACAGCAAAGCTCAGACAGAATCCCAGAGTCACTTTCAGAAGCTGATGAGAACAGGAGTGAGGTGTGGGATCAGGGTACAGAAGATTCCAGAAACATCCTTCAAAACTTACAGGAAGAATTCAACGGTTCACAAGGCAGGAAAAAAACCAAACACCTGAGACCTCACTTTTCCACTAATGTTTGAGCATTTCAGCTCTGAAGCACTTGAGAGGTATCATACTTACTTCTATATGTTCTTTACAGTATTCCAAACCAATGTCACTAAGTATTTTTTTCACAGTTTTCCGGGCCTTTCTTAAACTGCCAAGGTTGTTGACAGGAAGTTGGAACATAGTTTCTATTGAAAAACAAAGTAAGAGAAGAGGTTTAAGTCACATGTGCTTTGTCTGATGAAGAGCTGCATTTAATTATTAGTAATTTTCTCTCTTGTTTTCCCCATAACTAAAAGCCTAAATCTTTAAGATACGCGGATTCTTAGATTCTACTGTTAGCACTCGGGTTTCTTCCACGTGCCAATAAGTGGCCTTATTTCACATATACAGCAGTTCTCAGTCTGCATGCTGCTACCATTACACTAAGCACTTCCTGAGCTACAGAACCATCATCAACTCATCTGCACCTCAGGAAGGTGCAAACCAGCAGAAATGCGGGAGTCTTTTGGCAATATTCACTTCTTCTGGAAGAGGCAGGGGAGCCTGCAATGAACAGGCAGGCTCTTCCTCAAAGCAAAGCAGAGAGTGATCCTGTTCACTAGGCTTTAGTGCTCTACTGTCTGCTGGATAAAAAATATCATCCCAGAAGATAAAAGCTGAATTTCTATCATTAATATTCCTGAGAGCTAATTCTTGCTTTGTTAGAACACTTTTTTTTTTCTTATCAACTAATTAATCACTATAGGGCCACAGAATACCTACAACTAAAAATTGGCTTCCTGGATGGAAGAAGTCTACAGTTCAGAATAAGCAGAAACTTAAAACTATTAAAGAAGTTCAGTTAGAAAAACAAAAATCTCTCATCACGAGATGAAGGGCAATCTCTAAGCTACAAGGAACTTACTACAGAATTTTTTCAAGTAAAAAGGATGGGGTTGTGACTACAGTAACCGAGCGCTCCAACCAAACACAACCCTGCTGTACTCCCTGTCCTACACAGTCCTGTGTACACACCAGGCTTGTGTGTTCATTCTCCTACCAACTTTTACTAGGTAATGACTTACTATTCCATGACTGTCACCACTACTGCTTACTGTCAGAAACAGACAGAAGTGACACGGCTAACATGGACCCATCAGCTTCACAATCAACAAGTACTGTGTGTCACTAAGCTCTCATCTCCTCCAATTCAACTAATTCAGAAACAGCTCTTGAGTAAGAGAAGCAAGCTGATCATGATTATTTAGGATTGATTTCTAATTTGTAGCCACGATACGAAGAAGAAACACTATTAAATTTATATAAAGGTCTACAGGAAAATTTTCAGAAATACCAAACCAACTCTGATCATTAAACACTGTGGTGTGTGTGTGAGCTAGCCACCACCACCCACTGTCAGAAGGAAATACAGCTGCATGGAGCACTGTGTACACAAGAACTAGGAAACCAAAGAAAAGTGTTGACTTAGTCTATGAATCTCAGGTCTCCAAATTTCTCAGTTAAATTACCTCCAGCAGAGACACTGCTCAGAGACCTCACACAAAGCCACTAACGACAGTAATTTAAAAAAATCATATAGGCCAGGAAACAATTACTTCAACATTACATATTAATTTCCTCCAAGTAAGATTTGTTACAAGAATTGAGTATAAGCACTGTGTATTCACCTGACCTGAATTCTAAATGCAAGTACACTAATGTCTGTGACTGTAGAGGTGTTTCAGCTAGCATTCCTCTCTACTCTCAATTAAAAGGATTGGAATTAGAAAGAAAACCTATGATTTAGTTAATGTGAAAAGTAGTTGCTTTCTGTATGTTATCTGCAACCTTTCATTTGAGATAAACTCAAACCACTCTACAGATACGAAGAATTAGCATTCTGGTGAAATACTTCACATGCAGAGTCGTCATCAGCCTGGTAACTCATCTGCCACGTTGGAGATAAGAGCCCTAACCCAGCTATGAAGAGCACTTCCACAGGTATCCACTGCCTTCTCAGAGATGGCGAGGATTAAACAGAACACAACAGAAAATTACACTCTCTTACCAGTTACTGCCTCTAAAGACACTGAACGAAAGCCATGAAATGCTGTTTTTGTCATGCTGTGTTCATTTCTCTCTGTACACCTTTATAATCAAGGATCTTATCTGCAATTACAAAAAATATCCAGGCCAAATACATTCTCCCTCACGATGCTAGAGCGAATGTCATCATTTGGGTAATTAGATTGATCCATGTCATCCTTTCAGAATGCTACTCACTCCTGGCCAAGAAAATTTTTTTCATCCTCATGAAGGACTAGGAAACAAGGTTTGAATCTGAATCTCTAACTTATTTAGTCTTGAAAGCTGACAAAGGCAAACCAGTTACTTCGTTATAAACAGCATCCGAGTTTATGGCTCCGTTATCAGATGTTCTGAGAATGTTCATATTATCCCCTTGCTCTTTCTTCTCTCGCAAGATCCATTTCTAAAGGCACACACTGAAGAGAATGAGGAAAACACTAAACATGCATAAAATGTTATAGCTCTGTACTGTGTATTAAGCTTTGGTAAGCAGTAACAGACGTGCCAAGCCCTGCCCTACTTCTCTGCCCATCCTTGTGCCTGTGCTGTGGTTATTCAGTTTTACTGCATAGGCACCTCTGGACAAAGGCTATTTCCTGGTAAAATAAAAATAATACCATTTATGACAAAGTATAAATGCATAAATGGTGAAAAAGCTTTTGAGAATAACAATGGATATTTACACTGCAACCAACTGTATCAAGAAATGGTTGTATTAAACAACCACACTTTAAGACCAAAAAGAGCAACTTCTATGCACTTCAGAGCAACATTACAATTACTTTAGTTATTTCCACAAGCAGAACTAAAATTTCCTTAAGAAAATGTGATTTTAAGACTGCAGTTTTGCTTCTATTGTAAATATATCTAATACGACTTAGAAGTTGAACCTAATCCATTTTACACCAAAAGACGTAAGTGGTAATTGAAAACACTTAAATGCTTACCAACAGAGCTGAGAATCAGCAATGCCAATTTCATACAGTATTACTGTGACACTGTAACGTGATGGAAAACACAGCACTGGCAGTGGGGTAGCGAAGTCCCAGGCTGCAGCAAGTGAGGATAAGCTCAAGTGCAGCAGATGTGGATGCAGAAACAAAGGAAAACGTCTGCTTACCCTTGGAAAGCCTCAGGTGGGCAGGGATCTCCACAAGATACTCTTGCCTCCATGCCAACCCTTAAATGAGGGCTGGAAGAGGTGGATCCTGGCCCTTCCAGTCACTCAGGTACATTGCATGCACCTGAGCTCCCCTGCCTTCCCACCAGGTGCTCCATCACTGCTTCAGGCCATGCCTTAGCACTTCTAAGTGTACAAATAGTAACAGCAGCACTTCACTTAGCACAAACAGTAACAAACAAAATATGGCAAAGACTAATGCGGAACGGGCTGCAGAGAATTTAAACTCCTAACCAGCCCACTGGTCAACGCAAATTGTAAGCCTGCATCCTACCTGCAATTGGTATTTTCCCTGCTTTTGATCTGCGGTTGAAATAGTAAGTAAAACTTACTTTTTGTTCAGGTGGAAAAAGCAACTCAAACCTGTACTCCTTCTCCTAGGCCAGTCACTATGAAACAGCCTCAGTGCTAAGCTCACTGTCACTTTTCTCAAGACTCGACTTGTAAGAGATCTGAATCTTATGATAGTAGGACTGCATTAATAGGAAACCAAAAACAGTATCATATTAAGAAGGTATGGCTAGCCACGTCACTCTGACACCACATCTCACACTGCATAGGTTGCAGGTATATTCTTCATCACAACATTTTCAAAGAAAATAGTCTTTAATATTCTATTCCACTTCCTCCCAGAACACAACTGGGGATTGTGGCTCTGAACTCTTAAGTCCCAATCAAGTTAATACAGGTTTACTTTCCTTAGAGTATTTTTAACATTCAAGAACATTCATTTAATAAAAGCTCCTGTTGCTGTAGTTCACTGTGCAAGTGTGAGAAACTATGAATGTAGCCAAGAAATTAATCATGGCTCCATTAGTTTACTTCCTCTAAATGCAACTAAGTATGCACTGCTGTCGCTGTAGGACATTATTTCTACATGCTTTCAGTAGCTTCTTCCTACATACCTGCACACTCAAAAAATACACGAAACAGCATTGTCAGCTATTGTGCAGGACGTGAATGAACACTTCACAATGAATTTCAAATCCATGGAGAAAATAACCTTGTAGTTTCATTCCAGGATAACCCCATATCTTAGTATCAACTGTAGAAACATTAGTGCATGAAAGCATTCAATGTTAAAGCTTCTAGCAAGCTGTGTCATTTTCTCCATAACCCAAATCCCCACGTGAGGAATCATTCTGCTTGTGAAGAGACCGTAATTTTCCTTGAGACAAAGCGAGAGTACTGTTTGTCTCCAGGCAGTGACCACTGGTACATGTGAAAGTCAGATACAGTTCTCAAAATACTATTAGCAAGTAACTTACTTGAATAGGAAGTGCCACTATCAATGCTTTCAACCAAAACAATCGAATATTTTCTCTTAATTATTGTGTTTGATAAACCTGGACATGTCAAACATACAATGATGTATATTTGCATATAAGCCCAAGTAATAAAAACAAGCAAATTTAGGACTGCCTAGAAACAAGATTTCAGTTCTATCTACACTACCATCCTGCCTCTGCCTTCCGCCTGCCTCACAGCCAATCCTGAGAAATTATCAACATCTTCCTATCACAACACACCATAATACAGGACACAATCGGATCTTCACATCTGAAAACTGAAGATCAGACTTCACAGCAAAAGGATTTTTCTCCCTATTTAAATGTTCTGAGCTCGTTAGCCATAGCTGGTGAAAGAAAACAACAGAAGGGGAAAGAAAAACCACCCTGAAACGCTCACAGGAGAGTGATGTGAGCAAATAAAGGCAAACAGGGAGAACAGACCCATTACAGGTGGAAATTGCTGCTTAGCTTAGAAACAACAGTGCACATTACCAAGATAGAGGAGATCAGGACTACGCTCACTGTTACAACATAACAGAAAGAAACACGAGAAGCCTGACGTGAAAATTAACTACAGCACAGCCACAGAAGGTTCAACCAATCCCAAATTCAAGCTTTCTGTTTTGTTTCTTTTTTGAGTTAAGCACTCAGACTTGATGCAACTTTCAACAGCAAATTGTATCTTCACCAATTTGCTACTTTTACTAACACTTCAAATTCCAGATGGAAACAATTGTGGTCACCAATTTAAAAACATCCAGAACGGGAAACCTGGCACATCCACCACCTGTTACGTTACTGCCAAATTTTTAAACTATTTTGTGTTTAGTAAACTATTACCAATGTATAACCGTCAAGCACTTCAAGTTATCATAGCCCTGCAGTTCAGTGCTTCAACATATCATTACCAAAGGACTGGAGCCACCTAGAAAAGCTAAGTCAAAAGAGAAGAAATAATAAAATAATACTGTGCAGTTACGTGTAAAATTAATGTAAAACACGATGCTATGTGCCTGACTGAGGGTTCTATGTTGCAAGTAATGCTTTCTGTCATGTTTTTTTCAATGCAAACAGCCATCCCTTTATGAGGGAAGTACTGCTTTTACACACAGTGCAGCCACAGTCACAACAGGAAGGTGTGCATCCAGGAGAGGGTAAGGGACACAGGTGGGAGAAAACAAAAACACAGCAGTTAAAGAAGGAAAACCTCTGCCTGTATGCAGACCCAAAAAGCTGCTTCTATTTTTGTGTTCCTAGACATGTCATGCTCCAGCAGATCTTTCTGTATCTTTGACCTCATCAGAAGGGCTGCCCCACAGCCCACTGCCTTTAGTACTACCAGGTAACAACAGATGCTCAGACTGCTTCAGTTCTGCCAACTTCACTTAGCACAACTTGGCCAATCTCCTGGCACGTGGCAGTGCAGCACACACCAGGCAGCAGTGCTATTCTGAGTCAGGAGAAGATGCATCAGCAAGACGAAGACAGCTTTTTTCTCTCAACTACAGTCTTCAATAAATATTCCAAATCTGCCTCAGCCTTTTTTTGTTGTTTTTGGACAGCATGATTTGAACTGTTTAATAGGCTTGTCTGATGACTGAGGTTTGCTACAGTTCTACCAAGCAGCAAATATAATAAATTACTGTTGTCACAGCCCTGTTAGTAAAATGGTGATTGTCATACACAAGTAGTTTGTAGACCTAAAGAAATAATCTGGAGGAAACTCCTGCAGTGTAAAAGGACCAAGAGAGCACCAATGGACTATTCTTGGTTTTCTTATTTTATGCCTAACTACGCCACAAGAAAACCCTCGCACAACCAGCACACACACAACTGCTGCTGAACCTTAGCATTTAACTGAGGGTGGCGTTTTCATTTAACAACGCTGATAAAAAGCACCACTGTGAAATGGCAAGTAAAAAAAAGAAGTTGTGGAATCTCTAAAATGTGTAAACAAAAGCTGGTCTCTACTGCACACAAAATAATTCACAGGTGCATAAGGACAACTATCTCTTGGGCACATTATTATAAATATAACTAAAACACCAGTTTTACCTTCGACGACCATGTTTGGTTGACCCTTCATCTCCTAATGCTGTCATTTATTCACATTATGACGACTGAGAAAACCTGAACTTTATGGTGATCTAAAACACAGTGTTACCAACTGCACTGTTGAGGACAGTATTGTGAGCACACGTGCAAAACAGACAAATTCAAAAGCAATATCTAAACTCCATCCCATTGTGAATGTGTTTATATACATCTGTATATCTGTATATATCAATCCTGTCTTAGTAACTAGCTCTGCAAGACCTATAATTCATTAAACAGATAATTTTGAAACTGAATGACAGTAACATTTTCTTTAATTTCTGTACATTCTTATAAAAGTGGAACTGTTCTTACTCTCTCCTTTTCCCTCTCCCCATTATTATCCCTCTGCTGCTTCAAAAGATCCATCCTGTTGTTGCTCTTTTCCCCTTTCCTCCTCATCCTTTCTTTGCTGGTTCTTGGCCTTCTTGGTCCTTACCTCGCTCATTTTCCCTCTTCTCATCTTCCCTGCGCCAATTCATAGCGTCCACATTCTTTCGTCGTTCTCTCTCATCCTGTCTCCATCGCTTCTTGATATCTTTGTCCTTAACTTGCTCATTTTCTCTCCTCTTCTCATCATCCCTGTGCCATTTTATTGTTTCTGCATTTTTCTGTGGGTCCACGCTTCTTTTGAGATAGTCTTGTCGCCTCCTTCTCTTTTTTAACATATCTCTTTCCCTGGCACGAGCCTGCTTTTCTTTCTGGGAAAGAAAAGCTTTACGGGGCATCATGAGCTGCTGCTGTACCTGTAATAATATTGTATTCCATGGAATAATGTACTATAACATGCACTCGGTCAGGCACAACAACTCTCATTTGGAGCTGAGTATTTCAAAGCCAGGATAATTTACTGCTTCTTCTCTTTCCTTTATAAGTCTCTGCTAGCTCTGTATTAGATAGTGCTAGGCAAGCTGCTATATTCAGCTCTGGGCACAATACCCTAACTGGCACCTCAGCAGATGGTGCACATCCAACACAGAAAAGTCAACCCCCTAAAATCCTGAGCTGAAGCAGGATGCTTTCTTTCCCCTCCCTCTTACAACTCCTCCCACAGAGAGTTTTTAGCAGCCAGTTGGCATTACAACATCCAATTGAGAGAACAGGCTGACAGAAGAGAGTTGTGAAAGAAACCTGGTAATGTTCAAGCCTTAATCTCTTCTCTTGCTGGAGATCTACTGTTAATGAAGCTTAAAGGTTCTTATTTATATTTTCAGATCTCCATCTATATAAAATTTGGTTTAAAGTGGCCAACGTTCTTGGCTGGGAGGAGCGAGAGGCCAGCAGGAGACAAGCCACAAGCTGAAGAACTACACAAGCTTTGTTTCCTTGGGAAACCTGGCCAAAACGTTTAACTGCAGTTAGTGAAATAAGTCCTGACTCATCTACTCAAACTTTCTCTACGTGTGTCAAGTCTTGTTATTCACAAGACCAGAGGAAGAAAGAATGTACCTATTTACTTGAAGTTTCTACTAAAAACATGCCTGATGAGTTTTTGTTTTGTTTTCTTAAGAGGTGTCAATTAAGACTGCCTTTTAACAAATCATTTTATTTTGGTCATTTCTCCATAGTCATCCAACACATTCACATCGTTAAATTTATTGATGTTAACATCTGCAATTCTGACATTATGGAAAGCAAAACAGACCACAGAAAGAATTTTTACTATTACTACTATTCTTTAAAGACTCTTCCATGCACATTGAGCAACATTTCAGAAGTATTCCAAACTGCAGTTGTGGCCCAGGTTTGTTTGTTTTGGTTTCTGAATTTGTTTAGAAGAGAGTTTTGCAGAGGTATCTAATCAAAATGAAAACTGCAGAAAGGACAAAGTTACTAGATTAGAATACTTAAACAAAGCCTAAAAGAAAATGAAACAAATGTACTTTTAAAATTTAGCTACCTTATGGAAAGCACTTGTTCCCAGCATGCAATACTCCATCTTTTTCCTACAGAAAAAGCAATGTTTCAAACCCTTATTCTAAAATCCTGCTCCTTTTCCCTGGGTAATACATCCTCCTCCCCCCCTTCCCATCCCCCCGCCCCCAATCACTATTCTAGACCATAGACTTTGTTAGAAATATATCAAAAACCCCCCATTTTCATTGTGATAATTCAAACTCTATTTTCTTAATATCCATACTACTAAAAGGGAAGGGCTGTAGCAGGGTGAAACACAGCATAATAAAAAACACATGCAGTTTGGTAGCAAGTTAGTGCACAAAATTCAGATTATACTAAACCCTATTTCATTAAAAAGTACAGAATACCCCTCTACTAGACAGCCTGTTTTTAAGTATTAAGTAGTATTTAGTATTAATAATTATTAATAATAACGTTGTCATTAACATTAGAAAGCACTGAGAATCCAAGACTGACATCAGTGCCATCTTTACATCTTTGACATAGCTTTAACTTCTCTATCAGCTGTGTGCCAGTACCACATCACTGCTGTTTAATATAGCAAGCTAAACTTTTCTTATCTACCTTATCTTCAATTTTATCAGTAACTTGATTTTATTCCAATCATAACAACATGAATAAACTTTAAATTCAGACATAGCTTCATGCAAATAATTTCCCCTCACCCCCCTCCAAGCAAGGTTTGACATTTACAATTTGCCATTAAAAAAAAACAAACCCTTTGGGGACATAATTGTTGCATTTTCTTTCATTTGTTTGCGTTGTTTTTTTTTCCCCTGCTTTAGGCTTTATTTTTTCATTGTTTTTAACTATGATATTCTGCCCTCCCCTCCCATTATATCCCACTCTGATCGACCAATTTATAGACAAATGAGAGAAAATACCTCAAAAAAAGTTTTAGTTAAATGTCTAGAAGTAAACATTTAAAATGTGATTGAAATAAAAAATACCACGTTTCAAAGAGTAACTTAAAGGGACAGCCAACGTGAACTCAGCCCGGCTCCGACTCCCATGTCACAACTCGCAGTTTCTCCCCGCTTTGTTTCAGCTCTTCTGGCGGACTTCCCACAGACAGAACTGTCTTTCACTTCTGCCCCCGTTGGTTTATTAAGACCAATCAAAAGATGGGGGAAATCTTTCAACCAGGAAACCACTGAAGTGAAGCTGCCAGAGCAGTTGAGCTCAAAGCCCACAACTTCTCTGGAGGTCAAGTTGGTGTTCCTTTAAGTTCACAATGCCCAGAAGCAAACACAACTATCTTTTCAACTATTTTTTGCCCGTACTTCTCCAAACAATAATCTTAACTCTACCCAATCTACTCAGTATATATTACGAGGCATTTACCTCCAAAATTAATGGTGCTTGGGCGTCTCAGACTCATTGGACAAGTTTCATGCAAAAGCCTTCAAAAATAATTCTCCTTCCAGAACGCCCACCAGCGATTATATTACACCTACTGTGTGAGGCCGAAGCCCGGACATAGAAGAAGGGTCATATCCTGCTGTACAAAACAAAGTGTTAAAGATAAGAGGTAAGAAACGTCATAAGGGCAATCTGACATTTATAACGTACATTTAATTGTCAAGAACTAATTATAAACCACGCATACGGTACCTGTACCGACACGGAGCTACCGCAGGGTGCACTCAGCAAGGGGAGGAGTGCTGCAGACGTCTGAGTGCACCTGGGCTTTACACCCATTTTCTAGGTGATGTTACCTGAGGAACAGTTTGGTACTCAGAGTTCAATAAAGTTGTCCAAGTCGGAAATCCAGCAGGGCGCTGTGATGAACGCACCTATTCACACCTCATGTAACCTTCTGACTTCAGCGTCTAGGGCCTCTGCTTACAGAGAATCTGAGCGCCCGGCACCAGCAGCACTGCCGCGATGCGCGCTCTGACACCAGCTCTCCCTCATACAGCTCATTATTCCAGGGGGTTCCCATTCCAATACAGCCCCACCTTAAATTACAAGATGTGGGAAACCAAGCAGGTGATGCCAGCTCCGACCCCAGCGAGACATCTTCCCCTGGGAAGGATTCAGATGAAAGTTTCAGTTCTACGGCAGCTGGCAAGAAGATGAGCAACAGCCTAGATGTTATGCTGCTCTGGGAGGACCTGACATCTCTTCAGCTCACATCTACAGGGCCTGACAATTCCAAGGGAGATGAGCAGGGAGGAGTGACCGTCAGGACGCAGGACAGGGAATGGTAAGCAAACCAAAAATACCAGGTGCAGATATACCAGGGAGAGGGGAGAAGTTGGGAGAACTAAAAGCTACCAAAAACTTCCACGAGAAGGTAAATGCTGCAGCTGAACAGCCCTCCTCCTGTATCCAATGGCACGGCTGCCACTGGCTCACAATCAGCATTTCTTTTTTTTCTGTGGGACTCTTCTCCGTATCTTAGCATTTCTGGCCTACTTTTCAGAGGAGCTGTGCACCCGCATCTCCGCGGAGTGAAGGTAATGAGATTTACAGTTTAACAGCACATCTGAAATGGCAGACAACTAAGGGCTCATTTTCAAGTCAGCTATGATACAGGATGGAGGCTGTTTGCTAACAGCACGGGATTTGCTCTCAAAGCTACAATTTAAACACAGAGCACCTCCACATCCCTGTCAGCTCAACCACCTACCGCACCGGCTCCTGCCCACCTAACACGATGGTCTCCAGAGAACGTCCGTCCCAGCTCCTCTCAACTTCGACTAGAGAACACAGTGTGCACAGCTGCTGTGTTGGACTAGCCAGCACGTCAGCAAGCACGTGCCTCCAACTCCCCTAATTCGTGCCTGTATCCAAAACAGGACTGGGCACGTTAGGAAGATGGAAAGTTCACAGAAAGCTCAAAACTGTAAAAATCTAACGTGGTGTTTTAAAACAATGATAACTGAAACTGAAGGAAATTAGCAGGCGTGTTTCAGTATCTAGTCAACACACTGTAAGACCCCAGGACACAAAGACCCTGACTCCCCCTCACAGTCAAACACTTTATTTCTTCAACATCCCTTGGTCAAGACTTCCAAAAGATTTTAAAACCACTTCAGAAATTAAGTCAGTGTCAAAGAAAAAGGACAGTTTGCACCACTTCTCTGGAAATCAGGTTTTAAAACAACTTAAAGCCCACGCAAATGTTCCTTCAGGACAGAAAAAGAAGTCCATCTAAAATGAAGTAAAATAAAAGCCAACCACACTTAAATTGCTTTGGAAGAGATTGTCTGGCTAATAACATGAACGTTCTGTTTCTGTGATTGCATGCCATCTTCAGCAAGAGCTTACAGAGCTGTTTTCTTTTTCAGCTTACTGTTAGCATCAGTCACCAACCTGAAGACAGACAACTCCAACCTCCCATCACAGAGGAAAAACTTCTGTGGAGGACAGCTGCAGTGGGACGCTCAGGGAGGCTGAGCTTTCTCCGTTCATCTTCTTTTTTTTAAAAGGTTAAAAAAATATCTCCTGCAGTCTTGCAGACAGAAATCCTCTTAAGTCATTCACACACTTCTCATTCTTGCTTGATTTCTGGAATTTTCCACTGGTGCCAGAAGCTCCATCTGGTGGGTGTGTACACTAACTGCATAACTAAAAGGGAATTAACTATTTCCTTAGCAATTTCTGCATAGCAGTATAAGTTTGTACATTGTGTAATTTCTCTGATGCAATGTAAAATACAAGACAGACAAATTCTGGCTGCTCCAGGAACCATAATCCCTTTTTTCTTCATGAACAACCTGTTACCTTGCACTCTACTGAGAATTTCTTGTTTTCTTGTTTTGATAACACAAGTTGATGGTTTTTAAAAATAAGCGTTAGCCAACTCGGAATACTTTCTGAAGAAAAAGCTTTTGCAAACACACACAAGAAAGGCAATTCTGGTGATCTCTGCTGCATTCTCAAAAGCAGCTTTACATTGCATCCATTCTCTAGGGCATTCTATACTTCAGTGCATAGGTAATTTTTAATTAGAGGCACCAGCAGCTCAAGAAGTAGGCTTCCCCACCTACTGCCATCTTTAATAATATCTTTCGTTGCTGTTCACAATCTTCAGACATAAACATTTATATGCATCCATACACGTGTAACGAAATCAATATGTAATACACATGCTCAGTACAATAGCCTTGTTAGTTTAGGGCTATTTCTTAAAGATTTGTTTGAAAGGCACTAAAGCCTGCCTACCTTACAGCAATTTGAAATTGAGACTGGAGGTCAATGAAGCACGAAGGATATTATTTGCCTACACCATGATATCCACACTTCAGCGGGCAGGAAAAAAAGGCCACGTGAATATGCTTTACCAGTTCAAAATGTGATCTTCGTGTGGATTGTAGTTAAGCACGAATAATCCCATATCGAAAATTTTGGAAACAGAAGCATGTTTCATTTAGATTTTCAATCTAAAGCTCAAAAAAAAAAAAGTAAAATGTTCAAAAATAAAGCACGCAATCAATATACACGTAATTTATTACTAGATTACACTGACTGTAAAACTGCAATCAGAAATTACAAATGCTAGTCCTCTCTCTATCATGCTTTCCTGACACCACCACCGTGTCAGCAACAGGGCTCGTGCAGCAGCCACAGCACAGAACTGATTCAATGGCAGAGCAGTCTTCAGCCAAAGCGCTTCCTCCACCGCAGTGCTGCTGCTTACACAAGTGAAGCGGTAGGAAGCGTGGCTTACACCACCCCTTGCAGAGGCAGCACACAGATATATTTAAACCACTGCTGAAACTGCATCCCTTACAGTGCCCTACTGCAGAATGCATTGCTTGCATGCTGGTGGAAGTGGCAAAACAACAAAACACAAGAGAGCATACACACACTTTCCCAAGCTCATCTAAAACCCTGCCAAAACATGTTTTCTCAGACAGCGGATAGATCAGATACTGAAAGGATCTCACCAACTGTCTAGCATGAAAGCATTTAACATGTAAAAATAGACTGTGAAGTATGCTGACGCTAATTGTTCTTCCTTTGCCTTGCCACTTCACACACGATGCACAAATGCTGGCATTACACAATGGGGTAAAGTCTGTGAACAACAGCTTAAAATCAGTCTTACCACTCCACGTTTCTTACCTCGTTCCCTTTCTAAGCATAGCTCCCAAGTGCTCCAGTCCCTGACTACATTCCAGCGTTAATCCACCTCTGCTACTGTGTCTTCCGTCTGACTCGGGAACCTTCGATATTCATAGCAGCAGCAATGAGGAAACAAAACAAAACAGAAGGTCAGAAACACAATGAACTTTTTTAGGAAGAAAAAAGAAAAAGCATTTTAAGACAAATACTTTGCTGACTTTGATTTCAAGAGATATTTTGCCCCCGTACTGTTGCTGCTATGAATCTGCATCACTAACAATTCCTTTGACCCAGATGCACCACAAGCAAAGAACTACGAAATCCAGAGGCACATCAGCAATCAATACACAGGAGAGAAAAAAGGGATGAAGGAAAGAATGGCTGAGGTGTGAAGGAGGGAGAAGGAGCTGGAGGCAGGGAAGGATCAGCAGTCGCTGACGCCAGGCCAGAGAGCATGCCAACCTACACAGACAGGACAGGGGTGGTAACGAATATCACTTTGGTGGACGGGCTGTTTGCAGTTACTCAAATTCTATTTCTTGCAAATTGTTTAACACACTTCTTGAAAAATGGATTTTAAATCAAACATTTTGCCACCTGATCTGGTCAACCTAGAACCTGCAGGTGTGATTATTCACAGAGACAATCACACAGCTGTAGGACCCAACCACAAGAACCAGTTTTTGGTCAACCATCTTTAATGCCATCTTTAAAACAAACAAGAAAACCCAACCCTCCAAGGACATAAAGAGCAGTAAGCACAAAGTGATTCACTACACAAAGTATGGAACTCATTCCACTCTTATTTGAAGCCATCAACTGTCGTAACACATTCAAAAGCACTCCTGTGTTACTTTGCAGTAAGAACAAGATGCTGAATTTGAGATCCATTTTGTCTTTCAACATCAGTTCTGAAGAATATGTATTCTTCTCTCTGCAGGCACCTCAGGTAGGTAAGTAAGAGCCGTGCCCTCCTGGAAAGTATTCACATCTAGAACATGAATTTGGTTATTGTACCAGATCCTGAAAGCCTCAAATGAGCAGCCAATCTGGCCAACCTGACTATCAAAGCAAGGGTATTTTTCCCAAAACACATCATGTCATCAAAACAAACCTTTCACATACACACAAAAAACCTCCTGTATATATATACACACACACACACATATGTATTTAAACTAAATTAACATAATTGGGATTCTTTTTTTTTTTGCTTCTAATGCATACAGATGTTTATATTGCCTTATCCTCAGACCAATGCTGTCTATTCTCACCTCCATAGCTCACACTCCCTTATACTGTTAAGAAGTGTACACTTGTACCAACGTATTTATGTGAGCAGGACTGCCTCCACGTCAAGGATTGTAATGTGAAATTATGCTAACAAAATTCTATCTGGCAGGAAGAAATGAAGAAGGGCCTATCTTAGCCATCCAAAATGGTATAACATTCGTTTAGCTGCAGCTGTTAGAAAAGCAGCAGGCTGGCATTTCAAAGAGCAAAACGAAAAAACAACGGTAAACGCAGCAGTACTGAAATGCAAACTGGGCTGCACCCACAGACACAGCACAGCCCATCCCTGTCCCTGCACAGCCCTGCAGGTGACAGCCCTCAGCCCTTGCCCCGCTCCACTGCCTTCACACTAAAGCTGTCCTCGCCACATCTGGCACTGCCCTGTCCACTCTCAACGTGCAAGTTCTGCATCTCAAAACAACTCCAAATACTAGAACAAAAATAACTTCCCACTTCTGAAAAAAGGTCAATAAAGTTCTCATCTAGCTCTCAGTGGTACCTGCAGCCACCCCAGAACAAAATGCCTTTCCTCCCATCTTACCATCTGTGGTTGCACCTATCAGAGTTGCTGCCATCGTAATGGCAAGTTATGAAGAAGACATTTGCACTGTATGACTTTTGACTACCAACACGATTCCAGTACTGTTCTGTATTGCAGGAATACCGTTTTAAAGTTCAATATTTACTGGTTTTTTATGGAGGAGAAAAGCTGGGCTGTAAATGATCACCTATCGTTCCTTCTGCAATGACAGAAGCACAGCTTACCTTATGCACAAAAGGAGCGCCAGCACTGCCCTAGGAATGCATGTGGCATCTCCTCCAGAGCAAGTGCAGAAACTGCGGAGCTCAGATTGTTAAGCACCCAACAACACTCTGCAGCACTGCCAAATGATTTCCTTGCTTAATTAAAATGCTGCTGTAATATACCACGGTGACACGCACCAATTCCAACAACGCTACTGGGCATCTTCCGACAACTGCTAGCTTCTATCCTACACACAGGAAAGGATCAGCTATCCGTCCCATCCTGAGACACGCAGCCTTCCCAGATGCTGTCTGTGCAGCACACATCTCACCCGCAGGCACGCAGCTCCCAGCACAGCTGCCTTGCACTGCTGGGCACACCTCAGCCTGCAGGCCGCTCTGCTAAGAGCCCATCCTGCGTGACCTCACTGAGCCACTTCCACACACAGCGACTTTTTCACTGCAGCAGTTCCACACAGCGCTGCCACATACGGGACAGCAACCTAACAGAGGTACAGCTTCATCCAACCTGCATACTGAGCTACAGCTTCGAGTTAATGGTTTGTTTCCCAGTGAGACAATACCAAAGATGTCCCAATGTGCAGCGATCCCACTGAGTTGTCTCCAAACATTTCATTACCAAAAAGTCCTTTTCTTCTTGAAAAAAAGAAAGAAGCTCCTTGAGAAGGAACAGCATTCATTTTAATAAAGGGCAGTTTACTCTCAAGACAACAAAAACATTCAGCTTGGTGTTACTTTGGAGAACAAAGTGTTGGTTGCATTTCAGAAAGGACAGCTCTGTTCTGACCGAGGTTTAGGTAGGAATGTACTGCAAACATCTTCAGCAACAGCTGTGTTACAGCCAGCAACTCCAGCGCAGCTCTCGTTTGCTGTTGTGCCTTTTCAGCGCTGTAAGATTTCAATGCGTACAGCGGTCAGCCTGCTGACACCAGACTGCTCAGCAGCTGTCAGAGGAGCCGAGCTCCGTTCTGCTCCAAAACCAACGAATCCCGTTTTTGAACAGGATGGTTCGTCTCTGTCACACGGAAAGACGGCAGCCCGCACAGCTGCACGGCCCCACAGCTGTACGGGCTCCCAGGAGGTCCTGCGGGAGGTCTGCATCGGCTCTGCCACACCGGCAGGTAGGGATCACACCTCCACTACCTCACGTGCACCTTTCACCTCCAACTGGGACTAGAAAACAGCAGTAAAAACGCATGAAAAACAGAGCTAGTAAAAACAATCTGGAAAAGAGCACCAATTCTTCTAGAAGGAATCCTGCACATCTACCGACCGGCACCAACAAACAAAGAACATCGCGATGGCAACAACGTCCGCCTTCCCCAGCAGAGCCGCGGCGCTCAGGACCACCCCGGAGCGCAGAACTTCCTACGGCCGCAGCCGCGCTCAGGAAGCCGCGCCTCTTCGCGGGGCCGCCGCCACCGACGCCGCCGGATCCCGCGCCAGCCGGGCATCCTCCGAAGCCCTCCGTGCGCTCGATTCCTTCCCGCCCCGCGACGCGGCGGGCCTCGCGCTGCAACCCCCGCCGACATCCCGGGCCGGCGCGGATCGCGGCGCCCCGCACCGGGCGGCGGCACTCCGGGGCCGCAGCGCGGCCCTCCCTCCCCCGCCGCAGCCCTGCCCGGCGCGGAACGCGCCCCCTGCTGCCTCCCGCACTCATCTCCCGGGCGGGCTGCGGTGCATTTTGGGTGGGGGCTGGTATTTTTCTGCCACGGCCATCCAGCGGGAGCGACAGCGCGGGTGTAATGCGGCGGGGAGGGGGGAGAGCGGAATGGGGGAAAAAAAAAAAAAAAAGGAAGAAAAAAGGAAAGGAACGAAAGGAGGGAGGGCACCATCCGCGCCGCGAGCGCCGCACGGCGCGCTGCCCTCCCCTCCCGCCCGGGCTGCGACGCGCGGTGCCGGCACGCAGAGCCGCAGAGCCCCGCTGCCCGCCTTTGTCTGAGCGGCGGAACGCGGCCCGGCGCCGCTCCCCTTCCCCGCCCGCGCTGAGCCCGGCCCGGACCCGCATCGCCGCGCGCTGCCCCCGCCGGCCGGGAGCGCGGCGCCGCGCGGAGGGCGCCGGCGGAGTAACGGTCCCCGCGCCCGACGCGAGGGCCGGAGCGGGGCCGGACCCCTCGGCGCCGCCGCTCTCCTCTTCCGAGCGGCCGGGGGGCGCGGAGGGCGGGGGCCGCCCGGGCCGGAGCGCGGCGCACACCTACCTGAGCGCGGCTCTCCGAGCGGCGGGGGCGGGCGCGGTCCCGGCACCTCCGGCGCGGGGCGAGGGGCGCGGAGCCGCCTCCCGGCGCCGCCCGGATCCCCGCGCGGGCGGAGCGGTGCGCAGCCGGCGGCGGCGCGGGGGAGACAAAGGGGGCTGGGAGGCGGCGGGGAGGAGGGGGCGGTGTGCGGGAGGGGACGCTACGGGGAGCGGCGGGGCGGCGGCGGCACTGGGCTCGGTCCCCGGGGCGGGGGGTGCGGGGCCGCGGGGCGGGGGGGGCTCCCTGCAGACAATACAGCCGGGTCCCTCCTGCCCAGAACCTGCCCTGGCCAAGATGGCGGCCGAGAAAGAGCGGAAGTGACGCGAGACTCTCATTAGCATACGGGACTCATTGTCCGGCGGGAGGGGACGGGGCCGCGGCCCGGTGGGGAGGGGTCCCGAGCCCCGCCGCGTTCCCGCCGGCCGAGCCCCCATCCCCGCCCCGCGGGGCTCGCTCCGACCGCCGTGCGAAGGCTCGCGCGGCCCCGCCGAACCGGCCGGGGAGCGGGCGGGGGGGCGGGGGGGAGAAAGCGGAGGGCTCTCGCGAGAAGGACGGAGGCGGCCGGCGGCGGGATCTACCCCGGCCCCGCTAGGAGGCGCCGCGCCCTGCGGCTGGGGCCGGAGCGGGGGCTGGCGCCGCCCGGTTATCCCTCCGCCGCCGCCAGCCGGGACTACATCCCGTCCTGGGGCCGCCGCCGCCGTCGGGCGGGAGGCACGCGCCTGGTGAGCCGCGCGCCCACGTGACCGCGCGCCGCGCACGTGACCTCGGGGCCGTCGGCGCTCCGTCTCGTGCGGCGCCTCAGGGCGCGGCCGGCCGTCGCGCCTCGCGCGTCGCCGCTCCTGAGCGTCGTCGGCACCGCCCGGGGCGGGAGACCTCGAGCGGGGCGAGGTCACCCGAGGCCCCGGAGGTGTTAGGGCGGGAATCGAGAAAGAGGCGTGCCAAGGAGGGCGGGGTTCGGCCTGCAGCCCGTCCTGCTCCGCGCCCTCAGGAGCGCGGCCTGCCGCAGCCGTGACGGGAAGTGGGGCGCGGCTGCAGCTCGCAGCCCAGCTGAGGGAAGCCGAAGTTCCCGCTCGGCGGGAGCGACGTCTGACTTCGGAGCGGTGCCTGGGCGTTACGCGTGTAGGAGAGGCACCGTGGCCTCAGGTAGCATGAAGCAGCAAATGACCCCGTTCCCGCATGGTTCGTATCCTGCAGGCTCCATCGCTGCCCTGATGGCAGTTCACATAAGTGGCTTTCGTGAAGATTTCGGTGACGTTTTATTTGTCACCTTTCCTTAAGAATTTCTAGTTCGACAGCTTGGAAGCACACTGCTTGCAGCTCATACCTTCATTTCACCATATGCTCTCGCTGTCTGTGCATCAGTGGCCGTAAGAATCGGAAATTGATGGAAAGTCTTTTACAACAGAATGGATGTACACAAAACTTAGCTGTGTCAGCAAATTGTGATTTAACACAGGAAAGGTGGGTTTCTGGAGCCCTAGCACCAGAAAAACAAATCCCTGAAGTCTGAAAGATGAATTTCAGAAAACACAGAAGTGCCGTGAGAGGAACAAAGTTCCGTGGAATGCAAAAACGAAATTAGAAATAGCAGTTAGATTTTATAGACAATTAAGAAGACAGACACCATGTGAGTTTGTGTGTGAATAGTTGGGCGTTCAGCAGGGGAAATCAGGAGCTTCTGGACATCTTTTCTCCCCCTCAGTTCTGGTTGCAAGTGCATCAGACTGCCAGCGGAACTTTGTCTCTTGTGCCTGTTCCTTGCTGCTCACCATAATAGCCTCGGGCTGGCAGCCTGCTGGCTGAAAGCCCTCTGACCACTTCCTCAAGAGCTGACAGCATCCAGGAGTTTCCATCTGGAAAAAGCTTTCCAGCCATGTTCTGATGATGGTACCCAGTGCAGAACTAGGGCCAAAAGCAAACTGTAGAGAAAGCAAACTGGAAAGGGTTGCAGAAACTGGAATTTGGTGCGAGAGGAATTAAGTTGCATATGGATGGAAAGCAAAGCACTGGAATGCAAAAATAGCTGCTCAGTGCACAAGACTGGTGATGTGGGCAGTGTTTCTTAAGGCAGAGAGAAGAGCAGGAGGGAAAAATAATGTAGCAGCAACAGCTTGAGCAAGTAGGAGCCGTTGCCTATTTTGGCATAAATCCTGTGAGGATCGGACTGAGAAGATTTTGAGGTGAGGATAGGACAATATCTGTTGTAAGAATCCTGAAGTGATGGGCAAGATCTTGCTCTCATTTAGTGAGAGTTTTCTGGATGTTGACCACCATTGTCAACATTTATCAAGTTAAAAAGAAAGATAAGAGTAATACAAAGCTTGTATGAGAAGGTTGATTTGAAAGGTAAAATTCAAGCAGCAGGGAAGAAGGAGAAATAAGCCTTGAGTCCATTTTTCTGCTGCATATAAGTGAGGTGTACAGAATGAAACAAATTGTCATGACAATATTCTTAATATGCATTTTGTATCGTGGAAGTGGGTATTGTTTTTCACAACCGGCTCTGACAACCAGTAAAATCGTAGCATTGTAGGAGGCTAAACATTTAACACTATCAGCAACACAATTAGCATTCTCAAGTTGAATAGGTATGACTGAAGGTGTGTTGTGTTCCTGTTCAGGACAAAACTGTGCCCATATTTACAATTGTATTAGCTTAGCAGCAGCACTGTCTTTGTTTAAATGCAAACTAACTCAGCCAACTATCAATGGCTGTAAGCACCTAACGTAATTAATTATATAATAAATACAGTTAAGGTTAATCCTCAGCAGCACTAAGATCCCCAGACTCACAGGGATGGAGCCCTCCAGCTCCTTCATCGTTTAAAACACTTCATCATCTGTCAGCATTCTTCCATGAAGACAACTTAGGCAAAAATCACCAGGAAGGAGCCAAATTCAGTCTGTATCAAGTTGAAAGTAGGGAAGAACTTTGCCTTCACACTGAGCACTCCATTCCCTCCCCTCCCTTGTCTTTAAGAAAAAAAAAAACCACAACAAAACCCTCATATTGAGAAGGTCTGTGATAAGAGCTGTGTAAGATTGATTTAGTTAGTTGGTAAGGATAACTAGGAAGGAACATCTCTTAGACCAGTAAGAAATTTATTTGTCATAAACAACACTTAAATTTCATTTGGAAGCTGGTCAGTCAAGTATACAGTCCTTTGGAGGCGATGTTCTGCCATGACAAACCACATTGTTTTTGTGGATATAAGATTGCTACCTTCCATGTTGTCAACACTTTCAAAATGAATTCAGAATTCATTTTTAATGAAAGATGTAAGCTAAAAGTCGAATTAGACTAATAGATAATTAGACTTCTAAGTTCAAAATTTCAGTAATTTAGCATTCTCACACAGCTTGTCTTTTACTTCTCCTGCATTCAAGCTCTAATACCAAGTAATACAATTATTTTAACAGGATCAGCCCACCAAAAGTACCACCATATGCCTTCTTCGCAAGAGCAAGCAGAATGGAAAAATGGAGTAGAAATGAGAGCTGTCTGAACACATTTGAGTCACAACATGAACTTCACCAGGTACTTAGTAAATCTGGTTATTTGTGGATTTTCTTGCATGGAAGTGGGGGGTGGAAGGCAGCTGGGCATTCTCTAGCAGCAACTAGGAGCTCAGTCAAGGTCTTGCCTGTTCTGGAAGACAAAGGTAGAAGTATCATTTAGTGCTCAGATCTTTCCTTTTCTGAGAGCACATCATTTTAGGAACTAGATAACCATTCTCAGCCTCCCAGCAAACATCAGGTTCTCAGTTGTGTTCACCTGCTGCTAGAGGCGTAGGAAAACAAACAAAACAAAACGAAGGATAAAAAGTGCTGAGAGCCAAACAAAAGTCTTTTAAGATGCACCATTGTTACCAATTTCTATTGAACTGCCACTACAGCTAACCTTGCAGGAATAACCTTCCATTTTAATACCTTTGCTTTTTGCTGCTTTGTTGAAGTCCTCTCTGGAGCTAAGTTTTCAGGTCTAATTTGGGATTAAATGTTGCAATTTAGTTTTGTTCTCCCCACTCCCAATTTACTTCCCTCTGAATAATAACAATCACAATACAGAAGATGCCTGAAGAAAAAAGGTGAAATTTGACAGGGTCACAGAGGAGAAAACGATGCTCCAAAAGTTTCTGTGCTTTATAGAAGTTCTGTGATTACCTTTTTTTAGTCTTGTCTTCTACAGTGTGACACCTTGAGGGTACTGTGTCATAACACAGTGATAATGTCTGATAAGCATTCTGTTCTTATTGATCCTAATGTTAAAATGCGCCTACTGCTCTGAAATGCTAACTGGTGAAAAGCTGTTGCTGAAGTCCAATGTATTGAACTCAGCAGGCAATCTGTCATTTAATTCAGTTGTGCCAAGATTTCAATCCATGCTTACACTAGTCATCTTGATAGACCCTTAGATAAATATTATTGATTAGTCATTGCTATTTTTTACTGTTGATACACAGAAGGTTGTGCAGCCTTGCAGTTGGCTTTCTACACAGTCCGTTGGAAAATCTGTTCTATTGTATTGCCCATATTGGAACTAGGCACATCTTTATTGCAGGCACAGATTAGAGATGCACATTTTAAAAACAAACCAAAACCAAAGCCAACTTCCCACTACTTCAGATCAGACAACTCTTCATCCCAATACCCAAATAAAATAAACTAGGGATATTATTTTTCTACTAATTTGCAGTTCAGCTGGATATGTTAACCAGGGCTTGGTTGTGAAGAAGCAATTGTCCCAGCTTTGGGATGATAGTGATGTAGTCAGAAGGATTCAACTTGTCCTTGTGCGATTCACATGACTGAGAAATTCCACATCTCAGGGCACGAGCTTTTGAATATGTTAGGGGCATGAGGAAACCAGAGCTGCCCACAGCCCAGCTGCCACACAGTGTAGTCGATCAGTTCTATTGACAGTAGGTGATATTGACTTCAGCAGCCCCTAGTAGTGTGTTTCTTTCCAAAGCTTGGGCTTCAGTTTGTACAACAAACATCTTCAATACAAGCTTGCTTAGGTCATTTAGCACAGCTCTGACTAGAGATGTACATTGAAATGTCCTCACAAACCACATGGAGTGCAAGTACCTCACGCAGGTTAAGGATAATATAAGAAGCTGTGTGAAACACTATGCAAAACTTTGCAATGTATTCTGTAACCTCAAGTCCTTTTGGGACTGCATTCTTGAAGTTTAGCACACGCTTTGGCTTCTGTCATGGATTTGAACAACTGAGCCTGGTGTGTGAGTCTGTTCACACATCACAGTGACCCACTAGTCCACAATAACAATAAGAGGTTTCTTCCCCATAGCCTTGCCTGTTTGCCAAAGGAAGTAATCAGTTCGCTGCTCAGGGGAAAAGATGTATTACTGGTAGAAAATGTGAGTTACCTTCTCCTCTCTCTTCATTGGCATGCCCAGCCAAACACAGCCATGATATGCACAGATTTAAGCCAGGAAGGAACTAAAGCTCCTGTTCTTGCCAAATGATTGAGTGCTAGCAGACACAGATTCTTAAGGAAGTATAACAGAGAAAGTAAAGTACATTAGCAGTACATTGTGCTTTCATAGGAAATGAATATGGATGTAATTAAGAAAAGCTGATTTATGCGGAACTGTAAAACCAGGGACATAGAGTGAAAAATTTCCTGTAAATGTCAATTCAGAGTTTTGTGGTGGCCAAAAACAAGGCAAGCAGAGTATTGCAATGTTACTAAGAAAGGAACTGAAACCTAAAATGCCGCTGTATAAATCCCCAGTACACATTTAAGACATTGCATGGAGTTCTGGGCACTCAACCCCTAACAACAATAGAATTGTAATCTGTTACTAATATTTTGAGAGTTAAAAAAAACAAACAGGACTGAGTACAATGTGGAGAAAAAGCAGCGTCTATAAAATAAAGCATGAGAAAACAGTAGGGAACATCTGATGAACTTATTAGGTGATAAGTTTAAAATAGAATACTTCACTAAATACTTGTACAAATTGCTGAACTCACTGCTACAGGATGCTGCAGCAGACTACAAAGGGATTCAAAAAGCAACCAGACTGATCCACAAACCATGACCATGTCTGGACCTTTGTGACCTCTGGCCCTAGAAGACCCTATACTGCTGGCTGCTGGTATGTTTGGGCAAAGATCATAGTAGCTGTATTTCTTACTGCTTACAGACAGCACAGCTATTCTCACACAACTTCTTGTATTTTAGGAAAATACTGGCCTAAAATATATTTTCTTTCTTGTTTGTTTTATGCCAAGAATTTATATAAGCAGTCTTCCAGTATACAAAGAGGCTTGTTTAAAAGAAGTTGAGAACAAATTAAAGTAACTCAGAGGGCTTATATTAGCAAATACCCCCAAACAGCCTAAATAGCACTACATGAAGGCTATTTCGTCCCATTTCGTATATAAAAGATACTAGCTCTACTGAAGAAGGACTTCTAGTAGAACTCTGACCCCTGGCTACACTTCTACAATATTTATTTTTTACGAATTTTCACAGCAGTGCATGCAGAAGGTCTTAGTTAAAAGGCAGTCTTGGAGCTTGTTTTTGAAGTTTTCCTACATAAAGAACACTTACTTGAGTACTGGTGAGGTTCTGAAGTGCTCAAACAGGGAATATATTAGAATCAGATGTTTTTAGTCACCACAGTGACTGAACATTAACACAATACTATTTTATGATTCTCTCTTCCGCATGCGCACAGAGGGCCAAGCACATGAGCAACAGCTACTTCTAAGCTCAGGCTTTTTTAAGGACGGAAATGTTTGAAAGGAACAGAGCTACTCTGCAGCTGGCAGCTCAGCAGTGAAATTCTTAATTCTGCTTCATTCCACTGGATCCATGTTATTATTCATCACTTTCAACAGCATTTTCTACCTCTGTACTGGCTGTGGAAAGCCTGCTGTAGGTTTTTCTTTCTTTATGACTTAATTATGTTACTTTTAAGCACAGTCAGAAACTGCCTGCCAGCCAATCATGCTTCCAACTTGTACATACCACAAACCACAGAATACACTGTGTATGGTGATCCTAATTTATATGTAAATCATCTTACTTCAAACACCATCTCATAAGTAGACACAATGACTTTGCAATTAAGGAAATTTACCAGGCATGTACATTCCAATTCACAGCAGTTAGATCACAAAGAACTAATATAATGGACATCAGTTACACACAAGTCTGAGAAAATACAATCTCGCTGAGTCTCAGCATGTATTCTAGTGAAAATTTGGATGAACTTTTAAAAACTATTTGCTAATTAAAAATATGCCATGAATGCTCCAAACGAGGCTCCAAACAAGGATAGATAGATGAAATCTAATCACGTGAGATGTCAGTGGGCCTCTACACCCAGAGATTGTATGTTATCAGATCAGACTAGCCTGTACCAAATTAAATCACAGCTGAGCAGGACTTGCTCAAAAAGTACAGGCAAAGGACAGAATGTAGAGCTGAACCTCCATGTAACTGAATTACAGCCATTCAAAATCCACAGCTACGTTTCTATTACTTTAAAGCAAATGAAACAAAATATTTGCCTTGAGTGCTCAGAAAAGGAGAAAAATAGCAGAATGTGTATAACTTCAGTAAAGAACTGAAGGAGCATCTCTAATTAAAACAGCCCACTAGGTACGAAGTTTTCATTTTGGAGTTTTGTGGTTTACTTTCAGTCATGTAGTGGAATCTATTTTTTAACTAGTTATCTGAAATAGGATTTTATCATTTATCTGCAGCCTTGCCACATTTGTTGAATATTAACAACCACATTTAATATACTACAGGAACATAAACAGATACAATCTAAATAAGCACAACTGTTAAGAGATGTGGTGATCCTCCTTTCCCTGTGAATATACTTATTTCAGGAATCAACTACCCTATCCCACCACCAAAAAATCTTGAGAATGTATGTTCATACATAAAAGCCATTATCAGAATAATTTAACTTTATTAATAATTTTGCCCTTTTTAAAAAAAAACTTATTTTTACTTTTGTTCCCAAAATGTATATTTGATTGCAAGGGCTTCATCATTTCTGATTTCTGACTAGATCAAACAGTGAAACACAAACAGGATTACATTGCTGTATTTCTTTCATCAGGATCTGGAATAAGTACAGCTGTTACATTGCAAAATATTATCTGACACAAGAAGAATCTCTCTGATGTCTTTGGTTAGGTGACATGGATCTTCTATCACCCTAACATGGGCAAGATGTTATCCTCTTGATTTAGATTCTAAAAAAAAAATGTTAAATTTCTAAAAAAAATAGGACAAAGGAATCATTTATTTCTGGACATGCACACAGAATACAAAAATATTCCAGAATGATTCTTTCTTACCCAAAGAATATTCCATCCTTCCAGCTTTGAAATAAATTCTCAAAGATAATTGTATTTATCTCTATTTTTTCTTGAACAACACAAGTTGTTGTCAGTTTCAGAAAAATACCTTTGCTCAACTCTAAGAATCATGGATGTCCATGTTGAGGAAAGAAAGCCATCTCACTGTTAGATATTGAAAATACTATCTGCAGAACACAGAACAAAAATAAGAAATCTCTACATTTATGACCTTGCATGTCTTTAGCTCAAAATCATCTTTAAACTTCTGCTGAATGATGATTCATTTCTGAATGCAAAATATCATTTAGCTCTGTTTGTGTTCTTTATTAAGACATCATTTTTTATACGAAAGTAGTATAGGGTATATGTCTTTATTTTGACCAGTTTCACATACAGTTCATTTATTTTGAAAGGTGCATTTTGCAATACAGTCCATTTAGTTAATTATTCTTGGTTTGTTTAACTGTTAGTTTATAGCAGGTCTTCTAGTCACCAGGAAAATTATCAAACTTCTGCTGTTATATGCTAAGCACCATAGCAATGGCAGAAAGTGTTTTTCTAAAGAAAGGAATTTAGGAGCAAATCTTATGTGGTAGCAAACAATGTCAAGAGTCCCTTTAAGAAGGAGACTATTTCATTGCCTCCTAGTTTAGATTCTCCATAGACACGGTCAACAAATGAAATAGGAACCTGTGGAAAAAAGCAATATTATTTTTAAGGTTCAAAGCATATATAATGAGAAATTCTGCAATACAAAACCAAACCAAAATATGGACTTCAAGCTACAGCATGCTTATACAAGTGAGGTACACAAGCACCAGACTGGCTTCCTTTATCTCAGTCCCTCTTATCAGGGCTTTAATGATGGCCCATAGCTGGGCAGCATGAACATATTAAGTTTACCACCTTCAAAGCTGATCCAAGAACAATACCCAGTGGGTGGATGACACAATAGGCAGAACAAACCTAATAGCACAAGCGCACTGCAATTCTAGAGGCTCAGAATCAATCTTCACTGCTTCCCGTTAGGTAAATTCAATACCTTTTAAGTCAGTGCCTCTATTAGAGAAATATCCCCTGCTGCCCTGAAACAGCATTCTGATCATCTTTGCCACTGGCAAGAAGGTGATGCCTGAATATGGCAGCTGGGGTTTGGACTTGCCTGTAAGAATATGCACTTTGTCTGCCTTTGGCCATTTTATAGATTTACAGGATAAAAAAAATCACCTTAAAAACTCATTTTGTTTTCATTAAGTGATTAACTCACTATCCATAAAGTGTTAGGAACATACATGCCAGGAAATACTTCATCAATGGACTTGGAAGATGATGGAAAATGATCCTGCCCCAGGAAGTTAGAATATAGAGATGATAAACAAAAGAGTAAAAAAAGCCCAAATAATACAACAATCTTACTTATCAGTCTGTGGCAGCAATGTGAACTCTGAGTTTGTTACAGACATCAGAAAGAAAGTCTTAAAGATGAAACAGAATAATGAAGCAACCCTTCAGGTATCAGAACTCATCCCACACGTGAGAGGCTAAAGAAGGAAGGAAACTGCTTCCTTGGGAATGTGACAGGAATTGTTGAGGGCGGCACAATTATCCCATTACAGAACAGAGCCTATGTCCCAACACTGCCTCAGAGATATGAAGCTTACTGCAGGCAGGCTGTCTGTCAGGCTTTGAACCTGGAGACAAGGATCTTACATTTGATGCTTTGCAACCAGCAGAGGCATGCAAATCAACGAGTGGTGAGATCAAATAGTAGGCAGAAAAAAGGTCTGTGCAGCAGCACACAGAGATAGAAGCAAGCCAAGATTGCTTTTTTTTTTTTTAAACTAAAGAAGTGTATTTTAGTGTTTTCAAAACGTGTAAGAACTTTTCTCATCCTGCATTTCAGTACTGGATGTATAAACAGATGAGTATTTCATTCACCAGTATTAAAAAGCAAAATGTGAATGCAGCTGGATGCAAAAACCAAAGAAATTCAAGGTCAAACCCAAGCTACAGTCAGCATAGTGTTGTCACTCCATGAGTAAGAAAAAAAAAGAGACAGTCTGCTGTACTGTATAAATGTAGTATGTATAATACCCAATGTTCATACAGAAATGCAGTACACAACATTTAGAAAGTATCAGAACAGTTCTCCAACAGTTCACGGTCATGAAAATGGTGATGAACTGTTTGAGGTTTGACTGCAAAGAGAATTTCAGTGAATTCAGACACTATCAAGAGCAATTCAGTGAAATATAACAAGCAGCAATAAGACTGCTGGGAATATGGGATATAACTGTTGTTCTTTTTTTTAAAGACAGTTGACAGCACATCAAAAAAGTTTACAAGTGGATAGTTGCAAGAGCTGGAAAGCTGGAGAAAATGAAATACTTTGAGACAACCAAGCTAGAAGTGTCTCTACAATAAAGCGGAGGAAAGAGGAGGCTAAGTGTAGATTTACTGGTGTATCTGGAATCTCTCTCTTCTTTGAAGAACCTGATAAAATAACACCTAAAGAAATGGCAACAGGAAAAGGGAAGGTCCTGTCAGACAAGGGAATAAGTGAGTGGAATTTCCTATGTGGCAATCATCTGGAAAAGATGGAAAAACTGTGTAACTTCATAGTAATTTGAAAATCTTGCATATTCTTGGAGGTGCTCAGAATTTGCTACGCTTCCAGTAATCATAGAGAGGTTTGGGCTGGAAGGGACCATTAAGATCACCTAGTTCCAGGGACACCTCCCTTCAGACCAGGTTACTCGCAGCCCCATCCAGCCTGGCCTTGAGTGCTTCCAGGGAGAGGGCATTAACAACCTCATTGGGCAACCTGTTCCAGTGTCTCACCATTCTCACAGTGAAGAATTTCTTCCTGATGTTCAGTCTAAATCTCTCTTTCTTCCAGTTAGAAGCCATTTCCCCTCCTCCTGTCGCTGCCTGCCCTTATAAGAAGGGCATCCCCAGCTTTTCTGCAGGCCCCCTTCAGGTCCTGGAAGGCCACTATAAGGTCCCCTCAAAGCCTTCTCTTCTCCAGGCTGAAGAGTCCCAGTTCTCTCAGCCTATCCTTGTAACCTGTAACTGCATTTAAATGAAAGCACAATACACTTATCAGAAGTTTTACTATACCTCTCCAACCGTATATCCTAGCTGCCTGGCCCGAACAATCATTTCCATCTGGAAGACGTAGCCTTTAGAAACACATTTTTCCATTAATTTCTGTAAGACTTCTTTTCTGTATAACCTGAAAGCAATTACAAAGGAAACAAAACAAAGCTCAAACTTCAGAAGTCAGTACTCTGCATTTATGTAATCATTCGTTCATACCATCATTATTTAAAAAAAAAAAAAAATTAACAAAATCACTGGAGAAACAGTTCCTGCAACATAGTCTACTATTTCTTATACCCTTCTCAAACAGCCTTCAATAAAGACGACCTTACTCCAATTCCTATTATAGCAGTTTCTTAATTTCAAATAGAGTTTATGACTTGCATACCATACCTGAAACTCCCTGTTAAATCTGATGCACCTGGCCTCAGCAAAACCTGAGTTATGAAATTGGCACCACGACTGTGAAAGGAAACAAATGTCAAAATAGCCCATTCACAATTCAGGAAGATGAAGCAGAGTTTCCAGAAGATAAATTTAAAAATATACATATATATTGCTTAATATGAAACAATTGTATTTCTAATATGCTTTCATGCTAAATTTTATTATTGAATGCTTGTCTTAAAGTGAAAACAATATTAAGTTTTTCAGATTTAAACGATTAAGATTATTGAACAACTGAAGGAAAAATGATTCTTAGATTGTTAGAAATTAGGTTTACTGTATGCTTGCTTATAGTAGACCTGTCAGTACAACTGCACATTGTATTAAAATACAAAACAAATCTGACAACAGTCATAATTACATTTTATCCTTAACATCCACTGCGAGAGAATAAAGATGTTTCCTGGATAAATGTTACACCTAGATTTAGAAAAGCAAAACTTCATTTCAGCTTATTCTGCTTTCATAGTATAATGAGGAAGAACTCTGCTTAAAAAAAAAAGTCACAAGAGTTATAGTCATAACTGACTTCTGTAGCTCACAGCTACGTGCTATCAGATGTGCACATGCTTTACGTTGTACAGCATGATGTAGAAGGATTACTCGGTAATTTCCATTGTTTTCTCATTTTCTCTCTTAAAAAAAAAAAGAAGAGGAGCAGAGGCATGTATGCATTCTATTTAGATACACAAAAAGATAAGCAGTTATTCCATTACAGAAGGAGAAATCCAGATACTGTCCCTATGTCACCATCTCCAGATTACACTAACAGCACTCCAGCTCTAATTCCTTACAGTAACAAGGAAACAGGTGCTAACTTATACTTATTCTCTTCAGTTGTGGGGAGGAGAAAAGATACAGAACAAACTAGCTGATTAGCTCCTCAAAACCTGTGAGCCCCTGCACAAGTTGTCACTGCCAGCCTCTACCTGCTTGGATGGCCTTGAGATAGCTTTCCTCTGGTTTCTGGGTGAAACATTTCTCTAGTGCTCATTTTACCTGTTTTCCAGTAAGGTCTGAGTAATGATTTATTGACATTGATCACATTAGACAACTCTTAGATTCTGGCAAATCAGAATATCAACAGAAGAATTTAGAAAGATTTACTGTTAAGAGAAAGCCACTGCAGATCTAAATGCTAACTAATCACGTCTTGTAAACTTGAAAAGATGCCATAGTCTCAGTTCATTCTTCAGATGATGAGAGAAGTGTCCCAAATTGATGCTCTGCAGATTTGAAGATTGAACCAGCCAGCTGTTTTTATCATGAACTTCTTGTTAAGTTCTTTCCTGATGGTTTTAATTGAAGACAAATTGTGCACACTTCCATTATTTCACACCATTTTGCAGTACCCAGTATTATTAAAGACTCAGTTCAACTCACATAGAGTTATTGTTTGAGAGCTGTACTTGGAGCTCTTATTAATTTCTAAGTAACAAATTTAGGTGTAGATGTCTAGAAAAAATACTAACCTGATTAATTTTCTTTTCAAATCCCAACCATATACTCCTCCATTTCCTTTATACCTTGTTCCGGATACAATATCAAAATTGCCTTCTTTCTGCTTTCTATTAGAAATAGGTTTTTATCAGAAAAACAGGAAGAACATTTGTATGAAGTTAGTAGGAATTTCAAAATAAAAGCGATCATTCAGTATAAGATGTACACTTACAAACTTTTAAACAAAGAAAACACAGCAAAACAATAGTTATGACCATTATGCGTTTAAAAAAAATAGTTCTTTATTACAGAACAATTAACTATCTTGAAGTATCTTATGATTATCTTTTAGCAACAATGTAACAGAATTTCAAAGACTAGTTTATAAATACCAACCTATCTATGCATTTTTAAAGCTAGGATAATCTTCAGATTTTAAGATCTGATCTAAGTATTTAAGTTACACAACCCCACAGTAAGGAGAAAAATAGGTCTGGAACTATCCTTAGTACAAATCATGCCAAACTGTAACACTTTTGGCCTCTGGTACTACTTAGCAAGAAAGTTCACAAGTATTTAACTACCCTGAGTTTGTTTACTGTTTCTCATGAGTTGAAGTGTTACAGGGAGAGGAAAGTAAGAGGTAAACAGAAGGAAGTAAGTATTTGACAATTAAGTGTGAACATGGTCCTCCAGTCAATATTCCTGCATTCACACAAGGAGATCACTGGCATTAGATGATTATTTTTATATATATGTATGCATAAATGCAGTTTTCTAAGCTGAACAACCATTACAAGGAAGAAAAGTGCTGCACCACACATGTTCTCTGTTAGTTTAAACTTGGGGATTTTTAGTCCAGTAGGAAATTTTTTTCTGGATATTTTGGAACAAACCTAACAAAGTCACATCACTTGTATTGGAAGTGTTGCCCTGACCATTTCTTACTACAATTAAACAGCTTTCAAATCTTACTACAAAACAGTAAACATTTACATGTTTAAACTAGAAGTAGCACCCACCTGATGAACTCTGGAATAAATTTTGGCTGAAATAGAAAGAAAACAGATGAAATAAGAGAAAGGAGTTCAGGGGGAGAAATAAAGGAAGATTTAATTATAATAGATTAAAAAGCCTACATGCAAAATATAACTTACATGGTGAGATAGGTCAGCATCCATAATAACAATAAAATTCCCAGTGGCATGCTTCATTCCATGGATATAGGCAGTGCCTGATGAAAGCAGTACAGAAAGAATTTCCATCTGTATTTTAACATATGCAATCTTCTAGCCACAGCTTTCTCTTCTTTAAAATCATTAAGTTTCACCAGAAAGTGATTAACAAATACTGCTAAAATGATACGTCGTCAGTCAAATGTTAAAGCTGTTTTTTTTTCCCCATTATTTCAGCACTAGATTTAAGTGTTGGCCTTGTCACACCCTATTGCACTACGGATGCATAGAGAAACAGGACTGGATAGGTGGGCTGCTACCTGAAATGACATATTCAGAAGCACCACAAGCACTACATATTCATTTACTTACTACAAACCATAATTAACAAGGACTTACCAAGGCCCAACTTCTTTGGTCTGGGTCTTAGAAGCTGCAAGATACACAAAAATATATTATCTATTAATTGAAGAAAAGATTTTAATTACTTCTGTGACACCTTTGAATTCTATATTTTTAGGTGTAAAAAATACTTGAAAAACTCATTTTCCTTTATAGAAATCTAGTTGATACATAAAAATAAACTAATCAGAGAAAACACAGGAAAAGCAAACTATTGCATGAAACAGGTCTTGTCATATTTAGAAATAAACTCCTTACTTCTATTCTCATTTCATCCTATTAAATGAAATTTTAAAAGTACCATCCCTGCAATTAAAGGATTTCCTCAAGTTGCACCATCAGGTGTACAGTTAAGAACCCAAACAAAAGCCTTCTGAACACCACTACTTTAAAGGAATTGCTAAGCACTAACAGTGAACACTCATCGAGCCCCAGCACGATGCCGTATGGTACCAACACAAATAATTCTACCACCAGTGTCAAGATTCCCACATGCACACAGATGTACGTGAGGAGTAAGGACCATACAGGAACAGCATTTGTCTTTCACAAGTTGAGCAAACCAGATTCCTAACCCGTGCTAAGTAACCTCCTTCCTGCAGGGCCGTATCACTTCTATCATTGGTGCTTCTGCTGATTATTATTTTGGTTCCCGCTCCCCCTTCACCCCGGTTGTTTTCCGTTATGGTCAAAGTTGAACTTCTACAGAAAAGGAATATCAATTCCTCTCCTGCTTCCTTGAACGTGCTGCCCTCAATCAGAGCGCACTGTGACAGAAAGCAGTTCTGTACCCACGGCGCCGCCTCGGCTCGGGAGGGACAGAAAAATACTCGGTGGCTAAAGCGGATCAGGGCCAGAACCGAGAAGTGCAATTCCACGAGGAGCCGCGGCTGCCTCGCACTGCTGCGCTAACGGCCCAGCCCGCCGACCGGACACCGAGGAGATGCACTCAACTCCGCCCGCTCACCGCCTTCGCGCTCTGACCGGTGTCAGAAAAGAACGGAAGGGCGCCAGGACTCAGCAGCTTTCGTTTCCCCATCGCCCTGCGTCCGCAGAAACCGAGACTCGGTTCGGCCCGACCCCCGCCCGCCCCGGCGCACGGAGGCAGCAGCGAACGCCGCCGGCACCGGAGGAGCGCTGAGACGAACAGCGGCGCGCCTCCACCGGCGGAAGGAGAGACGGGAAGAAGCGCGACTCACGATTGTGTCCGACCCGTAGATCGCCTCCAGCTGCTCGGCAACCTGCTGCGTCCCGTCCGGGCTGCCATCGTCTATGACGATAATTTCGAAGTCCGTCCCGCTGAAACCAGAAACATCTCGTAAGCGGACTCACGGAGAACCCGGTTTCCTCCCCTGCGTCGCTTCGTACGGCGCCAAACAGAACGCGAGGAGATCTTCAGACGGCGGCCTACGCTATGGCACGTATCGCAGCTGCGATGCCGTGCTCGCAGCGCTAAGACCGGCCGTCGAGCCGGCCGGCCGTACCTCTGGCGGAAGGTGCGCACCAGCAGCCACACGACCAGCGGCAGGTTCTCGCGCTCGTTGTAGGTGGGCAGCAGCACCGAGAACTTATCGCCGCTGCGCGCCGCCATGTCACAGCGCGGCTCCTCCCGGCACGGCGCAGCCAATCAGCGCTCGCCGCGGGACCGGAAGTCGCCGGCCGGAGGCGGAAGCTGGGTCCGCCCGCCCTTCTCCTTAGACATGGCCGGCGGTGCGGAGGCGGCGTGGTTGAGCGTTGAGATCGAGCAGCGGGAGCGGGAGCTGCGCGGCTTGCGGGAGCGGTTAGCTGCTGTTCTGGCGGGGGAGCGCGGTGGAGCAGCCGAGCAGGGTGCCGACGCCGCCGATGCCGCCTTCCCTGCCAAGCTCCCCCCTCTGCCCGCCCAGGCCGCGCTGAGTCCCGCCGATATCCTGCGGTACAGCCGGCAGCTGGTGCTGCCTGAGCTGGGCGTGCGGGGACAGCTGCTGCTGGCCCGCTCCTCCGTGCTCGTGGTAGGCTGCGGCGGCCTGGGTTGCCCCCTCGCCCAGTACCTGGCCGCGGCCGGCGTGGGCCGCCTGGGGCTGGTGGATCATGACGTGGTGGAGACGAGCAACTTGCACCGGCAGGTGCTGCACGGGGAGGCCCGCCAGGGGTTCCCCAAGGCCGCGTCTGCCGCGGCGGCCTTGCGGCAGCTCAACTCCACGGTGCAGTACGTGCCCTACTGCGGGGCTCTGAGTCCGCGCAGCGCCTTGCAGCTGGTGCGGCAGTACGACGTGGTGGCCGATTGCTCCGACAACGTGCCCACCAGGTACTTGGTGAACGACGCCTGCGTCCTGGCTGGGAAGCCCCTGGTGTCTGGCAGTGCTCTCCGGCTGGAGGGGCAGCTGGTCGTGTACAACTACCAGGGAGGGCCCTGCTACCGCTGCCTTTTCCCCAAGCCACCTCCACCAGAGACGGTGACTAACTGTGCGGATGGGGGAGTGCTGGGTGTCGTGCCGGGCATCGTGGGGTGTATTCAGGCCTTGGAAGTGTTGAAGATCGTTTCGGGGATGGGTTCCTCCTTCAATCGGTTCATGCTGATGTTTGATGCCCAGGAAGGGCGGTTTCGCAACATCAAGTTAAGACCAAAAAGATCAGACTGTGCTGTTTGTGGTGACAATCCATCTGTCACTTGCCTTCAGGATTATGAGGCATTTTGTGGCTCTTCTGCAACAGACAAATGTAGAACTTTACATCTGTTGTCCAGTAAAGACAGGATATCTGTTGAGGAATACAAAAAACTGTTGGATGAGCAAATTCCTCATGTATTGCTAGATGTTCGCCCACAGGTTGAAGTGGATATCTGTCGCCTGGAGCATGCTGTCCACATTCCTTTGAGTAAATTAGAGGAAAAAGATGAAGAATATCTGGAATACTTACAGAAAAGAATTTGTGAAGAAAAGCAGAGAACTGATGGCCAAACATCTTTTCCTGTGTATGTTGTTTGCAAATTAGGAAATGACTCCCAGAAGGCTGTAAGAATTCTGCAGGAGTTGCCTGTCAAAGAATTTGGTCCTGTATTAGCTAAGGATATTAAAGGGGGGCTCATGTCTTGGGCCAGTAGAATTGACCCAACATTTCCTCAGTACTAAAAATTTAGATGTTAAAAATAAAAAAGAATATTAACAGTAAATTCTTTAAAGTTTAATTTTCTTTGTGCAACGTCTATATCATGTGAATCAAATGAGATGTAAATACTATGCTCTTTTTAATAGTATATTTTTAAGTTAAATGTATTTTTATAGATGCTTAATTTTTTTTTTAATGTAAAAATATGAAACTATTCATGGAAATTGGAAGAAATAAATTTTTTTGTTCTTATTTAAAAGTGAACACTTGGAGTGATTGCTTAATTGTGCATGTGATAATTGATTGTTTTTAATGACTAATGCATTATTTTGTTGTAAAGAGTTATGTACGTCTAAGTAGTTCTCATAGATGAACTGAATGAATAAGAAATAGTGTCGCAACAGGGAGCTGCCACAGTCCTCATCATGTCTGCATAGCAATTATACTAATACAGATGTAGGTTCTTTTTTAATTTCTGAGGAGGAAAACAACATCTGTCATGACCAATCTTTGCATTACACAAGGTGAAAGAGAATGCTAACATTATAATAATTATTATTAATTATTAGTAGTTAATAATAACCAATTATTAATAATTATTAATAGTAAAAATAGTATATTTTAACAAAATAAGTTGTGGAACATCCACATCACCTACTTTACTGTAACATGCCATGCATTTTAGCAGTAACAGATACATTTATGTATACGGAGATATCTTTGCAGTTTAGAGGACAACAAAAGCATTCAAGGCCATGACTTAATGTAATTGTGGTAGGTAACGTGAGAGTCGTAAGTCAAGACCACTTGAGGCAGGGTGTCAGGGCTTGGTTGAATTTTGGGTTTTGGTTTTTGGGAATCAGAAACCAGAGAGACTTACCTGAAATGCACGACTTCTTTTTCATTTTTTCTGTGTTGAGTGCAATGGCAATGATTCTTTAATGTCTGACCTACTGATGCTAAACCCCTAGTGATACGTCCACATCCACTTGAAAAAGTGGTCCTTTTCAGTCACTGAAAGCAAGGTGAACGTATGAACCTTTCGCTGATACTTTTGGGGACAGGATGAAGAAGAAGACTGATTCTAAATGTGTGCTGCTTACAGTAGACAGAAATCATGTTTATAGTCTTTTCCTGATTACATTCTTAGGGACGGATTTACACAAACTGTGAAAGAAAAAAAGAGCTGATAATAAAGCCTGCTATGTTTTGTGTGACTTTTTGTTGCTGTCCACTCATCTATGTGGGCTTGCTGAAGCACTATGCAAATTTTACTGTCTTCAAGAGTTGCTGGACTCTCGGGAGATTATGTGAAAAATCAAGAGTGAGAATCATTATTAAGCCCAAATTGATCTTATTGGAAGCTTACCTTTCATTCTGGCTTGATTTATTTGTTGAACTCTTCTCAAACACAGCAGACACGTGGTGATTTCTTTTTGCACCGGGAAGTGTCATAGCGTATCTCCAGAATTTTGAAGAGAAGCAATAAAACTCTCATTTTGTATTGCTGCCAACGTACTGTCTAAGTATTGATGCATGTTGTCATTGTGAATAAAAATGAGCTGCTTTATTTAAGGAGCTTACAGTGCGGTTGGTCTGATGTCTTACCAGAAGGGGTCAGGGCAGTCAGCAGAGTGTCTTTTTATCTCTCAGTCTTGATGTTGTGAGGCTTCTTTTTGCTTCTTTGATCATACTCTCTTTTAAAGTGGCTTACTGGATTTTGGCACAGGGACTGCAGGAAACAGCTTCCTGTTGGAGGTTTAGAATAATAGACAGTGGCTGAGGCATTTGTTCTTGATTACTGTGTTTGAATGTCTGCCACATGTAGGTCTAGAGGATAGCTTCAGGATTCGGGAATAAACTTAAATACATAAACTTGTTTTCTCTTAAGATGTGGTAGTTATTTTAAGGCACAGCAAATGAATCTGGTCTAGCCTTCATATAAGTCTAAAATGTATTTAATGCAAAGTATTAATGTGCCTTGATAAACTAAAATCTTCCTTATTTTGTTGGCAGGAAACTTATCTCAAAACTCCAACAAATTCAACACTCACCTAATATTGAAATGTGTTATTTCAAACGAAAATAAATGGGACTGTTTGGTAAACAAATCTGTAAGGGATGTGTCCAAAGCAAGTTTTTGAAATTCAAGTACTGGAATTTTAGCTGTGTGAGCATCTTCATGATTATCCTATTAGTAAGCATGATTTTGGGTCAAAATCTGACTGTTCAGAACAAAACTGTGCACTGGAAGCTTGAAATACTGCAAGCTCAAATTTCTTTATTTTTAAAATAATTTTTTTAATATAAAAGCTCTGTGCTGTGCTTTGTAAAATGATACCAGAAAAACGAACTCGTAAGGATGTTTGCTAGGTGGCACTGCAAGTTTGTAAACCAAACCATTCCCTAGGCCATAACAGATGCAATTCTACCATAGCAAGAGCTGAGGTGCATTTATATACATGTGCAGTTCTTTTGAAAAAAGACCAGGGAAACAGAATGGCATCGAATCATACATACAGTACTCCAAGAAAAAAATGTAAAAGCAGTGATCTTTCTGAGGTGCATTTTGAAAGCATCATTTATTTCAGAGACTTCACCTGAGTTTTTCACGTACCACGTCCAAATCCCCACTGAACAAAGTGGATTCCTCTGGAAAAAAAACTGAGTTTGCGGACCTGGCATGGTCTGCAGACCACAGACAGAACAAGACTGTGCAAACACCCGTGCCTAGAGCTCAGAAACATTGCTGTGGTAATAAAACTGGATTGTGAACCTTAGTGTTCCATGCAATGCCGTAGGGACAGATTTTTTGATGCCTGTTTTTAGTGTTTAAAATCTGTAACAAAAAATAAACGTAATACAAATAAAAAATAAACCCTACAGGCGTATTTAGTGCAAATGTGTGAACCTACAAATAGCAAACTGGCATTGTCTGCAGAAATTTCAGATAAAAAAGCAGCTGTTGCTTGTAGCTCTCTGCAAGTGCAGTAACAGAAGTGATGAAACAAGTAGTGTGAGATGCTTGCACTTCTGGTATTTTGTGCAGGTGGTAAAATCGTGGTGAAGAGCAAAACACAGCTTCCATCCAAAACGGCACCTGTCGTGAATGTCATCAAAAAAGGAGACTACTAAAAAATTATCTATTGCAATAAAGCTAGTCTATTGCAATACAAGTTTCCCAGTCAGAAATACAACCAATCTGTGTCAGGTGTCGGTATCTACTGAAAGCTACAGTCTGGCCACAGCTGTAGCCAGAAAGAAGACTCGAAGGGTCTGCTAAGGTACAGGAGTGCAGGCCACGATGCGCATGGTTTCAGTTCTTCCCTGCCTTCCTAACCCTGCCCATGGCATCACCACTGCTTTCCTCAGGAGCAGCACGGTTTGAACACTGAAAGAGGCCTATGAGAAGCAGAGCACCAGTTCTCTGTGACAAGAAACAAGAACAACTGTGGACTTGACTCGTCTGAGAGTATGGAAGTTTGCATTCTCTTTAACGTAGTTAGTAAGTGCTTGTCACCATCTGTTCCTGCTCGAGGAGAAAACATGGAGAGGGCTTTTGCTGTCTGTGAGTGGAAGGGATGCTGGGCTACCTGTGTGGCAGCCCTGCGCTGGGGCGGCCCAGAAGTGTGTTGACTGCAGCTCTTGCTGATGGGAGCCGTCATCTCTGGAGGAGGAAACCTGCAGTGTGTGTTCTGTGGCTGCTCCGGCCCAAGGCCCTCCTGTGCCAGGAGCTGCTCTTCGTGCAGGGTGCCCGTGCTGTTGCTAAGAGACCGAAGCTCAACTCGCAAAGAAAGCTTATTTCCAAATACAAAATGGCTCCTCTTGTAGACCTGGCTGGGAATTGAGGTCTCATGCAAATGGGCATTCACCTGCTCATGAGCAGTGAAAGGCAGCTCTTGTTTTAAGCGGTGGACTGCAAACTTAACAACATAAAGGTCTGAAATGTAGGAAGGACAAATTGTAACTTTGTAAATGTGCACTGATGTTTGCACAGACGCAGAGTCATATGTGCGCAGACGTGGCACAGTCATATTCCAGATGCTTTGTGGCAGAACCGTAGGTTTTAGGTAGAACTTACAGAAATCGTTTCCAAGGTACGCGTATTTCAAACCCATTTGGTGGAACTGCTCTTGTCTCGTGCTTTGTTACTGCACCCTTGGGTGGTAACAGGCATACAGATTGAAACTTGTCAGAGCACTCGATAGGTGCATTTTTACCATTAACTGATTAAAATTGAATGTTTTGAGCCTACTCTGTGCTTCAGATGAGAGCACCAATGGCTTTTTTGACGTCAGAACTCCAGCGTTCGCTTTGAGTTGCTCTCCTGCAGTGCTGATCTACTCAATATATGAGTTTTGACACTTTGCTTTTGAAACAAAGTTTCAAACATAACTTTTCTCCTGTGCTTTCTGCCCGAAGTTCTGTTGTCTTCTCATCTCCTGCCCTGATTAGTGTTAATTTCCTTCTCTATTAATCTTTTTAGTACTGTACTGCAGTCCATCCAAAGCACCATTATGAAATGAAGTTCTTTGTAATTATTTCTCGGATTCAGTTACCTAAATAAGTTCTTAGTTTTCACAGTGACAACTTCAACTTCACATTCTAATCTTAGTTAGCCTTTAAAACACCAATCATTTTGTAGATTCTCACATCTCTTTCCTTATTTCCTTTTCTCCTGCACTGTGGCTAAAAGTACTGACAGCACCAAAGTACAATGCTTTTATGAAAAAAGCTCACAGCACTGTTCTATTAGTGCATGAGAATGACTAAGAATAATGGACCGGGGACTCAGGTTACAGACATTGATGGAGATTGCCTTATGATTACACCATGGTGCTGTTGAGGGCTGGATATTGCAGAGACAGATAAAATCCCAAAGGGAGAAGTTTTGTGACATGTCCTGGCGCACCACAGCACTGCAGAGCTTCCTTTTAGTCTTCCTTTTGCTAATCTCAGATACTGCTAATGGCTTTGATTGATACTGTCAGTCTCAGGGCTCTGCAGGCTTTGCTCTAATGCAGGGCTGTGCCTGTGCTGGGTATTTTGGGTGAATATTGAAGCTTTTTGTGCATGGAGCTTTCCTGCGGGTGAGGCTACGCCTCGCGCTGCTGGGGAAACCGGTGCTTTCTGATCAGGGGGGCTGCTTGGAGTCGTCTGTGTGACACTGCTATTTTAAGATTTATTTACCATGAATCAAGAGCAGAAAGAGGCTGATAGCCTTTCTCCACACCTTTGCTGACATTACAATGGGTTTTGTTCTAGCGTCACTCACAGCAGCAGATTCCTTTCCACTGGGCACCTTACCTGTTAGATAGCTCCGTATGATACACAGTTGCTGTGATGCCCGCAGGGTACTTCCATCTGGGAAGGTAAGGTAGGCACTGGTGAGCAGTACTGTAAGCAATTACATTGCAGACAAATTGTTCTTATTTGTTGTGGCTGCATCCTACCTGTTCTTCATGCCTACCTGTTTATCCTTTCCTGTTCTTTCTCTCTGCTGTGAGCTCTGCAGGTATATAGGTAGGGAGGATGACAAAGATTCTTGAGCCATAAGCAGCACTACTAACACAATTTCCATCCAAATCATGTTCTGAAATTATATGTGGAGGTGTAGATTTGCCTATACACAACTAACAAACAGTGCACTATGTGCCCATGCATACTGCTACAATGAACAGGGTAACACGGTTGCATCCGTGGAAGCTCCAGCACTATCCTTTCTTTTAGACTTTTTGTGGAGTTTTGGAAATAGATTTTTTTTTTTAGAGCCCTAGACAACATGGAACCAAATAGTCCCTGTTTGACCATTTAGTTTAGAGCCTGAATCTGGCAAGGTCACTAGTATTTGGATATTGGACTGGGGATTACACCTTGGTGTAATCTGTTTTGTTTGTTTACAAGCACGACTGTGGAACTCCTTCTCTTCCTAAATGCAAGTTTCATTTGACCACAGGGAACCTTTCTGAGGAGAAAAGTCACCCCACCAAAGCAGTGGCTCAGTGGGTCACCCACATCAGTGCTTCCAAGGAAGGGTGGGTGTGAGCTCACGGCTGGCACTGGGAGCACAGGACCCTGCAAGTGTTACCTTACATGACCCTGTGTTAAAATGGAGCTACAAATTTACATCCTAATGACAACATTTGGGGTCTACAGGCCTGAACTTTATCTACAGCAGCTTTTCCCAGCGCAGAAAGATGTGAGTGCTCTTCTCATTGATCGTCTCCTATCTGCTGTATTAAATTCTGTGCCTGCCCACGGGTTCATGCTCAGTGGCAGTTCTTTTCTCTTTTGTGCATAACACAGCAATGGCATTTTTTTAACAAACACTTTATAAGTTTGAGAAATATGGGTCGATCCTCTGACAGCAAAAAAAACCCAACGATGTCACAGTTTGTGTTGGTAAGATGCAGTCCAAATATTTTTAACATCTTTCTGAAGATGAGTGCCGCGGGCTGCTGCTTCTGGGCCGGGATTCCCGGCGCTCAGCCTGAGCTGCCAGGAGCGGCCCGAAGGTGGCAATGTCGGATCCTCGAACGGCCCTCGCTGCGGTCCGTACCGTCGGAATCGCTTCTCGGAACCGAGCGCTGGCACGCGGGTGGGAGTTACAGCTCCTCGGTAATCCGGAGAGCTGACCGATGCAACTGCAGTGCATGCATTTTGAGTACTGAAACTTTTAGTGTTAGGAATTCAATCATATTTAAAGACGGCAAATAATGGTACATTTTTGTTGACAGGGAAGACTTTGACTTTGCATACAAGTGCTACGCAAAAATGCATCGTGGTTTTGTGCAGGTGCTCGAAGTGCTTTTGCTGTGGGCGGAGTTTCTGCTGTCAGAGGAAAAGCAAAGAGCCAGTGGGAAAAAAATCCTCCTACAGGTTTTCACTGATCACCTCAAGAGGAATGTTTGATTGATGCAATTTCAGTGCATACCGAAGCCCATATTTTGGAGTGAAGATGCCAACTATTGATGCTGATGCTTCTTTTCAAATCATGTTTGTTTTCATCCTGTGATACCCAAACTGAATTTGTGGTCCCTAACTTTGCCTAACGAACAGATAACTTTCTCCAGTTATTGTACCATACGATGCTTTGCTGTCTTAATTTTCCCCACTCAGGTTATCCACTGAAGCATTCCTCTCAAAAATTAAATACAATCCCAATTATACAGTGTCTCAGATGATTTTCTTGATTTCCCAAAATGTGCTTCTAATTCTGAGTGAGACTGAGTCATCCTTTCCTTGGCTGACCTGAGAACTGCTATCACTATAAAAGTCCTGGAGAATAACACTCCGTTTCTTTGTGCTGTGAAGTGCATCACTAATGCCAATGAGCAGCACTGCTTCCATTTATCATCCAGCAACTCTGTGTCAAAACTTTGTCTCTGTATGCAATTACCTGTGGAAACTTACGGTAGCCCACGCCACTTGTTCCTGTGGGAGGCACACCATGCAGATGGCAGTACCGTACCGACCAGAGACACACTGCTATCCTTACTGACCACATGAATGACTGGGAGCTGTAAAAGCCTCTCTCTGATTTTGGAAACAAACAGCCTTGTTTTTTTTAATTCTAACCTCCAGGTGATGCCTGGAAAGTGCTTTTATTCCTGGTTAGTACCTTCGGCAGGCTAACCATTGTAGTTTAAAGCCTTGTTTGTGGATGCACAATGAAAGCAGGAAAGAAAATCATGAACATAACAAAGATGGCTACAAAAACACAGATACTCAGAGGGATGCCTGATAAAGGAGCACTGGAACCTCAGTTTGGCAGTGCTGCCCATGTTTGTGTGCCCCAGCTGACTTAGGAGCTGCACAAGGCTGTTTGACTCTTGTCACAAGGGCTACAGGAATAATGAATGAATATTTATAAAGTGCAAATTTGCTCTAATTACCCTACCTGGTCTGCTGTGTTCCCAGTTATGGCAGAAGTTTATTTCTGTTTATTTCCGGATTAGTTCCCACAGGCAAAGAGAAAGTAGAAGCCCCATTGGGGAGAGCAGAAGCAACCTCTGATACTACAGACCTGCTATTTCTTTGCTGTGCCTTTGGCAGAACTAATAGCAGCCATGGTTCCTTCAGTGATTTCTTGGGAGTATTTCAGAAGAGATGAGATGCTAGAACATGAGAAAGAAAAACAATAAGCAAAAAGGGAGGAAGCTCTGGTTTTATTGTTAATAATTATTAAGCCAAACTGACCCTTTTAAGTTTGTCAGCGCAGTGCAGGCAATGTTCTTCTTCATTTGTGGGATGTGAATTTATCTTTATTTGAGGTGTATGATTTTACACAGTCCTGCTGACTGATCCCAAACAAGGAACGCTGTCCTGAGGACTTACATTCTAATGTCACAAGATGAGACAGAACGCACACAGAGCTGAAGTGCCTCACTGGAGTGGCACTTGGGATCTGAACTGATCTTCACTATCCAGTCCTTTAAATCATCATTTCTGTGTTAGCAATGCCGAGATCATTAGAAATACTGAATTTGGCTTATTAAAATACCACAGAGGAAGTGGTAAGTGAGTGGGTAAATCTCGAGTTAAGCATTTTTCTGTGCTAGTAATAGAACCTTTGGAGTGTTTTTGGGAGTGATGCTCATCCCCTGTTGTGAAATCTAGCCCATGCCTTCAGTTCTGCCTGCTTTCTGCAGGTTGCAGTCCTGCTCTCTAGATGGCCCAGGGGATGCTGCAGTTCCACCAGTTCAGAAGCACTGCACTCTGGGCTTTAATTCTGTATTTTTGGTACACATCTCATCTTTTGGGTAAATAAATACTAAATTCCTGTTAAATCTCGCACAAGAAAGCTAGCAACCATTAATGCAGAAAAAAAAGTGGGATATATACTACTGGAGCACTGAATGATGCATGAGCAGAGACTTCAAGACCCCCAGTCTTCAGAGTCACATTTGTCACTTTTTCATTTAATTTCTGATTAAACACATTCAGTTACATCTGTAGGACTGTGGGTATCCAGTCCAGTTTTCAGCCTGTTGTAGATCCAAGGGAAGGATGTGAAGTTTTACAGCTTTGTTGCAAGAAGGCTCTGCTCCTTTCTTCTTGCTTTAACTTACAAGCCTTTTTTTCTTAACTAAGCCAAAAGGAAAAAAAGTCAGTAACTGTGGGGAACAGAACTATTTTAGGAAAGAACTGCCTACTTTAGGCACGAACTGCCAAGAACCACTCTGCTTGCCACTGGCATTGGTTCACACTGCTCCTGGACAGCCCAGGGTGACCTCTTTGACCAGGCTCTGTGTACTACTCCTTGTTCCCTGATACCCGCGTGTCAAGAATGAGGTATGGGAAGGATAAATAATACAGAGTTGGTGCTGGTAGGTATTTGTGGTTCTATGCGTTTGAAGAATGAGGCTCCAATTCATCTGACCTAACACTGACCTTCAAGTGAGACACCTGAATTAGGGACCTGCTTCATTCTAGGCTCCATTTAAAAAATAAAAATTGGAAAGACTTCAAATTTGCCAATGGTGACCTAGGGCTTCTGGCAATGAGGCTATGACGGGAAGGGCCTAACACAAGGTTTGGCTCAGTCTGTCTACAGCGCGAAGGAGGAAAATTGAAGGGTGAGCTTTTGTTCATGGAGAGACTCTCATGAACTTTGGTTACAGTAGCACAGAGAGCTGCAGCGGTAGGAATGAGAACCTTCTGCAGCAAAACTTCTTATGCTTTTGCATCAGCCATTGGTACCCAGTTAAGTTCTACCCAAAGAAGTCATGAACGTATACAGCATGCTGCTCTTCCTTCCCAGACGTATATGTTGGTGACGTGCAAACTCATGATTCAGTTCTGTATAACTTTTGTTGCTTAATCAGACTTGCTAAAGCCTATGACTCTTCAATGACACCACTAAGACCACTGAGTATGGAAGTCAGGAGTTCTGAATTACAATGAAATAATATAAAGGAGCAAATGGAGACAAGTCCCATGTATCTACTAAAGGGAAAATTCCCTAGATCCCCACCTGTAACAGAAGTGCAATGCTCCAAATGACAGAAATGCTGAGTCACGGCCTGAAGCAGTGATGGAGCACCTGGTGGGAAGGCAGGGCCAGCCCAGGGCAGCTCAGCTGCACGCAATGTACTGAGTGATGGAAGGGCTGGAGCCAGGATCCACCCCTTGCCAGCCCTCATTTAAGGGTTGGCAGTGGAGGCTATTGATCTGATGCCCAGCTTTTTCTATACTCAGGTAATTTTATTTCCTAATAAATGCTTTAAATTTTCTGAAGCCAGTGTGCTTCAGCTGGTGATGCTCATCGCCCAAACCCTCCCTTGGCTGCTGCTCGCTTCTCACCTCCTGCAGGTGGTGGTGCCTGCCTACAGCACTTGTGACAGTCCTTCCACTCCTTAAGAAGCACATGGAAAGGAAAGGAGAGCCTAACAATTTATTACTTGAAATTAATACAGCTATTGCTGTTTGAATTTGTACTGTATGTACTTCTGCAGGATACACAGGTTAATACAAATAGCAATGTAAGCCTATCTCTACTGGAGACATGCACCACTCTGTCAGTGGGAATTCTAACGTTCTTTTGACTTCATAAAAGCACAAAGTGTTTTTATTGGAACTTTCTTGTTGACTGCACATGCTGTTAAAATGCAAAAGAGGAGTGATAGCTGACTTGGTAGCTGTCAGCTGTGTCACTGGAAACAGTCAGCTTTTGAATCGATCCATAACTTTCACGAATTTGACTAAAATCTCAGATAATGTACTCTAAAGAGGCATAATCACCTTAAATGTTCCGCCTTCACAGTAAAAGCCAGAACGCAGCATGTGGGTTTCATACTAATGTTGTGCTCTTAAGATGTATATCTGGATTTATTTAGCATAAGGACTACAGTATGCGTTACCTTGTGTAAAACAGAAGCAAGTTTGTTACAATGATTCATAGTGAGACATGTTGATGCGCTTACAAGCGATGTGCTGCCAAGTACAAAATTACATAGGGGTACATCCTGCCAGGCTGATTTGTTCCCGGCTCAGGCAGAGCTCCCAGCAGGAGGGATGCTGTCACAGGTTTGCTCTACCAACACCCAGCTTCAGGGCGATCTCTTTTTCTGGACAAGGACTTGAAATCAAGTTATAATTCTGGGATTAAAATAAAGTGACACATGAAATAAATGACCATTAACTGAATGTAGAGATGCTGAAAAAATGGATGGATTTGTTAGCTAGAATAAAAGGGAAATAAGCTTAGGTTTTATTTGATGAGACTCGATGTCTCCCTTCTCACTTCCAAATGTAAGGCTCAGCCTGTCACACGCAGTCTGAGATAGGCAACTGTTGCTCACAGGACCAATCTAATTACCACTTCTTTCCGTAATGAATGCTGACACAAAAGGAGAAGGATGTACAGCACTTGTATTGAAGCCAATGCTACAGATGATCAAACATTTTTTTAAATTAAGAATATTTCGGATGGAAAATGTGTCCCTTTTTTGTCACGATGTTCCTGTTTTTTATCCAACTCTAATTAAAGCTGAACAAGAGTGAAAAGCTGGTTATGTTCGTAGCTCTGGCACATAATTAATTGCCAAGAGTTTATGCTGGGTGTGTTAGCTCTCTGTAGGAATGCTCCATAGGCACATTTTTCTATGACAGAAGATTTTTGGAGCCCTAATTATTTGTAAAGTGCACTTTTTAAAGTTTGGGAATTATTCCTTAAAAATAAGTGTAGCAAAACACCTTCAAATTTTATTTAAGATACTTGAAAAGAAAATCAGTGTAACTAGTGCTTGACCAACCAGCTTGGGCTGAGGAACAAATTCTGGTTTTTTTGGCTCTCATCTAACACACCAAGCCATCATACATGCTGCCACTCCCATCAACCAGGCCAGTAAGCAACAAGGCTTTCTGCAAACTGGGCTAGAGAAGCATTAGTAAATGTGATGGGAACTTCCAAATCTCCCTAGCTCCTAACAGTTAAGGTTGGGGGGGAGGGGAGGAGAAGTGTAATTCATGAGTTTATCTCTTTTTTACCTCTGAGCACACACAAAGTCAAACAAGTGGATTTCATACTTTTTTTTTTTTTAAGTTCTGGAGTTTGTCCCTGCGTTGTCAGGCAAACCAGTCTCATTCCCTCCACAACAAAGGGGAGGCCTGGCACTTATCTGCACAGGGGCAGGTGCCAAACCCGAGCTCCTCTCCGACCCAGGTACCGCCCCAGATGTCAGTGGGGAACCTGGACCAACCCACCAGTGTGGAGAAATATTATACAGTTGTGCTTTAAGGCCTTAATTGCCTTTTCATAGCCTATTCAAAGTTTTCTCTGTTACTATGATGTCTTTAATGCTGGTAAAGGTATAGTTAATCAACTCTTAAGTCCCTCATGACAGGAAAGGATAAAGCTGTCAGCACCCCCCGCTCCATGACTCAAATGATATTTTCTTTTTTTTTTCCATCAGTGGCAACTTCCCACGACCACATATTTTCTGCTCCCTCTGAAGAACCCAATGCTGGATGTGAATGGGTAGCTGCAATATTGATTCGACAAGCAACAGTAGGGTGTTCCCTGGAAACGGCCTCTCTTAATTCTGTTTCATATCTGAGGTAAAGTAAAAACATGGAAACAGATGGTAGGGAACGACTGGCATCTTACCATGCATATTTCATTCGATTTGCAGCTAGTGTCCCCTTGATAATATTAAATGCTATAAAACTCAGAAGACTGTTCCTTGGAATCCTGCATTCAATGACACAGGATCAATATTGTAACTTCATTTAAATTTTGGAGCTGATGAGCTCTAAGTATTTGCATCTTCAGTGAGGTTATGATACAAACAGCTCGGTTCTTTTTTTGTTCCTGGCATGTTTAGGGCTGACTTACAAAGACATATACAGTTGCTGTTGTGAATGACGAATCTGACTTTATGTTTTTTAAGAGCACAGTGGGACAAACCTCTGTGGTTATTTCGATCATGCTCTAAGGCATTTTACTGGGAGAGAATTTAGCCGTTAATTTTGTTGTATTTACATTATTTATATACAAGAAAAATGACAGCCTGCTTAATGATTATATACATTGTGATTCAGTTGGAAAAAATGTGCAGTACAAAAGAAAAATCCTCTTGAGTACAGAATGATGTGTTATTTTTGTCAGAGAACTTCTCATCCCTAAAAACCCACCGTGTGATCTCTGTGAAAGCCCCATCCTGTGCATAATGCCGGGAAGGCTGGGGGGAAGAAACGACATAATTGGAGACTTCTTAAACCACATCGGTTCCTGGTTAAAGCCCCTTTTCCTCCTTTCAAAATGAGGGTAACCTTTGTAAAATGCTTCCAAAGCAAAATAAAAGATGGAATCTGATACAACAAAACGTTACTCAACATGAGGAAAAACAGTAACTTAAATGTCATTCATTGCCCTATTGTCAGTAGAGATACTTGGGAACAAAATATCACTCCCTTGTGATGCATTGCTTATCTGAGACTTTGTTTTTAATAAGAACTGTGCCCTCCTGTACATGATTCTTTCCTGTTCTTGCTTCAGCTCAATGTAGGAGCGCGAGAACGTGTGGAAGATGGAAGTGACTGGGAATGCCATGAGGAGGATGCCACTCAGTATGCTGCTCAGTGCCACCACTTGGCCGGGAATGCTCCTGGGAACCATATCTCCGTAGCCTACCGTGGTCATGGTGATGACAGCCCACCAGTAGCACGCGGGGATGCTGGTGAACTCCTGTGAGTCCGCCATCTCGTTCTCAATGACGTACAGGAGCGGTGCAAACAGTGCGATGGCCACGCAGAGGAAGAGCAGCAGGAGCCCAAACTCCCGGGTGCACCTGCGGGCGGTCAGCCCCAGCGTCTGCAGCCCCAGGGAGTGCCTGGCCAGCCGCATGACGTACAGAATCCTCAAGGCACGGAGTATTCGGAGGACCAGACCGACTTTGTCCAGGTAGATGCTCCCAGAGCTGGGCTTCTTGTAGCCCACCGAAGTGGTGTCTACCAGCAAAGTGATGTAATATGGCAAAATAGCTATTATGTCGATCAGAGTTAACGGTCTCCTCAAAAATGCAAACTTGCTCTTTGCCTGGATGAATCTCAGCAGGAACTCCAGTGAAAACCACGCCACACAGACAGACTCCACAATGAAAATATTGTAGCACATCTGGGAACACTCACCCTGTAGGAAAGAGGAGGAGTTTGTAATCAGCACTCGGATAATAACTATTTTAGTTGGTACAGTGACAGGAAGAGAGTTTTGTGGGCTTCTTTAAACCCAAAATATTAAAGGAGTTGAAGCTGTTGCTATGGGAAAACACAATGACAAACTGGAACAAGTTAAATGCAAATCTTAGAAAAGAACTACTTATTCCACAGTAGACATTGCTTGGTAATTTCAAGCATCCTAAATAGCAAATGCAAGCTTAATGAGGCATTACAAGGAAGAATGTTGTACAGAAGAATGCCCAGGAACAACATTTTCTTTGGACATAGAACTCAATACGATTGATTCTTTTGCAGGTAATTGAACACAGCCATATATGATTTCAAATATTCTTTGTGGTTTTTTTTTCCATCCAATAGCAGCTGCAAAATCCCTATTCAAATCACAACCGTCACACTTTGTAGTTGTTCTGCTCCTCCCAGCACATACCATTTTCTAACCTGAAAAGGGAACTTACCTTATCCTCCTCCTCCCTCAGGTCAGGCATGGTGCTGATGGATAAATTCACTGCTGTAATAGTTACAAATAAAACAGACAAACAAGCAAACACCTTCCCAGGGAGGCCAGACTGGGGTCGTTCTACCATGTCTTGCAACTTTTTCATGCACAAGCCAATTTTTGTTTCCTCTGCTGTTTCACCTGTTGTTTCATTTTCTATAAGGTCATCCTCCCGATCATTTATTTCTGTAAACTCCTCCATTTTTTGCAGATACCTCCTCTTACAACACCAATCCAAGTTGTCTTCCTCAATTCCCCAGTAGAGCAGCTCTTCTTGGAAAGACAGCGCACACATCTCACGCAGGAGCCGAAGCTTTCCAACCCTCAAAAAGGTCAGGATTGTCCTGAACGCTCCTGGGTTGCGGTCAAAAAAGAACTCATTGCACGTCACATCGTAATCATCACAGATGTTTAGGATGTCATCAAAGTTGTTGCAGAATTTTAGTTGTCCCAGGCGTGTCAATGGGAATTCATCAAGCGTGGTCCACGGGAGCAAATACTTAATGCCCCCTACATTTATAATAATATGATGCTTCCGATCATCAGGGTGAAAGCCTTTCAGGAGATCCTCTTCAGGGTGAATTAGCTTGGCTCTTTGGTAAAAGACGCCCTTGAGGGTTTCTGTTTCTGGGAAGAATGCGTGGTTGAAAGAAGCATCTGAAGCACAGCTCAGGGCACTATAGTCATAATCAGAATTTTCTCCAGGTAGAAGAGTCATCTTGGAAGATAACTTCACATCCCTTTGCTATTTGTTAAGTGTGTTCTGGAATGAAAACCAGATACATGGATTTAGTGGTTGTTTTTGAGTTTGGAACAAATGTAGTGACTGAGGCTCAAAAAGCATTTACGATTGATGAAATAATTGGAAAGAAAACAGCAGGGGCTGAATACAGACAGAAAAGTTTTCTGGAGAGGCTTTTTTTGTCCAGCCAGGGAGAACTGACTCTCTCAAAGGCCACTCCCTTATCCAGGAGCTCTGCTTGGCATTTTTGTCAAATTGGGGAACTTCCCCTGTCTCACATGCAGCGGTCTCAGTTCCCTGCAGGTACAGAGGGAAAACAGGAATAGTTCTTGCATGTGGCATGTGCAAAAATTATGGTAGTATCAACAAGAACACAGCATTCAAGTGTGCTTTGTAGAAAAGAAAGTCATATCTTTTTTTTGTAATTTAACTATTACAAATAAAAATCCTAATTATTTTTGCATTCATTAAGTATATAGTAAGAATCAAGAGTCAATTATGCTATAATTAACTAAGTACTTACAAACAGCAACAACAGTATAAGACTGATCTCTAAAAGGCTTTACAGAAAAAAATTTGGAAAAAACAGTTATATTGATGATGACATTTGTATAGAGTTTAAGTGTATTTAATGCCATGGCAACTCACTTTTTAAAGCCTCACTTACGAAAGATTGTTTGGAAATACAGAGTTTCTGCACAAATATTGGGATGTTACTGCAATTACAATTAGCACCCTATGCACAGTAATAGGCTGTAATTATGCAAAACCCAAACATGTTTATGATGACTTTGAAAATCAGGTAAAAATTCTGCTCACACAAAAGCAGTGTTAAGCCCATGGAAGGAAGTGATCACAAAGTTCAAACGGGTATAAATCAGAGATATTGGAAATACTGAACTCTACCTGCCCAACTCACTGCGATGTAGCAGCCGGTCTGAGAGCTTGCCTTGCACAGAGCTGTGCAGTACTACTCCTGGGTTGCTCATCTCCACAGCCAGCCACAACTCAGTGCAAGGAATTGCTGAATTTCATGTGACTACAGTACGTATTCATTAAGTAGACTATACAACGATGAGCAGATATTTGTTATAACATGTATTCTGACTTTCTAGCCACAAGTAACAAGTACTACAATTAATTCACTTCAATAGCAGTACAGTTTTGTTCTCCTGGCTGCACTTACCTCCTCTTTGCTATGCACTCTGGGGCTGTATATCCCTGCTAGAGCAACTTCCTTAAACATAGAACTGTTGTTTTCAGAAGCTGAGGTTTGTAACTCACATCAGTGGTGTTACATACCTGTTGCAAAAGAAAGAATCATCAATACACAACAGCAAAATACTTTTAACACAGCTGCGCCTCAGCTTAAGAGCAACAGACCTTCCCTGTTGCATGGGGACTTAAAATAATGTTTTCAATAAAATACTATCCCAGTCGTGCTCCAAACCTTCCCAGGAGATTACTGTAAATGGAACAGCTCTTTACATGCTCTTACAAACAGGTGTCCCCAGGTGAGCTCTGGGTGGAGTGATACTGCTTGATGTTTCATGTTCATACTCCTGAGTACAAACAGAGACCATTCGTTTACTTACCTCTAGGGCCTGTGCTGGGACTGTGGGAGGAGAAAGCCTACTATGCAAGAAAGGGCATGGTGTGATTCAGACCTGCCAAGAGCTGTGGAACCATTTCCTGGCCTGAGGTAAGCACAGTGGTTTGCTCTGTCACTGCCCCAAAGCGTCTATAAGTCTACAGCTGGTGATTCCAGAACAGCTCTTTGGAGAGTTACCGTGCTCTATGCGAAAACCTGAACCATGCTTGGCTCTGGTGCCCCCTAAATGTGCTTGTACTGAGTAGCTCTGCCTTTGCTTTGGAGATATGGGTCTGGAAATAATCCCCATGGCAGGGAATGGGCAATTCTAAAACTCCTGTGGGAGAGTGCAGAACTGACAAAATCCCACAGGCTGCACTCAAATAATTTTCCCATCAATGGTAGCTTGTATCTAGCCTCAAAAAAAAGGCTAAGCAAAGGCCTGCTGACCTGCAAGACCTGCTTTCTAAACAAATGTTAACGTGAATCATAACTATATTAAAAAGTGATATTGTAGGAAATCCTGGCCAATGCTGGGATTATCAGTGGAGCACCACAGCATACTGTGGCACTGTGCCCACTGCTCACTGGAAAAGCTGCAGCACTGTGATCAATGAACGGATCCGAGAGGAATGGCAGCAAGCTCAGACAGCACCCGCTGAGCAGTGGAGAAGGGAACAGCTGACCTGGTAATTACCCTGATGCTGTCCCATCACAACAAGTGCTCCTAATAGCCTAAGAGCTGTTTCCTACCAAAGCATTCCCAGGATCCCATCTGTAGAAGGAATGTCGCCAGGAGTTCAGGCCATAGGTTTGCTGTGGGAAAAATGGGACTATCTGACATAATCTTCTCCTTAAGAGAGACAGTCATCTTAGTTAGGAACAAGGTTTGTTCCTTCTGCCTCAGCTATGTCTAAGCAGGGCTTGCCTCAAGAGAATAAAGATTATGATTAATGGAAGACTGTGGGTAAATGGGAGCTAAGTTAACAGGTTTCCCTTCTGTAATACCAGATGATATGGGTTAGCAGCAACTTGTCCTCTGAATCTCAGCCAGGAAAAACGAGGAGGCAGCGCATCTCTGTGACTGGTTTGATCTCCCACCACTTCCATTGTTGACACAATGGGAAGAAATGGGCAGAGAGAAATGTAAACGTTCGTGCATGTCAGTCACACACTGCAACCCTGAGGCATCAACTGTAAAACAACAGAGCAAGGAAAAAATTACTTCTTTCTTTGCTTCCAGCTTTTCAACGTGCATGAGACAATAAATTGGGCTAATTAATCCCCTGTGTAAGGCACTGAATGACTGCTGTTATAGGAGGTGTCTCCTCCTCCTTTCATGGCCAGAACTGGAAGACCCCAGACACCATGCAGGCAGCTACAGTATTTGATGCTGCACCTGTGTTATTTATGTGGTTCTTTTACCTCCAAGACACCAAGCTTTATACCTAAGAGAGAAAGAGAAAATAAGAGCCCATATATGGTCTGATTAAAGGGATTACAGAGATAAATAAAGCCACACATTTCTTTGTATGCTTCTTGTCTTCCTTTGGAAGGCACTTCTATATGGTGAGGATCAACACTCCTTTAAGAAGAGGCAGATCTGACACTTGAAAGGGTTGTGGTTTTGTTTTGGGTTTTTTTGGGTGGTTTTTTTTGGGTGTTTTTTTTTTTTTTTTTTTCTTATGAACTTGAAAAATGCCTAAACTGCCTCATTCATATTCTGCAGGCTGATGACATTGGGTTAGCTGTAAGAAATGCATTGAGAATTAAAGACAACACACTAATACAAGGTCAGAAAAACTCATTATCCTATAGCGACAATTTTCCCAATATTAATGATTAAACAAGAAACTTCAAGCTTGTGCTACAGTAGTAAAATCTTTAGATAAAACTGCTTTGGTAAAGCAGGGCCCAGAGATACAGCCCTGCATCCTGAGATGGCATTCCACCTTCTGAATGCTTGGGAGTTTGTGAATCCCAGCTCTTCCTTCCAGCTGCCTCGCTTATCAGATGTGCTCATCCTGGATAAATCACTTCTCTGAGCTTCTTTCCCTCTGTTCTACTTTGTTTACAGCTCACTGGGGCAAGAGCTGACTCTTACCACGTTACACAATCCCAATCACAGTTCTGACTTCCAGAACTGTCCCCAGCAAGGGCTCCTGGTGACTGAAATGGAGCAGGGTGTGTGAATCAAGATGTAACATCTTTTCAAAAATCTCTCTCACTTAAGGTGATATTCTTATCCATTATGTCTGGTGAAAAAATTGGATTAGAAATCGGTCCTGCCCTTTCTTTCAGCAGAAATTCAGGAAGGGTGCCAGACTCCTAGACAGTGAGGAAAGAATTATTAAAGATGCTCTGCTGAAGTAAGGAAATAGAAATCATAACATCCTAAAATTCCACCTCAAGTTCTGTTCTCTCCCTCTCCTGTGTCCTCTGCAGCATTTTGAATTCTGCAGTGCATCTCTGATGTAACCAGAGCTCCTGCAAGGACCTGACACTGCTCTGCGATGCGGACAATTCAAAGTTGTGCCTGGGTGATAGCAAGCATGCATAACTCTGCCTCAGACTCTTCGATCCATTCCAGTGCCTAGAACTTATCTCTACTGCTTTTTACCATTTGTAGATTTAGTAATAAAGTTTCAGATTTCAATGCAGAGTGAATACAGTGACTCTGTAAGAAGCAGCTTTGCTGTTCAGTGGTCCGGCACTCCTTATCCTTTCCCTGGTTACAGCAGGCAGTATTTCCAAGAAGTGTTAAACTCAGCTCTCTGACACACGACTTCCATCCTGTATCGCTGTCAGGATGCTCCTCTGAAAACTTCAAGTCGTGCTCCTGCAGCTCAGCGCAAAGTAACAACAGACCTTCAACTCTGCTAAGTGAGCTGCATCAAAGTAACACTTACAAGAATCAACATACAGCACAAAATCAGCCTGAAAAACACAGAATATGCAAAAGATACTCTCCTATCTGCATACTGCTCTCCGTGACCCGGTGGGTGTTCTGATTCAGGGCATCATATGACAACCTGCAAACTGAGTTCTGATAAATATTTTGCTCAGTGTTTTGTTTGATAAAGCTGAGCCTTATTCTGCTGATAACAATCAGAAATGAAATAACTTTGCCAGGTGCCTTACAATCCCAGGAAAATGTTCCGGAATACATTATGGGTAATAACCACAGTTCTTCTCTCACAGAGAAATGGGTTTATGTTTGAGCAATTTTAGAAAGCCACACTGAAAGCTGCCTTTCAAACATCTTATTTAAAAGTAAAGGATTTGTCATTTATTTACACATACGTGTATTCTGATATTGCAATGAAGAGATCTGTAGCCACGGAGCGATTTTTTCACACATTTTCTCTGCTTCCCTTCCCCCTTCCCCCCCCCCCCCCCCCATATTCCAATACAAAAATAATCTGCCAGAAATACGTTGTCTATAAAGAACGGTTAATTGCCAACGAACAGAAGTCGGTAAATACATCAATAGAAAAGACATCTCTATCATTTTAAAAATAACACTATGAAAGACCTTCAGATCAGTCAGGGAAGAAGGAATTTGAAACGCGAACCTCCACACGCAGCCACAGGACCCGGCGAGAGGGGCCGAGGGCCGGGAAGGGCTTCCGGAGCACCACGGAGCGCCCCGACAGCCGCCAGCCGGCACCGCGGCACGACGGCCGGGCGCAGCCGCACGGTGCCGGCGCTGCGGGAGCAGAGAGAGCCAACGCGCCGTCGGGAAGAGCCGGCCGGGCGCGGGGCGCAGCCCCTCCCGCACGCCGCACACCTGTTGCCGCACCGCGCGCCGCTCGCCTCTCCGGGGCCACGCCGGAACCCCGCGGACCCCCTGCGGGGCGGCCCCGGCCGGGCTCTGCCTCCCGAGCGGGAACGACGCCCCGCTTCTCCCCGCCGGCCCCCGCGGCTCCCGGAAGAAAAGTTCCCCGCAAACTTGCCTGCAAGTTGCCCGCCGTGCCGCGGGCACCGAGCGCGGCCGCCGGCAGCCCCGCGCCGGGTAGCGGCCCCGCGGCATGGGGTCGGGCGGCAGCGCCGGGCCGTGCGTGCCGCGCTGCGCCGCCGTTGCGCGGTGCGGCGGCGGGGGCGGCCGCGTGTGCGGGGCGGGCGGGCCGGCAGTCGGGCCGCGGCGGAGACGCCGGGGGGGGCCGGGGGGAGGGCGGGCGGCGGAGGGGCTCCGACCTCCGCATGGCGGCGGGCCCGGAGGCGGCCGGGCGGCTTCGCGACGTGCGGGGAGCCCGTGAGGAGGGCAGCGCAAGGCTGCGCGGAGCGCTGCTCGCCCGACTGCCGCTCGTCTGCGGGCCCCGGCTGACCTGACGGCGGGGACGGGGAAGGAGGAGCTCCCGGCGCTTTCCTCCGCGGAAACCGCTTCTCTCCCGAGGGCGAGGGGTGCGGGAGCGAGGAGAGCAGCAGCCGGGAGACGGGAGCGGGCAGAGCAGGAGCAGGGAGAGCAGAAACGGGGAGACGAGAGCGGGGACGGCAGGCCGGTAACGGTGCTGCGGACCGGGGGGCTCTGCCTCGCCGTCACCCCCAGCGCAGCTGCGGGGCTGCCCGCAGGTGGCATCCGGGGTTGCTGGAGGCATTGGTGAACTTGTGGCGCTCTGCCCGCTCCGTGCGGGTTTTTGTCTTTGCTTCTCTCATTAAAGAAGCGTGACGTTAAAAGTGTCCGTCAAAGTATAAATCATAGAATCTCCTTTCCCCCCCCCGCCGCCCCTTAGCAATGGCTTTAGGAAAGCGATAACTGCTCTTTGCTCCGGTGGCACCGTTGCAGTGTGCGGTGACGATTAACACATGGACATTGATCGTCAAAGATTAGGAGAGCATTCCCCGTGCCTTCTTTTGAATGAAATTTGTATGACGTCTGGGTAGAAACTACTCTGAGTGGATTGAATCTCTGTTTGAAAGCGTTATTAAATCTTGGTTCCCGGGTCAAGGAGACAGCAGCATCTTCAGCTCTGCCGCAGCCCCGTTTCTGGACAAACCGCTCCCATCCCGCGTGCTGCCGGTCCCGGCGCGCTGCGCTGCCGGCGCTGCTCCTTACCTGCCGGGCAGCGCTTGGAGCGGTGCGGCCGCATTCCGCACCTCCGCGCCGGACGGGGACGGGGACAGCGCTGCGGCCGCCTCTTCCCGGAGCGCTGAACACTTCCACAGGGAGAGGGGGGTCTCGATCCAGCTGAGGTCCTTTGTTGCTATGGCGACGTAAATTGAAAACTTACACTATAGTGATTTGTGCTTTTCTTGGTTTGGGGTTTTTTTTAGTTGTTTTTTTTTTTTTTTCTTTTTCTTTTTTTTTCAAAATTAAATGAGACTGCTTCAGAATTGTGTGGGCACTCAGAAATAGTCATGCTTACACTCTTCAGCTATAGCTGTCAACAGGAGTTGTGCAGAGAGGGCTGCTGGCGGCTGTGGGCAATGGGTGGCTTCTTCCTGATATTGCCTATGATTTTTATTTGACTTTGGAAAGATTTCTTATGACAGCTCCCAGCCTTTGTCTGCAGAAGGGAAGAAACTGCTGTTATTGACCACAATGATACATATGAAGAGTTTTGCCTTTGTATAAGTAGTCTGTAATAATCTTATTAATGAAAATCTGTATTTAAAAAACTTTAGTTTTAGTTTAGCAGGTGATTGCTGTCAGTGACGAAGGACACAAGCAGGATCTCCCAGGGAACTGTCTGGGAACAGTTTTCCTTGCTATTTTCCATAATGAGTTGTGTGATGGACTACAGAGTACTTCTACAATGCTTGCAGCATTAAAAATTGCCCTGATTACTGGAGATCCAGTCTGAATTCATCCTGATAAAATTCTAGCAGAAGGCAGCACTAAGAAGGGATATCACATGTCAAATGAGGACTGCCCCATGAATGAAAATAGTGCGGAAGAGTCTTGGGATTACGCAGGTCACAGCCTGTGCAGTGCTGCAAAATAGTTGTGCAGTTCTAAGTGTCCGTAACAGGGGATCGTACATAATTTTGGTTGTTTTGAGTCATTTTTCTTCTGTTCAGCACCAGTCAGACTTGGCTGAAGCACTCTGTCCAGTTTCAGGCATTACAAAAGCTCTTAAAAAAGATGTGGGCAAACAAGACAGGAGAATAGCAACTGAAACTGCAAGAAGCTTAGGAAATGTAAGCTGTGAGGAGAGATGGAATCTGGTGTTTGATCTGGAAAAGAAGTAGCAATGCAAGAGCATGGCAACGGTCCTCAAATGTACAAACATCAGTCACAGAGATGGCAGTAATCAGTTGTTCTGAGACCACCAATAGAGGGGTAAGAAGCAACTTACTAAAAAGTGTGATTGGGGACGTTACTGTAGATACATGAAAAAAAAAACAGATCTACATTGGACGGAACTTCTGGTGTGTGTGAGCTGAACCTGGAGAGGCTGTGAGGGGTGGCTGAGCAGCCGGCAGCACTGCCTGCACCACGGCTGGCTCTGCTCCGAGGCGGCTCCTCTGCCCTGCCTGTGCCATTCCCAGCCCCAACTTCTGTGGCTTTGGGCTGTGGGACCATCGGCACCTCTGTTACCAGAGGGGCACACACTATGGCATATAAGGAGAACTCATTACACATCCCTGTTAATAAATCGCTCCAGACTCTGCTACGTTTGTATCTCTTAAGCATCTGGAGACCAAGGGCAGCTTGTGATACCAGATGTTGAGCGGAGCTGTTCATTCCAAGTGAGCAGTTTTCAAATCTGAATTTGAGCAATAATGAGTGAAAATTGTTATTACTTGGAGGCCAGTGGAAATTGAAGCATCCCAGGACTCATTTGATACTCACTGCAAAAATCAGCCCTTCTTTTGAGTGTTGGCAGGTTCAAGGTCAAGAACTTCACCGAGAGCCTGACTGTTTGGTATGAGAAGTCAGCTGTGAGATTGCTGCAGCCAGGCATTAAGCCTGCTGTGGCAATGGAGGTCTCAACTCATCGGGCCTCACCTCCATCTTTCCTGAGCATGGAATTCATGTGAAAAACAGAAGTGGTTCATGCCCTTGAAGGTAAGGAGTCGTGTGCTTGTGGTTCTGCAGTGATAAGCTGAGTATGTGCAAACCTGCTGGGGATTCCCAAAGTAAATCTACTGCTTTCTGCTCCTCGAGGAATTAGCATTGCTGCAGAGAAAAAAGATTCATCCTGCTTTCATTACTTCTAGTGCTTGTGGCTGCTTTTCCTTCTGTTCCTTTGATTGCTGACATTGAAATCCCATTCTATTGTTCCTCTGACTTTTGTAGATAATTCCAGCCTCATCCTGCAGGCAGGAGCAGTGCCACCAGCAAAACACGGTGCTTCAGCTCCACAGCACCTTTCACCTCTCACTCTCTGAACAAAGCAAGAGGGAAAGTTCATTTCTCGTAAAACCAAACTTAAATATCTACACTGCTGAAAGGTGAGAATTTTCAAAACCAAGCTGCAGATCAAGGATTATTCACAGAACTTCTGCATCAGAAAGTTTCAACTAACAAGTATGCCACAAAAATGCCATCTGTTTGAGGAAAACACTGTAAGCAGAGATAGAAGCAAAATAAATTATGGATGGAAGATTATTTCTCCACTTTTAGAAAACTTAATATTTTTTAAGAATGTTTTGTAATGTATGTGCAAAATGTTAGACTGGAAGTGGTGAACCAGTAAACCACTGCTGCACTGAGGTTTAAAAAGGCCTGGAAAAACAAAGCATTGTGCTGTCTATCAGAGCTTTTCTCACACAGAACATGGGAATTCCCTTCAGAAAAAGGAAATCTATCCCTTTGTTTCTGATAGGTACTGGTACCTATTTTGGTGATGGTGACAGACCGGTGAGGGGACAGGAGTACAACCACCACATCTCGAGCACGACCAGCACCACCCACAGCAAAGGGAGCGGAAAATATTTTCCAGCTTTCAGCTCTGTTGACCCTCTCAACATGACAGTCCTATGGCAAAGAAGGGCTTTAAAGTGACTAGAGATTAGTTAATGATCACGGCCTGCTCTGAAATTCTCCAGCTGTGGACATTAGTGGGATCACTTGGCACAGTCTATGCAGCAGATCACCTGGGTTCAGGCAGTAGCTGTTGATGGAGGAGGCCCTCTGAACGAGACAGGTGTGGCAGTTGTAATCAGATGGGGGTTGGCTCTTCACAGCTGTGAATGGCAGGAGGACAAGAAACTACAGACATGCATTGAAATCAGAAGTTCTGAGGGGGTGTAGGAAAATATCTTTCCCATGAGGTCAGTCAAGTAGTGAAGCAGGTGCCTCGAGAGTCTGTGCAGTCTGCATCCTTTAGGATTGTCAAGACCTTTGGGTTAAGGCAGGGGAGCTAAGCCTGCTTCCGTAGCCCTGCTTTGAGCAGCAGGCTGGATTGGAGGACTGTGTGATGCCCTTCTCTGACAGAATGATTCTGTGTTTGGATGGTAATTGCTCTTGGAAATTCTCCTGCCATTGCCTGCTTCCCTTGAGGTGTTGTGCAAGGTGCCTGCTATGGGAGGAGATCTGTCCCCTCAAGGTAAGCAGATTGCGTGCTGCTTGCAGATGGTCCAATTCTCTTGTCACTGTGTGATGAGACATTTCTTTGCTGATTTATGGCCTATGCAGGTGTTTTTGTTGCTTGCTCTTCTCATGTCCTTTTTCATGAAAAGCTCTGTTACTCTTAATGCAGTGCTTCTGTAGTGCACCTTCCTGTGGGTAAAGCTTCAGAATACGTCCCTGAGTTTTGTTACAAATAATGTAGTTAAAATAGCCGTTTGTCTTCCTGTTGAAATTCACAGAGATGCTTACATCCCAGAGATGCTTATGTCCCAAGCTGTTACAAGCTGTTAGCTGTTATAGCGTTGCAATTGCAGGGGATTAGACTCAACAATCCAGATTCCTGTGTCTCTGTGCTCTTCACATCTGGTACTTCCTCCATTCACTGCAGTAAGCCTTCAGAATGCCTACAGAGCACTCCACTTGCTTTCCCCATGCCCTGGTCTGGGACGTGTCCCCCCCAGCTGCATAGGCACACACTCGCATTGCAGTGTTGCTTATCTGTACTGCAGATCCCCAGAGAGACAAAGTGCTCTGCCAGCCAGAAGAAATTGGATAGAAGCCTCAGCATCACCAGAGTCCTCAGCACAGCCCACCTGGAGCACAGTTAGCAGGTAAGCCATGGTCTGCACTGCAGCAGTGGGTTTGTGTTTTCAGGGCTTTTTTCCAAGGAATGCTCAGGATTTCCCCACCTGCCTTGCTCGAGGTAAGTGTGTCAGTTTAATCACCCCAGCCTCCCGCTGCTGCCAACTGAGATGCTCATGACTGAATGTTGTTGCCCTCTGTAAGGTACACAAACAAGCTGTATGTGACTCAGTAGGTGACTGAAGTGAAAGGAACACTGAGTAATTCTGGCATTTGATGCCAGTGTTTGGTCAGAGGAGTCCCAGCTGGCATTGCCTGCCTGGGATCACAGGAGGTCTGGAGCAGAGAGAGGATTACATTTAGACATCTTACTTTGGTGGCTATTAAACCAAAGCCTTAGATGTTCATATTTAGCAAAAGCTTTCCTTTAGCTTGCTTCCTTGCACAGCTTTTCTGAGAGTGTTTTTTGTGGCTGTACGTGGTCAGAGCAGAGCTTTTCTGCTGCTCCACTTCTGTTCATCCTTGCAGAAAATGACTGGGGAGAGCTTCTGCATGAGCTGCTGCACGTCTGAACTGTGCATCATGGCACTGAGGAATGAAGAGCAGCACATGCCCCCATCTGCAGCTCTGCCGATGTGATGTTTATGTTTGCAAGGTGGCTGATAGCACTAAAATTAACTTACAAACACTTGAAATGTTACTCCAGTACCTCACTCTGCCTCCCCCCCATATCCCCGCTGCAGACACACTGAGACTTCTTCTGACTGCTTCCTCGGTGTGTGTGCACAGCTGGTACTGCTGGTGCGTGGCGCTGAGAAATGGGCATCTTTGCAGTAGGATATAAATTTTATGGTGAATGTAAAACCACAATCTGCACAAACTCTTACAAAGCAAAGAAGGCATGGGCAGGACCTAGAGTGGAAAACAGCTAGAACTCAGGAGCACAGCTGTGCAGAAAAATCCTTTTGATTTAAACAATGAGGTATGGATGTACTGGAAGAATCTTGGGAGTTTGGTTTGGCCTGTGCTGGATATGTTCCTGCACTTAATGTTGTGCCTCGAGAGCCTGGCTGTGCAATGCTATTCCAGCTCAGGTTGCTCTTGGAACTCCTGCAGCTTCGTGAGTGAGGAGAGGAAATCCTGTGCATAGACTTTGCCTACTCTGAATGTGCAGCTATGTACTCGCATAGGGTAAGCAGGAGAATCTCTGCATGCAGGTGGTGAAGCGCACAGCAGTAACAGCATGGCACATCACTGGATAGCCACTTCTAAAAACGATTAGGTTTCCAAAATATTTGGTAAAATGCAGTACTTCAACCCATTTAAATTATTAATTTTTATCACTTACCAACAAAACCAGTAAAATGTTTACAGAAGAGGTAGGCTTTTTGGCAGTGAGAGTTTCAGGGAACTGTGTATAGGAGCTATCAGGAGCAGAGCATTATTTATTGTAGCCCTGGCAGACTTCCAGAAGATTACCACTTTCTTCTTTATTTTCAGATTGCTGAACTGAAAGATACTTGCAAGTGTCTGAGAAATGCCTTTCCAAGCATGTGCTCAAGCATCAGTATTGTTTAGCTTTGTAAGATAGATAATGCTCCTTAACACCTTGTTACTGCATCTACCTCAGATTACTCAGAGAAAATCGTCATTCCTCTCATGCTCAGACACAGAAAAAACATGGGTGTGTTCATGTGGCTCTAGGAATGTATCATAGAACCTATTTTAGGTAAGTAGGAATTCTAGTAAAATTAGAAATTCTAGTAAAATTAACCCCTGTAACATTTGTGCAAGCTTTAGAGACTTGTCTGTCCTAGGCAGTGGGTTGCTAATTCTGGGTCCCACAGTCTCTTCCTGCCTCGCTTGATCTGGGGAGGAGGCAGAGATCAGCACAAGGCTTTCTCACCCCCTGTCCTTGCACAGGCTCGTGCCATCCTGCTCCTCTCGGCGCACAATCTCTGTTCTCCATCGTGCCCCCGCCCTCAGCAACCGCCCGACTGCGGCTCAGTCCCCACGGACAAAGCTCAGAGGGAACAAACGCGTAACGTCTTTGCAACAAATGGGGGTATTTACAGACACCGAGGTGCAGCACTGTGTGCCTTGCGCTCCATTGCTGCTTCACCCATGATGAGTTTTGATCTGAGAGCAGATTTTGGAGGGAGCACAATAGTTGGCGCAGCACATGGTGTCTTCTCCAGAAAATAGTGCCTCTTCTGCCTGCTTTCCTCTTCCCCCGATAAATTCACAGCAGAATATCCACGTCATTTTCCTTTATTTCTCCCAAACGTCTTCATTGTTTTTAGTTCAAGGTGAAGTCCCAAGGTGCTGGGCTCTATGGTCTCTGCATGGAAACTGGAGAAAGCCGGACTCAGCCACTCCCTTCCTGCAGTGCATTTCTATTTGAATGGAAGCCTTCCAAATTAATGATTTCTTACTGTCAGCCCTTTAGGATTTCATTCAGTCACGGGCAGGAGAGGAAATAGGGGCCAAATGACCCTGCTTTCGAAACACAATCTGTGGTACAAAGCACTTAACGGGGAGAGAGTCCTTAATGCCAGGCTGGATTTGCAAGTTGTTCCTGAAGATAGATTCCACAGACTGCCAAGATGTCACCCGAGGTTGCCAGGCACTCAGTTTTCAGGCATTCACTTCTGTTCAAAGATGTATTTAAGAAGGTGAAATGGGCCTCCATTGCTTTTGCTTTTCCAGCTCAATCAATTTTTAATACTCATAATACATTAAGGAAATGTGAAACAATTATCTGAGTCACAATACTTCGGTTTGTCTAATAACATATTTGATGATGCAGTTAAAAAAAAAAAAAGACAATAGAAAATAAATGTTTTATTAGGCAAAAACATCCTGCATGCCCACTGCAATTGCTGTCACAACTCCATGTGGGCAGAGCCTGGCAGTGTGACCCAGCATCCATTGGGCCAACCCTCTGTCTCGATAATTACTTTGTCTCATTATGATTTGATAGCTGCTGAAGTCATTAGTACTTAGCAGTGACAGTATAGGAGAGTCCAGAGAAGCCATCTCGAGGAGGTTGGTTTTCCTGGTTTGTGGGAGGATAATTCCAACTTAAAACAAAGTGTAATTCTTGTAATTCAAAAATGGGCCCTCAAACACAAGAAGCAAGACATGCATAATGCAGTTACTATGCCTAATTACTGCTCGGCTGCACATCTTGCTTAGAGCAAAATTGCCTCAAAATGTAGACCAGCTTTCTAGTTAATAAGATTCTTTTCCTTCTTATTAAGTTTATGAAATGTTGCTCTAAAAATAATTGTGTAGAAATCATAGGAATAAAATCAGGTTCTGCATTGGTGGTTTACCGTGCATTACTCATTCACATTTACTGATCTTCTAAAACTCATCTCTTATCTAAAAATAAATATTATTCCTCGACATTTCCGTTTGGATGTAGCTGTGCCCAGCTTTAGCTTTCTACCAGGCACCCTTCCAGGAGATAGACTTCAGTTCCGTCCTTGTGGAGGTCGGTCACAACAGTGTTGCTTGTTTTTCCCATTGAGATTCAGTCCAAATTCCTTCAGTGTCAATGAGCACTGATGTGGGCTCACAGGAGTGGCAGCAGCACGATGTCGGCTCTGTGGCTCTTCGGCATCTCTTTCTCTTTAAGTACTGTAGCACTCGTAGCTTCTGCTGATGTCCTCTCATGCAGCGTAGGCAGAATGGGCATTCACAGGTTATTGTCCTTCTTTCTTATTTGGTGTGGATTTTGGTGTGGGTTTGAAGCATCCCACGGTTCTACTGGTGGTGAGGGCTGGATCCACCGCTGCGGCTCCTCGAGGCTGCGCAGTACAAACAGTAAGGGGTAATTTTCCAGCATAAGCCAAATAAATCTGTCTTTCATGCCACTTCTGTGTTTAATCTGGAGAAGGATGGGGTTTGGGGTGTGTGCACACAGAACTGCTGAGTTCTCTGTTGGGTCTCCAGACTGCTGGGAACCGAAGAGCAATGTTAGCTTTTGTTATTTCTCTCATAAGACAGTGAAAAGCTCACTGCCTTGACGAATCTGCGGGGACAACTCACAGACTGATAGTTCCTCCATAGGAAGAAACACAGCTTAAGGTCACTCCGCTGCTCTGTGCCTGCAGCCCTTTTAGGCCCACAGAACATGGAGATTTATTTTTTGCAAATGGAAGAGAAAAATCCACACATTTCATTCTCTATACAATCCACACCACATCGCCGCACTGATAACGATGTCTGATTGTGTCGCTAATCAGATCTTAATTTAGAAGTCAGTGCGCTGATAAAAAGATACGAATGAGTTCTTGGCAGTTACTCTTCTATCAGACCACCAGCTCGCACTGCATTGCAGCCATGGGGCTGGGAGGTGGGCTCTCGTGCACTGGAACCGCGTGCAGCAGTGAGCCCAGCTGCGGTGTTGCAGTGCCCAGCAGAGCTCTCATGGACAGCGTTTGCTGCCCGGGAGGCGCAGAGCAGTGCAGCACTGCAGGGGTTTCTGGCAGCGCTTTGCTGGGGACGTTCTGGAGTCATTGCGATTGTTTTGCGGTTTGCAGTGTAGAGCATATGAGATTACTTGAAGAGTTAGTTCGGTCAGATCTTTGTATGGACGTACTGACGTGTGTTTTATACTGAGTTCTGCCTACATTTATTTTGCAGTCTTGTTTTTCTTTACAACCATACGTACCTTAGAAAAGTGAACTACTCATGTTAGCACTGTGCAGTCTCTTGTTACATCAGTGTTGCCATATCTAGGAGAGGAAAGAAGTGAATGAGATCAGTACAAATATTTCTTCAGCAGTTTAGCTGTGTCCCCACTAAAGGCTGTGCTGCTGTTCCTGCGATGAGCTGAGGAGCTGCTTCAGTTGCAGCCATGTGAGCAGCGCGTGCAGAGCGCACCGCAGCGCTGGGTTCCTCAGCTGCTTTCTTTTGAAGTAGAAGGGGGGTGAGACCTTGAAGCTGATTATCTCCAGCAAAGGAGATGTTTAGATTCATTTTCTCTCATCTTTTTCATTCTGTTAGAATGAACTGCCAAAACAAGCATGAGAAGAAAATCACAGACTGCTTGCTGATGGTCAGGTCTAATTCTTTTCAAGGGCCTGGTATAAATCCCATTAGCCATGTTTATATGAAGGCTAGCACTTTTAAGGCAGTATTAGGGTTATAATATTTGTGCTATAGCCCTTTATGGAGCGGAGCTGTACTCAGAGGCCAAGGGGAGCAAGTCATGCTTGCAGCCACGGAGCCTGATGTGCTTCAGAAGTGCCCGGTGGAGGCTGCATCTGGCCAACAGGGGCTTTGTTTAATTAACAAATCATCAGTTTTTGTGTGGCGCCTGGTGTGGGATGCCGTGACGTCCTGGGACTTTCCCTTTGTTTAACAGATAGAAATCCCCATCTCCTCCTGCACAACGTGCTGCTGCGCTCGGAACGCACAGTGGGGCACTGCCTGCTCTGCCTCCCCTGGGCGAGGCCCCAGAACTGCAGCAGCCCAGCACTGCACAGCCTTCCCTGGGAGCTCCGGGAACCTCAGCGCTCTTCTTCCAGTGAGCAGCCAGGCTGCGCGGGGCGGTGATGCCTTGGAGCTGTGTGTAAGGAGTAACACCATGGGTGCTAATTCTTGCGATGTGGCAGAAAAATCTTTCAGGAGATGTTCCACGCTGTCCTGTTAGTTCCATATTCTCGGTGGTATTCCAGAGAAAGGTCTGTTGTATTTCTTATGAGTGCCCCACGGTGAATTTCCCACTGCTCTTCTATAGCTTAGCTCACTGGTGTGATGCCATCCGCACAGCTTACTGCAGTTTTAATCTTTTCTAACATCATCTAAAAATCCTTTCCAGTAAATAATGGTCATTTGGAGAGAGACTGGTCACACTGGTCCCCACACCTCTATTGAATACAGAATTCTCTTATTTTTTTAAAATTCTCACAATAATTTATGAAAGTTGAGATAGAATCTTGAGCCCTTAGTACATTTCAAATCTGCTCCATTACAGCAGGAGTACTTTGTTTGGATCTATCATTTTGAGTCCTTTTTCACTGTGCTCTATGCCTCCAATTTGGCAGGTATAAATTTAACCTCCAGAATGAATGCGGTTGCTCCCTGCCATGACTCAGAACAGTCTATCCAAAGTTTTCTACCGAACTGAAATTATAATCAGTTGTCGCAAAAGTGGCCAAAGGGCCACTTGGTATCGAAGCATGAGATTTAGCAATGCTGAGGATGCCATAGGGATAATACTCTGAGCAAGAAGGAGAAACGAAGCACCAAGGTGTTTGGAGCAGTGCCTAGCAAACTGATGCCTAAGCATCTTGTGGCATCTCTGCTGTCCTGCTGCCTAAGGAGAACAGTGAGCAGTGTGTTTCCATGATCCTTAGCAGCGCACAATTCCATGTACTGAGCACCTTCTATGAGCTGAAGTGTTGGTCTCAAACCAAACTCCCTGGATCTTGCATCCTCCCTTGAACTCTGGTGTCTCTGGGTTTGGTGTGGGATGATCAGAGCTGTTATGCCGATCCCCATCAGTGGTTGCAGTTACAGCAGTTGCTCTGAACATGTGTGATTTGTGGAGACAGAAAGAGCAGCATTTGTACTGTGCAACACCTTCAGGACCAAGTTCTGCAACATGCTGTTTTAATTGTACTTAATTCAATCCTTTCCTGACAAAATCCTTTATAACTCGAAGGGTTCACTCTGGGATGTATTTGGCTCAGATGTGTCAGTTCTTGTCTAGTATGATAGTTTCTATCTATAAAGAAAAATAAATAAATTTAACTACCGAATGCAGAGAAAGAAGGAAAGTATTTATTGACAACCATGCTACTACAGAGACAGGAAAGCTTTCAGATGGCAGTAATAAATAGACACGTGCTAAACGATGTCTGCTTGGTTCTGTCACTGTTGGCCTAATTACCATCTCTACCTGCTGCGCCGATTTGGAACAGCACCACCCAAATTTCTTACCGACAAGAACTCTGCCTGTGTGGGATGGTTTCATTTTACTTTGTCAATGATGCTTCAGCCTGTGGAAAACAGCTATTTGGTCTTTTTTCCAGACTCCAAATTAAAAGAATAATTTATCACAGATAAGTATAAAAATGGGCTAACGCAGAATGAAGGTAAGATTTATTTTTATCTGCATAAAAATATCCCAGAAGTTTAAAGAAAAGCATGCAAACGATGAAGGCTGACTTAGGTACTATTACAGATTACATATCCCGAACAACTTTATTGATTTAGTTCTGCACAAAACAATAATAATAAAATAACAAATAGAGTTCAGATTTTTAAGAAGGTTTCCAGAGATCTTTCTGTGAATTCTGAGTTATCCAAGAAGCACAGAATGCTTTAGGTTGGGAGGAACCTCAGACACCACCCAGCCCCAGCAGGTCAGGCTGCCAGGATCCACGCAGGCTGATCCTGGGTGCTTCCAGAGAGGGGAGCACATTTACCTTCTTCATCAGTGTGTTTACACTAAAACAGGAAACCTACAGCGCCCTGCATTGGATTTCTGTACTTCTGCGAAAGACAAATCTGATGTACTCGCTATGAGGCATGAAGCATTTGTGCCACATCTCTACAAGTCTCCCATTCAGTGGATTGGTGTCACAGTTTAGAGGGATCTGATAACCGCCCTAAAAAGATGAGAACCCAAAATATGCTGTTTATGCAGTGGCAATTCATCTGGGATCTCCCTGATATCCAGCAATGCTGCGCTGAGTAGCACACAGCCACCAGAAGCAACAGGGTTGGGAATGCTTTCATTGCTGGTGGGGAACCATTCCTCTTTCATTCTGCCCTGATAAGGTAAAGGTGAGCAGGATTTCAGGCCAACATGAAACCTTTCGCCCTGAGAACAGGATTATACAAAAATGCAAAGACATCAGCACTGCTAAGTCATATGCTTTGATACCTGTGCATGCAGCCTTTAAACACATGTGGAAGCAAATTGCTCCCATTGAACTAATGAGGTGACTCAGGTGTTCAACTAAAACACAGGCTTGAATCTGTGGGAGATCAAAGCCCTTAATTGTAGGCACATGGAGCAATTGTAAATGTACCTTCAGCTGGCACGTGCTAATTGCCTGTTAGGTGAAGGATTTGTCACAGATATATGTGCTCTGCTCAGTCACCTGCACAGGGGGTAGAAGTGATGGCAGTGTTTCTGCCTATTATTCTGCACATGCGTCAGTAAAAAAAAAGGCTCCTTATGTGTTACTGCCCACGTGCAGGGAGCTGTGCTCGTGTTCCTGAGCATTTAGTACATAGGTTCAGTTCTGGGGTTGTGCTGAAGGCCTGGCTAGTACGACAGTAAGCACTGCTGTTTGTTGTCCTGATAAGACATTCAGCCTCCTATTTATTCATTGCACATTGGTGTTGCTCAGTAAAACACGTTGTTTAATGTTTCCTACTTGGCTGTGTTGCTAAATGTTACAGCCAGAAGTGTTTTTATGTGCTGTGTTCACTTCTTACCTGAGATGAAAATATAAAGTGTGTGTTTCTGGTTTTTCTGGTTCCCCTCATGTAGGTGCAACACCAAAGGGTGTGGGTAAGTGCTGGGGAAAGCTCGCAGTTTCAAATATTTGTGCTGACCTGGTATCGTATGTCAGAAGTAATTTTTCCCCTCCTCTTTCTTTCCTTTTTGCTTGAGATCACATGCATAGACATGGAAGACCTATGGGTTCTTTATGGCTTGGAAAAAGATGTGTCCAGTAATGTTGCTGCACTGAGGCGCTCGCTGCTCCCCGTGGTGCGTAAGGCTGCGTGCAATCAGGGAGCCACTAGCTTTTGCAATGATCTGGAAAGGATTAATAATGAATATATAGCTGGAATAATAGAGGGCTTTAAGCGTTCCCCAGGGAAGAGAATATGCATAATGTTTCAGTTCTATTCCATGTGATCCTGGAGACAGTGGAGTATTTCCGTGTTGGGAACGAGATGCAGTGTTACCCATTGGAGCGGTTTGCATGTCTGATGTGCCGATAGAAATAATCCTAAACATTTTCACGGGCACTTGTGAATTACTAATTGGGCTAAAGCTGTGTTTTCAGATGAATTATTGATTTATTCCAAGTTCAGAATCGGTGTTCAGCTAATGCATAATCTCACAAATGATACTTACTGCTCCGAAGGGCACACTGAAAACTGAAAGGGGTCCATTTGGTTATACACACACATCAGCAGCCAAAGCCCCACAGCTCCTCCAGGCACAGTGCTCTGCCCCATTGAATCACCAGCAGTCTTGCTCTCACCAGCTGGGTTTCTCTTCCCAAGTCTCTCTCCATAGCCGGTGGTTTTCGTCAGTTCACTGTGTTCTTTTTTGGATGTCACCTTTGTTTTCCCAACTTCTCCTGAAATGTATGTGTGCTGTTGATAAAGGATGGTTAAGGCAATACTAAATCAAATGAAACATCGTGGCATAGTTTTGGCCAGCACAAAAATTATGAGTAGCTTACCAACCCTTTTGGGAGATTTGGAGAACAGAACAATGGTAGCACCCGTTGTCCCCTTCCCATTAGAGAGTAAGCATATATTATTTTGTATGTAATGCAGTTGGTAAATATTTTAGAGAATTACGGCATTTGCCTACTTGCATCTTTCAGAGCTGAAATCCCCAGTAATACCTACAGAATTCAATGAGTACCCTTTGGAAATGGAATTTACACTTCTGAATTTAGGCACCTTCAAAATCTCTGTCTGTGTTGTGAATGGCCGGCCAGCTCTGCTAGCGCCAGCTGCTCTGCTGTGCTGCAATACAGGGGTCTTTACCTCATCAGTGCATGAAAGCACACTGATGAGAGAAAACCCAGATAGGAACCTGGAGTTTGGAAGATGCCAGAAGATTTGATCTGTACTAAAAGGAGTAACTAGCACTTTCCCCATTTCTTTCAAATATATTATTTGTGCAGCTTCTGATCTGTATGAAACACTCAGCAAAGAGGATAAACATATTATTCAAGTTCATTAAATTTAAATACAATCATTTAAATACATTTTCTTATTATCCCCTTATGTCTGCAAAGTGAAGGCATTGAGGCTGTTGTTCTCAGCAGGAGAACTTGCCATTCCTAGGCTTTTGGGGAATACAGTTGTGTCTGTCACAGATGAAAATATTATATTCATACTTTACTGTAAGAATCTGCTGGTTTATGGACCCACTGTACTCACAGGAGTGTAGAAAACCCCTGTGACCTCCCTGGGCGTCCTGGTGCCAGCTGGGGGAAGCTTAGCACTCACACAATGTTGGGCAGTTCCCTGTTGGCTACATTCACAGAAGCAGCACGAGAGATTTCATATTTCAGGGAGAAACAGCAATAAATCAGCCAGAGAAACTTCTTTATTACAAGTGCAATGGGACACCACTAATAGCACCTCCTCCCCCCACCCATTTGTTGGAAGGAACTCAGGATTTGCACAGCTTTGCACAGCACACAGTGATCATCTGCTCATGACCATATGCAGTCTTGGAAAGCATGGTTAACTAGCCTGAAAGAAATGAGAGTAATGCAATTAATAGAAAAAACAGTATACAATTATTCAAGTGGAATTATTTTCTGAATTAACCTTAAACTTCTGTTTCTATAGAGCAGAGCCCCACAGCTGTTTTAGCACAGCACCTGCTCCTGCTGCATTGCTTTGGTAGCACTGCTTATTTTTGTGAGGTTTCCCTTTGTTGTGTCTGGGTATTGTACATTTCCCTGGCTGTGTAACTTGTAGCACGAGTTAAAAATGTTCTTCAATGAGATGACTGTATAGTGCAATCTGAAGTAACATACCTATAAATCAACTCAGTTCCTTTGGGCTCAGTGAAAGGCCACAGTTTTGCACCTATTTTGTCCTTTAATAACGAACAGCATCAAAGTATTTGAACATAACCAGCCTTTCCTTCCCCCATTGTTCCTATAGCAAACTGTCTCCACTCCTGGGCTCGCAGGTTGTGGCAGTGAAGCTGCTCCTCAGATCCAAGCCAGTCCTTTGGGCGCTCAGCAGCTCTGCTCAACCTCTGTGCACATCAGTTTTAACACTCAGTTCTGCTTCCTACAAGTGTTTCTTGTCTGTTGACCTGTGACAGAGGGAGCAAAGTTAACCATAGGGTAATTCCTTCCCTCCATAAATAGGCACACATGGAAAATTTTGGATGCCTTGCTATCTTGCTATAGTTTGTGCTTTGTCTGGTTTACACTTGTTTCTTGGCATGTTTTATAGCAGTGTCTGGAAAATCAATTTTTCTTTCCCAAGCAACAAAGCAGTACATGTGTTCTTAAACAAAGCCACACAACTCTGACCAACATCTTCGGTTTTGCTTCCTTGGTGTTGCTGTGAAACTCACTTCAGCCCCATGCATTTACACTTTAATTTCAATGTTGCTTTTAGGGATCACACTTAGTTTAAGAACGGTGTCAAAGAACAGATTATACAAAACCACTGCATGCAGATTTAGCGTTGTTTTTTTTGTTTTGTTTGTTTATTTTCAAAAAGGGGTTGTTATACTTTTAACTTTCTAAGCTGTAGAACTTTGCTGGTCTCTTTCTTCTAACCTTCGTGTTTATTACATGCCTTCTTCTTTTAGAAAGTTACGTAGGTCAGTGCTGAGGCCCATGGTTTAAATGCCTCTCAGATGTGGATTTATGGAAGGAAGAAGACTAAAGATGCTGTACTACCTTCGTGAATTGCCAGCTGTGTCACAGGGGATGTGGACATGCAGTCTTCTGTCCCCACAGCAGCCAGATGCTACATCGCTGAGGCGGTCCAGGGAAGCCCAGCAAAATTTCAGCAGATATCTCCATTAGTGATGGATGTCTGTATGGATTGCCCGGGGGATTAGTTCTGCACTGGTTGTTATGGTCTTCTAATTGTCATGATTGTGCATTGCTTTGAAGTCCAAACTCCCATAGGTCTCATCAGAGCTACGGATTCAGAAGGAGAAAAAAACCTCCGGGTCAGTGAGCCTCCTGCATTTCATTCCAAGGTTATGTCTGTCTGCTTTACAAAAATGGATGGCTCTTTCTAGGCACCAAGGCAGCAGTGACTAATGTCCCTTATATGAGGCTGCTGAAATACTCTTTCTGAAGCTTGCATTCATCAATCTAGATAAAGAGACTTGCAAAAGCAGAGCATGTGGTTTGGTGTCCAGCACAAATGGAGGCCTGCTGTGCTCCCCATGCAAAACATACACAGCTCAGCACCAGGCCAAGAAAGGGTGAGCAGGTTTGTGTGAATATTAGCAGCAGCACCCGGCTTCAACCAGCACCCATCACCACCCTTTCTTCTTCGAAGAATTCTATTTAACCTCATCCTGGAAGTGAGAATCTTATGGAGAGGCTGTTGACAAACAGAAGACAAGGGCTGCATTGTGCTGGGGTTGTGCTTTGCCAGGCAGGAAAGAGCTCTCCTTTCCTGCAGCAGGAGGTGGTATCCTGGGCTCTGTCACGGGGGGAGTTTGATACCCATTTCTGCATGGATGGTGTCATCTTCGGGTCAATTAATCAGTTCTTGTGTAGGCAGAGCATGTGCTTGACTGTATCTGGTGGAACAGAATTTAATTACTGGATCGAGAGGGTTTTTTTTACGCTGAAATTAACATCACCATTCTCATTTGGAATCAGTGGGCCTCTTGAATTAATTTCTTGTTTATGGCATTTGTCTCGTAAATGAAGCTTTGATCCTTTATGCTAATGAATTGATATACCACAAAGATGTGAAGAAGTGTGCTAGCGAAAGACACTGCTGGATGACCGTGCTAATGGTTACAGTTAAATGGAGCTTCTGCCAGTACCTGCTGAGTGCAGAGGCTCCCTGCCTTCTGCAAGAGTGAAACAGGGCGTATGGAAGGGCTGCTCTGCACTGAGAGGTGCCCACCTGAGCAGGGTGGCAGCAGGAGGGCCTGAGCTCAGGGTGCTCGGGGCGGTGTGAGAGGGGCACAGCTGTGCCACGTTCCCTCGGTCACTGGCAGTGCTGGAAGGGAAGAAGCACAGCAGTGACAGAACAGGGACACAGTCGTTGCCTGATAGCATCTGCACGTGGAGATCTGCTCCAGGCTCGGGCCTGGCTGTGATGTGGGAATGAATAAATAGCAGAACCGGAGAATTAATACTGGAATTTCCAAACTCATCTTGTACCTTGTAGCAACATTTTTGTTTGTGGAGAATGGGAAAACAAAAACAGATATCCTGAAGTGTTTTACACCTTGCATGTACATTGTTAAAGTACAACCCAAAGGGAAGCAGGCCCCAGATATCTTGGTTTGAAGGGGGAAAACAATTTGGGATGCAGCAGTGTTGGGAGCTGCTGGAAGGAAGTAGAACTGCGTGTTTAAGACCTTGCAGGAGAGTACTGTAAAAACTTGATATAAAAATGGTTTTATCAGGAAGAAAAAGAATAAGATGACACCCACATTCAAAATGTGTTCAACTGATTTACAGAGGAGGAATTTGGAAATGCTTTTTCCTTTAAATTTTTAAGGCATCCTTGAAAGAAGGACCCAAGAACTCGGCTGCTGCTAGATGAATTCCCAGCAGTAGCAGTGTGCAGCTTACTGCCTTGGCAGTCCTCAGGTTATTTCTGGGAGTAGTTAAATATGATCTTATGAAAAAGCACTTAGAGCTGATCTGCTCTTCAGAAGAATATGTTGATTTCTGTTTAAAAATCAGTGTTTTACTTCTGGATCCATTGGTAACACTTGCAGTGATGACAGAGGTATTTAACCCAGAGTTTCAGAGCAGCTGAAAGCAATATGTTATGTATGTTTGCTTTTCTTCCTCACAGCTGTTGACTGTTTTTCTTTCCCCAAACACTGCAGTCCCCACTTTCTTCCCGACCATGTGCTGATCTCACCTTCCTCTGTTTTGTGCTCTACTCTTTTGATCAGTTTCACTAACTCTTAACATTCAGGTCAAACCCTCTAGCTTAGAAATGCCTGGGACAGAACACATTCAGCCATCAATGTACAACACTCAGTATAAGAAGAGACAGAATAAATCAGACTTAAAATGTGAACTGTTTGTTGACAAAGAGATTGTGAGATTCAATTAGAAGGACACAAGTGGAACAGATAAGGGTTTTTAAAATTCAACTTGAAACTGCTGCCTCTTCTTATGCTGTGAAAACCTCAACTTTTGGATAACCTTGATCCCAGAGATACAAAGGTATGTGAAGACCGTGCTGACTTGTAGCTGGTAGAGAAGAATGGCTTAGCTCACCTTCTTGCTGGTGGAGACTGTGTGTGTGCTACCAAGCAAATGCAGCTGAGTATGGGCAATGTGCTCACGTGTGTCAAGTCAGTGCTAGCCTCTACTCAAGGAAAAGTGTATTTTGTGAGGTTCTTGAGGCTTCTTGCAGGTAAAAGAGCATCCCTCGTTAGGGCTGGGATTACAGCCCAGTTCAGACAGGGTTGATGTTACTGTTGATTTCAATGGAGTCAGGAAATCTCCTTCAATCCCTTTGGTCCACAAGACAGACGTGGGGAGGACAGTGCCTGGACAAACTTTACTGCAGACAGCCACTTCTGAAGAGAACTGAGCTTTTCAGTCCCCTTGGCTGCACAGACCTTGGTTTTACAGATGAGTTGTCAACAAGGGTGGGTATTAGAACATAATACAGTTTATCCCAGCTTGTCTCTTCTGTTTTTATAAGAGCTCTTCATCTTGCTACCCAGGCATTCAATACTATTACAGAAAGCACACAAGCCCACAGTAGCTGGTATTTTCCATCAAAGCTTGTTCGAAATTATACCGACATGAGATCTGATGAGATACCTTTATAGTTCTTCTGACAACAGCACACTTCTAGCAGGATTTAGGGTGTTGGAACCCTGCAGAGTCTCGGTCTTGGGGTCTTTCAGAAACACCCCAGTTTCAGCTGTAGTTGAGCCTGTCCGGTTAGGTTGTCTCTGCCCTATGCTTTGCCCAGTGGACAACAGTACAGAAATCTGTACTGCCCGGCAAGAGCTCAGGATGTCACTGTGCTGAGCAGCTGGTATTAAAGCCTTTGCTCTATAAAAAGTGGCAGGGTACAAAAGACATCACCAGTGAAGTAAAGCTCATTCTCCTACCTCCGACTTTCCTTTTCTCCACACTGGCTTTCCTGTCATTATTGTTTGGTAAGACTGCAGTTCAGTATTTATAGTCATGCGACATACTACCTTAAAAGCTATAGAAGTAGACATCTTGGCCAGAAGCTTACAAAAACCTAAGTCTGATCTTAAAGATGGTCCACTGCACCAAAGTATGTTATCAGGAGAAGAAGGAGAAAAATGGGAAATACTGTCTTTGTTTACATCCCATTCACAGAACACCACACAACTGTCAGAGCTCCTGCATGCAATAGGACCGAACTAAAACAGGAAAGGGCAGCAGTGCTTGGGATGACCCAGTTATGTTGAACAGTTGCTGTGCAAGGCACATGTGTGCTCATGCACCCCAGGTCAGGGGGTGAATTGACCTGGATAAGAGTGTCTGCTAATTACAACTCTTATCCTGGTGCAAAGGAGCAGTGTTGGGATGGTTACTGATACTTTAATAAATAAATAGTCCTGGGCAATATGAGATGCCCAGCCTTGTCACAGCCTCTCCTGTTTGGATTCTGGGTGGTACAGCGAATTCAGTCCACTTTCAGAAGTGGAGCTGGTCTTGTGCGATTCCATACAATCAGCAGGATGCTTTCACAAGGTGTGCCTTCCATTCCAGTTTCATGGGATTAGGCTGAAAAATCCTCAGTCCTCCGTCTGTCAGAAGATTCATATCTGGCTGGGTATTCCCAGAAGCACTCAGGGCTCAACGAGAAGCCAGGCTACTCACAGTCTTAGCAAACCACTTTCTTGTGACTGATTTGCTTTTCAGAGTTGCAAAAACAACCAGTGGAGATTATTGGTAAGAAATGTCATCTGCTTTGTAATTAATCAGTGCAATTTGACTTCAGGGTAGAAGTTTACTTCCTTATTAAGAGTGTAACCATTTTCCCAGCTTGTATATTTAACATTTTCCTTAAATATATATATATATATATTCTTACAGTATATTTTGTTGGCACGTGAGCCTGGGAATATGCCGCAGTTTGCCACCTTCTGTTTTTGCCATTTGAAAAAGCTAATTTTGCTTCTGGATTTGCTTCCAGCAATTTGCAGGCAGCAGCTGCAGTGAGGTGCAGTGAAGGAGCCCCTTCTGAGGGATTTCTGTGCATTCTGAGAAGGTGGATTTATTTTCCCTTTTCATTACTGCTTCATCGCTTGAGGAAACTGTCCTCTCCGTTCCCCAGCTCCACTCCCCATAACCCCTCCCCCCGCCGTGGGCATCTTCTGTGCTTTTAAATGAGTTTCTAAAAGCCCTGATTGTTGCCTAGTTAAGGACCCAGAGAGCTATAATCACTCCAACTCATTTCCCTGATTTAATGAGCAGTGCAAATCACTGACAGCTTCAGACGCTGTCAACTTCTGAAACACAACTGCACCCTAAATCCTTCATCAGCTTGGAATAAGTCTGAAACACTGGAATTATTAGCCTGGCCTGATGTATAGGAGATGACTGACCAGATAATTAGATGGGGCTGAGGCTGGGCCTGGAGATTTTATGAGAGCAGTAAACAGAGGGGTTTAAATATGTCTACCGTGCAAGGTATGAGAGTGTGATAGTTTGATTTTCAGGAAAAGAGAAAAGCCTTGTCCCCAGGGTATGCGTTTCCTTCTAAGCGAAACCAGGCATGTGAATAGCAGAACGGTTTGTGTTACAATGGCAGCCCCCCTAGGAGTGACACGGTGTGGATGGAGTCCATCTGGAGGGAGGGTTATGAAGAATTTGAAAATGTTTGGAATCTTACTAGCGATTTTCTTGATTAAAATGATCCAAAAATAGGGTCATACTGTCCTCCAGGCACTATGAACACAGGGCTTGCCTCCTGACCACTCTCATCCATTATAGCCAGGCGTTAGAGTAGCTGAGCTCACTGAATGGAATGCTCTGTTTTGCTGTTGGATCTCAGTGACTGAATGCAGATTTTAAGCACTGTAACTGAGAATTGGATTTAGCCTGGTGAATGTAAAGAGATACAGGTAATAATGCAGCTCCTAATCACCTTATTTTAACAGCTAAACTCCGGTCAGTAGTGATTAAGCTTAAACAGCCGATATAACCTCTGCTGGGAAATGTACTCAAGCACATTTGAATACTTGGTGCATTCAAACCTGTGCCCAGTTACTCATTTCTATTGATGTTATTCATTAACATGACCTTGGATGCCAAAATAACAATCCTTGGAAAAGCTAATGCTTCTGCATAAGTAATTAAAATACAAATGTGCATTTCATGATGGCTGTAATTCTTACTCCTGTTGGCTGTACTTTGGGAGTGGATTTCTGTCCTCTGCTGGCATATTGAAACACTGTCCTTGGTGAGATGGGGTAAAAAGGAGAAGAGGAATCGGTCCTAGCTGTAATTCCAAGTTAGTTAGTTCTATATAGTATTTTTTTTAGGACTATGTTGCTAACTGAATGAAATAATCCTGAGCCTCCTAGGAAGTGTTAGGTGAGGGACTGTCATCCTGTTATTGGGGATGACAAAAAGGAATGAGCAGCTTTTTGGTCTTATTCTCCATTTCTTGTCTTTTGTGATGAAAAGCAAGGCAAGGTTGTTAGTGAGGTGTTCCACTCATAGTTCTTGACTTATGAATTGTTCCTCAACTCACTGAATAATATAATATGTCTGAATAATAGAAATAATCTTCATCAAGAGGCTGCACACAGAAACACGAGCTAACTGTGATCAGAGTAGGTCTCAAAATGTGTTTTTTAAAAAAGGTGCAGTTCAGAAGTACGGGGCAATATGATGATGTAGGAGCTAACTAATTTTAGTGAGACTTATTTTCTGTCTGTGCTAGGTGAGGGACATATGTTGGTGTATAAATGCATGAGATTTAGATGGTTTTGGTCTGGGCTCGTCTTTCTGCTTCCCGGCACTGGTCTGTAGTCGCTCTCTAAGCTCAGGTCCTGGGGAACCCACACAGACCCGTGCTGGCACTGAGATGAGGCAGTACAGCTGGGCTGTTGGAAACAATGAGTTACATGCCTTTACAGATGTAACTGGAGAGGCAAAACTACTCATAAACTCCTTGTTTAAGCTGCAGTAGCGCCCTGGGATTTCTGTCTGGGGCAGATTTTCGTTCTGTACTGGGTGCTGTTTAGGCACAAATGAAGAGATGGACCTTGACCTAAAAAGTTGGTAAAAATTATTTGTCTGCATGTAATCCAGAGTATATTTAGCATTTCCCAGGCATAGACAAACAACAGCTTTTGGCTCGAGCTGTTTCCAGCCTAAGGCTTTGCAAGCAAACAGTGGCCAGGGTGAGTGAGACCTGTTTACATGAATTAGCAAAATTCACTAAGACTCATAGAACCTGTCAGCAAAGGGACTTTAAGGTTGTTCTCAAATTGCTGCCCATGTAATTGTCCATATAAAGCTGCTCTTTTAACTGTCCAGGGATTCTTCAGAACTTGGATTTTTATTTTCTTTCTGTTATGCCTGGGGTGGAGAGGTCCCTTTAAAACCCCCATGATGGTCTACCCCAGTTAACTTCTTTTCTCATAACTGTTTCAGACTATATTGTTGGATCTCTAGTGGAAACAGGAACCCTATCGTTCATCCTAAAAACTACTCTTCAAAGGCAGCAGGATTTGTACTCTGCCGTAACAACACAGAACACCAAGAGCTGTTCCCCTGCTACTTCTGGCTTTAATGAGAAGTAGGTGGAGGAAGACAGTGAAGTATGAAGGATATCATATTCAGTATTATATCATTGCACATTTGCAGAGTTATTAAATAATTGAAAACATTCTAACTGGTGCTTCTGCATTTTGGAGAAAGAGCTGAATAAAAACAGATCTTACCAGCTAACTGCAGTCCCACGTTTCTTTGTAGAACTAAAGGATGGAGCAGGAAAGACTCTTCCATTGGGGACAATGGGTCCATCCACACCAGACCGTTATAACAATCTGGTTCTCATTTCTTCCTATACAGAGTGCAGTTGGCACATGCCAGCAGTAAGCTCTGCATCCCAACGTGCTGAAAGTAGAGAGTATATAAACCATCACTGTAAGTACTTGTGGGAATAGGAACTGTACAGTGCTCGAGCAGTTGTTCTCTATAAGCCTGGTGATTTTCCCAGCTGAAAAACATTGTGAATGCAACTGGAACGGAGTTTACATGGAAATTGATTTCATTTTCTTCTTTGGTCCCCCATCATGTGGCTTTGACTTGGAAACCTATACATAATGACAACTGAATAAATCATCACACTTTCTTCCATAAAATAATTTTGAGCTCTTTTGTCAGATTCCAAGTGTAAGAGGATCCTGTCAGAAGACAGGCCTGCAGTAGATACCTTAGATGCGATGATGAATTTGAAGCCAGGCAATCTCAAGTGCAAGCAGAATGTGTTTAGATAGCTCTAGCTTCTTGTGTTTCCTGTGGAGTCTCCTTCTCTGGAGATATTCAAGACCTGCCTGGACACCTTGTGCGACCTGGTGTAGGGAGCCTGCTTTGGCAGGGGGTTTGGACTCGATGGTCTCTGGAGGTCCCTTCCAACCCCTACAATTCTGTGATTCTGTGATTCTGTGGCACCTCTGAATGGGTGGCTTTGCTCTTAAGTATTCAGGCCAACAATTAAATGCCAAAACAGCATTTGCCGAGAGTTGCTTAGAAGAATAAGGGTCCTTTCTAAGAGGAGACAAGACAGAGGGCTATAGTGAAGGTTTATACAGATGGTAAAGCACTTTAATATACAACAGGGCACACATTGCCACACACTGGGAGAGAGCTGTGCATCGCCCCACTTAGGGCAGTTCAGCAGGACCTGGGAGGCACAGCTGGATGCTCTGAATCCAGGCTGCTGTTGGGTCTTTTTGTGATAACTGTGCACTGGTGCCCTTCTGAGTTGTTTGAGTCCTGGAAGACAATGCCCAAGAGGAACAATCTTCAGCCCATCTTAATCCCTCTGGGATCACTGCTCTCCGTGCTGGAAGACATGCAGGCATTAAGGGGCAGTAAGTGCAGATAGCGCTTTGCTGCAGAGAGCTGCTTTTCACAGCTTGCCACCAGTTGCATGTTGCAGTCTCTTGCAGAAGCAATGTGTGCTGCAGTTGCCTGACATTTGACAAATGAGTTGTCTTAGCAAGAACCATTGTGGCCAAGTCTGGAGAACTGTCTGTTGTAGCTCTTATTTTAGTAGAAAGAAAAGGTAAAGACTGAAAGATCTGCTTATGTAAATGAAAATACACCTCTGGGAAGGGCTGAGGTGAGAACTGAATAGTGGAGAGGTTGGGGGAGAAACATCTCAGGGATGAGTAGTGAGAAATTAAATAATGGGGAAAAGGGGAAAGGTCAGGAACAGTGATAGTTCTGCAAGTTTACATTTGGCTACTGCTGAATGAATGGTAAGGTAATGAACAAACAGTAATTAAAATCCTCGCTACTATGTAAATGCCAGATTATAGCTGTGATCTTTTTGCAGATTTGCCTTTGATGTGAGTGGGAGTCTGTATACTGTCCTTGGGACTGCTTAAGCCTAAATATGTGCTCACAAGCATAAGAGATTCAGTCCTCGACCTGGCACGAGCTGATTTCCCTTTGACATTGCGAGCAACACCCTGAGGTTATAGGAGGATGAGAATAGATGGAGCCAACAGCTCGGTGTAGTGTAGTAGTTTCCCTTTTTCCTGCAGATGAGGGCGTTCCACTGTAGCTCCCTGCACAGTAGCTCCAATGTGCCCAGGTTTATAACCTGATCCAATACCTAGCATTTCAGTTCCTTCTGCAAATGTGGATGTGAAACCATATGGGGAAACCATGCTCTCAGGTGGGCAGGAAATATTCCACACTCCTGTTAGGAGAATAATGGATGTATCCCCAGGTGGGAAGGAAGCAGTGGGCTGAGGAAAAAGCCATTGACAACTTCTTTGCTGAACACATCCTCATAGTTCTGTTTCTATGGCAATCTTCATGTGAAATGTGTTGGTAGGAAAACATTAGTTACTATAGAAACAACTTTCCTGTAAGTGAAAGTTTACTTTGTAACACATGATGCCTAATATTAGTTTTTTTTAAGTTAAACCACCCACATGTGTGTTGAAATCAATAAACAGATCATTGTACTCAAGCCTGCATAGCTGGAAATGTACAGAACTTTCATGTCTTCCACCAAAACCAGCTGCTTGGCTTTGGCCAAACCAGACGGACTTGAGTAGTAGCAATTAAGACAATAGGAATGTTAAATTGCACATGTCACAAGGGACTCCTGAAATGGCGGTATCTGAAATTCTGGTTGAGACCTTTAATTCTATAGGAAAATGGACTGTTTTGTTCTTTGCAGGTTTCAATTTTATATTAAGAAAATAGTGCGGAGATGAACTTGGTTACAAGGCCGTACCAATAAGACTTACCCTAATGGCCACTGGGACTTTAAAACTGCAGGAAAAATTTGGACTTCTTTTTAAATTCCTTTCAAGGATTGCCCTTCTGAAAGGAAGACCTGAATCTGGTCCTTTGTGCTCTGCTGTATTATGCACTGATATTGCTTCCAGCCCTAGCGCAGTACAGCTAACAAGAATTGACCAGTGTGTGACTTAGAGCACTTCAGCGCTGCTGCTGGGCTCTTTGCCTCTGCTTTGGAATTCTCCCAAGTGCTTCTTGGTTTGTTACACCCACAAAGTCACTCTTGCTGGGTAAGCTGAGCTTCTCAAAGGTAAGGCGACAGCTTTTAGGCGTGGAGAAGGCCATTGTTGTCTTGGAAGCACATTCTGAGTAATGAGTTGATTTCCTTCCTATGCAGTTTATTGTGTTATAAAGCGCCGACAGCAAAGCACGGTGGTAGAATTTTAAATGTCACCAAGGTAACCATCATCAGTCACCTCATTGCAATTTCACATATAGATCTCTCCTCTTGGAAATATGAGACTTCCTTGTTCAAAAATTATGCAGGCTTTAAGATTACTTCTGAGCTTCAAAAAATTCTTCTATTATTCTTCACTGTGTATATTAGGCTAATACTGCTTTGAGTTACACTGACATGAAACTGCTGCTGGGGATTTAATGTAAAGGATTTCCTGCCTTTTGTGCTCTTAATTGCTAGCTGTTTTTGCATGCTGCATTACATCTGCAGATAGTGAAACTATATTAATGGGTTAGCAATAATAAAAGAACAATTTCCTATCATTTCTATGCTTAGAGCACTGTTAGTGAATCACTGCTTTGCAAACCATCCCCACACCTCCTCCTGTGAAATAAGTACTGTTGAATATTGTCTTCACTTTTACAGTCGAGTACACCAAGCTTGAAAGGAGATGCCTGCCTGTACAACAGCTGCAGGTGCAGGAAGCTGTTACAAGTGCCTTGCTTAGTGTGTCTGAGGACTTAGAGAAGGTCTTAGATCCTAAAGGATTTAGAGATTTCAAGTAGGGTGTGGAAAACTTTCTTCTGCTCCAAAAGAGCGGTCAGGTGCTGGGCAGGCTGCCCAGGCAGGTGGTGGACTCACCGTCCTTGGAAGGGTTCAGGAAAGGTTTGGAGGTGGTAATTAGGGATGTGGTTTAGTGGGCAATATTGGTGGCAGGTAGGTGGTTGGACTGGATGATCTTAGAAGACTTTTCCAACCTTTATGATTCTGTGAAACCCTGTCTCCTTTTACCTCCATAAACTAGCTGAGATATGGAAAAGCTTTTTAATTCTATTTAATGATATTTTCAGTAAAGTACTTCAGAAAACAATCCTGGCTCAGACATTACTCACAAAACTTTTGTTCAAGGTTTGGCAACTTATTTCTAGCCTAGAAATTTTCCATCTGGGAAGGTGCTTTTAGTTGTGTGTTGCTTGGCTGGAGGGGAGAATTGTTCCTGGAAGGGGGGTGACTGAACCAGCTAACATGTATTGCTTTATAGCAACTTGCAGAGGGCTCACAAAGATTCAGCTTCCACAAGAACATGATTTGATTGCTCTTCAGAAAGTTGTCCTGCTTAAGCAATCACATTTTCTTGGATTATTCTCTTTTACAACTTTGGTTGTTTTGTTGGTGTGGAAAACTGACCAACGCTCTTCTGGGGTGCTTGTATCAGTGCAGTACTGCACAGTTGTAGATTAAAAATAATAATTAAGAAGTGTTGTGTATGTACAGATGCAAAATGAGGTGCAAAAGGAAGCTCTCTGCACGTCTGTACTGCTCCCCTAAGAGATAAATGTCCCATGTTAGTAGGCTGGACATGCTGACCATTCTGAGTACGGAGTCTGCTCCGTGCCCCCCTGAGAGATGAAGCAGCAAATGTGTGTGGCCAAGGAACAGAGGTTTATCTTGAGTCAGGCTAAACTCTGCGGTAAACTGTATATTCACCTGGAAGTTGGAGGCAGCTTGTAGAACATGATCCTTTACAGAACAGAACTTGAAGATAAAATATGGAGCCATTAAAATCCAGGAATAAAGCATTTAGTCGGCAATCTGTCCCTGGTGGAGAGACAGATTTGTTAACAAGTGGAGCGTGGAGCTGGGAAGGAAGGAGCGAAGACTTCTTCAGCGAGCAGAGGGGGCTGACGCTGGAGGGCACGGAGAAAAACGTACAGAGATTGGGTGGTATTGGAATCACAGAATCACTGAGGTTGGAAAAGACATCTAGGATCATCAAGTCCGGTTGCCAACCTATTACCACCATCCCCACTGACCATTACCCTAATTGCCAGTTCTACACGTTTCTTGAAATCATTTCAGAAACAGCCTATTCCTTGAGGGAGCTCCAGGAGCTTCACACCTCTTCATCCCATTCTGTACGTGCCTTTGTACACCAAGATGCAGATTGTTTATTATTTACCAATTATTTTTAATTGAAGGAAAGAAATGACATCAGGATGATTGTTCTCAGGTCCCTTTCCACCAGGTGACATACATACGTTATGAAGTTTAGGCAGTTTCGGATTTACACGTTTAGAAACTGGTAAAAGATTAGAGTTTATGTACTTCCACCAGCCTGATTTTTTTAGTGTAAATGCTGCAATTGCAAAACTTGCTGCTGCTTTTGGCTTTTTAGCTACTCTACATTCTCTGCCAGCTGTGCTTTGTGCCACTGACTTACGCTTTTGGTTCAGATGCAAGGCCCTTGGTTTTCAGAGCCTGGAGAGGCAGCGGCCCACAAGGGCTCTGTCCTGCAGCACGGTGGGCAGCCTTCCTCCAGAGGATTCAAAGTCAAGAGGGTTAGATGATTAGATTAGATTAGATTAGATTAGATTAAATTAGATTGGCCTTCTGTTTTCTGAAGGAGTCTGAAACTTGGAGTAGAAATGCGAACACACAAGCTGTTGTTTCTGGACTCCTATAATAGCCTTCTTCATAGTGCTGCAAGTTTTCCTTCAGGCACATTTGTGTGGGGCAACTGTGGCATCAAGTGATTGGCGGGATCCATCTGCCCATCCTCTGCGTGGGGCCTGGGGGACTAGATAAAAACAAGATCTGTTCATGTGGTGCATGGAAAATATAATCTTCCTGCTGGTTCTGGTGTATTCCCAGCCCAAGGGTTCTATTTAACTCCTCTATCCCTGCGCTAAGAGGGGGCGAAGCCTTCTCTGGCCAGCAGGAACGACCTGGAACCTCACTGCTCTGCAAAGCACAACGCCTATGAAAAGCTGAGGAAGCTCTGTAGTGGCTGGGCGGGAAAGGCTCTTGCTTGGCTGTCCAGAATGAGAAAAAGGACTTCCTCTGCTTGCTCTACAAGCACCACTGATCAAAGGCTGTTGTTTTACTCCCACCTCATTAGTGCTTCCTTCCACAGGAGATGTCTGGGGAGATGCAGCTGTGCCCAGGCGAGGTGGGGAGGTGCAAGGACTCAAGGGGTATCTTTGCAGTTTATGGTGATGCTCATCAACATACAGGGCCACCAGGCCAGACCCACAAACTGCTGCCAGGTGTCTAAAGAAGGGATGGTGAATTGAGGCAGTGACTATCAGGATGAGCAGATCTGTCAGTAAGAAGACTTTCTAATCTGTTGCTTTAACTCACGGATTTCTGGTTTGGCTTTCCAGTTGTCTTTTCTAGAAGATGGCTTTTATTCAGGCATAACTTTTAATATGTTTGTACTGGAAAATCTCCGTGTTAGTTACTCCTCTGTGACACATCCTGGAGGTGAGGGCTCGCATAGGCAGTGATCTTGGGGCTGATTTGACCTAATGGATGACTGGAAGGGATTTTGGGAGCTACTATTTCAAATATTTTGTGTTATGGTTTGTTGGAAGTATGATTAGTCCTAGGCATTTCACTGAGGATCTGAGAATAAATTCCAGTATCGACCCATTATTATCCTTACAGAAAGGAAAGAAGAAGAAGTCGCTCTTTTCTGCACTGGTAACTTAAGGACAATGATCTAATTTGAGTACCATAAATTATACCCATGAAAAAGCATGTCCTGTTTCTTCAGAGGTGCTGAACACTTCTACTGACTTCAGTGGAAACTGGAATAAGCCCAGTGCATGCTTTGCATGAATCATGTTACATAACAGAAAAATGATGGTAATTTATGTTCAGCACTGTGATGAAAAGTTCTTGAACTCCTTTTCAATTTGAAAGATGGGAAAACTGGAGACTTACACTGAGACTTTTAATTCAGCTGCTCTTGAAACCTGCCCTGCGCTTCTCGTGTGCAGCTCCACAATACCTGCCCAGGTGCTCCTTCCCACCTGTCCCAGTGTGGCCACTTGCAGAGGATGTTGCTACCTCCTGTGGCATAACGCCAGCACAGTGCTGAACACCTGGGATCCCAGGAAGCCATGGGTGTTCGGTAGGTTGCTGCAGCAGAGCCCACACCTTCTTGGCACGAGAGATGTCTGTGCCATTTGGTTACACCTCGTGCTGCTGGGAAGACGTTGCAGGTGGCTTTACTTCACGGCCTGACTTAGTGCTTGCACTTGCAAAGCACAGATGTGAGCAGACACATGACAAGAATACAGGCTGGGAACACGATGTCTTCTGCCCTTTATTGTACAAATCAGGGATGCTCTCTGCAGGCAGTTCCCGTGCAATTGCTCCTGCTCAGAGTCCTGCGCCTTTCATTAGGAAGAGTGGCCAATGTGTGCAATAACCATACGTCCCCTCAGTCCCCTCCAAGCACTGCTCTTTGCTTTCAGCAAGGGTGAGGGGAACACTGAGACTGAATTAGAAACAGGAATAAAAATGAAGTGAGGAAAGCAATCAGAACACCTAAAATGTGGCACTATTTTTAGTCACGAGTAGAAAAAATTGTATTGAGTGTTGTTTGATCATAATCTAAACAGCCTAAACAACCCTTTGAATTTGTAGATGACGTGCAAGAGGGGTATTTTTAGCTGATGTTGCTCAGATCCCGAGGGAGGATTTTTGGTGTGTTTCAGCTTATGACATTTCTCGCATAATAAGCTCCAGTTTTCTGCAGTAGTTTAATTTTCTGTGAACCATTCCTGTGCACAAATAACTTTTTGTTTTTGTTCCTCAGTGGCAGTTTTCTTTATTCTGGGTGCTGAGTTCAAGGTAAAAACTTCACCAGAGGGCAGGAACGCAATCTCTTAATTTACAGCGTTTGTCTCACACGGACATGGCTGCTTATCAGTTTTTGTTATTTCTCTTCTCTCAGGTTGATGCTCAGGTGAAAATGTGGCAAAGAGGCACAGTTCTTGCTGCATTTTTGATTGTGAAACACTGGTCATTTTTGCCATACTGTAACAGAACTGCATTCAGAGGAGGTTCCATTTCCCTGATTTTTGCCAAAGAAAATCTTGCTAGCACATGAACTAAGTCACTGTTGCTGTATGGGATGGAAGGGCTGGTGGGAGGCCATGGCTAATTTCTGAAGGTTTTACAGAAAAAGGGAAATCATTCCCTTACTGGGGCCAATATTCCAGATGCTTCTGCACTCATGACCCGGATGGCCTACGGTGGAAGCACAGAAGGCCCATGTGCTGCAGAGATTTGCTGTCTGAGGTGATGAGAAGGGAGCAGCTGAGCATGTTTAATGGAAGGGAAAAGAAAAGGCAGGGACTGAGGAAGAGATGATGGAGTGGAGGCAGCCTCGAGGGATAAAGGCATGGGTCACTTTCCTCACCACCCTCTGCTTCAGCCATGCTCCCAGCTGTGTACCGCAGTGCTGCTGTGTGCCAACCACTGCACAGCTGGGCTGCAGAGCTCTGTGAGGGTGGCACAGAGGTGCTCACCTCTGGCTTGTCTCAGCTCCTTCCTATCTGTGCAGCCAGGGCCAGCGCGGGCAGCGAGCGGGCTGCAGCTTTGGCTGGCTCTGGCTTCTCTATTTCTCATTGAGACAGACAGAGCAGAGTTGTGCCAGTGACAACAAAGCAAATCTTTCTCCGGGTGACTGAATGATAGATCTACAAATACAAAGAGTGAATGTGATCTCAGTGCTGCTCTGTTCCAGCACGTGAAAGCAAAAGGACGTGCTGCTGTAAGCAGAATGGGAATCTTGTATTTTGTCTGATAATAAAAGTCCATCCACTGCTATCAAACATTTCAAGTACAGCAAACAATATTCACCGAATTGTGATTCTCTGTTGTTAATGTCAGTCCCAGCAGCAGCCAGCTGACGTCGCACGGATTGAAGCATGGCACGTTTCACCATTCTCAGCAGTTTCTGTGAAAATTGGAGTACGTACAGAACTGGAGATTGGTTTAATCACAGAGATGGCTGCAGTCCGGCTCCGGGCTGTTGTTTAGCACAGTGCTGACTTCAGCCTGGATTTTCTTTACCTGCACACTATTGTCCATTTGACATTTTGGGATCTTTGCCATCTCCTCAATTTATATAGTTGTCATAGGAACTATTCTCTAAGCTGTGTTCTGACTTGTTCCATGAGGCACTTTATTGTATTATAAAGTGTTGACAGCAAAGCACAGCAATAGACTTTTAAATGTCACCAAGGTAACTACTGGCATTCAATTACAGCTTCAGATAAAGATGAATCCTTTCTGCAAATGTGACAGTGACAGTCAAAAAACGTGCTGAGGATGGAGGTAATTTATGATACAACAAAGATTTCTCTTGCTACTTTGCAAGGTTAATTGTGCCCACTCTGATTTTCAGTGACACAAATGTGTCATGGTTTATTGCTCTATTCTTGAAGAATAGCTGATGTCTATCAAGACATTCGACCACTGGTGTTCTGTATATTTTATTATTCTTATCCATAGATGAGCCTGTCACTCTGCACAGCAGACCCAGGACATCTCAGACATGCTGTATCACCAGATGTAACTGCTTTAAGCAGTGTTTCTCTGCTTTACACAAACATCCCAGAGGTCAGAGCAGACATCAGACCTACCTGCACATCTCTGGAAATCTCTCCTTATCTGTTTTCTTTATTTGAATTTTCATTTTAAAGGTGAAAAGAACAGAGCGTGACAATGTCATCTGAGGAAAGCAATTATTTTAAGGTGAATAATTTATTAAATTATTTATTTAATAATTATTTAATTATTTATGAACAGCATCCTGATTGCTTAGCTAAAAATAGATGACTGATTAAATAGCTTATCAATATGTGGAGACCTGGGAGTAATGCATTTTTTCTGTTGCCTAATAATTCCATGCCTAATATTGCCCTAGCATTGGAATTTAATGCAGGGGATGTAGGTGGCTCCTTCAAGAGAAAGTGCCCATAATAAAGGGGGTAAAGGAATGTATTTCTGCCCAAAACAGACTGTACTTTTTTCCTCCCTAAAATGATTAGAATAAATGCCAAGATCCCTTATACAAAAGGGTAATATGGACAAGCCACAGAGAAGCGTGGAGACCTTGTTCTCATGTGCCATGTAACATGAAAGCCAAACAAAGGACTTGAATTTCTGAGGACCTGGTAGAGGAGGTGCAGCATTTGCTGCCAGAACAGTTTTGTTTATCTTTGTTTCATGTGACATGAAGACATTCTCTCCCTGCTTTTAAGCTTTTTTTTTTTTCTTTTTCTTTTTTTTAATCATCTTAACTCCCTCTTTTTCATCATCAGACTACCAACAGGACCTTTCCTTTAATGCACCTAGTTCTGTCCTGCCTCCTTTATCTTCCCTCCCAGGCACACTCTTACTTGGGTTTCAGCCCTTCCAGGAATACTGCCCCGAGGGATGGCCCTGCTCAGAGCTCTCCAGGTCGTTGTTTACTTTCCCTGGGAAAAAATAGCTAAAAATCTTCTGCTGCTCTTGCTTTAGGGGGTAATGGGGAATGGACTGCAGGGAACTTTCAGCTTTCAGAAAGAATTTCCTTCCCTGGGAATGTGCCATTGGAAGAATCCTTTTGGAAGGGTACTGCCACTGTGCATCTCATGTGTATATGTGCTGGTGCCTCTTGGCTGGTACAAAGTCCAGGGGCTGTGCAAACAACTGATGCAAAGATACATATAGCATTTACTGCTCTTCTGCCATTTTGTTAGGGGAAACGAAGTTTAATATGTTGTCATGAATACATTTTAATGCCATGAATCACATGTACCTGAGCAAACTGCTGTAACTGGCAAACACTTGGTTAGCTCACACGGACATGATATCCTATGAGCTCCATCTTGGGAAGGGCAGCCGCCTTTTCTTTTCTTATTTTTCCCAGTGTAAGAGGACTGAGCTACTTGCTCTTTTGGTAACAGTATGAGGTCATTGCTCGATTACAGTAAATCGGCGATTGTGAGTTTTCATTTGGTCCATCGATAAGACTGATTACACTCCTTATCAGAATAGTTCTCAGACACAGCTCTGTTACACTTACTTGGAATGTTTTGTTCCAGACAGTGTTAGCCTTAAGGGAAAGAGCATCACAGAAGGAGCACTAAAGTGGGACTGAGCTGATTTACAGCTTGGAAGGCTACATCCATGTAAAACTGGAAGCTTTTGTATTGTTTAAATGCCTTTTTTAGTTTTAATACATTTAGAAATTTTCTAATATTGTGAAATATTTCTAGTGAGACAGAATGACAATAGCTTTATTTCTGATCTTTCTCTCTTCTGTCACTGGATCAATTCTCCTGAGGTTGTATTTGACAGTTCCTGAAACTTAATTCAGCAGCTCCTCATGGAACTTGCTGTCAGACACACAGCTGGCTCTGAAGCGGCTGGCTCTGGGGCAATCCAGCCAGGGGCACAGAGGAAGCAGACAGGAGGACCTGCTGGACAGCATTTTGTCACTTTTAACAAATGTGGTGGTATGGTAGGAATGGTTTGTGTCCAGAAAAATGTTTTGCTGATCTATTCTGTAACTTTACACTTCGTGAGATGGGAGTCTTGAGAATAGCAGAGCACTCCAATCCTCTGAGAATTTATCCTTAAAATGTGTTCTCCAACTCCTGCCGACAAAGTTCAGCAGCTGCCGGTGAGCCAAGCTCTGTGTTTTCTGAGGCCGTTTCTGTTGTTCTTCTGGCTCTGGTGTCCGCAAAGTCACCTGGATGGTCTGCATTGGCGCTTAGGTGTGTGCTTCGTAATGATAATCAGCCTTGCATGCTGCTGAGCACAGTTGAATTCCTTCTATTAACGCATCCTATGCATTATTTACATCCCTGGCATACAGCAAACCCTTTGGTTTAAGAGTTCAACTGGCTTGTAAATGACTTCTTTTAAATTCTAAGAAATTGCAAGTGGGCTAAAGTGAGTACACAAGCCAGGTTGACAGGAGGGGTACATTTGTAATAGCTGGTCTCTGTAATTTTCTCAAGGCTGTACACAGGACTAGTGACAGGCATTAGAAAGGAGTTTGTGCTTCAGGAACTGGTGAGTAGTACAGCCCTGGCCAGGAAAAGCATGGGGCACTCAGAGACAGAATAACATCAGCCTCAGTGTGCTCTTTGCTCTGTACATCTAGTGATGGCTTTCTTGTGTGCTTGCCAACCATCCTGCTAAGCAAGGCAGCAAGTGGGAGATTTGTGTGGTTTTGGTGCTGCAGGATGCCAGCCTGCCACTGTTCTGCTCAGCCAGGAGGGCCTGGGTGCAGCCACTGTGATAAGGCAGCTGCTTTAATGGAGATGCAGGGGGAGGAGAAGTGCATTTTTCTAAAGGTCGGGTGAACTTATGGAACTCTTACAGGCAGAGGAAATTATAGCTTTGGTCTCTCGGCAGTGGGCTTTGGAAGGGGATGAAAAGAACAAAGGCGTTACAGTGTGCTCCAAAGAAAAGTCTCTTAAACACTGCTATTAGGAGGATTTCTTCGGGTATAAATGAAAGGCAGCACTTTGGTGTGGAATGTTCCTTACTTTTAACATGTTAAATGGCTCATTTGATTATATGGGCTTGCTTGGCATTTACTGGAATTGCATATTAACTCCTACTGTAACTGATGCTGCCTACAGGTCAGATAACAAAGGTTCAATCTGTGAGCACAGCAGAACTTGCATTTCTCATTTTCATCCACCTGCATAAAGCTGAAGAGATTGCATATCGATTAGGTGCTGGATGCAGAGTTAACATCAGTGGTCAGATTTACAGTGCAAAGTTACTGCCCTCACAGGAAAAAGGCTCCTATGGCTGTGTGTGTATGTGAGTAAATCTCAAGTATTCAGGTCAGTGGCTGCCTGATCCTCACTTCAAAAGTAATAATAAATATCACTTGGAAATGTGTAAGAAACAAACATCCTTCTTGCAAGATGCGCCGTATTGTTGTATTTGACTTAATTCTGAGAGTGCAGTAGCACTGAAGAAATCAAACACTACAGAAAACTCCAGCTAAAACATTTGTAAACCTCAAAAACAAGTAATGTGCTTTAAAGCTTGTTTTCTTTTGCAGCAAGTATATTTGCAAGCCGAGAATAATGCTCTGCTTCAGGACAGAAGTGCTTCACAGCAGCATTTGTGCCTTCATGCTAACACATTCTCCTGAAGTTCTGACACTGGTTTCAAGATCTCCCATTAATTTAGGTCCTCAAGTCCTTCCTGCCATTTGTACAGGCTTAACCCCAACAGCACCAAGGCATGAAATCTTCAAGAAATACAACAAACATGGAGATATGCACATATTGCAACTTCATCCTTCCTTGCAAAGAATGGTTTCTGCAGATTCTTCAGCACAGGAGCTGAGGGTCTCAGGGGTGCAAATCTGTGCTAAAACACTGCAGCACTGCTGTTGTGCACTGAGCCCCTGGTGTTCCAACCGTTGGCTTCCAGCTGAGCTTGTGGTTCACAAAAAAGTGATAAACATCAGGCAGAATTTAACTTAATTGAGCACCATTGTCATTAGTTTTCAAGATGAATGTAAAGGCATTACAAGAAATTCTAACTTCCTGCTTTGCTCTTACATAAGGAGCTTCCTGCTGAGTTGGAACTGTTTCTGTATGTGAAAGCATGGTGCAGCAAATCTGCTGAGGTTCAGCTGTGACATTGCAAATGATTCCACTAGCTGAACCTTCCCTCATTTTAGGTTCAAAGTCACAATAAAACATTTTAAAGATTTCTTAGAGATAGTTTGAGAGCAATGCTTTCTGGAATAATCGTTAACAGCTGGGTGATGGTCATATTCCTGTAACCTTACACAACTGACACATTATCAGATTTACACCCTCAGGTATTTCTGGAGAACATAATCTACAGCAGGGTGCATACTTTGTAGCTTGGCTGAGAAAGCCATAGAAAGTAAATGTTTTTGGCTCTATCCTCCTCATTTGCTTAAACTATTTTCCAAAAGAATGAACACTGTCGATGAATGACAGTTTCTAACCTTCTTTGGCCAGGCTGATTCCTCATCTCCACACTGTTAGTGTTGAGCATGAATGACTCTCACTGCAGTTTGAGAGACTGAGCACTTCAAATGTGGCTCCTGACAATGGGTTATGCAGAACTCACCCATCTGTTGAGTGGCAGCTTAAATGTCCTGAAATATTCAAATCTGTTTCCATTCCTCTTGACTTTGTGTTTGACAACACAGCTTGCTGCTTGTTCATCTTTATTTGCCTGAATAGAGTTTTGTTTGTTTGTTTTATAAAAGCCAAATTACAAATTAAAATCACTTCCTAAAAATCACTCAAAGACAAGGACCTCTTCTGCCCCAAATCACAAGGACACTCAGTGGATCTTCACCAGAGAAAAGATTCTGTAACGAGAAACTGATTATTATAGTACAGATTGTGGTGTTGATTGTGTTTAAGTCAAACCAAATTGTTGATGGATGTATTGTGAAGTATAAATGTTCCAGAGCTTTTGGTGTAGGAGCTGCAGAATCCAGACATATCAGAGGTTGCCTTATTTGTGTTGATTTTTTTATATACTTTTTGATTATGATGTAGAATGGGTGAACTCACACTGCTGGTTGTGTGCTGTAAAGTTCTACAAAAGAGGTGGAGACAACATCTGGACATTGTGAGGACAAATGTAGAAAGGAATAAACCTTATTAATCTATGGTGATTTGAAAGATGGACCTATTCTGCACACTGAGTTCACAGCACAGCAGACACTCTGACAACAGTTTTTAGAACACGTACAGTTAACCATACATTAATCATGCTTTCTTGATATGAGAGCTGTGCTGAAAATGCTGAGTCAGGGCCTGAAGCAGTGATGGAGCACCTGGTGGGAAGGCAGGGCCAGCCCAGGGCAGCTCAGCTGCACGCAATGTACTGAGTGATGGAAGGGCTGGAGCCAGGATCCACCCCTTGCCAGCCCTCATTTAAGGGTTGGCAGTGGAGGTGAGGGGACCTTATCTGGACATCTCTGTGCACGCGAGGCCTTCTGAAAAGTAAGCAGATTCCTTCATTTATCTTCGTGCTTGCTGCTGTCACGTTTAGGCAGTTCTTCAGTTGCTGCAGTCTGGGATGTTGTTGCCCTGCTGTCATTGCTACACCTCCCATTGCACTGCAAGTGGTTTTGAACAGATTGTCTTTAGCGCAATGAGGGTAGCAAGAAAGCAGAGACTAGCTGAAAATACTACAATTATCTTATAACCCTTATTAAGAATGTGGTAATCATGCAGGTGTTTTCATTACGGAGAAAATTATTATGGGTGGTGATCACAAAGTTTAACTCATTATATTTTACTGGAAGGGTAGAAATGAGTCTGATGCACAGCCAGGGAAGAAGTCTATCAATCCTCTGTTGTAATGACTGCTCAATGTAGCATATAGTGGGAGGGTTTCATTGCTTTCTAGTGAGGAAAGCGAGCGTATTTTGTAATAGCACAATGCTAACATGAAATAACATACTTTGGAGTGTTGGTTCTGGTTCAGTACAAGAGGCAGGAACAGACTCAAGTGATACAATTAGCAGAGGAAAGCATGAGTTCCCAGGTGCATTACTTAGCACCTTCATTTTCTGACTCACCAGCAGCTGTTTTGCTCCTGCTTGCTGTAGCTTTGTTCACATTGGCTACAAGATCCCTTAGAACCCTTTGCAAAGCCAAGATTGGGGACGTGTAGAAACTTGCAGCATGGCAGTGATGGCAGAATGTTGTGAGGTGTTAGATAAAACTGCACGGTGTTCACTCTTCCATGCATCCCAAGACAGCATCATGGCCAGCTGGGAGCTCACCTGCTCTAGGTGTTGTGTGGAGTGCTGTTATAGGTGGAAGCAATGGGGTCTCCAAGTGTGCTAAAGAAAACCATCTGTTTTTTTAGATTATTGGGCTTTTCTGATCCAAACAAGTATTTGGGGAGAAATTGTTCATTCAAAACTGGTAATATAGTCTGCCAACGGTGTGCATTGCACCTACTGTGCTGATGAGCAAAACGTGAATGACAGAGGTTGTCCACAATTCAGTGAGTAGGTGAAAGCTGGGAAGCAGGCTGCTAAACCTGAACAGCGTGTTTGACACAAGACCAACGGCACATCAGGTTACTACGTGTAACCTTTCCTTGGGAATGGCTAAGTTTGGTGCACCTGGAATTAAATGTTTCCAAAGGAATGCAGGGCCTTGTTACAGCACTGAAACACGAATCTTAAAGTCTGACTGTCCGAGCCTTTCTGCAGTACACAGTGAGAACTTTGTCCCTGCAGTTCTCGTTGATCCAAGTTTGATCTGGAGGCCTGTAGGTATTCAGGGGATCATTTGGAGTACTTAGAATGTGAAGAGCACTGTATGTGCCTTGAAACATCCACCTTATTTATCATAGCTGTCAATTTTTCTGTCTCCTTTAGGAGCAATGAAGGCACACATTCACAAACAATTTGTCTGGGCCAAATGCCAGCAAGCAGTTCTAGGAACTGTGACAACAAAGTGTTGGGGCTCCTCAAGGGGAGAAAGATCTCCTGAGAATGAATGAGCTTCATCAAGCTTTAGAAGGTGAAGAAATCTAATTGGATGCTGAGAGATCCATTATTGATGAGAGTTGCACCTGAGCAGCAGAGTCTTGTGCTGCTGGTTGGAGCACCTACTGTAGCATTTCTGAGGCAGAGTGTCAGAGCTGTGCCTCTCAGATCTTAGTTGTTTTACTCAGTAATTTGCTGACAGTTTGCTCTTTAAACTCCCTTTCACTCAGATGCGTTTTCTTCAAATGTTTCTGACCACGATATTACATAAAAATGGACAGTCTCTTTCTTAAGAATCTTCAGGTACACTCAAGGTTTTAGAACTAAAATAATGGAAATACAAATGATTCTATAAGCAAAATGAGCAGGGAGAAGGCTTGCTGTTAGAGGTATTTGTAGCATACTGTGTTTGCTAAGTAAAAGCATCTCGCAGAACTGGACCTTGTATCTGTGGTCCATGAAGTTCTGATAAAACCTGGTGCTGGTGGGTGCAAGTCTGCCTGTAAAGTGGCAGTTCTGTGTAGTTTCCTAGTAGAATTAATAGGGGATGGGGGAAGACAATAGGAACAATTGTGAAAAGTACAGAACATCTGGGAACACTGTCTCAGATGCTACAAACTGGAAACTAAAGTCTTTCAACAAAGTGCTGTTAGTATGCTCAGAGGAAAGGTGCTGATGCATTCCTTATAAGTGCCACTTTACTGCACACATGCCATACTCTCTCCCTTTCTCCTTGGCTGGCAGAGGCTTTCTCAGGTTCTCATCTACATTTGGCATATGTTGTCTTTCTCTTTTGGGAGGAGTGCAGGTGGTTTGGGCTGATCCAAACACTTGAGTGAACCAGCAGGAGGCCTCTGTAGTTAGCAGTGCTGGGTTAGTAACAGAGGGCTACGAGATGTCATTGAAACAGGAATCCATGATGTTAACACTGTTTTTTAGGAACTTACAACCCCTTTTTGTTTTTGAGCTTGTTTAGGGTGGGAGGTGAGACCTGTGTAGCTTTCTGCTTCTGGAACTCTTGTGGGTAAGGGGAGGAAATCCTACATTTTAATAAGGAAATATGTATCTTGCCTTTGACTTCACGTAAGACAAACTGAGACCAAATGCATGCTTAAAAAAGCACGGTTCTGACATAGTATTATTCTGATAAGCTCCTTGTGGCTAATGTTTTATATCTAGGTACATTTTGTGGTGTTTGAAGAGGTGATGGATGGTAGTGCAAACCCAGCGCTGCCAAAAACCTAAGTAAATATTAAGATTACACTTCTATGAGCATCTCATGGCAAGAGTATTATTTCTGATTTAAGAAACCACCCCTTCCTTCTCCTATTTAAACACTTATTATATTTGGAACAAGCTTGTTTTACTACACACTGCACAAATGTTTAAGAAGATGTGGTTTCTTCCCTGAGCTGTCATCTTCTAATAAATAGTGTAGATTAGTTTAGAGGAAAACACTATACATGAAATAGAACTTCCAGTCAATCCACGATCACCAGTGTAGACAGCTGTGGCACCAGCAATTGTTTTAATATCCCTGAGAACTTACGTCAAGTATAGAAGACAGGGAAAGAAAGATGTCTGAATCCTCCTAGAACTCAAAGGTGTGAGGGGTAACTTAGGTTATGGAGTAAATCATTACAGGTAATTCCATTAAGATTCTGTCCACTGCCAGTATTTTTATCCTCTGTGTTAAGAAGGTCACCGATATTTCTTTTTGATTTGTGAGAATGGGGTTTCCTTCAGCCATGAAACACTGTGTGTGGGTAATCACAAAATGCAGTACAGCACGTCATTGTTTTTTTCCCCAGTCCCTGTATTGACTACGCTGATCTAAAAGAGAAAATGAGATTTTTTCAAGTTCAAAAGTAGTTTAATGTCACTAGAGACTAGAAGATGTGGATCTTCTCCCAGAATCCAAACTGCTTGCTGGCTATTCTGAGCAGATCTACCCTGCAGCAAGAGCAGCCTCTGTGCTTCAGACCCTGGGGAAGTGACCGGCAGGCAGTGTCTGCACAGTGCCGCTTCGTGCTGCTGTCTGCCTGGTGTTCAGAGCGCTGAAGGTTCTGTCTGGGAGGAGTGGTGACGAACTTCAGTAGATGGCAGAAAACCAGTAACCTAAGACTGGCTCACAACTGAGTGAGGCAGCAGTGACTGCCCCATGTGGCACAGCGCAGCAAGCCTGAAAAGGAGGAGAGAGATGAATCTACCATCCAGGCTTAAAGTCCACTTTATTTTCTGTGTGGGCTTGGGTAACATGCACAGTGCTTCATGAGAACAATCCCTAATGCTGTGTTTATCCAGGAATGCACAGTGACTTCTGTGGGATAAGTGACCAGTGAAGACAAGGGGATGAAAAAAACAGCGATAGGATTAAGGTTGGGCCATGTCATCTGGTTCAGCATCTTTGTAGCGATCTTTCCATATCCTCCTCTTATGCTAGAGGATCACACAATGTAATAAAGCTCTGATCAGAAGTCTGACAGCAGACTAATGCAATTTCTCCATATACTTATTTTCACCCAAGGTGAATGAACTTCCCCCCTGTGGTGCTTTAACAACATAGCTTTGTTCATGTCCCACTTTAAGGGAAAGAAATTTTGGGTAAATGTATTTATCTTACTCTGTTGCAAAACAAAAAAGCAAACCAGGAGCGAAAGGGACTTTCTTGGTTAGGATTCCAAAACTTCTGTTTCAAGAGTCCCAGGAATCTGGAAACTTCTCCAGGCTCCCCTCATCACCAGATGAAGCAAAGCGTCTTCACATTTTCCAGTTGTTCTGCTGTGCTTCTCCTACAGGCCAGTGAAAGCTTTTCTTTCTTACATTTGTTTCTGTGCCAGCCCTGGAACCAGGGGTTGTGTGTCATCTGGAAAAACACTTAACTGGAAGTGTTCTGAGTCCTTGGCAGGACCTGGGTTTGGACTCAGTTAAAGGGACAGACGTGTTAAATCTCTTCTTCCTTTACCCACATTGGCTCACCGGTCACCTTAATTTCAATTGGAGCACACGTGCATGCACACACCTCCACCCGAAGCTCAGCAGCTGCACTTGGCCGATGTCTCTTTGGGCTTTTATAGCACGAGGGTTTTGCAGCTGCCTGCAGTGCTGCCTGGTCCTGGGAAGTCCTGCCCTGCTCAGAGGCTGCTCCTGGGCACACAGGACATGGGGAGCCGGGCCTCCCTGGGATCAGTGCTTTGGGAGCAGCCTGGGAAGCTTTCTAGAGCTGTGTCAGTGCGACTGCTCTGCAGTAGGCATTGCAGCCTGTGCTTCGTCCTGGAACGTGTGTTTGCTCTTCCTGAAATGTGCCCTTTAGGATTTTGGTTTCATGTTTCCAAAGCTTCAGTTGTTGTTTAGAACTGGTGTTAATACTTTCCAAAGTGTCCCGATCTTCCTGTGATAAGAGCACTGCGTCCTGACCAGCTCTGCAAATTTAAACCACGTACAACAGGAGTTGGGTCAGGCTGCTCACCTGTAGGCAGGAGTGGGCTCAGTACTGACATTTCCTGCTGAAAGATCCCCTTTCTCTCTGCCCTCTTTACCAAGAAGACTGTGTGCCTTTTAGATGGAAAGGAAGGTCTTGTTCCATTGGATGTGGAGAAATAGGCACGTGTTTTTCTTTTCTGAAGTTTATTGTGCTTTAGTGTTCATTTGTCTGCATTATGAACTTGCTATTCTCTTGAAATGCTGTGTTCTGGAGGTTCTTTCTATTCCCTTCCTGTTGGAAGGAAGAAGAAAACGTAACATCTGACAGACAATGTGTGACACATTGTTTTGCAATTTTGTTGTTCCATGTAATATACTGGATCTTCATACATATCTCCCCTCCAGAGTGAGGTTAACTTCTCAGTTAACTGAATTCTTATCCTATTCTGTGTTCTGTTTTCTCCCCTCTGAGAAAAGTGCACCTGTAGGTTCCAAGAAAATTGTGACTGAGATGAGCCACATTTAATTAAAAGTGGTGAAGAGATCTATGCTTATATGGTTATCTGTCCATTTTTATTGGGTACTTCAATTTTAAGTCCTCAGAGAATTGTGAGAGACTTGATTTAAGTTTTTCCTTCAAAGCTTTGTAATGATTGTGACTTGGGACTTCTTGTGGTTTTGTTTCTTTTAATTAAGGACTGAAAATATATAGTGCCATAAAACATCTGGCATAGCCTGTCTCTGTTGCAAAGTAATATGGTCTGGTATCTTGTGCATTTTGTCAGTCATAAATAACTGTCTCAGTAGTGTTCAGAGCTCTGCGAGTTTATTTGCCAAATATTGCCAAGTATTTGAATAGAAACTTGAATAAAACTCTTGCATTAATCTCCAGAGCACTTCTTGCCTTTATTCACTGCAAGTTTCAATTGTAATGGACAGCAACTTCAGCTGTCTTGGGTTATCCTGCATTACATGTGCAAGTTACTCGTTTTATAGGCAGTCTTTTACTATCTCTTGTTTTTCTCCAGAGTAGTTAATCTGTATTGTTAAACGTGAATGTCTTACATAGCATTTCCTGATGCATCTTTCCTTTGTTTCATGCAAAATGTCTCCACAGCAGTCTCCATAGTACGTTGTGCTTAGAACTAAGAGCACTGACATTAATTACTAACGCTTGGAATTTGGCCTTGACATTATAGAAGTAAGACTTGGAGATAATGTAAAACATCTCTAGTTTAAAGTGGGCTGTTGGATGGACAACGGACTGCTTTGTTTTTGTCTGAATTGGTAACTTTCTTTCAGGCTCCCATGCTTCCAAGCTCAGTGCGACACCAGTGCCAAGAAGGAATGTTTTTTCCCTCCTTCAGGAATCCATCTCTGCAGGCACAGAGATGGGGTTATAAACGTGGTCTCATCCCTTTATGCTAGGAGGGAGTTCAGGGCTTTGGGCTCTGATCTGTGTAATGAGGTGTGTGGGGTGAAGGAGGTCAGGCTGGATCTGCCTCTAACAGGCACTGCTGTTTGCTGGGCTTCAGGATGATGACCACGGTTAAGGCTCACTGATGTCTTTGCTTGTCTGATCACCCCCACAGCTGCAGTCCTCTCTGTACAGGTGTACAGTCCCAGTAACTGGGGTCCCCTACACTGTAACACTGTTTTCAGATTTCAAGTGGCAGCAGACTGTTTTCTTCTCCTCAGAAGCTGACACACACAGTCAGACAGGTCCTGACATCTCTTGTCCATGCTGGCACTGAGCTGGGGAAGGGAGGGACTGTCTCCTTGTGGCAGTGTTTAGGTTGGCTTAATTTTCATCAGCGTGGCACTTTTCTAAATGTTTTGCTGCATCTTCATGCAGCAGAGCCAGCAGGATCATAAGTGAGCGTCTGTGGAAGCAGTGCTAACAGTGCAGCGAAAGTTAGAGTTGTTTTTTTTTTGTTATTGTGATTAAAAATTGCTGCAAGAAATCTGACCATGTATGCATAGCACTTTAGCTAGAAAATGCGTGACAAGAAGATGGAGGTAACAGAAATGAAAAATACTATATGACAATGGTGATGTTTGGCTGATTAGAATAATATCAAAAAACCGGAAAGGTGCTCAGTTAGAAACTCCCTCAAATTGAAGGAGAGCTGCAGAAACACTGGGAAATCGCATCCCAGTGTTGGAGCAACTGCTGCTTAGGCTGCAAAATAATTGAGAATTGGGGGTGGAGGAGAGCTCTGCAGATGGCTGCTGGGCTGCGTGCACTGAGAATCCTGGAAGAAGATGCAAAAAACAGAAGCGTTTGGCATCAAAGAGTAGGCAAATGATGCAGGCTTTGTGCCAGGCAACTTTTTGATATGAGCCTCTATAGATCTGGAATTGCAGGAACAAGCAGAATCAAGAAGCCTGAATTATGAACATAAAAGCAAAATAAACTCCATAGCGTTACTTATGAATTTCTTCTAATAAGTGACTTTGGCTCCAGTGGAAGGATGTGTGTGTCTGTTTGCTCCGAGAGCAAGGAGGGCAGGGGACACACAGGCAGGCCCAGGGAGCAAACAAGGTTTGTGATGTACCTGAAAGAGTCAGCGTGGGTTTCCTGTCCTAATCAGGCAAATCTGATCAGATTTTTGCAGAAAAGCTGTCTTGTTGTGAATCTCTTGTTCAAACACACCAGAGGACAGTCTGACCTGCAGGGAGCTTTCCTGGAGAGATAAAGGGACTTTTCTGATATTTTTAGAATCACAGAATGGCTTGGGTTGGAAGGAACTATGAAGATCATCCAGTTCTTTTTGACACAGGAGATTTCTGCTCTGAGCACGTAATTGGGTCTCAAAAACTGGAAGAGGCAGAATTTGAGTGTCCAGGGCACTGCTTGGAAATGCCATGAGCTGTGTTCTGCTAGCAGTCTGAGTGTGCTGCTGCTACTGCAAAAGTCATCACGTGGAAAGGACTGTCCATAGAAACAAAGGTGCTCCTTTTCAAGCACATCTGCTTACACAGAATTGTGAAATCTCTGATTTAGGATATGCTCAGCTTCCCAATTCATGCTGTATTGTTCATCAGAAGTGATTGTTACAGACGCTGATCCTTTGTGAGCTTTCTTTTCCATGAATTCATAATGGTGTCTTGTCACCTTCAGCTGTGTCATTCACCACTTTGAGTCTGTTCAGCACCCTCCATGCATTTGCAGTCTTGAGAATGGACCTTTTCAGGGTAATTACTGCCACTTCTCTCCAGAGCAGTCAGTACAGTGAATACACCTAGAGGTGGGCTGTTTTAATCCACTCCACTTTCTAGACAATACTTAAAAAGCAAAATGGATGGACATAAATACAGGACTTGGCCTGCTGAAGAGTATGGCAGGGCAACAGACTTCCCTTCTGAAGCTGTGTGGGTGATATCAATGAAAAAAAAAGATGTTTTGCCTACAAATTAAGACTGCATGGAAAGAGAGAGGCTGCCCTCGGGTACGATGTGGCAGCTGCAGGCCTACTGCTCCTGCTATGCCAGCAGTAACTTCTAGACTGGCAGGGAGGACAGAATTATCTGCCTTTCACCAGAAGTAAACTGCATTGGTGGCTGCTGAAATCTTTTCTCACCTGTGTCCCTGCTTTTCCCACTCCAATGCTGTATGGAGATCTTTCATCTCCAGTGCTGCCTGTGAAGGCTTTTCGTTGCCAATTAATATATGGAAAGGAAAAGAACACACTGTGGAGGGGGAAAGCTTGTTCTGAAATATCTCCCCTGTCTTTCCTTGCAGAAGAGTTTGGTGTGGTTTGGTTGCTGAAATATGCCAGCTAAACTGTATCAGATGAATTATTAATACTTTGCAGGCTGCTTCTCTCAATTGGCTGCAGCGAGGCAGCTTCGATGGGGTGTATGTAGCTCCAGTTCTCCATGTTAAAAATAGACCTCTTCCCTCAGAGGAATGGGAAGCTTAACAGACTATTTTTCTCAGCACAGTTTTAGTTCCATTATGTGTTATTTTGTCAGAGTGCATAGGGTGGACTGTTATTTTCGACGTAGTGGGTGATTTGACTGTAAAACCACTTTTCTGTTTCCTTTCTATATGTCACAAGCTGCGTCAAATTTGGAGCCAAATTTTTCCTTTACTGCATCCTCAATTAGGAAAAAATAAATAGAATCTGTATGGCCGTTACGCAGGTTCATCTGCCAGCTCTCACACTTCCACTGAGCAACGTTTCCTGGTGGGAGAATTTGCCCTTCCTTAAGAGCTATAGGTCAAAGAGGCTGCAAATCAGCCTGTGCTTCTATTAACCTCTCCTACTGCTGATCTTTTGTTGATTTCATTATTTGACCACATCAGCTTTACCCTAGTGCTCTGAAGTCACCCTGCTGCACCTTCTGCCACAGACTGCTCTCACAAACATTCTGCTGCCTTGCTGCCCAGCACCGTGTTTTGTTTGCAGTGCTTCCACAGAGCCCCTGGATTGCTGCAAACCAATTAATTATATCATCAGAGTCCAGTGTAGCAGCCCTTTTCTGTGCGGAGCATTATAAGGGTTTGAAAGATTTGAATACAGATTTTCACTGTATATAGTGCACTATGCATACTGCATAGGTTAAACATCGCTTAGTGCTTTTGTTGCCTTTCTTTTGACTAAATTAGCTGGGGTGATGTGCATGCATTTCTGGCCTTACATCTCCCTGCTAATGAGAGCAAGGAGAGCATGACCTGTTGTTGACTGTGTCACTTGTCCTACTCTGACTTGTACAAGGTAGTTTGTGCACTGTGTGCAGGTCTGCATTGGAGGCTTTAGCTCTACGTGTTGTGTATTTAAATCCCAGCCCTCCTGCTTGTAGGTTCCAGAAGTTGATAAGCTTGATTATTTTGTTTCATCCACCTTGGGTTTGTGTCTTTATACAGGGGGAAAAGCATTAGCTTTACTGATGTTAAGAATTTGGTGCTGCTAGAATAAGCCATTCTGGTTCCTTCCTCCTGGCTTTGCTCTCCAATTGCGTCTCTTGAATTGACTGCAGTGTGCCTGTGAGCAACCTGAGCTATAAACAAATCCTGGAATTTTGGGCACTCCATTGGGTGTGCTGCAGCCCTCAGCTCTGATCCCAAGGTCACTTGGGATGTATTACAGGGAATGTACTGAAGATGTCAGTTTGTCGTTACAGGTGCTGCTTCCCTCCAGGATGGTCCATTTCCTTCTGAGCCAGGGGGCTTGTCATAAATAATCCATGCATTCTGAGTACTTAAATAGTTAATTCCCTAATACTGGGTTTTGGATTGGTAGCAAATGTGGGTATCCTTGTCTGTCTCATCACAATGGAAAAACACGCGATAAAATTAAGGCTCCAGACAGTTTTCAGATGGATGAAACAAGCTTACTGTTTGCTGCTCTTTTAATTTCCAAGCACTTTGTATAATAACATCCTGCAGTAAGACTACATGAGAACAAAGGCTGATGATTAATGGGTTGTGTAATATAGTAGTACAAATACTGAAGTTTCCCATCTGACCAACATCATACGAGGTTTGGTTCAGGCAGCACACAGCCCTATTGCCCAGCATTTGATTTTTAAAATGGAAAAGTAGAAAATCATGCCTCCCTCCTCTTCGTTGCTTTTATCAGGGGTTATAACCTGCTGCCTCCTTGGGCAGATTCAGACTGTGCTTCCTTTCGTGTTGTTGCAACTCTTGGAGAGTGCTGTAATCCAGCAGAAACAATAGGAGCTTATAGGATCAAAAGTAAAGTTATCGTCCTGAATGAATTGTTCTTTGGACTGCAGAATGTTGGTAATCACTTCCTCAAGAGGTATTTGGTACTATTTACACTGGGAAATGTGCATTCTTTTCAGAGTGTGAAGTGGAGCTACTGGTGGGATGAGATTTACCCTTTATTTCAGTTAAGATTTCAAGCAGACTTTATGGAACTGGTATTAAGAATCAGGTTTTGTCAAGTTCTTTACTGAGTATCATTTCTTAGACTATTTTGCCATTAGCATCAGAACTTAATATAAATTAATCTGTACATATTCTGTATGATTCCATGAGTATGTGATAATAGGCATGGCCAGCAGATTGCTTTCTAGTTATATTAACTGGTGGATTTCTCACAGGTATTCAAATGTTGCATAGAGGCTGCACTGAGCTTAAAGATGAGCATTTTTTCCTACATGTTGAATGAGAATAAAACTAGCTGTTTGTGAATCTGTGCTGTGAACAGTTTAAGTGGTTGGGTCTGTGAGATCTGTGAGTGATGCTCAGCATGTTGACCTTGCCTGGCTTATGTAAGATCAGATTGGCCCTATATACTTTTAAATGCTCTTTTTAGTGTGTGGGTGCCCTGGATTTTCTCTGGTGCTCAAGATGTTGGTCTTGCACACACAGCTTCCACTCTGAGGCAGGTGATTGCAGAGCAAAGTGCTGTTTGTTTGTTCTGTCTTACATGTGTTTTATCCTTTCATTCCACGGCTCTGAGATTGATGGAGATCTATGGGAGGAGTGAGCTGACACGCTCTGCCATTGGGTGCTGCTGCCAGAGCTTTGCCCTTCTCTTGTTTCAATGCATCATAGCTTGCAGGCTTTGTGACATCTGGTGGCTGGCAGGTTTGGAGATATTTCTAAATTGTGCATGGATCGTTTCATTGCCTTTGTTCTTGTTTTGAATTTACCACCTTGTCAAATAAGCTAACACTTAAGCTCTCATTCAGTTTATGCTTTCAAACCACAAAGAAAATGATCAAATACAGCAGCTATGAGTGGATTGTCTTTAGCTGCCATGCTTTGCTGATATGTTAGCTGATGCGCTGTTCCAGTCAATGCACAGCATTTTTCTTTCTCTACGTTAAATACAAGAAATAATAAAAGTTCTTGACCCCCTGAAGGATAATTCTGCTACCAGTGTTGATTTTCAATGAGTAAACATTTTTGCTCTGAATAGAGGGACACTGATAACAGGAATTCCTTCCTGCATACCAACAAGCAGTGGACCGACCGTACAGCCTTGATCTGTTTGCAGCAGGAACCTGTCGCCCTGGGCAAGAGCAGTGATACAAATTAGAAAACAGCTTATTTGTTTCCAGTTTCTGCATCTGCCTTTTCATCTCGACCTCCCACCTTTGTTCTCTCTGAATGTCAAGGCTTCACATCTGGTTTTGTGTTAATTGGTGCTAAAAATTGCTCATTAATAAAGGAATCTCAGATCTCCTGACCTGCCATAGCTGCTAATTGAATTACAGCTGACTTGCACTTTTATAGACTTTCGTTACAGAGATAAGTGTTTCCATTTTTGATTTTATTCTCTCCCTGAAACAAAGTATGGATTAGTTCTTGCTGAACCGTATTTGAGCTGCAGAGTGCTATTGAATCATTTTACTTTAAGAATTATTTTTTATGGGAAAAATGTCTTCAAAGAAAATCGTTAAAGATGAAATTGGTAAAGATTATTTAGAAAGGGATTTAAAACCTGATTCATTTACAGTGGGCCACATACAAAGAGAAAGCCACTGATGCTGCACAGGTGCTGCTTTTGGGTTTGTGTTGTGCGTTCTGTGGATGGCTGTGACTACTGGACCTGGCTGCTGTTGTATATTTGGCAGGTAACCACAGTGTACACATCTCCAAATACTCATTTCAGATTTGTTCTGCAATCCATCTTTATGAACCCTAACTGACCCCAGCTGTTGACCAATGGCAATTGCATGTCTTTAGACTCAGAATGTCCATCAAAAGCTAGTCTGGGTGAGTGATTTTTATATGTACAGAACGCGTATGGGATGTTGTAGCACCTACCTGAGCTGGTACTTATCTCAGTTGACATCCCAGGGCAACTTCTTGCTAGAGTAGTTCTGGAAGGTTGATGTGAAGGGCACAGGCAAACACCATGTGTGTTGGTTTGGAGTGTAGAGTCAGTGGAGAAGGCAGCTGAAGCCATAAAGTCCACAGTTATTTGATATAACTTGACTTTGAATTATTGTGCTAGTTTAGTTCTCAGAATACAACTGTTTGTATTCTTGGTGTTGTTTTGTTTTTTTTTTTTTTGTAAGAGTTAACAGTTTTTCCTTAAAGAGTTTCCTTTGTTTGCATGGCCTCATGTATTCACCTCTCTTCTGTTGGAGCTTCTGTTCCAAGTCAGATATTCAGAGGCAAATCAGTACTTGAGTATTTAGTTTGAATTTGGTATCTGAGATGGAAAGAATTGTTGGTCTGAATTACCAATGGTTTTGCAAAATCAAAACTTGAGTTTAGTTTTACTGGCTACTAACGATATGTGGAAGCTTCTGGCTTATTGTTCAATGACACACAGTGTTTTCTATCACCCACCCTTTTTACATTCACCTGTATACTATTACTCAGGGCGAACGTATCCTACTTTTATAGCAAACTTTGACAAAGATATCATTCTTTCTCTGAAAAGATTTTTGTTCATAAGGTTTTTTACTACTCTTATTTGGTACATACAATATATTCTCTTTAAGGGGGTGCTTTGAACTTTCCCTTTCAACCCTATTGCTAGATGTGAAGCAAGATCTAAGCTTTCCAAGTGTTTACAAAGCCCAAAGGTTTACAAAGGAAGAATCTCTGGTAAAAATGTCTATTGCAAGATCCATTTCAACACGGGAAAGGTGCTGTTGAGCTCAGTCACAATGGAGTTGCATCATGTTAATTGCAGAGGTCAAGTTTGTACCATGCTGTTTGAGAAGGCCTCTTGGTGAAACTTATTTCTTGCTGAAGGATCAGCAGAAAATGTTTCTAGTTGTCTGGTAGCCACCTGCAAGTAACCTGTAATTTATTAGTTTTGCCACTGGAATGTTGTGGAGTTGCTTCAGCTCTCGAATACAGTTATTTTTGCAAGAATTTTTGTTCTTTTATCAGCATTTTCCCCAGTAGTGAATTGCCAGCCAAGTTTTACCCTTTGCCCAACCCCTTACATAGCAAAGAGACACTGATGAAAGTGAGGGAGGATCAAGGCAGGGTTCTGCAGCCCCACCGCCAGCCATAGGCTGCACACAAGTCAGTGCTGAGCCATGCACCAAGGAGCCAGGTGGTTCTGGTTTAAGGAGGACCTCATGGCAGTGCATGTGTTTTAGAAGAACTTGCATGTTAACTCTACGTCTGAGCAGAACATTTCAGTGCAGTTCTAAGGCACAGCATATTCTGCTCTGCATTCTATGTCTATTTATATAAAAGTATCACGTTTCCCCTCAGAGATGATCTCATTTCAGACAGGAATTGAATTATTTCACATTATATATCTTGGAAAAGCTCTCTGCAGCCTTTGGGATGAAAATCTCTGAGTACATATAAAGAAGATCTTGCTGTTTCTTTACATCCTTCCAACTCCAGTGACATCAGCTGCCTGTACAGGTGAGGCAGATTTTACTGACAAGCCTCTATGCAACTTGTAACTGCTTGAATGAAGTGGGATCTGAATTTTTCATGTGCATTCATCTGCATTTCTTACATACGTGTACAATGATTTTTCATGCAATTAGTAAGAAAAACATATTCACTATTGCTTGCTTAATTGGCAAGCAGAGTAAATAGCACAAATGTTGCAGCTATGAGTAAAAAACAAAGCCATCTGTATGGATCCAGAGGAAATGGACACACAAATGAGGTTCTGTATCTAATGCCAATATTGTACCCTCATTTGGATGCCCTACAGATTCAAAAACAGATGCACAAATTCAGGGAATCACCTCTTTGCAGCTGAACTTGAGTATCTGCTGCCCTGTAGTCACAGGTGTCTGTTGTGAGACATCATTTGCACTCAGAACAGGGTAAACAAGTTGAGTGAATGTGCAGAAAACATAATTTGAAAAAATATTTAAATGGAAAACGAGTTCTTTAAAAAACCATTTCTGTTAACTTCCCAGATGACTGGAATATGAAATGTTGCAATGTCCACATTTATTAGGTGAGATCAACAGTGCTGTTTGAAATGAAACCAGTATAGGTTTCAGAGGATAAGATTACGATGAATAAAAACAAAACCAACATTGCCAAGTAAATAAAATGCTTTGGAAGAAAATAAAGCAAAACTTTGCATTGCTGTGGACTTTCTGTGAGGGGTTTTTATCTTCTATTATCTGAGTCCATTAATGATGTTTAATGGTGGAAGAAAAAGAACTGTGTTGTATTTTTTGTAGTTTAGTCCAACAACAGTGGGATTAAAACAGCTGCAGGGGTAAATAACAAGAATGTGATCAGATTCTTGGCAAGCCTTATCTGCATCCTCCTTTATCTCAGTGTATTATCTGGTGCAGATGAGACACGGGTCTCTGAAGAGAGAGTGATTAATCTTATTAGATATCTTTATAATCTCAGCTAGGATGTGAGTGTTAGTGGTAGTCAAAATGTTATTGAGGGTAGAAGAGAGCTGTGCTCAGTAGGCCTGGGTACTACCCTGATGGGGTGACCTTAGGTCAGACACGCCATCTCTCTGTGCCTCAGTTCCCCCATCCGTACCACGGAGGTTGATTCTTGCCTCTACAGTGAACCACAGGAACAAAGGACCTTGATCACCAAGAGGTGGTTCTGCATTTATGAAAGCGAATGGGGTGGAGAGGGGCTCAATGGCACTGCTTCCCTCCCCCAGCTGAGTAATTTCAAAGAAGTTTGTGATAATGGGATCCCTCAGTATTCCCTGTTTTTTGCTAGAGATGCCGTGTTTAGGACCGAAGACTCACCCGATAGGAAGCCTTGGCCTTGGATAGCTTAGACTGTGGCATAAATTTTAATTTGCTTATAAATTTTTTCCTTTAAAACTTTTGTTTGAATCAGTTTTGTTGCTAGTTTTTTGATTAATAAAACAAACGCTATCAAAGGTGCTTGTTTGCAATTATGGGCCCAGGTTCTAAAGTGTTGCAGGGACTGCTTCCTCCATCAGGGGCCTGGTCCCCGTGGAGCCCTGTCCTGCCATGTGTGCCACAAGCCTTGGAGCAGCTGTCTTCTGTGTTTGATTCCCCTGGCTATAAAACTAAACATATCACTGTTTTCTCACGTTACTCAGAAGGTTCTGAGGTAGTGCTTACTCTTGTTGAGTAGCTCCAATGGATGGGATCTTTTGCACACGGGTTTTGAGGGTAGTACTGACTACCCTGTGGTAGGGCGGTCACTTGGTGCCTCTGGAGCTGTATGTGCACATCAGAAATGCAGGTTGGAGGGGCTGAGAGCACTAGGGCATGAAATGTTATGGAGGTTGGAAGGCAGAGGTATTTGTACTGCTGGCAACGTCTTGTTTTGGAAGCAGTGACTGACACTGAGCTGGAAGGGGCCTGGAGTGCAGTGTTTACTTCCTTTCAGGGAGCCCTGATGGCAGTGAATGGATGCAGTATTCTGGTTGCTGGAGGAGTGCAGTTTGAAGGCACCTCGCTGCCATCACCACCAAGCTTAAAAAGCTTAAAAAGCAAAAAACAACAATAGCAGTAATGTGACTACTGTGAGAAATATCTTTTTGTGTAAAACCTTCAGTTAGCAGAGGGTTCAGATGCTGGTATTCGCTGAAGGGATTGAGTAAAGATCCCCTGGATCATACAGAAATCTGAGGCAGAGCGGTTCTGTTCGTGTCAGGCAGCTGCACGCATCATTCAGAATCCCCTACTGTTTTCTTGTTTGACAGATTTTCTCACCTGAGCGGTTTAAATTGTTTTGTGCATTCTTCCCAAATAAGTGGGGCTGCCCCTCCTCTCTGTCCTTTCTGATACTTGAAAGAGGGGGAGGCAAGAACGGCTGATGTATTTTCTCTAGACAGGGCTGGAAGGACTTACACAGGGCTCCAAGCTGTGTACCTAAAGGAGGAAAAAAAAAGCCTGTCTTTCTCCAGAGGAGAAGCAGAGGGCCTGAGCTTCTCCCCTGGTTGCCATAAAGCTCTCTGGCCATCCTGTTAGCTTGGGTAAAGTCAAGTCACTGGGTATGCTTCTGAGCACAGCTCTTCTGTGTGTGTATATATGCACTGATTATACGTATTTATATTTTAAGTATATGTATTCATTTATATGCATTCATATATTATACACAGACATACGTATATATGTGTGTATATATATATTTAAGGAGCAGGCGCATTGTAAGAAGCTGGAGCAAAATCCTCCTGCCAATGTGTTATCCTGCTGGCAGATGATGTTCTATTTATGGACTTTTCTTATGGTTGCTGTGGCAACAAGCCTGCAGCTCTGGTCCCTCTTGTGGGACGGTGCAGAAAGCGATGTGCCCCAGTGCTGCACCTCCATGGGCCATAGGGGTCAGCAGGGTCAGCTCTGCAGCCTGGTGCTTCAGGCAGGGCTCCTGCATAGGGACTGACACGAGCTGCGTTTGAGTGGGGTTACTTGATATTTACTCTTAAGAAATAGGAACTGTAACTGTGAGCTCTTTTGAGATCCTCCCTGCTGCCAGCAGAATGCTCCTGAGGGCAGCCAGCCCTGGAAGAATTGGTCTCCACAAGGAGCAGAGGCTGAGCAGAGACAGCTTTGAGAACCTCCATTGAGAAATCACTGCACCTGCTGCAGGGGTTGTAAGGATCAGACCTTGGTTCTGCCTTTCCTTTGAATGGGTTCTCATTCTAATACTTTAGTTTTGGTCACACAGTTCATCTTTCTTGCCAATGGCCACCACATCCCCAGTCAGACAGACACTTCTGGCAGTCCTGGTTTTATATGCTGAGTGAGTGCAAAGCTGGACAATGCCATTTTCACATACACGTAACTCTGAGAGAGGGAGGATTTCCCCCTGTATGTTGCTCAGAGGGGTGAGAGAAGAGCAAATGGTCACACAGGGATGGCAATGTCCCTCCCCAAGAAGTGAGTGTAGACTGGGATGCTACGAGGGTGGGAATTTCCTCTTGAAGGCCTTTGCTGTGCTCATCACAAGGGTTGTCCTCTACATGGGTGGTAGCCGTGCATGCTGAAAAATTAAGACTTTTATGTAATTATTCACTGTTTACCTATTCATGCCTAATGAATGCCATGCCCATTCTTCCTTTTTCACTGCTATCTCAAGACTTGTGCAAATGCTGGATTTAATGGTAAAGAAAAAATTAAAAACTGGATACCAGTTCTGTCTGAATTCACTGACATCTGAGCTTCCCTACGCTTTTCTTTCCAAAAGCAGAAAAACTGCCTGCTCCTCCCTTTCCTCCTCCTCTCCTTGACTTGGCTGCTTTCCCTTTCCCTATTTTGGGATGATGATGGGCCTGAGTCAGAGTAAAGTTTGTCAGATTTGGAGGAAAACAACTCTCAATTGCCTGGGTCTGCTGTTGATCACTGCTGGCTAAATTGGGTTAGGGAATGGCTGGGTCAGTATGTGGAGTGGGTATATTGTAGAAGAGCTGTCAGCATTCAGATATACATCAGATTTTGCTTCATGTCCAAGGTTGAATCAGAGTTTAAATTCAATAGCATTAAAATCTCATAAATCATCTTGCCCAATTTCAGTATAAGCCGGCCTGAAATCTTTTAGTGCCACCTGTCTTAATAAGATTTCTCTGTCTGCACAGATTCTGAAGATAAATCCTGTGTGGTTTTTGGATTGCTAGTGCCAACTGCAGCATGGTTGTTTGTAGTAAAGGTTGTACGTAGAAATCTCCTGAGATATTCAACAAGTTTTGAAGGTTTTGGCTTTGGTTCTTCGCTAGGAATGAAAGCAGGCTGTGAGGGTTCTATCGAACGGAGCTGCTGCATGGGAGTGCAGCCCTTGGCTCCAGGAGGCCCAGGGGTTTGACTGGCAAACGTGCATGGCTGGAAGAGAACTGAAAGATCCTACGTGGGAGTCAGCAAAGATACATTCAGTGCTACCAGACTGGTCCTCTCACTTGTCCTCTGAAGGAGCAGTTGAAGCCCTTTTGTTCTGCCTTTGGAGGTTCCTCAAACAGCTGAGGTGAGAGTTGCCCAGCTTGCAAAGTTGGTGCTAAGCTGATATAAGCCTCCCACTCCAACTGAACTGCCTGGCTGTGCATGGATGTGAGCTCCTGGCAGTTCTCTCTGATGTCTGCCTTCCTCGCATGCAGCTGCTGGGGAAGTTGCCCTTATCTCCATGCAGATGGATGCTGACACTAATGGTTGGTGACTACTGTTCTGCTGAGCAGAAATAGCAGAGCTTTGTAGAGGCAGATGCCTCTCATACAGGTCTAATTCTATAGCTGTTAAATCCTTTTTTTTTCTTTTTCGAAAGATTGCGATGTTTTCAAGTAATAACACAAACTTCAACCAACAGATGTAATCTATTCAGTATGTCCCCTGTATGGAATTTTAAAGAGCAGCTCTACGTGTGATGATGGAACTTCTAAAGACTCATTTTAAAGAAATAATATTCACTTCATAACTGTTGGCTGGAGATGCAGACTTCAGGGCGCTTGGTATGCGATGGTGGTCTACAAATAAATTGATAGAAATTCTGTGGCTCAGAACAGTGTTGGGTCCCTGCGAGCTCAGTGGTTTTCATAAGCATCCTTTCACTGCTGGTGTTTGGCCTTGACCTGCTTCCCTTCCTATTTTGCCCAATTTCAAAGTTCCATTAGTCAAACACTGATAAAATGCTGAGCTATCTTCCATCAGGTAATGGCTTTTTGTTATCTCCCTTCCTGCTGTTCGTTTCTGACTCTCTCAGCTATTTACTACAGGTCTGAGCATCAGTGGGAGAACTTCAGGGACAGAATCAGGACAGTAATTACGTATTGCCATTATTTATCTAGAATTCATTTAAAAACATGAGAAAAACCCACAGAACATTAAGTATTTTACTGCGAGGTGTGGTTGGACATGGACAAAACCTTTTCCAAAAGCACAGATACTTTCTAACAGCCTCTGCATGAGTCAGTGAGGAGGAGCAATGCTGAGCACTGTTCTTCACGTGCACCGTGCACAGCTGTCAGCGTGAGGAGTTAAAGGCTTTAATGATGTTTTACACTTTGCTGAAGTCTTGTTGCAGCGGCATGTCTTTGTTTCCTGTCAAATGGCATTAGTAGTTTTCTTCTATTCATACTTGTGACTTGTCCTTATGAAAAATAATATGTGCTTTTGGAAGAAAACTCTCTAGTTTCAGTGGTTGAAGGCTTTTCTCTTTCAGTACGTGCTGACACGTGTCGCTGCTGTCACAGACTGTGTGAGATTTAATATTGGAGTTCACTTTGTTGGTAATGTCATTGTCTAAAAACAAACCCAAGGAAAGGCAGGCCTGTGGCTCTGTGGCCTGCTCTACAGCAAGTGACAAAACGACTTGAAATTCAGTGAGTGATGGGTTTTCTCATTTAGTTTGGTTTGATCTTTCATCACAAATTAAGTGTCAGCATTTTTGTACAATTATTTCAGCATAGCCAGATTCTCACAGTTGCTGGGCTTCGTTACGAGCAAAGGTCAAATCAAAGTCTCCATCATATTGGAAATGCTACAGCTGAAATGTGCCACTGAAGAGAATAAATACATCTGTTATGTCTGTGCATGAAATCCAGCCTGGCCCTTCCGATGGGAGCACTGTGTGGGGATGGCTGAGCACTTGCTGTTGTGCACGGCGTCAATCTTAATGTGGTAAAATTCCAGTGTGAGCCAATTCTGTCTGATTAATATTCTCCTGTGTTTTCTCATAGGAAAAAAAGTAATCCTTTCTGTTCTCGCATTTAAACTTTAACAGCATTGCTATTTTAGAACCTGGGCTTTGAATAGTATGCTTTGAAATATTTCAGAGCGATGTCAGCAGGCATCACCTGTCTCCTAGTGTAGAAATTACCAGGCCTGGGTTTAGAGAGTTTCCTTCATGTAAAAGAAGAAAGTTGGGAGGGTGTAGTCATCCAACGAAGCAGATGTTGCAGGTTCAGCTTTGTACGAGGGGATTTTGGAAATCACGCAGCGGTTCTGGGCACCCCTGGCACTAACTAAATAACTAACACTAACTGCAGCTCGGGTGCCCAGCAGCAGGGGCTGGAATCTGCCTGCCATGGAGAGCCTTGGTTCTTGGAGGCTTGAAGCACGGTGCCTTTCCTTTGGACTGGAATGATTCACAACTCAAACCAACCTTGCATTCAGACATGGACAAACGGCAGAAATATTTGTGCTGATGTTCTCAGCTTTCCTGTTGCTCCAAATTGAAGGGAACCCAACAACTCACAAGCTGTTTTCTGACTTGTTTTCAAGGAAGACACTCAGGCCCTCTAGAGAGATCACTTCAAGCACGTGTGTTATTTGCAGTGCATTTATTGCATGGCTACAAAGCCGCTCTTCTTCTTTCCAAATAGAAAGAAGTTCTGTTCTAGAACTTTTTAATATCTCAAGTAGAGGAAATAATTAAAAACCAAACAAACCTGACATTTGCTCATCAATTAAACACCATGAACAAACGGGCAGCCTGTGTGGGAGCGCTGTGGGCTTCAGCTACAGCCCGTGATCCCAACCACGCTGCTGACAGCAGTGCTGTTCTCCTCCTGCTGGGAAGCACACCAGCAAAGGCCGCAGGCTGGAGCAGCTGGGTGATAATGCAGTCTCAGTTTGTCCCCATCTGAGACAAAGACACCAGAACTGGGTTTACATCACCCAAGTGTTTCTTTGAATCTGGCACTTTTTTGTGAATTTCATATTTTTATTAGAAAATATGGCAACACTGGATGGAATATGTTAACGGGGAAGAAAACAGAGTTGGAGATTAATCCTATCTCCTTCCAGGTTATTTCTTAGCTCATTTATGATGTGCAGGCTGTGTGAACTGGAACGTATGGCAAGGAGGTGCCCAGCAGTTTCTGCGAAAGTGAGCTTTTGCAAAATTAGCTTCAAACCTGCTGTTTTGCCATTTCGTGGAATGGTATATTGGGTCCCCACAAAGATTTTTGTGTTTTCAAAGTATTTTTTGAATTGCAAATATGGAGTACAACTTCACCAATTCATAGGTGTGAGTGTAAGCAGCAATACATAAGCACAAGTTTGAGGAAAGCTGGCCTTATCAATTTGTGCTGCAGTTTCTGCTTGAGCTGTAACCCTTAAAATTCACCCCTTTCATTTTGAAGGAGATATTTGGTTTGGCCTTTTCTGCTTGTCTGGGTAGGGTATTAAAGCAAATATCATTGCACAGCCGTGGTTATGCAGTGCTGCATGTGCTCCCCTCGTGCAGTAGGAACAGACCTTTGGTTCAGATGTCATTCACAACTTGTGGCAGCAGTTCTGTGGCAGTGAGAGGGTATTCCTGCAGTGAGAAACAGATGAAAGGGAGAGATTATTTTGTTCTTCTTTTGGAAATAAGGGACACAACGTGCACACATTCTTCTTCCTTTAAAAGCAAAAAGCCCCAAATAAAACAATAAATAAACACTTTTCTGACAGCCGAAGAAGTTCTTAATTCCATCCTATCAATCAGGATATATGGATACATTTTATATACACACATTTTAAACATGTATGTATTATGTACATGTATATATAACGTACTTTCTGTCTTGTAAGCTCCATTCAATAGAATCTGGTAAGAAAAAAATCTGCCCAGTGCCAGCAGTTAGATATGACAGCAGGAAATCTCTGAGCTGCAAATCGTGGTGACACATCGCTACACCTGGCAGAGACTGTTTCTTGGGCATCCCCATTCCCAGCTCTTGGTCTGTCCCATTAATGCCATTCTCAGTGCCCAGGTCTTAGCTCTGAACAGTGAGCAATTGCTTGTGCATCACCTGTTATATACATACAGATATAATGTATAAATACTGACTTTGTATTCATTAGAGAAGGGCACTGCTTGTGAGTGCAAGTGTCGGAGAATCAAAGCTGCTTGCTGCAGAAGTTTGGAGGCAACATCTTAAATAGGGTCTCATACTGCAATTTTTACACATGTGGTCATCTCCATCCCCATGAAACGTGATGGAAGTAAGAGCTGCTGTAATTGGATCCTTGTATCCTTCCTGTTACTGGTCATGAATTTAATTGTAATTCTGGTCTTTTTAATAATTATAGAGAAATTATTCTTTCTTCTTTTCCTTATTGCTGCTCCTAATGTGAACATGATGTTCTTTATTTAAGAATTAAATTAGAGGACAGTCTTTCTGGAGCATGTCTGAATTACTCAATTAGAACTACCCCTTCAAGCTGAGCAGAAAATACCCTGCTGTCAAAGGATAAATGTGGGTCCAGCAGCAAAAAAACTGGGCAACTCAAAGACTCATTGCTTACTGGGAGGAAAAGGGGAAAGAACCTATCTGACCTCCCCAATAGCGGCTGTCTGATGGTGGTTAGCTATGCTGACTTTTATAAATGCATTAAAATTAATTCCTGTTCTACTGTGGTTCTGACTTCAAACTGAGCAGTTGTAGGCATGACTGTTTCTGCCAAACAATGCTGTGAATGGCAGCTGGGGCTGCGGAAGGCATCACAGCAATAAGACTGAAGCAGATCTTAGCTATGGGAAATAGCTTGTGTCCTAAGTGAGCATTTGTTATTTTTTAATGCAGCCTGCGTGAGATGCAGAAAAAGCTTTGATGCCTGATAAGCAGATGCCTTGCTGAGAAGTCTGACAAGTAAGCTGAGAAAAACATTTAGAGATGTGCTTACATTCTTTATGGACAGGGCCAGGCTGTAGGTAGCTGTGAGGCTGGGAATGCCAAAGGGTCCTGAGGAGCATGGCTGCTTGGAACCCCAACCAGCAGAGATCTGGTTCTGCGAGGATAAATCTGCACCACTGTGTGACTCACTGCAGAGGGAACTAAGCTGGGACTTTGTAAGTATTCCAGCGCTGATACCAGAACTTCTGTAATGGCTGTAGTGTGAAGTTAAACTCACCTGGGGAAGGGGAGAGAGCCTTTTCCCACAGAGCTCTGTGCTGAGGTGCCCCACTGCCTCCTGTACATCTGCACCAGCCAGAACCCAAACCTCTTTGTTCTCTGTGTGCTATGAAAGACTTTCAGAGCAACAGCTGTGTAACTCACAGAGCAGCACTCCATGTGAGTCTGGATTTTGACAGCAAACACAAAGTGCTAATTATTTTCTTTTCACCTAAAATTAAATGAATGAGCACGATAACATGGGCTTATCTTTAAAGGTCTGTATATATATATATATATATATATATATATATATATATATATATATATAAAATGTCGGATAAATGCTCCTCTTTGGGCTGGGTGATGATGTTATTGTATTTCATTTCCGTTGTTAAGAACTTCCCGCTCACAGAACTGCAGCAGACCCTGGGAGGTGCTGGCCAGGCGGGTCTGTGCTGGCAGTGGATGGGAGCTGAGGAGCACCGCAGATTTTCCTGTGCTTGGGAAGCTGACAGTTCCTCTGAAAATGTTACAAAATCCAAGCAAACACAATCTTTTTTTTTCATTTTTGGGGAGCTGTTAACAAGTGGAAAGGACTCAGTTTGGTAAATGCTGGTATCACAATCCCAAAGCAGTGTATTATTTCACATGTTCCACTGTGCTCCAAATACTCCTCAAATGAAGAGAGGATGAGTGTGTTTTGAGGGTAGAAGTGGAGAAAAGAGAATAAGGGAGAAAGAAAATAGATCATTAGAGACCCTAATAACCTAGGTGCATTAAGTCCTGCTGCGAAGAGGTGCGGCACAGGGTACAACATTCATCTGCCATCGGCCTGATGTGAAATGCTGCACTTGAATTATAGGATTGTGATCAGTGAAATCCAATACACCCATCCCCGCAATTCAGCTGGGAATTACATGCCCCCCTGGTGCTGGAACAAAGTATATAATCAAGTTAGGCCCAATGTAGATGCCAATCATGAGCATTAATTAGCAGGAACTGCACAGCAGTTAAGTGCTGCAAGAACATGTGCACAATCCAAGGTCCCATGCTGCTCTGTTTCTTGATAATTACATTTCTCAGAGGAGAGGAGGGATTTCAGGAGGCAGCTGTCTGTTGCTGTAGGACTCCCAGAACAGTCCCTGCATGGGGCCGTCCCTCTGAGCATTCCTTTCCACACCAAGCTGTGGCCCTGCAGGAGCAGAGCTCTGAACCGCACCTGGCACAGGAGAAGGAAGAAGGGGAAGGTGCCATTAAACTGTACGTGTGGTTCTTTTAAAGGCTTTTTATGTTGTGTGCAGCTGTGTAATTGCCAGCTTTCATGTAGGCTGGAGACCTTTGCTATGTAGCATTTAAAATTCTTATTCAATGGCAAGCTTCCAAAGGCCCAGACACACAACTGCGGGAGCAGCCGGTCCCTACCAAATGCCACAGCAAATTATCCTTCAAAGTGGGTCGTTTCTTGTAACTATTATAGCTGTCCTTTTATCTTTGTTTTAAAACCATTCGGGAAACTCATAAATGGGCACCTTGCAAGATCAGCTGTGGAGCTTTTAATGCATGGCTGTGTGATGGAGCCCGAATGTCGCTGTGGATTGATGCTCTGGGCTGTCCTCGCTGCCGAGCTGCAGGGACTGAGCCACGAGGTGCAGCTGGAGCTCAGTGCTACTCCTGCAGTGTGGTGGCATCTGCATTTGGGCAGGATGGGACAGCTGCACTCAGGCTGGGGCTCGGGGCACGCTGCAGCATGCTGCTCTGAGCTGAGAAGGCAGAGCTGCAATCAACGTGTGACTTTTTTATTTCTCACCTGCATCTTCATTCTTTCGCAGCCTCTCGTTCTCCCTTTTTGCTGCTTCCCCACTTCCTCCCATTGATTATAGGATGGGATTAAATGGGCCATTATTTTTAGAGTCTATGCTTAATTCTGAGAATTCTCTGATGTTATGGAATTTGGGACTTTCGGAATGGAAAAAAAAATGTACTGGCTTGTTAGGATCAGAAATTAAATTATTAGCAACAGAAGAGAACTGAACAACGTTAATCTCATGCTTGTGGAGCTCCTTGTGTGTTATCCTCTGTGATGTGCTGTGAAACTCAGCGTTCCTCTAAGACATCAGCCCCGTTTTACTGAGCTGCAGCTCAGCTGAGCAGCCCTGCAGCCCTGCAGCCCTTATCCTCAGCCTGCAGCGGGAGCCTCCCTGCACGCATCTGCCTGCATCGCTCCTCTTGGCAGCATAATTGAACACCTCTGCTTCTAAACTGCAGCTTCTTGTGACTTTCTGTGGGTATATTTTAATTAATAACTTTTTCTTCTGAATTAAAGGGCTAAATTAGTGCTCAGGCTATGGACTTTCTACCTGTCTGTTCTCATGGTTGAATACTTGCGGACTTGTGAGGCTCTTGGGAAATGGTCATGAGATGCACTACTCACATAATGCTCATGTTTAACGTTAAAGGTCAGATAATTAAATGCTTAATCAAGAAAACCTTCTATTGGCATTTAGAGGGATTTTGCCTGAAGAGGATACTGGGAGAGGGCTACAGGGCAGGCTTTAGCAGCATGTATGATCTGTGTTGAAGAAATGAATGTGACACAGCAGGAACTGAACTGGATCCTTCTGCTGCATGCAAGTGTCATTAATCATAGTAACAAAGCCATAGCATTGACTAATTTGAAATATCCTGCCTACTGGCCCTAAGGTACAACATGTAATAGGTTTAGCACTGTCAGATAATGACTGTGATCAACATAGTATTTAATATTTTACTTGCTGAGCTTTTTAAAAGTGATTTATTGTGAATCCGCTCCTTGCCCTAGGAGTTAACAAACTAAACAAGGATGATCCTACAGACAAGGCATGCAATCATAGAATCACTTAGGTTGGAAACAACCCCTGAGATCATCTAGTCCAACTGTCCATCTGCTGCCAATATTGCTCACTAATATCATCAGTTCTATACTGATTTATGCAATTTTATTGTACAGGTGGAGTGGTATAGTTCTAGGAGAGCTGAACTGAAACAGACCATTCCAAACTAATAAGAAACTTCCAAGAAACCTTTCCCTTTTCAGGTTTATAGTCCATTTTTGAATATCTGGCCATAGTGGGAGTTGTTTATAACGATGGAGATGCTGAAATCAGCATGCTGACTTTCTTCCTCTCCCTCCACTGGAGTTTTGTTCAAACACTGTTGTGTTGTTGGTTTTTTTTTCTTTTCTTTTTTCCTTCTTTGTAAGGACCTTCTAATTACAAATCCAACTTCCTATTCTGAAATGTGTTTTCATCCTATTCAAGAGCAAAATGCTGTTCATGGATCTGGGCTTCCAAGCGAGTGACGTCACCTGGAGGGTGGTTCAGACATCTGTCAGTTGTAAATGCGCATCTGGATGTACTCCATTTTGTTCCTGTCATGCTACTTATTGATGGTGCCTGGGTTTAGATTACAAAGTATTTTAATGCTCAGAGAAGTGCTCATGGGCAGCTGATATTTTGGTAGAAATGCTGCTATCTCCATCCTCCCAGCTGCCATCCAACACCCCCAGCCAAGCTGGGCCCTGGATTCCCTCCATAGGCAGCTGTGATGCCTTCACAGGGCAACTGATGCACCTGTCTAAGGGCCAGGTGAATTACCCACCCCATGCACCTGCTTTTCCTTTCTGAGTGTGGAGGGAGCTTGTGCTCGCTGTCAGCTCTAGCTGGGATGTCTGACTTTGAGATGACTCGGGATTGCTAAGATGTAGCTAAGCCTTGATTCCTTGAAAAAGTGCCCCAAAAACTTTTATTTCAACTGTGCTGGAGGAAGAGAGTGAAAAAAAGAGGGGAAAAAGGAAAAGGCAGCATGTGTGGGGGTCAAATAAGGCTTGTGCTTCACTGCAGAGGTCTGTAAGATGAAATGCCTGTCAGAGGCTGGCAGTGAAATGGCTGTGGATGGGTATGAAGCGCTCATAAATCCTGTGAAGTGGTCTGGGCAAGCTGATGGAAAAGTTTCTAAATGATGAATTAAAATGTTCCCCATTTTGGAAATTGTTTTTCACTGCTGAATCTGACGGTTTGTTGTGTGCTGGCACATACAGGGCAGAGTTTGGGGAAGATTTTGAAGCCTGCAGATCGGAATAAGAAAAGAATCTCCATCTTTTTGCTTTTGAGACCTGTTGTAGATGGGAATTTATCTTGGCACAGTCCCTTTCCCATCACTGCTCCTCTGTCCTTCTGCTCTTGTATTAGCCATGGAGGTTGGTGGCCCTGCATGCAGCGGGGGGTTGGAGCTTGATGATCCTCGAGGTCCCTTCTGACCCAAGCCGTTCTATGGTTCTATGATTCTGCTGTCACAACAGCCCGAAGGAAGGATGGAGAGAGCAAACCGAAGTGCTGGTGCTACAGTAACAAAGCAAGACAAAACAATAAATAATCAAACTCAGAATGTATCGAGTCTCTGGCAGACCTGAGTTTAGCATTGCTTGTCTAGGGCTATCTTATATCTTGTGAATGATAACAAAGTGTGTAACGGCTGGGAAGGCTCCGACCCTCTTTTCAACCAAAACCAGATACAAGTCAAGTACGCATTCTACGGTTTGTTGTTTTTTTGTTTGTTTGTTTTGCTTTTTTTTTAATACTAGAATTTAATGAAATAGAATTACTAACATGTAATGTAAAAGGCTGTGAAAGACCTCAGGGAGGTACAAAGTACAGCCCACCATCAGGAATGTGTTTCTGTTGAGAGCAGTGGTTTAAAACAGCAGGCACATTCTGAAAGTTACGAGCCCAGATGGAGTATAAAAAATAATGAAAGCTTGGATGGAGTGGAGCATGAAGGTGTAAGTGGAGTGATTTGTATGAAGCACGAGAATTAAGTCCAAATTACTCATGAAGCTTTAGCTTTATTGGGTTTCCATTCCTGTTAAAGCAACTAGTAAAAGGGCACAGAACCTGTTTGAGGAAACAGAAGTCTGATCATTAACAACCAAATCCTCTTTGTTATTACTCATATATGTGTGCAAAAAATGAGAAGTAGGCAAATAAAAAAATATATCAGACCAACGTCTCATATAATGCATTTATTGAAGCCCTATCTCTGCAAGGACAGCAGCAGCTCCATCTTTCAAATGAAATACGGTTCTGTCGCTGCACAGCTGATCAGTATTCATCAAATACCAAGAGAACGTAGCTGTGTACAGCAGAGTGCACCTAGGCTCCTTAGATCATCTCAGGCAATTACTGGGCTGAGCTAAGAATTCCAGTTCCTATTTACAATGACATTTCTGTTATGTGGTGCCATTGGACACCCAGGACAGAATCACAGCCTCAGAATCCATTTGTGTTGGGTTGGAGGTGTGGTCACACACTGCAGAACTGAATGGTCTCTGAGCTCTTGCTGCACAGTTACGTTGTGAAGTGACGTGTTGCATTGCAGGATATGATGGAAGCATCACTCCATCTTCTCTAGCTAAAGGCACACTGTCTTTTTGGGGGGCTGAGCTGGGAGGGACTTCTGGCACTATCCTAAAACAGACTCTTGCTTTCCTTTTTTCTTGCTGCAGCATTTTAAAAAACAATTTTTTTGAAGGAGCACATGAAAGGAAAACAGCTGAGACTGCTCAGAGAATTTTGGAAAGAGCAGAGCTCGTTTCCATTCAGAATTACAATGAGGAAAGATCTTCTATACTAATAATGATGTACGGCAAAGAAAAATCCCGTGTCTCCTCCCACCAAAACCTTCAAATACAGGCAAGGCATCCCATAGTTCTCTCTGTACCTTGAGGCATTAGCACTGCGGGGGGAAGGGACGCGGTAAGGCTGGGATGAGCTCTGGGCAGGGTGGATGCGCTCCCTGCAAGCTGTGGCAGCAAAACTCTGAAGCCTCGGCTCCTGTGAAAAGCTGTGCACTGTCCTTCAGAGCTGCCTGGGGTCAAGTCCTTCAGCTTATACAGGTGCAGAGTACCCTCTGTTCATGCAGATGATGCCCTGAGGTCCTGGCAGCCCGGGAACTGGAGAGCATGGCTTGGTGACAGCACAGGAATGCAGGCACTGCTCTGGGGCTCATGGATGTCAGGCTGCATCTCAGATAGGAAGGATCAGAAAAATGACAGCCAAAAAAGCAAATCTGGTTAATTGCCAGAGTACAGGCTGTAACTTGGTGTAATCTAACACTCTCCAGGGGTTGGGCCTGAGTAGCACAAGAACTGATGACTCATGCCTTCAAATCAAACTCTGAATGAACCTAAGCATGCAATCTAAACATGAGTAGTTTTTTGTTTTTTTTTTTTTCCCCTACTTTAATTATTTCCACATTTCTCTGTAAATCCTGATTCCTACCCAGTCTGGAAGTACAGGTTTTCTTAACACAGTAAAAGCAGTATTCCCAGTCCAGCTGGATTCATGTCCATCAGTTGATTAGAAAATCTCAGAACTCCTCTCCACATCCTACAGGATCCAATGTCCACTTTCCCTATGTGACTCCATTACCGTAAGAGTTTCATCTCAGAGATGCTGATCTCTAAAAGGATCAGGCCATTCAGTAGACACACCCTTAACAAACAGAGCGTGTTTAAGTGCACAGTGCACAGCATGACAGTGGGAATGCAGGTGGTGGGGATTCTAAGAGTGCAGACCCAGAGCTCATTGTGCACCGCAGCACTGAGAGCTGCCCGCACAGCTCTGCTGTGGAGCTCTGGCCTCCATGGCTCTGCACAGCCCTGTGCATGATGGCTGTTTGAAATCCAGGATGCTCAGACATACCTGAATCTCAATGGATCCGAAATGAGAACACCGAGCACTGAGGATCTTTCTGGGAGTATTTGAGATCAATGGCAGGAGGATACTGTATTCTGCACAGAAATAGATCTGTCCAATAACAGAGTGAGATCCTTCATAGTGGGTACCAGAAACGTAACTGACATTGTGAAATTGATTTATGAAAGCAATAAAATGTCGCATTAGAGGTATTTTATCACTTCAAATCATGAATACAATGCATCAGTGCCAACATAGGATGGATTTATCATAATATTTCTTGCAGCGCTGTGTTGGAAAGTGGGTCGTGACGTACCATAAAAGAATTTAGACAACATGAGGTTTTCTAAATCCCCTGAAAAATCTTCAGTAAGGAGATGAAATATTTAAGCTTTGACTACAATGTGTTCAATCCAGGTGTTTTTCTTTACACCTGGGAGTCTAATGAAGGAGCTTTCTGATTGTCCTTGTCGCTTTGGGTCTGGTTAGGCATCGAGCATTTCAAGTCGTGTGCTCTATGCTGCAGTTGTTTTTGCTTTGCAAGGCATTGATGAGGGTGAGCCAATTGTCTTGTGATGATTTCAAGACTTAAATTCATTGGTTTCTGTTTCAGTGGGGTTTCCAAACCTGCTTGAGATTGACAGTTTACATATATTGGTGATTTTGTATTTAAGCTGGGTAAAGGCTGCTACTAGGAACATGGGGATTATTATGCTTGGCCTTATTAGAAGATCAGAACTTGCCCATCATTTTTAATAACATAGTGCTGCAAAAATCTTCAATCTTGGTCTCAAGAGTTACTCAAGCAATTGTTCTCCTGATTCCAGTGACTCTGTTTCCTTGATGAGTTTTGATTAAGGAACTTGGGGATTAACTGTGGTGATCGCGAATGTGGAAGTAGTGCAGAAGTGCTCTCTGTTTTTCTGGCCTCCTCCCTCTTACACCTTAATAGACTGTGCACGTGTTAATACAGCAGCTGTGATCTATCTTCTGTAATTATTTGGAATGGAGTTTGTTGTGAGAGGAAACCACCCGTGCTATCACTGAGTGCAGTGTGATCTCCTTCAGAGTGATTAGACTAAAAGCAAAGTTTGACTGCCTGCCTATTTCTTTCTCTTGACTTCTTTCTTTCCTTTGCCACCGCTGCTCAAAAACTTGATGTCTCAAATTCCCATCTTCACTGCATCCTGTATAAAGGTTTAGGTGTCCAGCAGCAGTACCTACCCGTATGGAGAGCTCACACCTCTTGCACACTTCACCTTGTCCTTTACCTGTGGAACACTCTGCAGGCACACAGCCCCGTCCTTCACTGGGTTCTCCTTTCTCCAAGGCTCCCCTTCCATCCCAGAGTTACTTTGCTCACAGTGGGTTTCCACAAACGTGCAATTTTTGCCTGCACTCCTCTGCTCCGCTGTAAAACAAGAAATTTCTCTACAGTTCCTAGCATGCAGGGCAGCTTCTTTTCATTGAAGTGCCTTCCTGCTTTTGATTCCAGATCTCATCTGAAAACCTTTTATTACCTGTTTCATTTCCTTTATTAATTTTTTCCTTCCTCTCACCCTCTTCTGCTACTATTATGCTGACTTCATAGGTTGATTATTGAACTATGAAGAGCATTTTAGGCAGTTTTATGACAGACATTCCTTGGTGTGCCTATATAAGTGCAACTTCCAAACAAGTTTTGTAATCTTCATGATGCTTTATCGTATACAGTGTATCTGGATTTAAATTAAGACCATGGATCTCAAAATGAACAGGAGCCAGAAAGTGATGGGGGAAAGAATAGAAGCGCAGCATTGAGCAAAAGAAAGTGGAAATTTATAAAAAGAGCAAAACTTTCTCCCTGTGATCACATTTGTTACTCCTCCTCCAGCTTTGCCCAATTTAATAAAATCTTGGAGAACTTTCAGCTCTGCACAACTCCTGATTTTTAATGAAAACCTATGAGAGAGATTAGATATCTCTGCTTGTAATCTCTTTCATAAAATGAATAGTTTTCTAAAGATCAGAAACTGCTTCTGCATAAAAATGCCCATGAAAGGCGATTTTTAAAGAAATCTCCATGATGTTTACCCTTGTTTTTATTGGATGTGAAGTTGCTTAATCCAATACAATCTGGATGTGTTTATACTGGAAAACAGATTTCCAAGGCATCTGCCTTCACTTTCTGACTGCTGCTGTCTTGCTGGGGGCGGCTCGCTGCCACGTCCCCTCCAGGAGAGCAGTGTGACCTCAGTGTGTTCAGCAGTCCCTGCTGGGCTGTATCACAGCCAGGGCTGTATCACAGCCAGGGCTGCACTGTGAGCATTCAGAGCACCGCAGCCTCCTCATCTCCGGAGGCTGCAAAACACCAGGGCAGTGCTGACTGTGTGCAGTGAGTCCTTGTTGTGCATATGCACATTGCTGGAGCTACCTGTTGGGCAGCTTTGGCTCAGCTGCTGCGCAGAAAGTTTCTACACACGTGCCAGAAAGCACCAGAAAGCTCTTTTTGCAGCAGCTTGGGGTTAGAAATGTGTCCTGCGCAGCATTTCCAGCCTCCCTATTTCCAGTTCTGTTACTTCCGACAGCTCCAATGTACCAAAGATGGCTGCAGTGTGAAGGTGGCTGTTTCTTGACAGTTTCCGAATATGTATTCCCTCTTTTGTGAAATCCCACTGTGGCTGTAGGCTTAAAAATATACACTGAGTCAAGTGATCTCAGTGTAGGTGGAGCTCTTGCGATGTCTCCATGAAGTAGTGCTCAGAACGGGCGTTGCAGCCCTGCTCTTCACAGGGACTTTCTCAGCACACGAAGGCAAGATGCAAGGTCCCACCTGGAGTTAGCACATAGGATGTCCCAGAGGAACCACCTCCACTTGCTGCTGTTGTCCACGCGCGACGTACGCAGAAACCTGGAGGTAAATTCCTGCCTGTGTTGGAGCTAACAGGACTTCTGTCATCAACCCCATCATCTTTTGTGAAGGACACTTAACTGCTGTAGTAACCACAAAACACGTCAAGGCTCCAGCAGCATGATGTATCCCCATCAGCACGATGACTCCTGGAACACGGCATTGCTCACAGTAAGGACAGCAGGCTGCAATCCTACATGGCTTTGCAGTCTGATATCGGTGCTCCTGGCTGGACGGCAAGTGTAATTGAAAGCACTTGGCACCCTCCTAAATAAAATATTAAAGCTTACGGCTGAGAGGCAGAAGCACATAAGTGATGTATGAAAATGCTGATTGCCAATTTCCATGTTCCAGGTGTGATTCATGGGGATGCTTCCTGCGAAGCATTTATATTCAACAGCAACAAACATAAACAGAATGACACAGTTTATTAAGCCAGAGGCAAATGTAAATGATGAAAGGCTGCTGTGTAAAGCCACATTAAACATGTCCCATTACATGATGTAAACCACATTTTGAAGCTGCATAAACATAATGCTCCTTTCATTCCTCTAATTCCCCAGTGATTTAAATTTCTATATTTTATGAGATGGAAAAATAATAAAATACGAATTGCAGTTGTGCATGCCAGTGCTCTGTTATCAGTATGAAACTAAGAGAAGAAGTAATGTCACTGGAAGGGAGGTAGATTTCCAAATATCTGTCTTCAGAAAAAGAGAATCAATCATTTTGCAGCCCAAGCTGGGTGAGGGGAATTCATCGTGACTACCAGCTGGTAGATGGCCATCCCAAAAACCTCTGGGCTGATGCATGGATGTGGATGGGGAGGGTGAAACTCCATCAGCGAAGGGTTGGGGCATTGGAGGGTTGAAAATAAAACTCTTGCTAATGCATCGTGGATTTTTGCATTTAGGTGGTACCATTGCTTAAAAGGAGGTCGTTATGAATCAGTAACTGGTTCAGCCAGTAAGAACCATCATGCCGTTCTTTTCCAAGAGATGTGCATGAGAGGTGTCTCTGAAGCTCTACAGAAGCATTTTATTTCAATAATTTTAAGCACTAAGCACCTACCGTGGCCACAGCTGTTATTTTCCTGAGGGGTCTGGTCAGTCCAGTGGAGTTCAGATCAGTGCTTATGTGCTTCTGTCTTAGTGCTCTTGCTGTTGGAATCCCGTGGAGCTGTTGTTTTGGCACGTGCCAGGTAACTGTTCCATGGTGCACACCTGCAATACTGAATGCAGAGCATCATCTTGTGCTCTGTGTGGGCTGCTGCAGAGTCCTGGTGCTTGATGCCACAACCTCAGAAACATGAGAATGCTCAGTGCTGCTGCCATGCAGCTGCTGTGTGCCCACTCTGCATGAGAAGCAACAGCTTTGTTTTTGCCAGAGAGCGAGGGGCTGCTCACCTTTCCTCCTGCATTCCTCCCTTCCTGTAGGCAGTGGCTGTTTTGTCATGGGAAGGAACAGCTTTGCACCATTACCTCCTAGTTTGGCACCGTGTGCGCACCTTGGAATTGCACTTATCAGAAGGTGCAGAGATGACAAAATTCTTGCAGAGTGAAGGAGGTAGGTTTTCTTTCTTATTTGCCGTTTAAAAATGGAATTGGGAAAGAAACTGATTTCCCATCCTCAGAAGATATTTTCATTGTGGCAGAAATACAGCAGAGCTTTAAGGGGGGCTTTGAACTCCATGTGATGCAAATCTCAAAACTTCGGTGACCACCTGCCTGCCTGCAGCAAGGCGACTGCCAGGGCGCTGGGTGCTGCTTCAGGTTGATGGAGGGAGAAAAGGGCTGTACGTGAGGGCTGCAGACAGCACTGGCCAGCAGAGCAAACAACTCCCTCTCCTTGATTGCTCTGGAAAGTCCCCACAGGTCCCACATTTTCTGAGATGGAATGTCTTTAAAATTTGACACATGACTTTGCGGAGCAATCAGCATTTTCTGAGTATTTTTCTCTAGTTAGGCCAAAGACAATCACATTTTGTTGTCAAGCCAAGGAGGAGAGAGACTCATTTTGAAGGAAAATGTATTAGTTGTGCAGTGAAAAGCATTCCCATTTATTCTGCAGTATTTATTGTGCTCTCATTTCCCAGTTCTTGTTAGTGTGTGTTCAGTGGGAGCTGGGAGCCCATTCCAGAGACAAACTGCTGATTCCCAGATGCAGGCAGTGCACAGCGGTGTGAAACAGACATAATTCATAAAACCAATTAAGAATATTTACCGTACTGTATTTCTTACATAAATTTTAAACATGGGCTTTTCATCTTTCTAGTGTTCTATTTTGCATGAATTTGATTATAATTTGCAGTTCCAAAATGTGTGGAAAAGCAGTGCTATCTGGGATGTGACAGGAGGGGCCCGGAGGCATCAGAGCTCACTGCTCACCAGCCCAAACCTGACCTCACCCAGCCAATTATTTTTCCAGCATCTGGGCTCCTGTAAGCACGTGCAGTGGGCCGTGGTGACGATGTGCAGCAGCCGGCAGTGCTCTCTGAAAAGGAAAAATCATGCTCCACTGAGGAGTGATGGACCCGTGTAACTGTCGACGTAGTTCTGGTTGTACAAACTTTGGTAGAAAATGCCCAGAGTGTGCAAAAATATGAGCTGTATTTGCCACTGCTCAAGGAATTCAGCAGTTTCCCTGTAAGTCTGCACAAAAGTGGTTTGCGTATGATGGTAATTGGTTTTCATCTGATTGCAGCAAAACTATGAATCAACTGCAGCCCATTTTTAATAATGAGGAACTGAAATGTAGTCAGAAATACATTCACAGTGCTGCAGCTTTCAGTGACTGCATGCAGTAAATGGTGCCCACGACCCCTCTGCGGGCTCAGCTTCTCTCCAACTTTTTTTTTTTTTCCTAGTTTAAGCATTACAAAGAAATGCAGTATTTAGAGCAGCTGAGTTGGCACGAGACAGAGCAGAATGCAGAAATTAATTCTGCTCCTCTCTGTGCCCCAGTGCAGCACTGTTTGTGATGCACTGCTGGAGGACAGCTTCCCCTCCCTGCTCCCACAGCGGGCAGCACGGGCAGGATGGGCAGCACGAGAAGCCGGGCTCTGGGGCTCTGTTGAGCTGCGATGTCCCTCAGAACCACTCGTGGAAATGGTGTGGTAACCTTCAGCACTGACTGTGGGAAACTGTACTTAATCTCCCCTGACTAAAGGAAGAGATTGTGTAGTATTAACAGATGGGTAAGTTACTATGGTGATGCAGGCTATATAAATAGAAAATATATATGCATTGTACCTTTCAGATGCGATCTGACAAGAAGATTGTGACCCGTTTCCATGGGACTTTATGGAGGAATGGAGTGTGTTCATATTAATACTTTGTGAAAGTTTGATGTGACACCAAAGACCTTGTTTTGTTTCAGACAAACGCTGCAGGAACTTTGTGTGCTAGATCCACGCCTACGGAATCCCAAATTCCTGCCGTGTTTGCCGCAGTCCTCGCAGGTCTCCCCTCTAACTGTGAGGGCTGTGGCTGTAGCATTAACAGTTTCCTCGTCCTTTTTTGTCTTTTGCCCCTAGGTGCTGGGTTTGGCTCAGGTCAGATCAGCTTAACAGGGCTCTCCACTCCACGGTCTTCTTCCTCAGTTCTTGCACACAAAGATCCAAAATAGATACTGCGATTTCTTTTGCTCTGACTCCACCATACAGCGCTCCTCCACATGGGATGCGAAGCTGTCTGACTGCAAGGCAAGGGACAGGCAGGGCAGGGCAGCGCTGGTGTCCCTGAGGCTGAGGCTCCTGCAGAAGAGGTTGTGCCAAAGCCAGGTGAAGAGCTGCCCTGGGCTGCAGCTGGGTTAGTGACTGCAGCACCGCAGGCTCTCAGGGTCTCTGGGCACAGCTTAATTGAACAGGTAAAAAAAAAATGTGATGAGAATGGAAAGGGGTGTGGGGAAAATGCAAAAAATTATACAATCTTGAATTTTTTGTTCAGAATTTTTTTTCTTGTTTGGATGCTGAAGTTTCAAGGCAGACAGGCATTCCAGAGGGGAGGAAACAACATTTTGTTGTTTTCTTTGCTTTCTCCACCTCTCCTTCCCCCACAGTGCTAGGTAATGTTCAGCTAACCCTCAGTGTTGTGTGGCTTTTCTCCTCTCTTATCTCTGCCTATGGGCTAAGGTAGCTCGGCCAGCTGGACTCTGAAACATCCCTTATCTTTATCTGTGGAATGCCAAAGTGAACTGTAGGAAGGATTTAGGCAGCACTGGTGGTGATGTGATGATTACTTAGATTAATTTTAAAGCCTTTTTGGCTTTCAAAATTTTGCTCATGACTCATGTCTTCACAAGATATGATTAGAGAGGTTTATTGCAGCAATGGTGTGTGTGCAGCCTTGAAGAGCCTCTTGTGTTGATTTAAAGGCAATCTCTCAAATGAGAAGGTGAAAAATGAAGCCCCAGATGAGACATCAGGACCTGACTTTTCTACCAGCTGGTATTTGTTTGTCTGCATCTGCCACTGCTCTGAAAAAGCTGCTGCCAGTAGGAGCTGTGCTGCATCCCTGTGCTGCGTGCAGGGGAGTCTGCTCCCTGCCTTGGTTCTGTGGCACCGAGAAGGTACAAAACTTGATTTTTGTCCATAAAACAAAAAGTTATGACTCAAAGAGCAAAGCAGGAGCTGAGTAAGGCTGTTCTGATGCCAGAGCAAGATTGAATGTGGGCTGTGAAAGCAGTGAGTGACTGCCATGTGTTCATAGCACACAGACATTGCAACGCACCGCGCCTGCTCTCCTGGTTTCCAGTGCTCCCCATGGGAAGCACAACCATGGGTGATTTACCAGAAATGACAGTGACTGCAGGGAGAACATGGGATCCCAAAGCAGCTGAGCTCCATCTCGATCAAAGTCCATCACATCACCTATGGGTGCATGTTTATCTTTGGGTATAGTTCATGTCCTATTTCCCCAGTGAGATTTTTTTGTCTTCTCAGCACTGCTCCTGCAGTGCTGTGCAATCAACCTTCTGTGTGCTTCAGCCTCAGCACTGCTGTGAGCCCTTCTGCTGTGCAGTGCAGCCGATGGCACAGGGCTGCCTGCTGAGCAGAGCCAGCTTTTCACATCTCGCTTCCTGATGGTGTCTGACTGTGGCAGACACACGATTTGCACCCAGTTTCATGCAAGAACCCCGGGTGCCAGATGGGCTCCTGGCAGCCTCATGCTGAACCTTGGCAGACTGTTCAGTGAACCCGAGACAGGATTTTAATTCAGGGCAGAAGATGGCAGCTGGCATTCAGCTCTCTTTTTCAGCGGTACATTTCTGAAAGGTGCTCAATGCTTCGTGTGGCTGCTGTGATCACACTCGTGGACTGGTCAGCAGTCAGTATTCTGGCTCCCTTGTTGCTGCCTTAGCCTTAGCCAATGGACTGCTGTATTCCTGCACTGGCACTTGTTGGGCATATGAATCAGAAACATATTTGCATATCCTAAATTTAGTGTACGCATCCATGTATCTAGTCTGTGTGCACAATTTGGGCATGTTTTCATTTGCATTTTATTGCATTTAACTGAAGCGGGTTTAGAAAAGCTGGTTTAGATCAATCTGAGTTGAGCAGGACCTCTAGTGGGCCGCAGTCAGAACACCAGCACTTCTGTACCCTTCAGCCATCCTTGGGAGCTTGCTCAGAAGGGAAATATTTCAATATTTCCAGTTATAAAGTTACAGCAGTTGATAACATTTTTCCCTATCACATGGAGATTTATACATTGTGTGTAATGCCATCAGCCTGAATTTGCAAAGCAGCTTAACCACTGTGCTTTACCCTGTGTAGCTTTTTCCATTCCTTAAATCATGTTTCCACAGTAGTTTGTTCACATATATTCCATTAAATGTATTTACTCGATGTTAGATGAATGATATACCATATATCCACCCTGGAGCTCATCTGTGCCCAGTGCACGCGGAGAGGCCCAGAGCAGAGCAGTGCTGGAGCCGCGCCGAGCACAAACCTGCTGCCGAGCACAGCTTTGGTGGTCCCACTCCTGCCCAGACCCCAGAGGCATAAACCCACAGTGCTACTGCACTCCCACACTGTGGGGGAATCTCGCCTCCTTACTGTAAATGCAGGGGCACCCAGGAGAGAAGGAGGCTGGGAGCAGCCACATCCTGAAGCTCTTATTTCATATCTCCATTTTTGCTGATTTTTTTCTCACTTTTCTCCATTTGCAATCTTGAAAACAGAAAAAATCTCATAGGGTCTGGATTTCTGCTTGAGGAGATCGATACACGAGTTCATACACATTTACTTTCCTGGAGGCGATTTGAGCAGAGGCAGAGTAACGTCAGTGTTGAAGTTCATCAAGAATTTACTACACTAAAATGAAAACTTGCCTTTGGGTTTTAATTCCAAATTGGAGCAAAGCAATTTATGTTATCACCATCGGTTTTGATGCTCGTTGTGTTCCTCTGTTATCTTCCCCAGTCAAAGGAACAAAGAAGCAGGCAGGGTGCTGGGCACAGGCTGGGAGTCTGGGAAGCATCACTCCATTTGAGTAAGGCAGCAACAGACCTTAAAGAAAATGCTAACGAAGCTTGAAATCACATTTGCATTGCAAATAATACAATTTGTTCTGCCTTTGTGCAGAATTAATTGGAACTGTTTGCTGTTCTGTTCCAGTTGTGCAGGTGAATAGTGCTGCCTGTTCAGGTGCCTCAGCCCTTCAGGATCGCATTGAGAACCAAGGCAGGGTAAGTGGAAAACTTGCTGCATTGGGCAGATCTTCCATTCAACGCGTGCTGGTGTTCCTTTGTCAGCTGTCCTCACACAGCAGACAAGGGGAGCCTCTGTCAAGGCTGCCTGGTGGCTTCCCCAGTGCAGCAAGAGCTCTTGAAGAATGCAGTGCCAGCAGCAGACAGCCAGGACTAAGGCCAATTAGTGAGGGGGAGCACCCATACCTGTCCCCACCACTGACCTCTGTCCCATTGAGCACACCTTGTTGCAAAGCAGGCGTGCATCAGAGAGCCGTGATGCTGCCCAGGGAGCTGGGGCTGGGATGGGCTTGGGGGGCAGGGATGGGAGGAGCAGAGGCAGTTTTATCCCAGATCTGTGCGCTGTGTGACGCTGGGGAGCCCAGGCTGTGCACTGCCTGGTTCATGAGAAGGAAGGGCTGCGGTGGTTGGAGTGCAATTTCTTTTAACGCGAGCCCACAGGAAGGGAAGGTCTGGGGCAGCTTTTCTCGTATGTAGTGCATAAATAAAGTGTCGCTGTTTGGTTCTTCTCAAAGATCATATCTTTATGAGAAATATTATTCTAGCCACGTAGAAAAAACAAGGATGCTTTCTGTGTCATTTCAATATACACTGCTGAAGAGGCATCAAGTCTTGAAGGTGTCTCTTCTGCATTGGAAAGTCTGGTGTAGTGTGGGTGAAAAGATAGGTTAGAAACCCAGGATCAAATCCGGACCGGGTTACTTTGCTTTCAGAACAAGTTTAAGATGCTGTTCTCTGGGCTCACAGTGTTCGTGCATCCTTTTGGACACAGCATTTCTGTGGCAGTGGTGAAATGTGCAGCTGAAGTCCTTTATGCAGCAGCCGGCTTTGCTGTAGCTGCCCGTAAGGCTGTAAGGGTTCAGTCAGAAGAGAACAAACTCAAGACTTCTTGCATCAGCAGTGTTGGAAGAGCCTTTGAATCAAGGGGAGGTGATAGCATTACCCTACAGTGGAGATTTTTTGATTCATTTTCAAAGAAATATCATTAGGCCACTTTCCTAAATATGGTATTTTGACGAGGAATTGTTTGGCTTTTGTTGCATATTTGGAACAACTGTCGTCCACCTCTTAAATGCCGTTTTATCCTCTCAATCTTGGATATCTTCATCCAGCAATAACACATCCTTAGGTGATGACTTTCCTGAACACGTGCATCTGTCTCAGTTGGCATTTCCCATACTTTCTGAGGACATTTTTGGATAAGTGTTCAGTAGTTCAGCTTCATCTGCGTACAGAAACAGAGCTTTTTTTGGCTTTCTGCAGACAGAGGCTTCAGAACAGTCACATCTACAAACTATTTAACTTTCAAACGCTCATTAAATCCTTGGCTCCTTCTGCAGGCTGTGCAAGTGCCACGTACAGAATTCTGGAAGTGAGCTGGGAGGAGGAATGGGATAAAAGCTGTGTACCCTTCTCAGCATCACACCCCACAAAGCACTGCTGTCTGGCCGTGCACTGTCACTCATCTGAAGCATGCTATGCGACACGCAGGCCATTAAGTCCACAACAAAGTTCAACCAGCGACAGGGTTGGCAATGCTTCGTAAGTTTGTTTGCATCAGAGCAGCCTGAAAGGAGGCTGATACTTGAATGCATTTCTGTGCTTCACATGGGAAAAGCAGTGAGAAATCGGTGGTGTCTGATTTAATCCACCATTTTCACCATCCAAATCTATTTTTTATTCCTGCCGCACAGTTTTAGCAAGAAAAGTGAGTGAAAAATTGCTGTCATAAAAGACTCATCTGCTTCCCATTACACTGACATTTAAGGATTGCACACACTGAAATGTTCCTATGCGCCAGAGAGAGTGGCAGAGAAAACAGAAGGTTGAAATTCACAACAAATGGGGGATTTTGTAATTTGGCTGCCCTGGAGGTGGGCGAGGAGCTGGGCACTGAGAGCCACGCACCCTGCTGTGCCTCAGCCCTCCCACCTCCCTGCTGCTGTGTGCCAAGGGATTCCACTGCGGGCACACAGGAGAAGCCTTTCTCCAACCCTTTGCCCTCTGCCTCCTCCAGATGCAAAAAAGGCAACGCTGGTGTTTTCAAAAGTCAGAGCTGCGCTCCCCACAGGCAGAGCCCTGAAGGCGGGGATCCATGGCTCTATTCCATCAGTCCTGGTCTTTACTCCAATGCAATTGTTAACATTCTTTGAATTGGGAGAGTTCTTTTCCTTCTGTGCAGATTTCAGCCAACTGCTATCTTCTGGTTTCTCACAAGTTGAGGAGCGGCGTTTTTCTGAGTGAGGTTTCTAAAAATCCCATCTGTCTCAGCAGTGAGCAGCAGGCAGGCAGCTCTGTGCTCCTGGTGCAGCTGGATGGTGTGGAGTACAGGGGCTTCTCACCTTGCTGTGCCTTCGGATGGCCCACAGAGCCATGGGAAGGACTGAGAATGGAGAAGTTCTGGCAGTACCTCACACCTCTGCTGGTGTTTGAGCCGAACGGTGCGGCTCCAGGCCTGAGGGTCCTGACTGCAACAGAGTGGTTTCCATTCAGACCAACTTCTCAAAGTTTCAGATGTTAAAATATCTAAAGTCAGTTTCAAAAATTAAAAAAAAAAAATATTATGATGGTCAAAAGACTGGGTTGTGAAAGCACAAAGACGAGGCTCCTTATTCTCCAGCTACCTCTTCTGTACCAAATACATTCAATTTACAAGCCCATAGCAGTCGCTGGTTTTTCTCTCTCTGTAGGGCTCCCTTCTCAGTCCTCTCCTTGTGTCTGCAGCTGTTTGCTCAGTCCCAGCTCTGCTGCCAGCAATGGACCTGGGCTGGGCTGCGCATGGCTTGGAGCTCCTGCTGCTGAGAGCAGAGACGTGCTTGCTCACTTACTGTTACACCACCCCTCTTCCCAAACAGTAAAACTCAGTTTGAAAGTAAACTGTATGTTTTATCTTCAGAGGGAAACTGTAAAAAGAGACGCCAATGGGTTTTATTGGATTCAGCTTGCACTGTTTTTCGTGATCCTTTGAAATCTGTAGCATTTTTTCTAGCTTTGTGTCCAAACCTGGACTTTGCATTTAGTAGTGACCCATCCTGCAGCTGCAAAAGGAATGTGTTTATTGCTCTGTAGCAAAGAACAAAATAGCTAAATGCTCATATTTGAATAAAAGCATTCCGCTTCTCTTAGGAATAGAGCTGTGCTTTGGATTTCCAGCTCCTTCCAGAGTTGGAAATACCAATACTGGGGCACACTGCAGTAAGGATGGGAATTGCCTTCGGCTCTGCAGAATGAGCTCTTCAACTTACCTACCAGGTGGTGAAAATCAAACAGGAAAAATCACATGGCAAAGTGTGTTACCAAAAAAAACCCCACTGTTTTTTTAGTTAGGGGTGAGTACAGGTAACATGTGGTGTGTAGGGTAGTGTTTAAACTGCGTGAGAGATCAAGGGTCCTAATTCTAAGCTTGGGAGCAATGTTACTAAACTAATGCAGTGTAAACCTGTTGTGGGATGAGAGGTGTAGATTTAGGTTATTTTGTACTGGAAGAGGTATTTGGTGAAGGAAGTGCTACATTCACCATGTGCTTAGGAACCCCATCAGTTTGCAGCTCTGATTTTTTTAAAGAAGACTGAATTAATTCAGAAATACAAAGAGAATGGAAGTGGCTACAAATATGCCCGCCTGTGCATTTAGCACTGCCTCCAGCATTTGGGTGTTCATTCTTCTTTCCCCCACCCCCTCTGGCAACTCAAGCTGCTGAAGTTTTATTAATAGTGAAAATGCTTGGTTAATTCTTCCAGCATAACGGCTTCACAAATTCTAATCTGCTTTTTTCTTTTTCCCCAGGCACAATCATTTTTTAAGTGCAGTGTATGGGTTTATGCTCATTTCCCCACCCGTTTCACGGTTTCTGATCTCTAAATGCTGGGATTTTGATATTAAATGTTATTACCAGCCCTTGTTTTTACGGATTTTTAGAAAGCTTCCAAATGTTTGCTGCTCTGATGTTTGTTGCATTCAGATCTACAGCTTCCTAGCTGCCTGCCACAAACTGCATGCTTGCAAATGGCAATTAGATGCACTATTTTATGAGCGACATGAATTCAAATGAATGTGCTTACACCAGCCCCTGAGCCACAGAGCAGCCCAGGGATGCTGATAGCAGTGATCAATCACAGCTGGGCCACAAGCCAGCAGCAGCTCAAGGCCCAAGTTCCCTGCACAGCTCCTGGCTCTGCAGAGCCCCCGGGATTTTGATCTGGGGTTGGTATTCCTGTGCAGAATGTGAAGAAATTGCTGCTCACACACTCATGTGGGGCCCTTTGGGTTCTTATGTTCCCAAGTAAAACACTGTCCAAATATGGAGGTTTTAAAAAAGATTTAACCAGGAAAGAGATCTTCTGCTTTTCCTTTGTTTTTCCTTTATTTTCCCTAATCTGTCTCACAAACGAGAAGTTTGGGATCACAGACCTTAGGAAGATGTGCTCAGTTCTGACATCTCAGAATGCTGTTCTTCCCCAACTGGTTCTTTCATCAGACTTCAGTTCTGAATGCTTTTCCCCTTTAATCCTAGTAAGATGTCTCATGCACGTACGTTTTAATCTTTAGCATTAATTAATTTGGGAAAGTGTAAAGAAGCAGAAGCATAGAAGGCAATAGGAAGGAAAGTAATAAAAACTGATTGATGACTAAAGCCAAGGAAACAGAACTGCAGCCTGCCTGCAGACATGGCTATTAATGAGATTTCCTTCATTTCTGCCTGAGTGGGGGTCATTTCTCACACCCCACCGATCGCTGAGAGAGTTTCCTGTCTCTGTGCCTGGTCCCAGTTAGGGCTGCAGGCAGATACTGGTAAATATAGCACAACATTGATACAGAAGCAGGAATTTCTGACCTGACGTATGGATGTGACCCACTGGAGATCTTAGTGGTGTGTTCCTGAGGTGACCAAAGAGGGGAGGCAGCTTTGCTTGTGGCTGTTCAAGCAAACTGAAGCTCTGAGATTGTGTTGCATGGATAGGAAACACAAGGGGGCATTTTCCCAGTCCAGCTTACTGGGGAATGTTAAATACACAGAACTGTGTGAGGGGAAGGAAGTGAATTAGGGAGGTCCTCTCTGCTCAAAGCAATTGGACCAACAGTGTCTGTGAGGATCTGTTAGCACGGTGTGCAAACACTGCTGGGTATTTTGGTCCCCCCAGCTCACAGTTGGTTTGCTGCACCCTTCCCTCATGTGATCACAGCAGGAGAATCAGAAATGAATTTGTCTTTAATGGTGACAGTGGGGCCTAAAATCCCAGTGTTGGTCTGCCCTATTTCTGAGGGAAAACAATGATGGACTGAAAATTAAAGCAGCAACACCCTGTAGCACACGCACATCCTGGTGCCTGTGAGTGCCTTTGCACAGGGAGCAGAGAGGGCTGAGCTGCAGATTCTTTCTGCTAATGACTTGTGATCCTGCAGCAAACCCAATTTGTATTCACAATGAAACCTTATAACGTTAGTGGCAGTATTAATATCAGTGTAATTAATAATACTATTTATACCATCTAGAGACAGTCACTAATTACACAGGACTGATACCTCACTAGGCAACAGCGTGAGCTTGTTTTCACTCATGTAACCTATTCAGGGATGTGCTGAGAAGTGCTGCTGGGGGTGGGTGGCAGAGCTGTGTGGGAAAGCACCTGAACCCATCACTGCGGGGTGGCACAGCCTTGGGCCGGGCTCTCCGTAATTAAAGCTAAATACGGTTTCACTGCTAAATAAAACCCTATTGCCCTCTAAAAAGGCATCTGGCTTTCAGAAGTAACACAGTGCAAAATCACTGTCTGTGTGCAAAGCAGTTTGTTTCCTGTTGCAGTTTTCCTGGAGCTGGATCGCTCCATCACCCCATGTGCACAGCAGTTCCATCATCACGGGAAGCGCCGGTGCTGCAGCACAGAACAAACGCTACCTATGAAATGGGAGCAAACCACGTTCAGTCCTTCCCAGCAGAAACATTTCTCTCAGTGAGTCTGATTTCACAAGGGTGAAAAGTGTGTGTGAGCCATTCTGCGCTTTCTGTCTCACTATTGTGCTATTTAAAGAAGCTCCAACATTTTAACCTCTTCTGTTTCTCTTCCCTCTCTCTGTTTCTCATCAGGCCCTTTCCGCCCTGATGACTGGTAACTGGTAGGACGATGAATTGAGGCATACTGTGCAAATAGAGCCCAGATCTATCGTGAGTAGAGCCTTTTCAAACTATCTGAAGGATTTGGGGGCTTTACTGGTGCTGCTTACGCTCAGCTTTCTGAGACACTCTGAGGCACAAAGATATCTTTGTCAAAATCCATCGCTTCTTCCTTTTATTCAAAGAAGGAGAAATAAATCTGACTCAGATGTTGTTGATGGGTTGTATGGGAAGGTGGAGATTGATAGCAGTTGTAGAGAAGAATGAAACCAGTTTTAAAGCTCATCCCTTCCTGGTGATAAAGAATATGATCTCAATTATTTTTCTCTTCTATGGACCTGTTTTAAGTGAAGTTTTTTCTTGCATGCGGTTTTACACTGGCAATAAAAACAGTTCTTTCGGGTAAGCTTTGATCCACAGACTCTGACAGCCCAGCAGTCGAGGCTGTGTTCCTCCATCCACAGCCTTGTGATTTACACAGCACAAAGGGCCGTACATGTGCATCACACAGCAAGAATGACATCCCACACCCGTCTGCTGTATAAAAATTACATTGTGGTGAGAAGACAGTGGGGTTCCCAATGAGGAGTTGGAACGCCATCAGAACGGCTGCTGAGCAGGCTTTTGCTCAGAGCTGGCTTTATTAAGACTATTTAAACTGCTTCAGTAATTTGCACTCTCCGCATTTCAGCCAGTGAAAAGCACAGCTCTCAGATGTTCCTCCCCCCCAGGTGGCCATGGTGTGCCTTGGCTTTCTAGCAACCAACCGTGTATATTAAAAGGGGTTTGGTCTTAGGCAGTCTGGTAGAGGCTGGGGCACCTGAAACTTCTATGTAGCAGCTTGATTCACAGAGTACTGTGGAGATGTCTATTAGTGCTCTGTGGATAATGGTTCTGTATAAAGGCAGTGTGATGGATGAATGTCCCATCGTGCTCCTTCTGGTACTAACTGTTCTCTGATACTTTTACTGAGCTAATCAAATGTTATGGTAACATCACTGACTTGGCAGCTCCAGGAGGGAGGGGGCAGTGGGAGCAGAGATGAAAGCTGCCCTTAAACAGGCTGACTTGTGAGTAGAATACAGGGAATGCAGTAGAAGGGAATAGCAGAGAATACAGGGACCCAAATAGTCCCACCAGGACTCTTGAACACCAAGGAGAGATGGCATGTGAACACTGAGCCTTTGGGATGGTGTGGGGCCGTTCTCAGCAGGGCAGCACGGTCTGCCTCTGCTTAAGCAACTCTGCTCAGGGATATTTGGTTTGATCTGAAGGTTTTGCTCTTAGAGGAGAATAGACAGCTCTTTAGTGGAGCAGAGACATGGTGGTGCGAGCAGTACCAGACCATCACCAGGCTCATGCTGCTCTGTCTGGAGATGGAGGAATGATTTCAGGGAACATGAACATCCAGCTGGGGCATCTCCTATGCAGAAAGCAAAGACCTATTTAGCTTCAGTCTACTTATTGAATTAGAGGAACAGCATAGCTCACACCTTCCTTCCCTCTTTACTGTTGACTATTTCCTTTGTGCACCAGGGTGCAACCTCCACCTCTGCATGCTGCTGCCAGCTTGAAGTCCTGGGCTGCACCTTCTGCTGGGTGGCTGGTGCTGCCCATGCAGTGCTCCTTCAGCTCCGCTTGATGAGAGGGTTTGCCCTGCAGCTGGAAAGTTAGGCAGGATTCTTTGCTAAGGCTTCCTACAATGAGATGAGATAAATTGTTTTTAAAGAGGAGAATTTGTGGAGAAAAGCAGCGCAACAGTTGTGTCCCTGGTTCCCAGCCCCACAAGGCTGCCTCTGACCTGAACTTTCAGTTTGAGCCGCATCAGTCTCCTGGCATGTTCATGGGATCCAGGAGGTGTGCAGGATTAGTCCCCAAAATAAATTAATGACTCTTTCACAGTGAGGCCCTGTCAGGCTGCAGGGTCTGTTACTGCAGCACTCGCAGCCGTGTGCAGAGCTGTAATGGTGGCACGGCATTACAACCAACAACTGGTGAGCTCCCGGTCTATGGTAAGCCCACCCACTGTCGCTGAGCATCCAGCTTCGATCCGAATGATGTGGCCTTTCAGCAGAAGCCCACGGATTCCCGTGAGCACAGCGCTCTGAATAACAGTGTGGGGTTTGCAGACACTCTCACACAGTGGAGAAAAAGAGATACAGGCTTCCATATACATTAATGTTTCATGTAGAAGCACTGGAACAACGAGCCTTTAACACGCATACACAAATAATTAGTGCGGTTTTTAATCGGCTGGTTCCTTTTTAATTGATTGCACATGTGTGTACGGAGCCGGGCGGTGCCGTCGGGGCGGGGATGTGAGCGGAGCGCTCGTGGTGAGTTTGGGAAGGAGGAGGGACCCCTCTGGCGGCTGTGCGGAGAACGGCTCCCATCGGCACCGCCTTCTGCCCTTCTCTCGGCGCACGGTAAATAAATACATCCTCGGGCTCGGCGTCCCCGCTGCTTTGTGTGCCTGGGGCAGAGGGCACGTTCGGGTCCGACGGATTTAGGTATGTGAGTGATAAATAAAAGTCGTGATCCTGAACTGATCCACCAGCGGCATTAGCTCCAAACAACTGAGTTAAGGCTTTTGTGCTTTATAAATGCTTTCGTAGTGTTAATTTTGAAATCCTGGATGCAGTTTGCTTGCTCTGTCTTCTCCCCGAGGAAATGGGGGCAAATGTTTGGGTGTTCTGTAACCAGTAGCTTCTATCCAGGCAAAGAAAACCAGCCCGGCAGATACAGCTGACAGGATGGCTCGTTTCGTTTCCAATTGGTGTGAAACTGCTTTTGAATAAAAGCCAAAATTTAATTTGAAAAATGTCAAACGCAGCAGTTTAAAATAATTAGTTAAAAGCTGCCTACCAATACTTGGGAGCCCTCAGGAGGAAACGTGCAGCCACACATGTTTCAGTCAAACTGGATGCACGCGGGACAGAGGGAAGCTGTCAGAGCACAGAACCAATTGCTTCTCATCAGTGTGCAGCCAATGCGTCTGAGCCAGCAGAGCTCAGCTCTCGCATCCATTGCTATGCGTAAGCTGAAGAAATCAAACTCCTTTGCTGCTTCATCCCCTAGATGGCTTCTCAGTGTTGAATAACCTCACTGAACGCAGCAGTGCTGATGCTCACATGCAGTGGGTTTTCAGTCTTCTGTGTGAATATTGCTCCACGTGGAGTTTCCTTATTTAAATGCTCAGTCTGCTGGAGAAAAACTGCTTGACTCCCTTTGCAATAGCAGAGGCAAAGAGATGTATAGGAAAAGTGCACGTGTATAAAAAATTTAAAGTAGCTTATATTAAATTTTTATTTCAATCTAAGTTTTTTCTCTCAGATTTACTCTTAAAATTTGCTTATTTTTAAAAAGAAACATACAAATATGTTAAATAATCTGACTTTTATTTAAATCTGCTTTATCTGCTGCAGGGAGGCTAAAATTACAGGAAATAATCTGATACAGGGATTTCAATGGAACCCAGAAGAAAACAGTAAAGGTTTGGAATTCAGGGCTGTGGTCCTGGCCAGCTGCCAAAGGGAAATGGAGGAAAATGCAGCTCGGGACAAAGGCACCCTGAAATCAGAACTTTTTAACACAAATAGTAGTAGAGCCATGCCCTTTGAATTCCTATTCTGTGGCACAAAGCCGTGTGCCCTGTGATGAGCAGAGCTGCATTTCCGTCTCCCAGAAGACCTGGGAGTGGAATGCAGATGGAATTGCTTTGTGATTTAGAGAAAGAACAGGAAAATCCCCAGCATCAGCTCTTGTACCAGATGAGAATATCAGTTGGGGATACGCTCTGTGTGCTCCAGCAGCAACCAGTGTCCCTGTGGTCAGCCAGGATCTACAAGTCTCTATGGCATGACGCCTTCAAGTTCCTTTGAGCTGTGCTTGATTGCCAAGAACTGCTTCTGTATATACAAAGAGAAAACAAACACTTCTGCCTGGCAGCTCACCAGCTGGGCAGTGCAGAATCTGCACCCTGGGAGCTAAGAGCATATATTTCATGAATGAAAATCAAGCGGGCAACCTAGAACTCAGCACTTATAAATTTCAAATGCCTTAGGCTGAAAAGAAATAGAATTAAAGAGAGGGACCTGGGAGCTTTAAAGGAACATAAGCAGGTCTGAAGGATGCAGCAGTGCTCTGGGTCACACGGAGAGGAGTAAGGTCATGTCTGGGAAGAGATGTGTGGATTGACAGCCATGGAAATGATCTGTCTGCAACTTGAAAAGGAAAACCACCACCCATCCCTTTACTCTGTGCTTCACTCTCTCCATTGCAGACACGGCTGTGATTCTGGATAAGTGTAAGAAAATGTTACATGTTATTGTCTTTATCCATGTTGGACCAATTCCTCTCACCAAAACAATCTCCTCACACTACAGCCGCCTGGCTTTGTTGTGCTGGAAGAGCTGCAGCAGCATCCCCATGAGAACCCTGCCCCTCCAGGGACACAGCTGTGGGAGCGAGCCCTCTGCGTGACAAAGACTGGTTTGTGCAGTTTCAAAACGGAGCAAGATGCCTCCTCCAAAAACGCTGAGCAAAGAAAAAGATGATCTATTGGGCAAACTGTGTTGGCACAAAGCCCTGAGCTGTGCAGGTGCCACTTGGCCGGTTGTGTCTGTGAAAGGTCCTGTCTGATCGGGTGAATTCTGGATCACACAGACAAAGTGGGAGCGTGGGGGAGGGGTATCCTTCTGCCATGAGCGGGGGGATGGAAGGCGGTTCCTCACTGAAGTCACACAATGGATGTGTGGGTGCCAGATATGCCAGAGACAGGAGCTGAATGCAGACCTGAGTGCCAGCCCAGCACACAGCACTCACCATTCTCCTCAAAAAGAAAAATCAAAGGCAGCTTTCCGACTGATTCAGTATTTCAAAGTTTCAGCTGCCATAAAATGATACTTCAGAGAACCCTACAGGCTTCATATAGTGGGAAAGACCTCCCTTATAAATGTAGTGAGTGTGGTCTTCTGCAAGGTAGTGATAATTGGAGTGACTTTTCAGAAGTGGATGTTAAAGCACGTGTCTGAATTGGCTTCCAGTAGCACCCAAAAGTCTGTGTTAGAAAAATAACTCTGATTCTGCTCTGTACTGTGATGATTTTCAGGTATCATCCCTTAAAATTTTCTTCATTACTTTTTCCCCATTCTTTGTTGCAGTTTTTAATTTGATCCCTAGTGGATACAACTGACTTGATTTACTATCAAAACAAACAACGAAGGAATTCACTTTAGCAAGGAAATCAGTACCTTAAAAAAAATGAGTAAAAAACCTGCAATTCTGAAGACCATAATTTTTGAAGAGTAAATGACAATGGAAGTTAACGTAGGCCTTTGGATTAAACCAAAAGCCAGCCCCATTGAACCAAGCAGAGCATTCCTAATCTGACATGCTGACAGGGACACCCCTGCCTATTCCAAAAGAGAGTTTCGGATGAAGCCAGATTTATTGCGTGTTCCCAACAGGGGCTGGGCTGACTCTAAAGGAAGCTATGCAGGCCAAAAATAAACAAGATACACATGAAGTAGTTTGTGCCATCAGGAAATCTTCCAGGGGATATGTGGAGAGGAGAAGGAAAGCCAGCAGAAAAGTGGCTTAAGCTGTCTTTCCCCTCTCCTCGTTATGCCCTCTCTCTGTAGATTCAGAGAATGTAAACCAAGGTTTCCTCCCCAAAAGATCTCTTGCCCTTATATGCACTTTCTTCACCCCTGCTTCCCCAGGAAAGTGACTCTGTGTGCTGCTCCTTCCCAACACAGCAACCCCCTTCGTGGCAGGGAAGTGCCTCCAGAGATGCTCAGTGCCGAAGTGCTGCTCCTGCAGCTGCTTGCCTTCATGCTTGGATATGGACTCCTGCGAGAGCAGGCTGGGGCTGGACAGCCATGCTTTTCCCAGGAGCATGTGTGAATGATTTGAATTATGTTATTCTGAAAGCAAATGTAGCCTTTTCCAGCCGCGTTTACTGCAAGCAGACACACAGTCACAGCAATTTCAAATATCGGACAAGAAACTTTTGCATTTACATTCTGGCAAACTGGAGCCAACATTTTAATCTGCTAAGAGACCCCAGGAGAGCTGTGCTGGTGGCACATGTTGTTCACTGCTCCGTGTCTGACCAAAGTCTGACTTGAACTTTGTAATTTGCTGGAGCGGAGTCACTAAATTACACACTGCTATGAGATATACAATCCCACATGAGACACAGAGCAGCTCCTTAATACGACAGCCTTCAAACAGGCATGAGCTCAAATACCACTGCAGAGAACAAAGCTTCCCAGTGTTAGATACAGCATTAGAAGTTCTACCTCGTGAAACATTATGAACCATATTGTCAAAGGAAATCCAAGTTTGTGCCCGTAATAATAGCGTGCCTGGAACTCCCTGCCAAAGAAAAAGTCTGTGCAGCTACATATAGACAAGCAACAGCGCACACAAAGGAAAGCTGTAGAGTGTCTGCTTTACAAATGCAGCCCTGGGGTTTCAGAAGTGCAAGATATACATATGCAGAATGGAGACAGTTATAGGCTGCTTGGCAGTGCAGGCCGGAGTATAAAATATGGGTCTCAGAAGGTTGCTTTATGGCCTGAACTGAAGATTTTGCAGCAGCCTTAGCATTCTGTTCGCTGTAGTTTGGAAATCAGAGATCTGCAGTTCCAGAGATGTGTGCTGCCTTCCAACTCGTATTAACATTTAAATTTTCCATGAATGTCTCATCATCACAATGACAGCAGTCCGGCTCACCCAGCGCCGTGTTATCGGTGGTGACAGTGGGATCACAGTGCCATGGACTGCAGTGGCTGCAGATTACCGGTGTCACTTGCAGCAATGACAGCTTGTGCCAAAGCAAGGCACAGAACACTTCTATCTTACAGAAAACTATTGGCACATAAAATTGGCAAGAGATGGTCAATGATTGTACACGCACATTCACCACAGTCACACTGGCTTTAATAGCAGTTGCATGTACTCAGCCAAGAAAGAGGTTTTCATTAGATAAGTATAAATAGATACAAATAGGCATATCTGTATCTATGTAGGAATAGACAGATATGTGCATGTGTGTATAAAATGCACAAAAATCACAGCTACTTGGTCTTGTCCTTTTGCCATAATGTCTGACAGAGATTTGTCCCAATAGTAGTTACAGTATATTCTTTATGTGTACCAAATTATTTACTCGTTTTTATTTTAGGCATCAGGAAGGAGCAAAGGCAAAAATCTGAGGCCAATCAGATCCAGATTTCATCTGAGAAGTGCAAAATATACGGCCGGGTCACTCCAACAGCTCCAGTGCAATCACTGCTCTCATCTGTTTGTAAATGTCCTTTGACTTGCTCTTGATCTTGGCAAAAAGCCTCACAGTTGAGGCTTTGGCTCTCCACCCGAGAAGGAATATTTAGGCCGATACGGACACTTGAATCTCTCAGTCCTCAAAGAAACTGATAAAATTATGGACAAGTTCCATTAGACAATACTGTTTTGTGCTTATTTACTTAGAATGAGGCTGTGCGTGAGGCTCTTTATCTCAGGGGAGTGAGAAATGTGCAGCAGGGAGCAGAGGCGCAGAGCTGGACGTGGTGTCACCGCCCAGCTCTCCCCAGGCCCAGCTCTCCCCGTTACCCGCTCCGGCCAGCAGCAATGAAGCCTCTCCGGGAGGGAGCGTGACTCAGAGGGGTGTCTGAATCATCAGGGCTTCCCCTGGGCGAGGCTGCGCTTGTGCAGACTGCCTGTCCACGTGTCCGGGCATGGAGATGGGGAAGGAGACGTGCTGCACACGGACGGCCCTGTTAGGGACCTGCAGCTGCAGAGCAGCGTGGATGGGGAGCAGCGTGGAGGTGAGATGTGGCACCAGCAAACACTGCTCCTATGGCAGTTTGGTATTTGCATTCGGGGGCTGTTTTCACTTCAGTGGTGCTACAGCCCATGGCTGCTTCCCTGCTAAGTTAACAATGATGTGAGGACAGAAATGAGGGACTGCTGCAGACGACATTGGCCTTCTGACATTTTCGGCTGTTTTCCACCCACCCTTGATAAATCAACTCGGGCCCCAAATGGATCTGTGATCTGTACCACATGCTTGGAATGAAGTGCTAATTAAATTCTTCTACTTGATGTAGACAACATTTCTTTGAAAAGATGGTAATGTGCTACAGATGCCATGCATTCCCATAGGGATGGAGGAAGCGAGCAGTGCTGGTAGGTCGCCCTGCTCGAGAAGAGTGGGATGTAACATGAGCAGCTGGTAAGGCTGCATGCTGACACCGTGCTCATCTGGGCCTAAGTCCCTCATGTGGTCCCTCATTGTGAACACAGGTGTGTGTCACAGATACCCCACTACCTCCATACTTTGACACCTGTGCAATAATGGTGGAGCCCGAGTGTTTGAGAGGCACTCAGTGCCTGAAGTCAAGCAGGTTACAGCTGGTGGATGGTACGGAAATAGAGATGGATCTTCCTGGGTTGAGGCCTGGCCATGCCTGTTGGGATGGCAAGTAGTTCCTGGTTTGGGCTGTCCTAGTGCAGGACAGAGCTCCATAGCAAAGGAAATGAAAGGACCTGGGTTTAGCACAAGAACTGATGTCCATTCTGGCAGAAGAGGAAGGCTGACAATCCAGCTCCAGAGCAGCTGGAAGGTTCTGCTGAGATTACTGCCGTTGAAATCATGATTAATCTTTACATTTCAGGGTCAGCAGGCACCAAGCACAGAAGAGCCAGATCACCCAGCTTTTGGGTAGGCTCACGCAGTTAATGGGCCATATGTTTGAGTCCATTTCCAAGTCCAGACTTGCAGACAAGCAGCTTGCTGCAGGCTTGAGGCCAGCTCTTGCTTTGTCTCGAGGGAATATTTTGAGCAAAATGGGTGTCTTTATGGAGACCCCGGCTCTTCTCAGCATAATCTGGGTGCACTAGACAAAAGCAGCGCTGTGCATGTAGGAGTTCAGTTTCCCAGTGTGAATCCTGAGCTTGGATCAAACCACTCTCTGGACACAAATTACACCAGGCCAACAGCCAGCCAAGTGGACAGAGACTGTACGTCATGGGGCTCATCTCCTGCACACAGCATTTTTCTCTAGAGGACCAGACATCCGGACTGTCCTTTTTGTGAAGGTAAACCCTTGGGTATCTGAGAGGCTATGAGAAGTGCCTGCACTTTCTTGAGCTGTGGTGTCAGGGATGGGCAGGAGAGAGGCTGCCCTGCAGGACAGGGTGTGCTCGGGGCATGTCAGCTGCAGTGGTCTGAATGCACCCCTGCACAAAGCAAGTAGGATGGAAAAAATAAACCAGAAAATGCAATTTTCATGGAATGGTGGTTACTTCCAGGGATGGAAAAAATCTCTGATATGTCAGGGTCAGGATGGGAAGAAAAGATCCAGATTAGGCATAGATACCAGATGGGAGTAGAAGGACTGTGGGCCAGGACTGCCAGCTTTAATTAGTTTGTGCTAATGAGCATTGTTAGTAGGCTGCCTTATGATACATCAATTTGCTCTTTGAGATGGATGATGGAGCTTGAGTGCCAGTGATGTGTTGGTGCAGGTGACATAGCATTCATGTAGGGTGTCCAGATCCCCAGGTGGCAGTTCCCATAATGCCAGTGTTTTGGGGGCTTAGTGGTGATGCATTAGATCTTACATTTACAGTGAATGTAAGTGTAAACTGGAGAAGCAGCTGTGCACTGCGGAGTTAATAGGTGGGAGGGAAAAGCCCCGTTCTTTCTGTTTGCATTATGACACATTTTGCTTTGAATTGCAGCCAGTGTGAGCCACTTCTGCCTGCTAACAGCAAACACCCGCTTCTCACCATGCTCTCCCCCGGCCCCGCAGCTCTGCCCAGCAGAAATGGGCACTCACAGATCCCGAGCTGCAAACTGAATCCTCTCCTTTTCTCTTCTGAGGGTTGCAGGGTTGTAAATATCTGAAGTGGCGTAGTAAGTGCTCTCTGCAGCAAGACTGTGCTTATTGAGTAATGTCAGAGCAGGTTTTTTTGTTAAAAGAGCAAAGCCAGCATGCCTCCTTGCTCATGTTCCTGGTGTGGATCACTGTACGCTGAATTTCTGCCTGCAGTGCCCAAAGTCTGCAAGCAAAACTGAGTGGAAGGGTGTGGAGAGCGATGTCTGGTCCCACCGCGCTGCACCAGCACTCCTGCAGGCACACAGCGCTCAGCTGGCTCCATCTCCACTGCAGCCTCCACGTTTCTACAGCCCTGCAGGGAGAGGTGCGTCCTCACGCCCATGGCAGCAGCTGCTGGCAGAGCTGTCACCCAGCACAGCAGCACAGGGGCAGCGCGGGCTCTGCAGCACCACGAGGGGTGGGGGGCACACAGGTCCTTCACTGCGGATCTGGGGATGAAATGAAGCTCTATCCAAGAGACATGGGAGGAGCCACAGTAATCAGTTATTTGGGGTACTGCAGTTCAATTATCATTCATCTGTTGTGGGCTGAGAAGGAAGTTTCAAGGTAGGATTGTTCTGTCACATGGAGGTGTGTCAGGAGACACCAGAGTCAAAAGCAGAGTTACAGGCCATTGAGTAGTGTTAACTTTGTCTGTCTTTAGCTGAGCTGATAAAAGTGATGGATAAGATGGAGATATCTTCAAAGCTATTATCACCAGAAATATGCAGTAT